>CM076569.1:15443074-15686509 GCA_034641835.2 Pinus albicaulis
CAATATAATAATTCCAATATAATAAATATTTTAATTTCTTAAAATTTATTCGAATATGGTAAATATTTTAATATTTTTCAAAAGAAAGGTGGATACTATGTTTAGTTTGCAAATCAATTTATTTTTTATGTTTTTTATTTTTTTTCATTGTATATGATTAATTTAGATTCATCTTCATTTCGAATTTATCAAGTGTCTAGAGATAAAATCTAAAGGGGTTTGAACCTCAAGAGATTTGATTCTTCCCTCTAGACCTTTGGTAGATATAGAGTTAAGATAGATCTAGATTGGTTTAATTATTAATTTTATGTTTTTAATTTTTATTTTATTTTGACAGACTCAAAATGTTAAAGAGAACATTACAACATCTTTACCATAGGAGAAGAATTCAACACTAGAGAAACCCTAGAGGCCCATGGAAAAATTGCAGGCGAAGAAAGCATTGTAGTTTTGACAAAGAGTGAACAGGATCTAGACAATGCTAGGCTCTAATATCATTGTCAAAATGCAAGATAAGATTAAATGGTAACCATGAGTTTTTTATCCACGTGATATATATTTTGTAGAGAGACGGTCGCCATGATAAACCCTTTGAAGACACGCAACTACTCATCAAATATGCTTTTAATATGAGATGTTGATTTCTTACTATTGGACCCACACGGAGGAGGAGGAGTTGGTGGATTATGAACTAGAGGAGGGGGGTTTTCAACAAATTTTGTCTAGTCCCAAGGATTTTATCCATTCGCATTTCAAAGTCAACTTAGAAGGTCACCATACTGCAGTTTCTAAGCCTACCAGATCTTTAGAATGAAAAGTTAAGAATTCAATAGGAAACTATCTAGCAGTTCGAAGGCCCTAACCCTTGCTCCAGCCATGCACTATTCGGGTCCTTTAGTTTTGGCTAGCTCGGGGCCTGAGGATGTTTGTCAGGGACTAGAGAACTGTCTTGGGATGTGTGCCCTAAGTTTATTTTCCCTATTGTCCCAGATATTGGAGGAAGACATACAATGTGTTACTACTTCCTTAGGGTTTTCAGAATTTTTTGAACACAGTGGGGGTTCTTCACTCTCAGAAGCCTCTCTAGATTGTTTTCATGTATATCCTTCATCTCAAGTGTCATTAGCCTCACCCTCCTTCGGTGAATTAGTGAAGGACAGCCTTGCCTCGACAACGAAATAAGGTCAAACTAGCATCATGAATGGTCTTGTGGTTTTCAGGGAGAAACACTCTTGTGAATAAGAAGGAATTATGATTCAAAAGGAGTATGAGAAATTGAGGAAGAGGAAAATCCATTGTAGTGTCAAGAAGAAGAACACAGTCCTGCTTTCTCTATTTTTGGGAGTCAATGTCACCATTCAAAATACTAAGGAAATGTCCCAAAAATCCTTGGTGGGGCAGGTAAGGGGTTGAAAATTTAGGTCCTCAACCCTAAACATGTGGGTGGACAATGAAATCTTACCTATTGTAAAAATTTCTCCATAGGTGTCACTGTTAACCCAAGGTTAGATTCATTTGTGCTTCAAAGATGTAGTAGACACCCAGAAGGTAGAACAAATGGTTTAGAAAACTAATTCATCTCCTATCCTTTTCAATTTCTAGATGTCCCTCTTCGATGCAAAGTAGGAGAGACTAGATATGGCCCCATTCTAGCTTCATCTTCCAAGTCACCCTCCTACCTATTGGGATGCCCTAATTTTCAAAGATGTAGGTAACTCATTGGGATCTTATTTAGCCCATGAATCTACATATTTAGAGATGGAGATTAAGACATACACCCATATTTTGGTTAATATGGACCTCATAGAAGGGCTTATAGAAGGCATGGATATCGGGATTGGGGTGGAGTGTATTCAAATATTGGGTTATGAAGGAATACCTTTTAAGTGTAGGTGGGGCCATAGGTATGGGTACCTGGCTAAAAACTATAAGATTCCCTTTTCTTGCTTAGGACTACCCATCTAGAGGAAAGGACATATTAGGTTAGAAAAGGGTTCTGGATTGGAGGTTTTGGGCATTCAGGAAAATCTAAATGGTGCAACTCCTCTCTACAACACATCCTCCAGGTCATTGGTGACAATTTTCAAGATATGGTGTTTATGTTGTCAGTTTTCTAGAAGGCCTACTAAAGGGGTGGAGTTTCATTTCCTTGGATGCTAATGGAAGGTTAGGGGGTTTAGCAGTTGGATGGAAAGCCATAAATATTTTGGTATCCAATTCTCAGGGTTTGGATTCTAGTTTTTCCATTGAGGACAGAGAGGAAGAAATAGAGGGAGACATGGAGAGGGAGGTAGGGACAACGAAAGAAAGGGAGGGAGGGAAGGAGGGAGAGGGAGAGAAAGGGAGAGCTAGAGACTAAAAATTATGCACACTATTTATTTTTTGTTATTAGAATGAAGGTTCGCGATTGCATTTTGTTGAGGAAAAGGTGAGAGGAAACCCTAATTTTAGGGGATGAAGTGGTTATGGTAGCAAGGAATCTTTTAAATGAAACATTTATTTTTCATGTTATAAAATGCCACCTGTTTAAGAAAAATACAAATGAATTTTAAACCAAGTTGTAAAAATCTAGAATCTTTATTAAATGTAAAATCATTTTATTGTTGAGAACTATCTAGTCTAGGAATGAAACTCCAACACCTTCCATTGACCAATTTTAGTACACGCTTCTGTTGGATCTCTGTAATAAGCAAGATTGGCAAAGTCCGATCATAGAGGCAACATCATTTCAACCACTCTAGGATTCTAGGATCTAGCCCTCCTGAATCCGGAGAGGGATCTCTCTAATAAGTGCAAAGATGGATTTGTCTTTGAAGTTTGGGGTAATGATATTAGGCTAGTTATTAAGACCGAGGATTTGTTTTTTTTTTGGATGGATGAGCATGATTACTGTTTAAGGCAGAAAGATCTATATGCAAAAAAGTTTCAAAGGTGAGAAGTTGCAAGCAAAAATATTAAGCTTTGGCTAAAAGATAGATAATTACAGGTTTTAGTCCATTGGGCTATGGAGTCATAATAGGGTTTAATTGGAACAACAAGAGGCAAGAGTGGTCTATGGGGCAAGTTATCTATGTCTAAGGATCTCTTTAAAGTTTTATTTGTGGAATGAAGTGGTACAATAAGAAAGGGGAAATGAAAAGATGCAGAACAAAGAGTAGCCCAGGATCTGGTAAGTACTTTGAAACTAGCCAGCCTTTGACCAAGCACTTAAGAAAAACATGAAAGAAAAATAGGATCTGGTAAGTACTTTGAAACTAGCTAGCCTTTGATACACTTTCAATAGAAAACATCTTAAAATTAAAGGGAAACTTGAAGGCAACTGTTGGAGAAGAAACTAGCGGGCCGGGCTCACCACAAATCCTCTCCTAGCTCTGCTTTACTTGGTTACTTTCAAGACAATCATAATGATAACACAAAATGGCCTAAGATCTGGTAAGTACTTTGAAACTATCCATCTTTTGACACATTCAAAGGGAAACATTCAGACAACCTTTGGGGATAAAACTAGGACCAGGGCACACCATGTCTTCCATAGTTCATCTCTACTTAACTAATACTGAACATAACATTTAAGAATAATATTCAGCTAACACAATAAGACGAGGGAACGCCAACATTCCTATGCTTAAATTGAATTAAATCATTCCTAAATAACACAGATTGGGAGAAAACATTTAGATAAAGATTTTCAGTCAGAGAAGGCTACTGATATACAATAGGTCCTAACTCTATGCATGATGTTCTTTATAAGAGAAAATGAAACACAGTGAAAACATAAATAGAATAAAAAGTTACAATGAGAAAAACATCACCGTCTACATAGACCAGGATCCCATAAATCAGCTTGTATTGATGCTCCAAACCAGTTACATCTTTAAGACCAATGCTTTAGTTTAGCATTCATCTACACATCTCAGCCTAACCTATATTTCACAAGCAGAGCTTCAAGAGCCAGTGAACACTATTTACAAACAGAATTTTTCAGCTCGAATGTATTTCAAAGTTTTGCAACCAATATTTTTTCATCTTCTACAGAAGTATATATAGAAGAATGAGGAAGTGACATCTGATAAGAGATATCCCATTACAATTAATACAGTCTTAATGGTTACTTGGCCCTTGAAGGGATCAAATAAGAAACTTATATAGGTGTCCTCTGTATTAAATGTTTTTTACATAAATTTAAGCTAAGTGGGAGCTTTTGTTGATGTTTGAGGCTCTTCATGGTATCGGGGTCACTCTGCAGATATCTTTTTCCTTAAGTTTCCTTGTAGAAATAACTTTCTGGCTGTGCTGAGGCGAATATCTTCATTTGATCAATAACTTCGGCCTCTGTTTTGAATGATTTGAGGCAATAGGTGGCACTGTGGTAGCTGAGGAATCAATTTGCCTCAGATGTAGTGGTGGAGGCTTTCTGTCTGATAAAACACTTTAGGTTTTCCTTAAACCGTGTTTTAAAATGGGGATCAGGCTTTTGATAACCGTCTTAGCCGTAATCCCCATAAAACTATCTCTAATTCTCTGTTCAGATACATTTTGGTCTTCGGCACTGATACTCTTCGACTATGCCCAATTCTTGGTTTCTTGCTAGTGTGCAGGGCCACGGAGGGTTATGTGGTATCAATGCTTTTAAGGATGATTGACGAAACGTGGATTTAACATGAATACCGCACGGTTTTGGGCAACGACGCACAACAAGCGGGGACCACTGGGTAGACGAACTCCGCACCGTCCGATCTATTGATCAGATTGACAGTGTAGATTTATTAAAAAATCGCGCCGATGAAAACTTTAGAATAAACACAAAAAACCCAATTTTTTCAAATAACAAAGGATTTTTATGTTTTCGAGGCGGAATAATCATTTGAGACGGATAATCGCCCGACTGTCTTAGCGCTTGGTTCCGGCGCCCGGGCATATGGAGAAAAAAGGTTCAAGACATTTAGTTGAAGGGGGCTTAAGTCCAATACATAGGAAATATGTATTTAGATGGGTTTTAAATGGTTTTTTGAAGGGATTTGGGGATTGCGATAGGGCTAAGAAGGGGTCTTAGAACTTATCAAAGCAGTTTTTATGAAATGGAAAGGGGAGAAAAATGAAAATGAGGGATTTTCATGGGAAATGGGGGGATAGAAAATGAGGTTAGTTTGGTAGAAGAGATAAGGAAAAATGGAGTTTGCAGCAGTATTTGAGCTTTGGAAATTAGCAGGATTTCAGAGATTTTTGAAATGTAAACAGTAGTGCAGGATCTGGACAGAGGCATGAGGCCTTCAAAAGTCTTCAAGAGCCAACATGTTTTAGAAATGAAAATTGTTCCTTGAAGGCTCAAAACAGATTTAGCGACCTTTTGGTATAATCAAATTTTATAGGTGGCTAAAAACTTTATTAAAGTCCTCTTTTATACTCAATTTAATATCAATTTTATGCTTAAATGATAGGACTGCCACACAAATTCCCTCATTCCATGCTTTACTATATGCCTCTTATATATTCATAGCTTATTTATCATGTAGGAACCTCTAGGACATATGATTCCAACACACAATTCAACCCCTAAAAAATACATTTTATGCTTCCTCATAATGAAGGGGTTTATTATAACTCTTAAAGGAAGTTTAGATTATTGGTTGTGGGCCAATCCAAACCTTTCTATCGAATATATAGTTATGATGATGAGCCTTAGAAACTTAGCCTAAATCCCATGGAATTCTCTATATCCAACCCATAGCTATGTTGATTAATTATATTTTATTATCCTTAATACCTTGTTTAGAATGAGATAGGTTCAGTATCGTACCTAGCCTAGTCATTAGCCCATGTGATTCTCTAAAACTATGCTACATGCATTGATTATCGTACTCCTTAAAGGTTGGTTTTGCAAGTGTAATTTTTTATCTTTGGCATCGCATCTTGTACAATTATCCCATAAATGATCTTTTTTTTCGAATACAAAGAAGCACATATGATAGACCTTCAACATTCATGTATTTTCCTCAAAAAGCAAGACACTTTGAAACAAAATTAGAGTTTGCATGTCATTCATTCAATATTTTGAACAACATGCAACTAATTATGGTAGGTATTGGAGTATTCTGTTTGACATATATGTTTATATTTAGTTTCATTTTCTTAAGTCGAGATGGTATCAAGGAAAAAGCATTTGGCCATTGGTTTGACTTTGGTTGACATAGGCCCTTGATATTTGTGCCCCTTCATATATTTTCCCTTTCGCTCTTGATTCAATTATTTTTGAATGTTTTCCAACCTCATGTATAAAGTTTATCCTTATAAATTGAGTCACCTATACACCAATTTTAGTCATCGTTATCTAACAATATTGATCATTTGGAGGATGGGGATGGCGTGGTTCTAGGCCTTGCCTCTCAATTGAACATTTCTTTATCTATCTACTTGGGTTCCAACACACCTCCTTCCTAAATTCCATGCACCTTCATTCTTTAGGGCTTACAACCTAATGTTATAATTAGAAAAATGGATGAATGACAATACAATGTTAAGGAAAGTTCTCTTGCATGCCTTAAAGTGCCCTGGATTCATATGAAGACTCTTAGCTAGTTTTTTTGTTGCTTCTAAGCTCAATGCATTTCTGAGTGCAACTTCTTTGCTCACCATTCATTAGCTAGCATTCCTTCTTATTGTTCTTCCTTTGTGGATAGTTTGTGGCATAGTGTCCATGCTCATGAATACTCCCAGCCTCCATTTTTCCAAACATCATTTTTAATACTATGCCTTCAAATATAATTTTAATATCATACCCATTGTTTTTCTTATGGATGTTGAGCGCACTCCATGATTCTTTGTAATGCCAACAATTGATTTAAAAGGAAGCTTCAAAAATCAATTCAATTTCATTCTAATAAATTTATTTTAAAAACATTGATGGCGAACCACACTGAGTGGTTCGAAAGGTGTGTACCTTTAAAAATTTTATGTGATTTATCCATAAGAGTTTTTAAAGAAATTAATTAATTAATTATTAAAATAAAATTGAGATAAAATAGTAAATTTAAGAGAGGTTATTGCAACCCATGGTTTTGCTCATGGTATTCCACCTTGCCAACAAGGGGGAATGAACCTGCTCTCGTTCAGAATGGCTAATGCCAACGGGTTTTAAGGATTATTATAAGGGTTAAGGTAATAATTAGTTAGTGGTTAAGAGATTAAGGATTAGGGGCTTAGGGCTTAGGGGAATAGGGGCTTAGGGTTTAGAGGTTTAGGGTTTAGAGGTTAGGGGAATAATGAGATAGTGGTTAAGTGGTTAGGGATTGAGGGCTTGGGGGTTAAGGGGTCAGGAATTAAGGTCTTACACGTTAGGGGTTTTAGGAGCATTTATGGGTTAGGGGAATAATGAGTTAGTTTTTAAATGGGTTAGGGGTTAAGGGAATATTATGCATTTAGAGGTTTATGGTTTAGGGGGTTAAACGAGTTAGGGGTTTGGAATTAGGGTTTAATGGGTTAGGGGTTAAGGGGTTATAGGTTTAGGGTTTAGGGGGTTAGGGGATTTAGCAGTTAAGTATTTTAGGGGTTAAAAGTTAGGGGCTAATGGGGTTAGGTTTTATTGGGTTAAATGGGTTAGGGGTCAGGAATTATGGTTTAAGGGGTTAGGGTTAAGGGTTTAAAGGTATAGGTTTTAAGGGGTTAGGGGTTAATGGTTTATAGGTTTAGGGTTTAGGGGGTTAAATGGGTTGGGGGTTTAATAGGGGTTTAGGGGGTTAAATGGGTTAAGGGTTAAGGGTTTAGGGGTTAGGGGTTAAGCGTTTGGAGGTTTATGGTTTAGGGGTTAAATGGGATAGGGGTTTAGAGATTTAGGTGGTTAAATGGGTTAGGGGTTGGGAATTAGTGTTCAAGGGGTTAGGGGTTAAGATGATAGTTTCATTGGTCTCTGTTTGTGCACAACAGTTGCTTATTATTTGCGTCTCAATGTAACAATTTTGTAAGTATTGTTGCTTATTGCCATGTCTTCTTTATTTATTAATTTATAGTATTTGTTAGCCATTGATTTACATTTATTGATGAAAATGTATATTGCAATCAAACCAAATGTATGTTCAATCTCCAGTTTCAAACTTAGCCATAGTGTTGTCACACAATTGAAGTCCGAAGAATGGCCATATGATGAAGTCTTAATAACTGGACTGCACCTCATGACTACTCCAGAAAATCTTAAGCTCGAGTGTCCCACATTCATGAGAAATTTGGCTCTTACACTCTTGCTCCACCTGACTGTGTCCTGGAAATACCCTTGTTTATTGCAAAAACATCCTAATGTTGTCAACCTTGTCCCTTAACAGACCAAGGAAACATATGTGACTGAGAGGAATGGAAAGCACTACAAAGTTGAAGAGAGTACAAAAGAATAAGATGGTTTAAAGGACAAGCTTGAAGAATGTAGTAGTGTTGAAACAACTAAAAGTTGTCCCAAACAAATAGTTGATAATGTGAAACCTTCTTCTGTACCAATCAAGCAAGACTACATTCGTGTGAGAGCAAGAAGAGGCCAAGCAACTAATAGGCATAGCTTGGAAGATATGGTATGGTTCCCTGTTTTTGATGAAATATTTGATCTAAATTTTATCTATTGAAGAGTAACCATTTTAACCTTGCCAACAAGGCGGAATTAACCCAATCGTAGGTCCCGATATGTCATGATATCTATTAACTCTAGATATATATGAGAAGGAATAATAAATACATAGATTGATAGAGGTGGCGAGACAAGGGGAGTCACAAGGGAAAGGTGGAGATAAAATGAAGGAGAGGGGAGAGAAGGAATGGAGAGAGAGAGAGAGGGAGAGGAGTGAGAGAGGTAGAGAAGGGTAAGAGAGGGAGATAGTGACACAAAGATGGAAGGGGGGCAGAAAGAAGGATAGAGGGAGGGATATAGTGAGAGGATTGGAGGGTAGAGAGAGAGAGAGGGGGGAAGAGAGAGAAAGGTAGGAGAGAAAGGGAGAGAGAAGAAGTACAATAGATTAAAACAAAAAATATATTAGGCCCACTCTACAAAAATCTGCAATCTGAGAATTCGGGATAAAAATAGCAGGCTCCAACAACAATTGCATAGAAGTCTTTATTACTCAAATAGAAGAATGTCACAACAAGTTGTCATCTCACAAAAGCTCATACTAAAACCTACAAGCTAACAATACTCACTCTTATTATCTATTTCTACAAATTTCTAACTATTGTGCTCATCCTTTTCATTTATAAGTTAAGAGAAGGTGTTGTTAGAAAAAAAGCTAATGATAGCATTAGTGGTGCATCTCCCTTGAGCATGAGCAACTCCCTCATAACTTTGCCTTGTATGCAAGGCTTTTCTTTTAGAGTAGTGCATTATCATAGTAGATATAACTCCTATCCTAAAGATGCCTCATTCCATAAGTGTGCACTCATGAATGCACCTGAGATGATGGTGTTAATCTCCTCAACTAGTGTGCCATACTTGGTGGGTGTGACCCAACAACTAATTCATCTATCCTCGAAGGTGTCGTTATAAGCTTCTAGCTATATTTAAGAATCTTTCTAACTGGTGTACCACAATCTATCTTTGCAATCCTAGTGCTGCTCAACTTCTCAAGGCTGAGGTGAGACCAACTCGAACCAACTAGGTAATCTAACACTCTTGAGAATTTTTTTTTCCAATAACCCAAGATTCTCCCCCAACTTGTCAAACTTCCCATTTGTTAGGATATTTGTCAAACTATTAACCATATGCAAGTTTTTTAGAATGTGGTCCAACACTACTAACTCCCTAATGAACTTGGAATCTTAGGAAATTGTATTGAATATCAATGTGTTTGAAATGGTCATGACACATTGGATTTTCATAGAGCTTGATGTAACTTTGTTTCTCACAAGAGAAAATATTGGGCTTCAACAACTGATTGGTTGACACTACAATCAAGTTGCAAATCTAGATAGCTTCATAATAAGTATATGAAACTTCCATATACTTTGCTTCAGTGGAACTGAATGCAATTGTTGCTTTCTTCTTGTTGATTTAATAAAAATGATTTATAAAATGATAATAATGATGTTTAAAATGAGCCTTATGATGGTCTATTTATACACATTGATTGTTCACGAGGTGTAGGGGTATTTTTATAACATCACTGCCCTTGAAAGCTTTGTCTTGAAAGCACAATAATTAGAATTTTCTTTAGTTAAGCACATTTTTGTGGTGGAATGAAGACTATCAGATATCTATTTATACTTTGTAGAGGTTTGACTTTGTTTGTTCTTTGGGTGTTGGTGAGGTTTCTTTGTATTTTTTGCATCATAGTCTAAAGTCTTTTGACCTGATTGTTTAACGTGAAAGCTTTATGTTTATTGGCAATATATTTGAAATACCTGCATGATCAAGAAACTATTATGGTTAATTAAATTACTAATTATACAGAAAGAGGATGATGTTGAGAGGGCTTGCCTGGGTGACTCTGGGAGCAACCTGGAGGTGGTCAGACAAAGCTCTTCTAAGTTACAAATCTAAAAAGAAAAAACTGGTGATGTATATGTGGTTTCTCAACCTAGGTTGTATGGAAAATCTTGGCAAAGAGTGTTTACCTTTCCGTGTCTTCACGAAAGTAGGTTGTCTGGTCACAGAATAAGATCACTACATGTAGGTGATGGTTCTGTAGTAAGTTCTTAGCCTTATCCTCAGAATGGCTAACAGAGAGAATTAAGTTTGAATACATGATATAATTTGATGAATTTGGAGATTTAGAGTTGAAGAAAAAATTGTGGTGATGTTTGGATGGGCGCTAATTTGTAGGGTTTTTCATTTTTATAATTTTCTTTGTTGTGGTTTCTACCATGCTACCTACTTGCTTTCCTGTTTCCCTAGCATTTTAACTTTTTCGATGCCTATCTCTCTATTGTTTCTTGCCCCATTTGAAATGTCATCCTTATTTGGTAGGTTTTTTCTTCAATATAGTGTGAATATTTTTCCATCACACAGCTTTTGTGGCGTTTGTCTACGCAAATAGCTTGTAAGGCCCATTCATCAGGGTATTTGATGAAATGAAATGATTATCGATGATCACCAACTAATGGTACTTGCAAATATTTACTCTAACAATTCTACAGTTTTCCTGTGCCAACAATTATACAACATTTTAACCTCATGAATTAGTCTCCTCTGTTCTCTTAACTAATTCTATAAGCACTTATTGTTGTTGTCAAAGCTTTTACTCTCTAGTCCCATTGATCTATTTCAGTTATTTGTGGACAATATTGATATATTTTCATTTCATTTCTTCAATTTTTTTGAATGTTATGCATTGCCTTTCGCAAGTGCCTTCTTTCTTAGCTATGATTTTTCTGCTTAAACATTCCAGGTAGGCAGAGCAACAGGGGCAGCAGAAGCCACGCAGTCCAACCAGAGGCTAGTAGGGGCAGCACAGAGGCAGTAGGAGCCATGCAGGACTGATATAGGCCCAGTCAGGGCAACGCAAGGGTAGTGTAACCCCTTTAGGTGTGACACAAGCCCTTACTGAGCAGCACAGAGGCCGACGCAAGCCAGTTAGGTTGACGTAGAGGGATTTAGAGCAACATATTACTATTGTTTTTATTTCTCTGTTGAGTGAACCAGTTTTGGTGCCCAGGATTGTTGTACTTAGATTATGCATAATAATGAAAACCCTCTAGAGCTAGCTGCACCGATTTTCCCACATTGGGTTTTTTCTGGGGATAGTTGTCCAAAAAATCTGTGTCACTTTTTCTATGAGCATGTTATTCGGTATTTGATCTGTATGTTTAGGTTGCTAGTTGTATTTACTATTTACTTCGCTAATTTATTGAATATTTCATAAATTAACTTGTAACTTAATTCAAGTAGGAGAAGTAAATCAAGATACTGCAATAGGGTTTCTTAGACTAAGAAAATTTCACATTCCCTAGGTCTAGCCCCATTAGGTCACCTAGGGCAACAATTTCCCAGGAATCTAGCTTGAGGAAAAATTCTATCTCCTAGAGGCAGCTGTGTTGCTGGGTGCCCTCACTCTCCTCAGAACTTGGGCCAATTTCGATGGTGGAATCTCCAGATACCTCAAGCCCTAGCTCTAGGATCAAGTTTTTCCTACGTGTTCCCAAGGATAGAACCTAGTAGGATCAATTTGACCTATCGAAGTAAAAACACTTTTCTGATCCTTTCCCGTCACCTTGTCCAGGATAGGAACATCATTGATTACTAAATTCCATCCCTGAACTTGGGCTGGGTCCACTTGGCCCCATATGGTCCCATTTGGTGTTAAAGGTCTTTCATCAAGGACCATTTGGGAATCCAAGTTCCCAAAGGATTTTGGGGATTGATAAAATCCTTCATAAGTCTTTTCTTCTCCCTCAACCCTTCAATCCCCCTACTCTCTCCCTATAAGGTAATTCCCTTGCTTAAAAGGAAAGAAAGTCCCATTCTTTATTTTATCTTAGGGAAAGGGTTTCAAGGGTCACTTCCCACCTATTCATTGATAAAACCCTAAACAACCAAAGGTAAAGGGTATTTTTATTATTAAAAATAAGATAAAACCCTAAACAACCAAAACCCTATCCTGAGGAGATGTAACACCAAGATTTTATGGGCCCCGTTGGGGTTAGTTGGGCAACCAAATTCCCGCAGTTGTAACTTGGTCATATGATCTTCATTTGACGCACATGATACCTCATTAGAAATATCTCTCCAAGGAATACAACCACTAATATGATTTCTATGAAATTTCCAAACCTTTCATGCCCAAAAAACATCGTTTGGGGCCTCAAAACAGCTTTGAAAGTTTAGGACCCGAAAAACTGAAAAAAATAGTAAATCGTGCTATAATTAAGGAAACTGAAAAATTGAAAGAGATAATGGCTAGGGCCCAAGTGGAATAGGCGGGTGGCCACCAATATCCACCTTGATCACCTTAAATCAAATTTCTTGAGCTAACTCAATCATCATGACTTAGTTAATTGACACAAGTTGTTATGAGACGAAATTACAATTTATTGTCCAATTTATTTAAGGGAAAAATAAATTAGACACCTCACATTCCTCACTCTTGGTAAATCAAAATTCCTCACCAGTGTGGGTGCATTTTTTTTGTCCTTTCTAGTCACCAATTTCACTATTTCTTGTTGCAAATTTCAACACTCCCTCTCAACAAGAAAGGAATTTAATCTATCCCCATCTGGTACCTTTGGAATGTTCTACATGCTACACTTCTCTAGTGTTGTTTGCACTTGCAAATCCTAAAACTGAATAGCCTTTGAACAACTAAATCAGTATAATGCATCTACCATCAGAGTCTTCTGACTGCTGCTAGCTACTGCACCTGTCTAGTATTGGATTCTCTGCACTACTGCTGACATTTTCATTCGTGCCCTTTGAACTATTGCTAACTCTATTTGTGCTCCAGTATTTGACATCTATCCCTCTGATTTCTATCTTGCTAAAATCTGACTACATCAATCTAACTAATCCTTCCTACTACTGTTGTACTGTGGGCTCCTCGTAGCCAGGTTTGATCCATGAGACATGTCATCTCAGTGAACCTTGCCCAAATTTCTTATCTTGGGATTATTTCTACACATAACCCCGCCTTACACCTCGAGGTATGGCTGCTCCCTCTTCCCATCTGGCTTGAAATTTCCCCCTCATGGAGGTATTTGCTTGAGTGGATGCTTCCACTTGGTCTCCTCTCTACTTCTCCAATTGTGGTAGCTACTCCACAACCTCGTGAGACTGTTTCTCATGAGGATGCATATTGAGAGGTAATTTATGCTCCCTCTAAACCACCAAGTCTCTAACTTCTGCCTTTCTCCTCAAAGCTTTGCATGTATATGGTACCTCAAGTGCATATAGGTTCTTGACTCGCACACAGTGTAATTGTCCCGAGGTCACAAAAATTTTCTAAAAAAGAGTTGATTTTAAATCGATGATATCTCCCTCATCCGAGCTCTGATTTGACCGATTTTTTTTTATTTTTTTTTGGGGTAGATTTTCGCAAGGAATCCAAATATTCTATTTTTTTTCGAAAATTTTACACCAAAATCTTCAAATATTCTCTACAAAATCGCCACCCAAAAAATTCCCGCTCTGATGCCATGTAGAAAATCTAACCAACGAGATTCAATCTGATCTTGTAATCTACTAAAACAAGATACTAAATCCTTCCTAAAATTTATGGAAACAAAACACGATTGCACAATCATATATAAGTGAGAGAAATAAATTATCAATCACACAACAACATGATGTATTTGGGGAAAGCAACTAATCAAAACTCCTCTACCTCTATTGTGTATTAAGTCAAGGAATCATGAAACAATACAATGCTTAATCTCTCATGAGATTCCCCAACACTCTGTCAATTGTCTCTCGTTGATCTAGGAAAACTCGGTCTAGTACTTAGAAAATTCTCATCCTTACTTCAACCTTCCTTGCTCATGCAATGCCTAGGGAATTAACTCCTTATTAATTAGGAAAATTAGTCTTCCTTGATTGCGCAATCCATCATGGCATCCCAATGACTTTATAATTGCACATGGGAAATTTTCTCTGAATAAAAATGATAGTTATGTTCCCTTTAACCTCTATCTCAACTAGGTATTCCTCGAAATTGACATGCATGCAACTATTAATAGTGAATTATCAGTTATTTTATTGATCACTCATTGTGAATTAAATCTAATTTATTTCATTGGACCTCTCACTAGCTCATCACTCAGTTAGAACTAGTTAAACTGATTTTAACTCATTTAATTGAGTTAATTACACCTGCACCCCACTAATGCATCAACTTCAACTGGACCCCAAAAATATTAGAATCCCTCTAGAGGCCTCATATTAGACCCTCAACTCGAATTTCTTGAGCTAACTCGGTCATCATGACTTAACTAACTGACACAAGTTTTTATGAGATGAAATTACAATTTATTGTCCAATTTATTTAAGGGAAAAATAAATTAGACGCCCCACATTCCTCACTCCTGGTGCATCAAAATTCCTCACCAGTGTGGGTGCATTTTTTTTTTCCTTTCTAGTTTCCAATCTCACTGTTTCTTGTTGCAAATTTCAACATTTCACAATTTGATGCAGCCTTCACACAAAGACACCATTGAAATCACATGCCCAGATTCTCATGAGAAACCTCTCTTAAGCTTGATCTGCTAGAAGAGAACCAACAATATGCCATCCTACTTCCTAGTGGAAACTAACCATTAAGGTATGAAACATTCTTCTAAACCCTCACATGATGATCTTGCTCTTGGAGGATGATCATGACCTCCCTTTATCAACCCTTACTCAGCCCTCATACTCGACCTACTTTAGGACTACATCTCTCTTCACCCCCTTGATGTGCCAGATAGTGGGAATACATGTCAAACATGCTAAGATGTGCCAAGTGATAAGGCATGTCAAGATGTGCAAGGGTGTGTCAATGCGTGTCAGGGACTGTCAAGACAACAAAAGGGATAAAAAAGTTAAAATACAAGGAAATGAACACATAAGAGGGTTAATAAGTCATCAATTTACCTTTTCCAAGAGGGGCGTGCTAGGCACACTAATACTAGGTGGCAATAGATGCCAAGTGCAAAGTCTTAGTGCATTCTAAGAGCCAAGTATTCCTTTGTGCTTCTCATCTACTTTCCAACAATTGATCATCACAAATAAATTTAATATTAAACCATGCTAAATCATACCAAGGCATTTCAACATATTCCATACATGCTAAGACTTTCCAAGCACCAACACGTGCCAAGTGCCAATATGTGTCAGGGACTAGTGTTATGCATGTTATGAAGTGGAAGGGAATGTTTAAGAGTGCTAAGGTGTGCTAGAGAGTGATAATGCATGTTGATGAGTGTTAAGGAGTACTAGGAAAAAACATTAAGGGAGAACTAGGTAAAAATTCATGGAAGTTAATGAATATGAGGAACATGTACTGCCAGAGACTAGTGTTAATGGTCAGTGTTAGTTGTCATGCCAAGGAGGGAGTGACAAGGTATGCTAAGCATTGGTAAGGCATGCTAGGGAATATCAAGGCATGTTAAGAATTCCCAAAGTGTGCTTGGGAGTTCCAAGGTGTGCTAATTATATCATGTGCCAATTAATAGTGCCAAGATATGCCAATACATGCTAGGTGTTAAGGATGTGGCACAGGGTGCCAGGGTATGTCAATATGTGTCAAGGCAACAAAAGGAAGAACTAATAAGAGGGTTAATAAGTCAGGACTTTATCTTTTTGAAAAGGGGCATGCTAGGCACACTAATAATAGGTCCCAATACATGCCAAGTGGCATTGTGTGCCAAGTGCTAATGTATGTCAATGCATTCAATGAAGGTGTTCTAGGGCATGCTAGGGACTATATGTAGCATGCCAACACATGATAGGAGAGTTCCATGTTGTGCTAGCACATGCCACCATGTGCTTGGGTGTCAGTGTCATCACAAGATGTTCTAGGTACAAAGATGTTCCAAGACATGTGGGGTGCTAAGAAATGTTAGTGTGTGCCAAAGCATTAATTTAAGGTGTGCCCAGATTGTTGAGGATTGTTAGGTCTTTCTCATTAATAGAATTTTCAGAGCTCGATTATGTATTAAATAATATATTTCCTACACACAGTAGTGGAACTTTATCTAAATGGAATTTTCTAGATAATAAAAATAATAGATATGAATCATGTGTTGACTCATAGGAAACCTCTATTCGACTAGTCATTACTTGAGGGAAATGATACACACTTATTACTTCTTAAAAAATTGATTGACCCTAACCACTATGGCCTTGGACATATTATAAAAAATTCTCCACAACAATGGTATTAAATCGCTATATTTTGACAAAAAATATATTAACAGGCACATAACGTCATCAAAAACTCATTGGAATGATCAATGATGATGAACATTTTTTGATCATCACCAAAAGTAAAAAAAAGAGCATTGGTGAGGGTCATTAAAAGTTCGTCACTAGAAGTGTCACCAAAGAGAGAATTAGTGATGGGCCTTTAACGACCCTCACCAAAAGTGAAATGTCTTTGGTGACAGACCATAAAGGACCATCACTATACACACTTACAGTGATAGTTTTTAGTGATCAATGATGACAGACATTTTTTGATTGTCACCAAAAGTAACAAAAAGAGCATTCGTGAGGGTCATTAAAAATTCGTCACTAGAAGTGTCACCAAAGAGAGAATTAGTGATGGGCCTTTAACAACCCTCACCAAAAGTGTCATTGAAAATTTCTTTGGTGACGGACCATAAAGGACCATCACTATATACACTTACACTGACAGTTTTTAAATGACTGTCACCATATGTGACATTGGTGACGGACCTTAAAGGTCTATCACAAGCATGACCCTCACCAATGTGCTTTTTTCTTGTAGTGACTACTCAGCTACTTCCACTTAATAATAGTTCAAACAATCAATAACTTCCCAACCCTTTACAATAAGCTCCTCATGGAGTCTTTATATAAGAATGAGGAGGTGGAGTGAAAGGAAGGGTTCATTTGTTCAATTAATACAGAGCAAACACTTCTCGGCCTTTGGGAGGCCTAATGGAGAAGATATCTAATGTCTTAATTCTGTTAATTGATTTTTACATTAACTTTCATCTACTTCAGTGAATTTTGTTGAATTTTGAGGCTTTTGGTAGCTAGCAATTACTTTCTGAGTTGCCTTTGAAAAAATCTCTGACTGTGCATTCAATTTGTATTCTTTTGAGGAAAATAAACTTGTAGGTAGCAATTTTGGTCCTTAGAGGGAGTAATTGCTCCACTGATATGTCATTCAAAGCATTCTTTTGGGTGATCTATCTTGATTTGTCACTTTAAACTTGAATTAGGGCTTTGATATGCTTTTAGGCCTCTCTTAATCATCTTTAGTCTTCAAACTGTGTCTTTAACCTTTAAACTACAGATTAAGTTTTTAGTCTTCGAACTTTGTGCTTAACCCTTATCTTTAATTTTCATCTTTAATCTCTGTTCTTCACTGTTCTTTTGCTTTGTGTGCAGGTGGCTCCTTTTCCATGCTGGAGGGTCTTATCAAATTAACCAATGTTCATGATGCATTGGCCAAACTGTTGAATCTAAACCTGGGTCCATTTTCTGCATGAAACTGGGCCTAAGGATTGTCATCATAGGCTCTGCAACTTTAACTTTTTTGTGGGAGGGCCTGTTCATGGCGTGGCTACCATTAAACCTACAATGAAATAGCAAACAACTATATAAACATGCTTTCTTTGGATTTAACTGCTTTTAGAGGCGTTGGGATGGTGGAGGAGCAGTGTAGAGGGAGGAAAATATGTGGAGAAGGGTTCCATGGTAGAGAGGTAAAGAACCAGATTTTAAATTTGAATTATGACGTGAAAATATGTGAAAGTGGTTTATGGAAAACTAGAGGTGGTATTCGCGCACGGGGTAGGCAGTAAGTGGTATTGTCTTGAATGAACGTGATATGGCTTGGTGGTTGACGTGTGTCCACCATAAAACTGCTTGTTTCACATAGAATTTATGCGTTGAAACATTTTGGTGGATCGGGCACGAAGTGAGTTCTGGGCCATTGGATCTAGGGGAGGCCAGATCAATGGTTGAGAGGAAGCACGATCGGCAGAGTTGATTCGCTAGTGGGACCGGCTGCAGACATCATTTCTTTTGTCGTGGAGTGATAAGGTTGATCGAGGAGAGTTAGCGGGAGGAGCCCCACTGGCCATTGGATCATTGCAATCAACGACCAGGATCTCTTCCGTGGGGACCACAAAAGTGTGGAGGGTGAAAGAAGATGGAGGGCCTGGAAAGGGTTTGGACTGTCGAATCTAGGGAGATCGACGACTGAGATCGTTTAGTAGAGAGGATTCGGTTGAGGGTGATCAGGAGGAAGGATGGTGATGCGAAGAAGCGCAGACCATTAGATCAAGGGGTTATAGATCTATGGTCAGGATCAAATCGACGAAAAAAACGTTTGGGAACAAGGAATTTGAAATCTCCGAAGTACAATGGAGATGGGGGCTTAAGACTTTTAGCCAACGATCTCAGGCCTTGGTTTTTATGAAGAATGAAGGGCTAGGGGCTTAAGTCGAAAGACGCTTAAAGCCTCATGCTAAAAATGGGCAGAAAGGGCTAAAAAATGAGGTTTTATAACCTTTTTGAGGGGTTCTAATTGGTATAAAGAAGGGGTTTTAAACCTAATAAAAAAAATTTATAAGGTTTTAAAAGGGGATTTGAGGAAAATGCAGGAATAATAAAGGGAAAAAGGGAATTTTAGGAGGGAAATTATGGAGAAGAGGTTTTTGAAACAGTCCTTGTATATCAACAAGCTTATTTGAGGATTTTTTAGTGAAGACATCATTGATATGAGTCTTATGAAGGATATTGAACACAGTAGACTTCAAGAACTCACAGATTTGCTTCAAATTTGTTTCTTGAAGGCTAAAGACCCGTTTTAGCGATCTTTGAATATGTCAAAATTATGGATGGCTAACATGAGGTTAGCTTGATGATTATTGATGTATGGTCTGCATGACTATTTTGAATTCTCTTGCTGTTTAGCAGAGCTGTAGTGTCATTTAGCACAAGGATTTCCTGCTTAGGAATTCCTTTTCCTACCTTGAGAGGCCTCTTTGAGGAGTATTGTACTTCAGTTTTCCACTCTCTGGCTTGAATCCAAGCATCCTCCTTTAGCCATAGTGTTATTTCTATAAATCATAACATTGTGTTGTAGGGTGTTACAGTGGAAGGTTCACAACACCACCTTCTGAGCTTATCTTTCAGCGGAGGGAGTTTCCCATTATTTGCAAGATCTGTAAGGAAGAACTTTGGGCATATTTTACATCTTGGCATTTGGCCAAAGTAGTATCCATATCTTACATCACATTCCTTGGCAGGAACTGCGTCATTTTACTCAGTGTTGCAGCAGCAGGGTCAAGACCCTTATTTGTGAGCTTGTTCCCTAGAGGAAGGGCCAACCCTTCTGTAATGTCCTTTTTCAGGAATTTCTACAATATGGTCCTCAAGGATACTGTATAAGGAAGGTAGTGTAAAATTAAGCTGAAATGGGGCTGTGATCTCATTTTTAACTCATTAAACACTTCTCTTCCAGAATTTAAGCCCAAAGAAATGAGCCTAGAGGGGTTATTAAGATCTCCCCAAACTAGGTCCCTTAAGAAATTGCTCAAATAGAGAGCCTACAACAATACATGAACATAATCATGAAAATCTACAAATATGTACATAAAAATAAATGGAATGTAATACATCCATCATGTTTATTAATATATCAGCTACCATACACAGAAATATCTTGAGGGACAAGCCACTCAAGCTACCAGAAGAAATCTCTAATGATCAACACATAAAGTACAAGAGTTGTTGCAACTGCACAAAATGCCAGAGAGCAGTGACAATGCTGCCTATATTAGATTAGATACTGTTGTAGATGCATATACATGAAATATGTCTGAACTATACAAAGAAATTCCCAATAATAGAAGAATGGGTTCCAATACAAGATTTCTAGCCAATCTAGGAGAGATTGCTAGAAATGCCAGAAAATGTGCAATGTGATAATCTGAATTGTCACTGCAAATGAATCAAAATAAGAATGAGGCTATGGCAGATCTGAAATGTGGATTTCCTTCCTCCAATGACGCTCTTTAGTAAAAGGTCGATCCCTCTACTCAAGAACAATCCTCCTGATGAGCTCTATGAATTCTCCCAACACTGCCTGCATGAAAATAATGCATTTCCAGCCCTAGACTGCGTTGTGAGAGATGGTGAATGATTGGCATGGTGCCAAAGATCTGAAATAAAGCCCGTGAGTCTCATCTACTGCTCCTCCAAATAATATACAAGAACTCCACCAAAGAACAAGCCAAGAATGACTCTGAGAGTTCCTTTGTTGCTGCTCCTAGCAATACAACATTTTCTGCCCAACAGAATAACACTGTAGCTGAAGGGGTAAGCTTGGAAAAATGCCAGAATGAAGAAATGTAGCTCAAACCATCTCCTTCCTTGAGGATTAGGTGGGGATTCTGGATCGGGAACACCCTTGTGTTCAAGAACACTACAACCCTACTAAACAGCCCGGGGATGCAAGTCTTTGTAGACCGAACGGAAATAATAAGCTAATGCATAATGAAAATGGACTGCCATCTTCTCATTATAAAGCAAATGAACTCCTCTCACCATGGGTCCCATTCACACTTGCCACGTAGCTCAAGCAAGTGGAGCCTCCACTAAAACTGCACTGTCCAAGAAGGTTCAATGTATCTAGACAGTTTTAGTTGACTTGGTCAAAATGACTAGATCAAGCATGATCCAATCCTGTTCACACCATGTGGTGCTCAAATCAACTACTTTATTTTTCCTCCTTTCACAAAAAGAGTGTTATTTCTCCATCTAAAGGGGTTAAGGTATCTCCTTACCCATTTTATTCAACAAAATGAAATATGCAAACTATAATGTTCCTTTTAGTTTGAGGCTGAAAATTGGGAGAATTGCAGTCCTCCCCTCCCACATGTTGCTTGTCCTCAAGCAACTGCATAGACAGAACAAAATCTCTCCCCCTTCTTCTCTTTTGGCCTCATCATCAACAATCTCCACCACTGCTCAATATATCCTGCAACAAATCTGTCCTCCAATGCCTCCTCCCAAGTATGAAAACCGGAATGGTGCACATCATGGAAAGATAGAAGGTGTAGGTGGAAACCTTCTTGCTGTGCTATGGCCTCCTCAAGGTAGGAGTGATGAAATACATGGGAAAATTCTGTCCCCAATGATGATCCTCTCATCCATGCTATCATCCAAATAAAGAACTCAATCCCGGTTTTATGGAATGTGTTGGGGCTGAATGGAGAGTTGGGATTTTGATTCCCAAGATGTTTCTCTCTCCATTTGTGGTACACAAGGGGCTGCCTTTTTCCTTGGGATGAAATGGTATGGCCTCCAAGAATGGCGCAAGCTTCCCCACCAAGAAAATCAGCCATGAAGTGCCCCCTCAAGTTCTCCAAGTGGTTTTTCCCACAAGAAGAGGAAAGTAACAATGTGGTAATTATGGTTTTCCCATGTTGTCTCCTAAAATATAAAGCATGTACGATGGGGAGATTCATGCTCCCAATGGGCTGTCCCAAAATATACAACACTCTCACAATATTGCTCCTTGTGAATGTATAAACATCAGCAATACAAGGAGGTAACATGCAATAAAAACAAGTTGTGACAAGACAATTAGAGAGTGGGTCACTGCTCCACTCATGGGACCAATGCAGTGCACCTCTTACCTACATCAAAAATAAAAAAAACAAGTGCTTTCCTAGCCACTTTTTTTCTACCACAAACATCTCATAATATGGAAACATGAAAATACAAATCAGTGCCAATGGTGCAGAACAAGAAGTGTGTGGCTTCCCCCAGAAACCATCATAAAAATAGCCACTCCCATTGCTGCAATGGGCGACAAGTACATCACAATAATGAGCATAAGGAGGTGTGATCATCCTTAGCCCATCAAGCTGCTCATATGAAGTAAATAAAGGTAAATCAAAATGAAAACATATACCTTCTTTACCATGTACTCCGATCCTTGAGTTGAAATGGCTCATCTAAATGCTCTCCGTCACCTCCAATGAGTAGGGAAATGGTTGTGCCAACCTCTCCAAAATCATCCGGGCTATGAATTTGTCCATATGCTGATATAGATCATGCTGAATGCCCTCCCAAGTGATCTCCTCTTGCAAAGCAAAGTATGCATCCAAGTGCATAGCTAGGAAGTCCTCATGTGCTGCATGTAATAATTTATCCTTGAGACTAGAAGCCCTAGTCAAGAAGACTATGTCATAATAATAGATGACCATATCATCCACCATCTACCTATCATCTCCATCTGGGTCATCCAAAATCATGCATGCACCTAGATCCTGAGATTACTCTACCAAAAGATGAGACCTCCAATATGGATCAATCCTCCTCATAGACAACGTTGGTGATCTACAATGTGGTGCTCACCTCATGCTGTTTCCTGCTACTTTGACATCCCCCATGCCAAAGTTATCCTCCAAAATTCTACCATGCCCATCATGTAGCTACTCATGCTCAAATAATGATGGTGTCCTTTGGAAGTTGGCCTCCCATGAGAAGCTGTCATCCAAAAGGAATCTCCCAAGTTGGGTCAAAGTAAGCACGATTTTCCTCCATCAACTCCTATGTATGAAAGAGTCCTCCCTCAAAGGAATTATCCTCTTCCTATCCAAATCTGTGGAGCAGTCAACCTGCATCATGAAGATGCAATCCTCCATCCCTATAGCAAACTCTGTTAGCACAGTATAACTGATTAGAGTGGGTGATGCTGAAAATGAGAGAGTGTCTCCCTCCTCCTTGGGTTTACCCCAAACTCTCTACGTTGTGTTGGACTTCTCCAATGTCTTCACCTCTCCAGAATCCAAGAGTGGTGAACCAAATGAGAAGATGCCCCTCATCAACTCCAGATCAGGTGGCCTTCCAGGTGGAATGCCTCCATATAATGAGACATCAAGTTCAAAACTAGACTGCATGTATAAAACGACTGATTTTTCCTTCTCTTCACTGCGTTATACAGTCTCCTTCTCTTGTCCAAAGAATTTTCGAAATAGATAAGGGTGTATCATCCCTTGATGTTGATCCTTCTCTTATTCCTCCATCTCACAATCCCTAATAACTGCTACATATGATTCTGGAATTGTGCCTTGGCTTCCACATGTTGAAACATTTGGAACTCCTTGCAAAGATACAAGGGCTCCTCTAATAGGAACAATGGCTCCCCTTTTTCCTCCATGTGGTGATGGATCTCCTCCCAACATGACAATGGTGTTGGTTCTCTTATGCTCAACCTCCCCATCAATAATTGAGATTACCTCATCATCAAGGAGAGACCCTAGCTCTTGGTCATCTCTTGAAGGAAGTACCTCCATGACTTCACAAATGGAAGAGGGCCCTTCATAAAATGGGGATCTTGCCCTTATAAATCCATCATACATGTCTTCATCCCCTTTGGAAATAAGGAATGGATTTTGTTTCATGTTTCCTCCAAATGCATGCAAAGTGTTTGACGTTATGATACATGATGATTCACATTGGCTTCCATCAAGTTTCTTCACCAAACCCTTGGAAAATTCATCATATGTTTTTACATTTGCATGACAGTATGAAACAGAATTTTCAAACCAACAATCATGAGCCATACCTTTGAGTTGCAATGCTACTCCTCCAATGGCCTCATCTCCTTCCTCCATTGTCCCTATAGTGCAAGTGGGTAATGAACTGCATTGTGGATCTGCATGTGTGGCTGAATTCTCACACCCAAAATAATAATAGCTAGGGCTTGCTTCATCTTCAAACCCTCTCAGAAAATTTCTGCAATTTTCCCTTTCTATCTCCTCAAGATCTTCAATGATACCCTCTAGGGTCTGGAAGAGAAGAAGGGAAAGATCCTCTTCCGTCATTCCTCCTTTATTGTTTTCTTTGTACATTTACTCTCCTAAGTGAGGAGCTTATAATTCTAATGGAATATTATCTTGGGCTGCACAGGCTGAGCCAATATTGATGCTCTGATACCACTGTAATGTCCCCTTTTTTGGAATTTCTGCAATATGGTCCTCAAGGATGCTGTATAAGGAAGGTAGTGTAAAAATAAGCTGAAAGGGGGTTGCGATCCCCTTTTTAGCTCATTAAAAAATTCTCTTCCATAATTTAAGCCCAAAGAAATGAGCCTAGAGGGGTTATTCAGATCTCCCCAAACTAGGTCCCTTAAGAAACTGCTCAAATAGAGAGCTTACAACAATACATGAACACAATCATGAAACTTTGCAAATCTGTACATAACACTAAATGGAATATGATATAGCCATGGTTTTTATTAATATATCAGCTACCGTACACAGAAATATCTTGAGGGACAAGCCACTCAAGCTACCAGAAGCAATCTCTAATGATCAACACATGAAATATAAGAGTTGCTGCAGCTGCACAAAATGTCGGATAGCAGTGACATCGCTGCCTATATTAGAGTAGCTACTGCTGTAGATGAATATACATGAAATATGGCTGAACTATACAAAGAAATTCCCAAGAATAAAAGAATGGGCTCTGCTACAATATTTCTAGCCAATCTAGGAAAGATTGCTAGAAATGCCAGAAAATGTATAATGTGACAATCTGACTTGTCACTGCAAATGAATCAAAATAAGAATGAGGCTATGGTAGATCTGGAATGTGGATTTCCCTCCTCCAATGATGCTCTTTAGTAAAAGTTTTATCCCTCTACTCAAGAACAATCCTCCTGATGAGCTCTATGAACTCTCCCAACACTGCCTGCATGAAAATAACGTAGTTCCAGCCCTAGAATGCACTGTGAGAGATGGTGAATGATTGGCCTGGTGCCAAAGATCTGAAATAAATCCTAGGAGTCTCCTCTGCTTCTCCTCCAAATAATATGCAAGAACTCCACTGAAGAACAACCCAAGAATGACTCTGAGAGTTCCTCTGTTGCTGCTCCCAGCAACACAAAATTTTCTGCCCAACAGAATAATGTTGTAGCTGAAGGGGTAAGCTTGGCCAAATGCTAGAATGAGGAAATGTAGCTCAAAACCCTCTCCTTCCTTGACGATGAGGTAGGGATTAACGACCGGGAACACCCTTGGGTTCAAGAACACTACAACCCTCCTAAACAACCCAGGGATGCAAGTCTTTGCAGACCCAATGAAAATAATAAGCTAATGCATAATGAAAATGGGCTACCATCTCCTCCTTATAAAGAAAATGAACTCCTCTCACCATGGGTCCCATTCACACTTGCCACCTAGCTCAAGCAAGTGGAGCCTCAATTAAAATTGCGATGTCCAAAAAGGTTCAATGTATCTAGATAGTTTTAGTTGACTTGGTCAAAATGACTAGATCAAGCATGATCCAATCATGTTCACACCATGTGGTGCTCAAATTAATTGCTTTATTATTCCTCCTTTCACACAAGGAGTGTTATTTCTCCATCTAAAGGGGTTAAGGTATCTCCTTACCCATTTTATTCAACAAAATGAAAATATGAAAACTATAATGTTCCTTTTAGCTTGAGGCTAAAAATTGGGAACATTACACCTTCTCCCAGAAGGTTTGTATAGAACATCTTCTCCTGTTTCTTTTATTATTTAGCTATCTATTTATAGATCTATATTATAAATACGTTTTTTTAGATCTACTCTTGTATACTCATTCTCTCAAGAAACCCTTCCCAGGTAATCTTCACATTATATTAAAGAGGCCAGATCTATATTTTTCCCTAAGTTTGGGCTGAATAAACTCTAGATCTGTTGTTTATAACATATTTTTATAGAAACCCTCTCATAATTACGTTGTATTTGCTTCAGTAATTTCTGCATTCCATAAGTCATGGGATTTGGGCATTTTTTAGCCATATTTGAACTGGGAGATTTGTTTAACTTGGCTAGAGTGATTTTTTTTTGTCACATTCCATGTGTGAGATGTATGTTGCATAAAATAATGGATCCAAGTCCCATTTCTCACAATTATAGCGTAATTATTTGTAAATAATGTTTTTATGCCCTATATTGCTGCATTTCCTCATTTTGGAAGGCGTGTATAGGTCATATTATTGCTGCTAAGCATTCATTTTGGAGTTAGATGTTCCTTTCACATAATATGAGCTGATTTACACTGCAATTGTGTTCAAGTATTGCTGTATTCCATTTTGGGGATATTACAGTGGTATCAAAGCATGATCTTTGGCTCATCGTGTGAGTTATAGCTATCAGAAGAAGCGAGATCAGAATGATGGAGAGGATGAGTTTGCTCTCATCACTTTTTAGATCCAGAAATAACATCTCCCAGGAGGTTAATTAGATGAAGGAGAAGAGATGCCAAGAAACTCCAAGAGGGTTTTAAGAAGGGGAAGAACCATGCACTTCCTATTCTCATGAAGAAGAAGACAAAAGGCATGGAAGACACTTGGATCAGTAGATTCTAAGTGAATACCTTCTTAAGTACAAGTCTCAACCTAGAGCCTTCAAGGAGACTCTAGCCTTCCCATATTTTATTCAACTAGAGGAAGAGAGGAGACCCTGCAGCAAGGGAGAAATGAAGGGCAATAGGTTTCTATTGTCCACTTTTGATGGGACATCTACATCAAAAGCTTGGGAAAAAAGACTTGAAGCATTCTTCCTACTACATCCAGTGGTAGAAAGAGAAGCAGTAGATATTTCAGCGCTACACATGACAGGAAAGGCAAGCACTTGGTGGTTCAGTCACATAAGTCATGCAAGAGTATCTACTCTTGTATATTTCACTCATAAGGTGATAAAAATATTTGATGAAGAATAATCAGAGAGGGAGGAGCCCTCTCCACCTCTTGGGGAGACTTATATCAGTGCTGTCACAACCTTGGAGGAGCAGCCTTCAACATTAGCATTTGAGGGAGCCAACATAGTGTAAGAAGGAACTATTGCAGCCATGCAAGGTGTTCCCACAGCCCATCAAGGTATGACTGAATTTCCACTTTCTATTATTGCAGCAAAAATTTTAGAAGATTGTGGAAATTTGTTGTTGCATGACCCAAGATCATCACTTATTGCTAATCTAGAGCAGCAAGGTTGCACTGCGCTGTCCAAGAGCAGCAGTAAAGAAAGAAGGACCCGTCCCTCATGGGAGCATTCAGATGTCAGCTTCATTCAGGAAGCCATGGAGGAAGAGATTGTAGCTTTTAACCCTGAACAGAAATTATCTACACACGAATATTATAATAGAAAAGAAAACAATAGCGAGAGCATAAAACCTAAAACAGATAAACACAGAGATTTTCCCCTGGATCCCAAATCGGGATGACCAACTTGATTTTTCATTATATTCCTTTTAGTGTTACAACACATATATATACATGCCGAAGCATACATAAACCCCAATCCATTAACCCTGGATTAGAACATAACCGTAGTTCCCTTGACCGGATCTACAAAATATCAGGGGTCGAAAACCATCGTACCCCAAAACCATGTGCAAAACCATGCACAAAACCATGGGTAGATCCGCCTATGAGTGGGTCCGCACAAAAAACAAATTTTGGCCGGGGCGCTGCCCCGGACCCCAACAGTGGGGGCTGCTTCGCCCCTCGTGACCCCCATATATGCCCGACACAACATACAGCGCCTGGGGCTAATCGTGGAAAGAATATAACACATACCCAACATTCTCCCACTTGTTGTTTTCTTTCCACAGGGGGCCACAGGAGAGCTTAGTCATTGGGCTAATTCTTCAACACCCATTGTTTCTCTACACCAAGAGAAATTATGAGTGCTCACTGACTTCGTCAATGCATCTGCAACATTCTTCAAAGTGTCCACCTTTACCAGCAACACCCTTTTAGCCTCAACCATATCTCTAACAAAGTGATATTGAACATCAATGTGCTTTGTCTTTGAATGATAAGCAGGGATCTTAGCCAAGAAAATTGCACTTTGGCTATCACAGTCTATCCTTATAGCTTGCTGTACCAACCCCATACTTGAACACAATCTCTGCAACCAAACTGCTTCCTTGCTTGCATGAGTGGCTACTATGTATTCTGCCTCTGTAGTTGAAAGCGCCACTACAGACTGTCTTTTACTCATCCAACTGATTGCGCCTCCAAATAGGCTAAACACATACCCACTTGTAGATCTTCTTTGGTCCAGATCTCCAGCCCAGTCTGCATCAACAAAACCACGAATTTCCAACATTCTTTCCAATCCTGGTCTTCCCTGGTAGCACAAGCCATAATCACTAGTGCCACGTAAATATCTAAAAACCCGCTTCACTGTTGTCCAATGCTCCTTCCCTGGGTTTGACATAAACCTGCTCAATACTCCCACTGCATGTGCAATGTCTAGTCTAGTACAGACCATTGCATACATCGGGCTACCCACTGCACTTTCATATGGAACACGGGGCATATACTCCTCTTCTTCTTGTGTCTTGGGACACTGTTCAGCAGACAGCTTTACACCTACAGGAATAGGAACCTTCACCGGTTTACTATCCTGCATATTGAACCTCTGCAATATAGTCTTGACATACTTCCTCTGGTTTAACCAGAGCTTCCTCTTTGTCCGATCTCTCTTAATTTCCATGCCCAAAATATAATTTGCAGCACCCAGATCCTTCATGTCAAATTTGTAGAACAGTTGGGTCTTCAAATCTTGGATAATTTCTTTGTCATTTCCAATCAACAACATGTCATCCACATACAAGACCAAATAAATAATACGGTCATCAATTAATTTAAAATAAACACAGTGATCCTCCTTGCTTCTGGTGAAGCCAAGTCCCCGTATATAGGTATCAAATTTCTAATACCACATCCTTGGTGACTGTTTTAACCCATACAGAGACTTCTTCAACCTGCATACCAGTTCTTTCTTACCCTTCACCATAAAGCCTTCAGGTTGCTTCATGTATATCTCTTCTTCTAGATCCCCATGAAGAAATGATGTCTTCACATCCATCTGTTCTATCTCAAAATCAAATGCAGCAGCAACAGATAAAAGTAATCTAATAGAAGTAACTTTGGCAACAGGAGAAAAAATATCACCAAAATCAATTCCCGGCACCTGGGAATAACCTTTCGCTACCAATCGAGCTTTGTATTTCTCCACCTTGCCTTCTACATTTATCTTCTTCTTAAACACCCATTTGCTCCCAATGGGCTTCCTTCCAGCCGGCAACTCCACCAGATCCCATGCATCGTTTTTGTGCAAGGATGCCATTTCATCAACCATGGCCTCCTTCCAGAGTTTTACATCCTCTGAATCTACTGCCTCCCTGACAGTTCTGGGTTCATCATAAGTTATAGTTAAGGCAAAACCTGAACAGAAAGCAGATGGACTATACCTTTCTGGTTGCCTTCTTTCCCGAACTGATCTTCTCAAAGCTGGAGTTTGTGGCTCTTCATCTTCTGAGTCTTCTTCTGTTGTAGATTCTGATTCATCCTCCTTTAGCTCAAAATCTATCTTCTTAGGTTCCTTTGGTATGACTTCATGTGTAACAACATCTTTTACCTCTCTAAACACCACATCACGGCTGTACACAACCTTCCTTGTTTCTGGGTTCCAAAGCTTGTAACCCTTTAAACCATCCTTATACCCAATAAAGATGCACCTTTCAGATTTATTATCCAACTTGGTCCTTTTCTCCTTTGGAACATGTACATATGCATCACATCCAAATACCCTTAGATGTGAAAGAGAAGGTTTCTTACCAGTCCATACCTCATGTGGGGTCTTATCCTCCAACGCTGATGAAGGTGATCTGTTAACTAAGTAACATGCAGTTTCCACTGCCTCTGCCCAGAATTCTTGTCCTAAACCAGTACCACTGAGCATGCTTCTTGCCTTTTCCATCAGTGTTCTATTCATTCTTTCTGCAACTCCATTTTGCTGAGGTGTGTATGGAGTAGTCTTCTGCCGTGCTATACCACACTTCTTACAGAACTCTTCAAATTCCTTCTCACAGAACTCCCCACCATTATCTGTCCTCAGCGCCTTTATCTTCTTCTCTGTCTGATTTTCCACCAGAGCCTTAAATTCTTTAATTTGTCAAAGACTTCAGATTTCTTCCTCAAGAAATATATCCATGTGTTCCTTGAGAAGTCATCTATGAATGAAACATAGTACACAGATTTTCCTAGTGATGGAACTGACACAGGTCCAAACACATCACTGTGCACAAGTTCTAATATCTTGTTTGCCCTCTTAGCACCAGAAGGAAAACTCACCCGATTATGCTTCCGATATACACAATGTTCACAGAAATCAAAATCCAGAGAGAAATTTGACATACCTTCTATCATACCATTTCTGTGCAGTATCTGAAGGCCCTTCTCTCCAATATGTCCAAGCCTTTGATGCCATAACATGGTCTTTCCTCCAGAGATAGCTAGGCTTTCCAATCCACTTTCAAGAACCACAGAACTATTACACCCATCAATAACAGTGCTACCTTGTAGCTTATACAGAGTTCCAGTCCGAACTCCCTGCATTAATACCAGTGCTCCTCGAACCATCTTGCAGGCATCTTTCTCGAACACTTTTTTTACACCTGCATCATCCATCTTGCTTACAGAATTCAGATTTCTGGCCAATGCAGGAATATGCAGAACACCAGGAAGTGATCTAATCCTTCCACCTTGCAGCTTCAACTTCACCTTCCCACGTCTGACGATTTTTGCCTTCCTATCATCACCTAGGAAGACATCACCATCATATTTCTCATACTTGCAGAACCACTCCCTATGGGGAGTGAAGTGAAAGGATTCACCTGAGTCAATCAACCATGACTCATGATATACATGTGTATTTGAAGAAGAAGCCAAATACACATCCCCACCTTCATCCGAGGTGGTTTTCGCCTCTGCAGAAGGAGCATCATTAGATCCCTTTCCTTTCTCAGGAGCTTTAGATCTATAGTCCTTTTTGTAGTGCCCTTCCTTTCTGCATTTCCAACACACCTTTACAAACTTTCCAGGAGATTTAGATCTCCCACTCGAAACCTTATTCTTGTTTCTGTTCTGGGACCTTCCTCGTACAGATAAGGCATCTCCATTTTGACCCTCCATATTTCTCTATCTCATTTCCTCCGACAGCAAGGCTGAGACAATATCATCAAAATTCAAGGTAGTTGTATTGCTACCTATTGCAATAACCCGACTGTCCCACGAATCTGGTAGAGAACACAACAAACTGATACGCTTATCTTCATCTGAGATTTTAATATCAATAGATGACAGTGGACTTACCACAGTATTGAAGGCGTTCAGATGCTCTGTCACCGAGTCTCCATCCTTCATCCTTAGGTTATACAGATTTTTCCGTAGGAACAACTTATTCACCAGAGACTTAGATTGGTACAAAGTCCCTAGCTTGTCCCACAAGGTCTTCGCAGTAGCTTCCCCAGATACATTCAACAATACTAAATCTGAGACACACAACCGTATTGTGCTCTTAGCCTTCCGATCCAGCTTCTTCCAGTCTTCATCTGACATTCCCGTTGGCTTAGTACCCAGATCTACCGCGATCCACTGATCTTTATCCACCAGCAGATCCTCCATCTTGAGTTTCCACAACTCAAAACTCTGACCATTAAACTTCTCGATCTCTATCTTCCCGCTGCTCACCATCTTCTTTCACCACAAGAATCGATCCCACAGATCTCCCACTGAACAGGGTCTACCAGAGGCCTAAGAAAAAAACCCTCAGCAGCAAAGGTGTCCCCTTGAAGCCGAAACAGCTCTGATACCAAATGTAGGTTTTAACCCTGAACAGAAATTATCTACACACGAATCTTATAACAGAAAATAAAACAATAGCGAGAGGATAAAACATAAAACAGATAAACACAGAGATTTTCCCCTGGATCCCAAATCGGGACGACCAACTTGATTTTTCATTATATTCCTTTTAGTGTTACAACACATATATATACATGCCAAAGCATACATAAACCCCAATCCATTAACCCTGGATTAGAACATAATCGTAGTTCCCTTGACCGGATCTACAAAACATCAGGGGTTGAAAACCATCGTACCCCAAAACCATGTGCAAAACCATGCACAAAACCATGGGCAGATCTGCCTATGAGTGGGTCCGCACAAAAAACAAATTTTGGCCGGGGCGCTGCCCCGGACCCCAACAGTGGGGGCTGCTTCGCCCCTCGTGACCCCCCAGCTACGCCCGACGCAACATACAGCGCCTGGGGCTAGTCGTGGAAAGAATATAACACATACCCAACAGAGATGTCAAGGGGTAGACATCTTGAGATGAGAAAATTTTTCTCCTCTCTAGATGACACTTTCTCAATGAGCATGCCGCAACTCAAAGAGAGGCTTCTACTTGCAGTATGTCCAAGACCTCATTGGTTTTGGAAGACCATGCATGAGGAGAAGGTTTCATCAAGAGATCCCATTGGAGGTGCACTTCAACATTTCATGAAGTGAAAATTTCTTCAAAGATTTGAGGAGGTTGGTGTCCTACAATGGGAGGATACCAAGTATTTTCAGAATGAGATCCATCACCAACATTGGGATGAGTGGATGGCAGTATGGAGTAAGAGGTTTCCAAACCCCTTGTAGATCTATGATACAAGCCAGCAAGAAGCATGGCTGCTGTTAGTATGAATCCTTTGTCGAAGTGTACGAAAAAGGACCACTTTATCTACGCATAACTAATAACCCTAACAACAAAAGTGGCTGCCAATATCTTCAGATCTACGATTAGTTAGACAAGAAAATAGCTGCAAAACACCAGATCTATGTATGGAAAGACATTAAGCAGTAAAATAAAGGGTTTGCTCCATGCATCCAACAGACAAGACAAGAACACAATTTTTTGAAAGATTTTTTATATTACAGGGCACCTGGGAGGAAAACAAGAAGGTGTATCCAGCTCTCCTCAATGGGATGGGTTCTTTGTAGTCCTCAGCACTTCAGATCTAAGCTTTCTCTCTCTTGTAGGTGTAGAAAACCCAATGTAGAAAATAGAGCTCAATGGGAGCAAATGGTGAAAATGAGACCAAGTGTATAGATCCAGAGTGATCTAATAGGCAACAAAAGGTGAAGAATGATGGGGAAAACCCTCCTATTTATAACAAAATATTGGGTCATTCTAGATCTTGGTGCATGATTAAAATAATGTTAACCAAATCTAGATCCACCTTTTATGGAATATTTTATTATATTTGTTGGAGGGAAAGGGTCTTTGGCTTGGGTCAAATCCCTTGATTAGTCAAAAATAAATAAATAAATGATTTATTTATCTTTTTAAGGAAGTGGTTGGAAGATAATCAAATAAATAATGATTTATTTAATTATTTGTAGGTGATTTGGTCATATTTAACAAGGAATATTATCTAAATAAGATTTAAATAATTATTCCTAGAAAATAATAAGATAAATAAAGGTTTATCTAATTAATTTCTTTGTTTTGGGTTAAACATGACTAGGAATAATAATTAAATTATGGTTTAATTAATTATTCCATGAGGAAAATCAAACAAATATAGGTTTGTTTAATATTTCCTTTTGGGTTTTCCTGTTTTAACATAGTGAAAGTGGTTTTACTTAGGGTAAAACTGGTCTTACATGGTGTACTTGGGTCCATCTAATGATAAAAGGTTAGATGACCAAAAAATGGTGTAACAGATTGCCCCCCAGCGTGCAAGTGTCAGGAGCAAATCGTATGACCGAAGTACGTTGTAAGAACACAATCACTAGACAAAAAAAGGGATGTCAGAGAGAGAAATGTGAGGTAGATAGTGTGCTGAAGGACTAGACCCTGAGGAGACGAGACTCGCAGGTGCAACAAGTCTCTTTTGATGAGAGGGTACCTGTGCTGAAGGCGGCGGGGGAGGCATACCTATGCCCGCTGAGACAAAGTACAAAATAATAGTGTGTCCAGTAAACAAGGGACCGAACCATAAAATACAGCTGGCATAATCATGAGCCAGATAAAAATACAATAAGGAATCCCACATACATGCTGTGCCTGGGATAACAGCCAAGACTTGTACAATAATATCTGAGTACATGAGATACAAATACAACCGAAATGTCCCCTGCACATGGGGAAGGGCTCATAGAATCTGACTGATACATGCAAGTCGAAGAGGTGCTGCAAGTGGCTACGACCAACATCATCAAATATCTGGAGCTGCATCGAAGGCTGCAAAGAAGAGGTCATCCGGGAATGTGGGGGGCTACCTGCAAGGCCACCCCCTCATGAGGGTTGAGACATCTCACACACACCCAGGAATCATCAAGAGTTGCTGCTGGATCACTGGACCATCAAGTATATGAATCTCGATCATGCTGAAAGGAGCTGGAGAAACAATCAAGTCAAAGGGAAATGAGAGATCCCTTGGCCTGATTCGAGGCACCGAACAAGAGTGGAAGCTGGAACCAAGGTACACCGCCCTCTAGAACTAGCTTCTGGAATGAAAGTGCTGATGTCGACAGAAGGAGGTCCGCCATAGTTGAGGGAGTGAGATGTCCCCAACTAAGGCACGAGAGAAAACAGTAGAGCGACGGACATACTGACACTAATGATGATGGTGAAATGGAAAGGACTGAGCAGCGAATGGACGACTTCCCTTGTTAGAGTATAAAGGGCATGAATGACGTGGCAGCGACTGACACAATATCGGAAGGGATAGGGGACAGTGGGACTGAAGGTCATAATGTGCGACACAATAGTGAGACCAAGCAATGAAGGATGGAGAGCTATAGTGGGGTACAAAGGGACTCGGGATAGACTCCATGAATGCGATGATGACTCAACTTGGATGCTCTAAACAAGGGCGACTTGATGGTGCTGCCACACAGGAAAGGCCCAGATGGGGGACCATGGAGACATGAGTACAAGGTGGGAACTCATGACGAAAATCGACACGAACATGGACGAGTATGGAGGCAAAGTGATGCCCCAAATACAAGTGTTGTAAGTGAGGAAATTCGATTTAAAGAGTAGGTGAAGTGGCCCTTCGTGGACAAAATGGGTCCGGGTGAAGTAGCAAATAAAAATGAAAAGACAGATGCTGGCTATCTAAAAGAAAATAAAACATGCATTCCAGAAGGGAAATGCTAAGGGTAATATTTCTTAAGATAGAGTGCATTGTGAGGATTAGGAAGGGGGTGGCCTTTGAAATCCTCTAAGAGGTATGCCCCCTTACCGAGGTCCTTACTAATGATGTAAGGGCCTAGCCATAATGAGTTGAAATTCCCATGACCAAGGACATCGTGGGCCTGGTCATATACTAGAACAAGGTCACCTTCGTGAAAAGTGCGAGGCTGGACTTTTCGGTCATACTGAGATTTGGTGCACTTTTTGGCCGCCTCCATGGTTTGTAAGGCAACACGACGGTCTTCGGAAGCGCACTCAAGCATGATAATTCGTTGTTCTAGAGGTTGGGTGTTAGGGAGAAGTTCAACGGCTAGATGTAGAGAAGGAATTTCACACTCGATCGGTAAGACTGCCTCCTCTCCAAAAACGAGGTGGAAAGGAGTAAACCCGGTGGCGGTTTTAACAGAAGTTCGATAGGCCCACAAAGCAGGGAAGAGCATGAGATGCCAGTTGGTTTTGTGCTTATTCACCATTTGTTGAAGCATAGTTTTGAGGATTTTGTTGACTGCTTCAACTTGGCCATTACCTTGGGGGTAATAGGAGGAGGAATATTGGTGCTCAAACCCCAACAGTGAGGATAGCTCATGCCATATCTCATCTTCAAAATGTTTGCCATGGTCAGAGACCAGTTGTTTGGGAACCCCGAATCGAGCTATAACATGGTTAAAGAAAAAGAGGGCCGCGGTAGCTGCCGTGTTGTTGAAAGTTGGCATGGCCTCGGCCCATTTGGTGAAATAGTCGACCGCCACGATGATATACTTATGGTTACCGGCGGATGGCGGGCGACACTCCATAAAGTCAATGGACCATTTACAGAAGGGGCCGGTTGAGATGACCGGATGGAGGGGAGCTGGTGGAGCTCGTGCCTTAGGGGCGAAATGTTGGCAATTGGGACAGTGTTTGACTACCTCAATGCAATCACTAAAGAGAGAAGGCCAAAAATACCCAGCGCGCATGACTTTCTGGGCAGTAGCGAGACCGGAGAGGTGGCCACCGCAAGCGCCGCTATGGCAGGCATTAAGGACTTGTTCAGCTTCAGCGTGTGTGAGGCAACGACGAAGGACGGTGTCAACCCCACGATGATAGAGGTCGTCGCCGATAAGGAGGTATCGGGGGGCTTGGTGTCGGATGCGTCGGCGAGCCTCACGATCAAGGTGAAGGGCGAACTTTTGGGTTCGCAAGTAAGTAAGAATGTCGCCATACCATGGGTCGTCGGTAGTAATGGAAAATAAGTGTTCATCAGGAAAATCATCATTAACTGGGGTATCTGGCGCTCCGGTAGGTAATTCAGAAATGAGCTCAGCGAGGGCTAAGCCTTTCTTACTCTTTGGTGTGACGAATTCGAGGTCGAATTCTTGGAGAATAATGACCCAACGGGCATATTTCCCAGTGAGGATATGACGACTCAATAGGAAAGCCAAGGGGTTGGAATTAGTCACAACCTTGGTGGAGCGCATGAGGATATAATGACGAAGTTTTTGGACTGAGAACACTACAGCTCGCGCTAATTTTTCTTCGAGTGAGTAGGAAACAGGGGGTCCTACAAGGTTCTTACTGACGTAATAGATCACATGCTCGATACCATTGTCATCTTCCTGGATGAGGACTCCAGCGACCGAATAGGTGGACTCGGAGATATACAGGATGAAGTCTCGATCAAAGTCGGGAGGGCGAATCAAGGGAGCGGATGTGAGAACCTGTTTGAGGGCATCGAAATACTCGTGAGCATAGGAATCCCAAACGAAAGGGATAGAAGATTGGAGGAGTCTAAGGAACCCATGTGTAGTGGTGGCGTAATCAGGGACGAACCGTCGAAGAAAATTAGCTTTGCCTTGGAGACTTTGGAGTTGGCAGAGTGTACGCGGGACGGGAAGTTCAAGAATGGCTTGAACTTTCAAAGGGTCAAGAGTGATACCATCCTTAGACACGATGAAGCCTAAGAGACGACCGGTAGGAACGCAAAAGACGCATTTCAACGGGTTAAGGCAGATATTATACTTGCGACATCGGAGGAAAATGGTACACAGATCGTGGAGGTGCTGCGCCCGATGCTTAGAACGCGTGGTGAGGTCGTCCAAATAAGCAAGGATAATGTGAGCTAAGTCATGGAAACAATAATACATGGCCCGTTGAAAAGTGGCACCGGTGTTTTTGAGGCCGAAAGGCATGAATCGGTAAGCAAAAGTTCCCCACGGACTAATGAATGCGGTTTTGAGTTGATCGGCAGGACGGATAGAAATTTGGTTGTATCCGAAGAAACCATCCATAAAGGATAAAACCTCATGCCCCACACACTCGTCAATGATTTGGTCAATGAACGGTGTGGGAAAGTTGTCTTTGGGACAAGCTTGGTTCAAGTCGCGAAAGTCCGTGTAGAGACGGATGGTGCCTTGTTTCTTAAGAACAGGAACTGGGTTGGACACCCAAGTGGTGTATTCAATGGGGTAAATGAAACCAGCCTGCTTAAGCTTGTCGATTTCGGCTTTGATAGCGTCACGTCTGGAAGGATGAATGGGTCTCAACTTTTGACGGACTAGTTTGGCGTCCGGCCATGTATCGATGTGGTGTTCGACAATGGTGGGATCGATTCCGGGCATTTCAGAATAGGACCAGGTGAAAATATCGTGGAATTCTTGGAAAAGCTTGGTGTAAGCTTTGATTTCGTCCGGGGTGCATTAAGCACCTAAGGTGATATATTCCTGGATGCCTAGGGTGACTGAAATGTCAATTTTGATGGTAGGAGAGATGTTGGCCATGTTTCCTTCTTCAAAAGCATCAGGGGCAGGGATGGGATTTTTGAACCAATCAACAGCATTGGGGATGAAGTCTTTGGTTTCCACAGCAAATTGGTCATGGGCCCGCTGTGGGAGGAAGTATGCGCGATGGTGCATATCATCCCAGGGAAAGTCCGGGTTGGTCATGGCTTCCATAATGTCCTCATCGGATTGGAAGATGGGAAGACTGGAGGAAGAGGGGTCACCCGAGGAAGTAGTGATGTATGATGGGTCATCAGGAGGAGAAGGGCTCAGATGTGCGATATCAACAGATCCAAGGTCGACTGAGGAGCTGAGAGGATCGGCAGGTTGAAGGGCAGGTGAACTATCTCGCAAGGATGATGACAGGTACAAAATGGTGGTTGACGGCTCCGTTGGCTCGATAGCGGGAGGAGGAATGTGAATGGGAGTAGGAAGGTCCTCTAGTCCTATCGAAGTGGCCTTGAATTGGCGGTACATGTCCAAGGAGGAACGATACTCGTCAAGGTGGGGACAGAGGTGGGTGTAATGGCCGTGAAAATCGCACAAGGCACAAGGGTGGTTTGTGCGCGAGTTTTTGAGTTTCGGGATAGAGTCAGGGATAGTGACATAGACTTTTGGGATGTCAAAGTCGGGGAACGTCTCATTGACTAGAAGCTTGAGGTGCGGCAATTCAGGACACATGTGAGTGGCGTGACTGACGATATCACACAAAGCGCATTGGATGGCGGGCTTAGGTGGTCACGGAGGGGTAAGAGTTGTCGGGGCAGCCTGGTCCTGATGGGTTGCCCCCTTACGAGCTTTGCCTTTCTTTCCGGGGGCTGGCACCACAGGGGTAGGGTCCGGTGGCGGTGTTGGGGGCCCGGAGGAGGTGAGGGGGACTGGTTGAACCGGTGTCAAAGCAAGGTAAGGTTTGGGGTGACCAGGAGGAGCAGCGGCTGGAGGGTCAATGTACCAGACGGTTAGGCCGATGGATAGGTTAGGGAGAGAGAGGGTGGCCATGACGGGGATAGAAAAAACTTTGGGAGGGGGATCCAGGAAAGGTATCTGCCCAGCAGTGTAATGACCAGGAGGGACGGCTCCGAGGTGGTTAAGGCCAGGGGGAACCGTTCCAGGAGGATAAAGGGATTCGGGGATACCAGCTGTAGGGGGAGGGCCAGAAGGAGGAGGTTCGGCTGGCTGAGAGGAATGGCTAGGAGCGGGGTGCAGAGGGCAAGGGGGAGGTTGCTGACTAGCCGAGGCAGGCCGCTTAAGAGCAGCCTGAGACGATTGCATCATGCAAATATTCGATAAGCTGGGATCAGTGATAGAAGTAGGAGGAGGGTTAGGGAAAGTTCCAAGCAGGGAGGAATATTTGTAAACGCCGGGGCAGACACTGGTCAAGGAATCAACGGTTTGCTTGTTGGCTACAGAAGAGATAGTCGTCTCAGGAGAGGTCTGAGATTTTGGCTCATGATATGTCAACTGGTCAATGGTGACTATCTTTCCGTTATAGGGGAAAGACATCTTGCGAAAGACCGCGGATGGGACAGCAGACATAGCATAGGTGTAGCTTTGCCCCAATATAATGTTGTAATCTAGCGGGGCGTCGATGACTTCGACGTCAATGCAAACAGTCTTACCGGCGAGGGTGATAGGACAATTACGAAATAGGCCAATGGGCTGGGAGGCATGGCCGTCCCACGCTCGAAGGGTGATCGTGGAAGGGGCCAGTTCAGGAGATCCGAGTTGCTTCCAAACCAAAGCTGACATCACGCATGTGGATGCCCCCTCATCAATGATACATCGGGACACGTTGGCGTTCCAGATTTTGACTAGGATTTGGAAGGCGACGGAAGGAGGGAGAGGAGGATGGTCCGATTGAGTGGCGTCGAAAAGAATCAGTTGGTCATCAGCAGGATCTACAGCGCCCACGGCAGATAGTAGAGCCTTCTTTTGGGAAGGGCACGACTAGAGGAGCTCCAGTGTGGAAATGGCGGTAGGAGATTGCGCCAAATCATCTACTATGCTATACGAATGGGCAACCCGACTTGGAGCAGCGTTTTGACATAGGGGGCACTTAGGTATCTTGGTATGAACCTCAACTTTTGGTTGAGGGATATGTAAGGGGCCACTGGGTGATCAAAGAGGCTCTGGAGAACCTGAAGAAGGAGGCTTGGGGTACCGACGAGACCGAGTTTGAAGGTAAAGATTGACGGACGGGTTGGGATCGGAGTGCATCATAAGGATCTGGTAATCAGAGGAACCAGAAAGGGAATGTGGGGTGGCTACTTGGCTGTCGGGCGGTTGAGTAGCCACAAATCCTTGCTGAGGGAAAGGATCAGTAAACACAGCTGGTTGAGTAGTGGCCACATTAGGAGGAGCATGAGGGGAGGCGTGCTGCCCGCGCAATGTGGCTTGAGACTCCCACATCTACCGCATCTGGGGTAAAAGGGGACAATCATGGCTGTAGTGACCATAAACACTGCAACACGAACAAGGCTTGCTTGTGCAAAGCAGCCTGTCCGGCTTGGGCTGAGTGCCCTGTTGCTGGTTGGCAGTGTTAGGATCCACACCAGGATTGGGTCCACGGTTACCAGGGGCAGATTGGTTTGGATTGCCTCTCCGCCTTCTTTGAGAAGAAGGAGGATTAGTCGTGCCCTGTTGTGAAAATACTTGCCCTAGAGGGGGTTGTAGGTGCTGGTGCTGGGGTTGAGGAGGCAAGGGAGGAGGAAGCGCATATGCTGGAGGAGCTGGCGCACCAGGCTGCGGATAAGGGTAATGGGTAGGTTGGGCAACATTGAGGTAAGCAGGAGGTTGGGCAAAAGGAGGAGGCATGCCGTATCCTGGATACATGCTACCGGGAGGGGGGAGAGTGCTGGAGGAGCTGGCCCCTCCCTGAGGGGGACCATAGCCCATAGGAGGTTGAGCATATGGATGGGAAAGGGCTCCAACGATACCGTCAGCGGAATGAGATGCCCCCGGGGCGTTAGCGCCACCGGGCCTGGGGAGGTCAGGAAGAACGGTATAAACATAACCAGATTGAGCGTAGATCAGGTCATATTTCAATGCTATTTGGAGGGCGGCTTCTTCAGTTTGAGGAAAATTAGAGGCGACATCTTTGCCGATGGGAGCGGGAAGGGTGCGAAGGAACCAGTCCATGTAAACCCGATCTTCGAAGGGAGGGGCTCGACATAAGCTCCGTCTTCTTCGCCATTCCTGAACATGGGCGGAAAGGCGTATTGAAGAGGATTGATTAAAGGAAGTCAAGAGCTCCGTGCCAGTATCGTATCGGAGAGGGAGCTGGAAGTACGACAAAAAGGCTTGGGCAAGAGTCTCAAAGGTGGTATGGGTAGAGGTGGCTTGTTCGACATACCATTTAGAAGCTTCGCCGGTAAGCGTGCGTTGGAACAAACAAAGGTGAATGGAGTCATCGGTAATGGAATTGGAAGAACACCACATGTGGAAAGATCGGACATGATTGGATGGATCTTCTCCAGCTTGGCCTTCGAATTTAGGAATGTCGGAAGGGAGCTTGGTTGGCATGGCAGGCCAACCAACATTGTGGCGGATAGGGTCGTTGATCAACTGATTGAAATCGGGGAGGCTGAGGCCTACAATGTACGACAGCAAAGGAGTGGCCGGGGTTGTTCCCGTGGTGGTTCCGCTAGTAGTAGGGCCGGCATTAGGGCCGGGAGAACCGCTAGCGTTAGGCCCTGGACCAGACATAGTGAAGGTGACAGGGGGAGAACCAGGAGGAGAAGGAGGACCCGATGAATCAGGAGAGGAGTCGGAGTGCAGACTCGAAGGTAGACTGGCTCGACGACGGTGGGGCGGAGCAGGTCGATCGACCGGAAACTGAGGATGAAGGCCAAGAAGTCTCCGGGAAAGGCGCCTTGGGGGCGCAATGATGACAGGAAGAAGGAAACCGACAGGGGTAGAAAGGGACAGAATAAATTAAGGTCAAGGGCAGAAAAGGTGCAGTGACAATTGATTTTAGAGTCTTTGCCAGGCGGTGTTAACCAGGCGCTTCTTCGCTTAGGGTCAGTGTGTGGCGTGCATTAATTTTAATTTTTAAACCCTTTCCATTTTGAGAGCAAGAAAAAAGTGTGCTGCGTAGCTGAAAATAAACCTACAGAGAACATTATATAATGCTGAAATAACAGAAAAATAACAGCTACTTGTGCATCTATGTAACCCCAAGAAGGTGGGTCTCTCAAAACTAATCTGAAAAGAAAAGGAAAAATCGATGGAAAACACACGGAAAAAAAAGGGGCCAATAGATCTAGGGTCCAAAGGGACAGGGATCTAAAGGATAAAGCTGCTGAAAAGAGGTGCAGATCACAGCCAAGAGACAGAGGCAAGGTGGCTGGAAAAAGGAAGGAAATCAGCAAAAACCGAAGGGGGCAAGGCGAAGGCCTTCAAAGGAGGTCCAAACAAAACGACAGGAGGTGATTTGAAAGGAAGAAAGGCTGATTTCAAAGGATCTGAAAGGGAGGTAACAGATCTGGAAAAAAGGAGGCTGAAGCTCTGAAAAACAAACGGCTGAAACAGCTTAAAACTCTTCCACAAAAAGTGGAGGGTACTAAAGCCCTAAGGGGCTAGGTTCCCACTTAGATGAGTAAAAACAGATCAGAACTTGGTCAAAACAGGCTGAAACAGAGGCTGGAGGACCCTGACAGAAGCTGCAGCAAAACCCAAAAAAATTGCAGAAAAAGTGCTGGAAAAATGGCAGGTCGCAGTTTCTGACCTGATTTCGGTGCAGGTCGCAGGAAACAGGCTGAAAAGTGCGACATGGAGGGCCAGGTCACAGGTTTAGGGCCAAAAAGTGCGACCCCCTGTTTCGGTTGTCTCGGCGGCAGATTTTCAGAAAAGTTGTCGTCTCAGTTGTGGCTGGTGTCGCTTACCTACGCAATAGGGCCAGAAACACACAGAAGTTAGAAATTTTAATGTTTTAGGGTTTTATGTGGGAAAAACAACATAAAAATAGGAAAAATAAACAGCTGAAAAGAAACCCTAGGGTCTGAAGTAGCTGGATATGCAGGAATATGAAAAACGACAACGGTCGTAATTTAAAACCCGTGTGGAGTTGCCATTTGTTAGTATGAATCCTTTGTCGAAGTGTACGAAAAAGGACCACTTTAGCTACGCATAACTAATAGCCCTAACAACAAAAGTGGCTGCCAATATCTTCAGATCTGCGATTAGTTAGACAAGAAAATAGCTGCAAAACACCAGATCTATGTATGGAAAGACATTAAACAGTAAAATAAAGGGTTTGCTCCATGCATCCAACAGACAAGACAAGAACACAATTTTTGAAAGAATTTTTATATTACAGGGCACCTGGGAGGAAAACAAGAAGGTGTATCCAGCTCTCCTCAATGGGATGGGTTCTTTGTAGTCCTCAGCACTTCAGATCTAAGCTTTCTCTCTCTAGTAGGTGTAGAAAACCCAATGAAAAAATGAAGCTCAATGGGAGCAAATGATGAAAAATGAGACCAAGTGTATAGATCCAGAGTGATCTAATAGGCAACAAAAGGTGAAGAATGATGGGGAAAACCCTCCTATTTATAACAAAATATTGGGTCATTATAGATCTTGGTGTATGACAATGTTAACCAAATCTAGATCCACCTTTTATGGAATACTTTATTATATTTGTTGGAGGGAAAGGGTCTTTGACTTGGGTCAAATCCCTTGATTAGTCAAAAATAAATAAATAAATGATTTATTTATCTATTTAAGGAAGTGGTTGGAAGATAATCAAATAAATAATGATTTATTTAATTATTTGTGGGTGATTTGGTCATATTTAACAAGGAATATTATCTAAATAAGATTTAAAAAATTATTCCTAGAAATTAATAAGATAAATAAAGGTTTATCTAATTAATTTCTTTGATTTTGGGTTAAACATGACTGGGAATAATAATTAAATTATGGTTTAATTAATTATTCCATGAGGAAAATCAAACAAATATGAGTTTGTTTAATATTTCCTTTTGGGGTTTCCTGTTTTAACATAGTGAAAGTGGTTTTACTTAGGGTAAAATTGGTCTTATATGGTGTACTTGGGTCCATCTAATGATAATAAGTTAGATGACCAAAAAATGGTGTAACAGCTGCACTGGTTTCTTTTGGGTGAGTATGGCTACTACCCAAAAATTCATATTTCCTTATCTCATGCCTTAGGTCTCAATGATAGGATGCATAAGAAGAAGGCATGGTTGTTCTGGTTGTTAAGAAGAGAATTTGGACATCACATGTTAAATCCTATGTCCATGTATTTACCCTTGTTTGAGGTATGACTCATGTATTCACACATATTTCTATTTGAGATGTATTTCATGTATGTACTTTGGTTTGGGAGGAAGGATAATTCCCACATGATGTATAAGGGAGCTTGTTTGTACTATGTTGATGAGAAATCTCACATTTCCATCATTGTATTATTGCTCCATGATTTGCATTTTGATAATGCAAGAGGGTAGCGAGAGTCCTTGTTGCTATGGTTACTATTGGGAGAGGATGGGATGGAATATCTCCATACTCATCATGATATTTCCATAGAGGGGAATGACACATTCAAAGTGAAAAGAGGCTACCCTTTAGCATTGGAGGACAAGGAGGGGCTTCCACATAGGAGGAAGAGCTTCTCACATAGCAGCATGTTGGTGGATGGCTTTGGCATGTGGAATGTCAAAGGGAGAAGTCATGGAGTGACAAGAGCCTTAACACTAAGGCCAAAAGCGCTGCCACTAGAGAGCATGTTCTTATTGATGGAGTGTCCCAAGGGGAGTATGCATCCTTCATTTTTGCAGATTTTTATGAGGAGATTCTCATGGGAGGACTCATCCATGGACCTCACTTTCATTTTACTTACTATGCATGGTAAGAGATACATTTCTATACTTACTGATTGTTCCATTGAGTGTCTGTATCTTTCCACCATCTATGGAAAATGCATTGCTCCACATAAGAGAAAGATTATTCTTGGGTTACATGGTCAGTTTAGGGCCAATATTTATAATGATGTTAAATCATATCCTCATAAATTTGGGCAAGTGTATAATTTTTTAGATTGTGCTTAGCTAATATATATTGTTGATTACTACCACATAGTAGATGAGAAAACTTGTGTAGCTAGTAATTCATTGAGAAACAACTTACCACATGATGTTCTCAAGCAGCAGTTGGGAAAACTACGCTGTATCCACTTGATAAACCATTGGTATCATCTAACCTTCAATATTTTTCTGATTTTCATGCCAAATAATGATTAGGTCCCATTCATTTTGAATGGGATGATTTGGGCCACTATGATTCATGACATGGGAGAAAGGATATTTGGAGATCTAATCTTATTCTTGCCTCTTTAGGGAAACCTTATTGCAGCCTGTTATCACTCAGATTTTCCTTGAAGTTTTTAGAAAAGGAAATAAACCTAAGGTAACCACTAACCAACCTTTAGATGCAGAATCTAGCCAATCTGCATCCAGAGAGGGCTCTCTCTTTAAAATTTAGCTTTGTTCTTATAAAATATTAGACTAGTTATAAGTCCAGGGGTTTTGTTTGAATTTGTATGGTGGAATCCACCAACTAAGGGCAAGGTTGAATAATTTCAGGCCATTGGGCTATGGATTCGAAAGGATGGCTTTACTGGATTAATATTCTACACACAAGATGGCTTTGGAGGGCAAGATAGCCAAACAGAGAACAATTTTGGATCTTAAAATGAATGGAATGGATTTTGAAGGGATGAAAGGAAATGAAGAATCTTACAACATGTTCAAAATAAAGAAAGTGAATGATTACAAATAAAGAGCAGCTAAGAATTCTTTACTATAGTGATCAAGATGTTTAAACCAGCGAAACAAGAGCAATTAAGAATTCGTTGCTTATAACCAGTTTAGCAGAAAACATTTTAGAATAATCACAATTGAAATTAGAGTACACTTAAGTAAATTCTGATTTATTCTTTTATGTCAATTATTCAGAAATGGAACAGAGTTATATTATAAACAGATATAAAACTTAAAACATAGGATAGAAAGAACTTATTGAACTGTAGTCGGACACATGAATCCTGCAAAAAGTCTTGAGCTTCAAATCATCATCCAGCAAGCCACAAAGAAATTTCTCCAAAGCACTTTTATTCCAAAAAGATCAATGTTACAGCAAAGTAGTAGAATCCACACAAAATACTTCCAAGAGTGAAGTATTTATACAAATTCTAAACTAAAATATCTTGAAAAAATATCAAAATTGGTTCACAAATCTCTCCAACTATTTTACATAAATATAACTTAAGTAAAGGATACTCAAACTAATTCATCTATTTGGAACTATTGTTTATGGATAGCTGATGAAAAAGAGGATAATTCGAATTTGATCCAATTCTTATTTGATGATAAGGCATCCAAGTCACTAACTGCTTCCTTTTTTTGTGCATTCTGCCCCAACAATTCTGCAAACTTGGGGTCCAATGATATCTTTTTATTTCTCAATCCGTAATAGATATGTAAAAATTGAAAGAGGTTATTGTGGACTAATATCGTGGTGAGATAAACCTCTTTCCATTTCCTAAAATGCCTCTCCAGATGTGCACAATAGGCTCTGCAAAAATATGTGTAAAACAACATTTTACAGAGTTTGAAAAATAGCCTGTAAAGATGTGCATGTATCTCTCATTCTGAAATCAATGTGAAAAAAGTGAGATAGGTTTTTTAGATGGGTCTCTTAGGAATAAAAACCTCCTTCAGTTTTTTATTATGTATTTCGGATTGGCCACAATATTCTCTGCAAAATGATGACTTAACAGGAATTTTCTGCAAAAAGTTCTTTCCAACATTGTTTAATATTTCCAAAACCATAATAGCTGTTAGAAAATTGAGAGAGGTTTTTGTGGATGGGCATCTTATGAACATAAAATGGCCTTAGTTTTTAAAAATTAATCTTGTATTGGTCATAATAGTGTCTGCAAAACAATGACTTAAACATGAAATTTCTGCAAAAATGTTCCTTCTTGTTATGTTTTTCCATCTTTTTACCTTTTTGCTCTTTTGACTGTTTTACTTTAACTTTAGACAAAATTCACTATTGGTGAAAGTATTCTCATATTTTTACCATTTTACTGCCTTTTGTATTTAATTTTACTGTCTACCTTTGACTGCTCTGTAACTTCATTTTATCTTTCACTCTGACTTTTACCTGATACACTTTAACCACTGATACTATTTAACTGTTATGCTGTGTCCTTTTACCTTCAATGTGTAGTTTAGGTTTTTACTTTCTGTTTCAATAGTAAATCGTTTAATATCCTATTTCATTTGCTTGTCTTTCAACTGTATTTTTTATCTTCCATCTCTGTTTGAATAGATTTGATAAGACTCTTGGAGTAAACAAGTCTTATGACTAGTATTAAGACTGTTTATCCAAGGATGTGGTCTTCTGGTCACCTGTAAAACAAAACAAATTGTTAAGAAAGAATTGGTTTGCAGGGGAGGTCCAAAAGGTTTCATTTTATTTTGAGAGGTCTGTGGAGTGAATCTAAAATGATTTTTGGGAGGTAAACCATGCTCGAATTGGTTAACAAAGGTTTCAGCAGTTGGTTTTTGAATTTATTTGCACGAGAGACTGATTCGTGTATGAGATAATGAAAATGATGTGGGCATACTTGTTTCATTCACAAATTCAAAAGGTTGGCGGGTTTTTAATGATAACGTCAGCGGGTACGATGGATGCATCACAGAGGATAGGTGGTAAGCGGTTTTTTCCGCACTGCTTTTGAGGGAAGGTGGTATTGAGCGGGTGGGCAGCAATTCCATAGAACGAATGACACGTGGCCATGGTATTGTTTGAAAACCATTGGGATTTCGCATGTTAATGTTTGGATCAGGGATGTCCAACGGAATTATCAACAGTCGTTGATCTTGGAGCAGCTGATCAAACGGTGGTCGGGGAGTGAAGTCGACGGGGAGTTAATAGGAGGGCCCGACATAATTTATTTTTGATTAATCGCATCGGGAATGGTTTAATTAGCAGAGTTAGGTTATTAATTAATCGTGTGGATTAATTAACCCCTGGTACAATGGATTTTTGGGAATTGTTTATTTTTATTTTTAAACACATATGTAATATGTTTAAACGTTTTTCTCATATATTTTTATTATATGGCAATTAAATCAATGCGACTTATTTACCATAGGGGGCAGGAATAATATTTAAAGTTATATTATAGACAAAAGGGGGTATAATGTGGGTTTTTGATTTGAATAAGTAGGAATACAATACTTTTGGCTACAATAGTTATAATACATGGGTTTTGGGAATATTATTATAAAATGAATTATATATAATAGGAAAAGGTGATTTTTATGGGGAGTTAATATATAAATTAGAGTTAATATGACAAAGGAACAATGTAAATTCAAAATACTTTATTATAACTAAGAAAGTGAAGAGTTTAAAGAAACTTGCATTATAATACCTTCATCGTTCAGACTTAGAATAAAAAGTGATTTTGAGGGTTTTTATGAAGTACTGCATGATTTTTCTAAGAAAAATGAGATTTTACTTAGAAAACGATTTTTGGAAGGTGAGTGAATGTTATGATGGATTATTTTAAGTACTTAGGTTTTTCCAATTATTGGGCCGAGGGTCCGGTCCCTCCAAAAGTCAAGGAAATGCCTTGAGCCCCTTTAAACTTCAAATGCCTTAGTGCTTTAGGGAAATTAGTGAATTCTTTAGGGAAAAAGTGAGACGAGAAGTTAATAAATTTGACTTTGCTTTCTGTGAAATGCTTTCAGTATATTCTCTATCTTAGCACTTGTGATGAAAGTAAATATTGAACACATTTAGAGCCATCATTCATCGCATGTAATTCTGCAACACCATCTACCTACCCTATCTACTTTACTCTACCATTTTCTCTTCTTTATTAGGGTGCACTTAGACTGGCAAACCCTTATCAATATTCTTTTTCTTTTACATGGCAATCCTACCTAATTTTACACTTATTACATCCAAGGGCTCAGATTAAACTATTGAGCTCCTTTTTATTTACTCTACCTATCTACTTATTTGCCAAGATTAAACTGTTTGGCCAGATATTTATTCTCTATTCTACAACATGAAATTGAAAAATGAACTAGCCAAGCTTAAACTGTTTGACTGTTCAGAAATTGTGGCATAGGATACAAGTTGCACACAATTTTGTTTATTACATCAGAGTAAAAAGTAGTGGCATTTAGACTTGCACATTTTCCTTGGCCTTTCTTTTGGTGGGGTTCATTTTCTTTTACTTTTTTGGCCATTTTTATTCTTTTCACCTTTTAATTTTTCTTTTAGGGTATACCCTCTTTACTTTTTTTAAATTTTTTGATTTTTTGAAAATATGGAAACCTTTGCAATAAGAAAAGGTATGAACATATTACATAGTCCATCAAGTCAATCATGAAATATGACACCTATTGGTATAGGAGTCTAACACTGGCTCCACATGGGGATGGTTTTTCCTGGTGAAAAGTTAAGAACAGCAGGCCAGTTGTCCTCATCCATTGACCTTGGTGATCCTGTAAATGTCTTCTGTCTTCTACAAACTGAAATCCGATCTGAAACTAAAACATCACACAAAATTTTTCAAACCAATTCAATGAAAAACTAGCTAAAAATTGAAAACTAAAAAAAAAATGCTCAAAATTCTGAGCTGATTGGCACTCATCTACCTACTCAATCTACTGTTCAACTTCTAGTTACGTAAAATGAAATAGCCAATGCAACCATTCAAGCATTATGTACTTTGATATATTTTGTTGCATTTTCTTGTTGATTATCAAAACTGTACTTCTGCAACCTATTAGAAACTTGTCAACAAATGAGAGGATAAGGAAACATTTAATTTCCTTTGTTGACTCTAGAAACTGTACAAAAGGATCTTCCAAAATATATACACTAATGTTTAACTAATCTAAACCACTATACATCTGTTCTGGATGGCCTCCATGCCATGAATCTGAAATGTTATTTTCATATTTATCTTCCTGTAAACTTTCAGATAAGATTTGTGATGATATTCCTACTGATTGTAATGTTTGACTATTGAAACCTTTATCATCTTCATTCTGAAAATCATAGTTAGTTACTAGAGGAATGCTTTGAATGCCTTCAATATTCAACATATCTGCTATTGGATCCCGAAAAACTTGGGAAAATTGCTGGAACCTATGACATATAAAATTCCATAGGACTTCATAAACTTCAACAAGTTTCTCATCCTTTTCATTAAATATGTTATACCACATTTCCTTTAAAAGCTGAAATTGTTCAAAAAATAGTGGTATGGAACTTTCTTGTGTCATTTGATCATTTATTTCAATGGAATTTGATAATTGTAATTGTGAAATTGAAATATCTTGATTAATAGTTTCATTATTTTCTTTGTTGTCAATCACAATTCCTAAAGATTGCTGATTATTGATGGCATGATAATTGTCTCTAATGAACTGAAATGAAGCAAAACAAAGAGGTAAAGAACCTTCACTTATTTCCACATTTTCTGCTCTTTCTTCCTCACTCTCATGGCTGATTTGTATTGGCTAATCACTGTCTTCAATATGCTGAAATTGAGTTTCTTCTTCCCACAAACTAGCTTTTGATTGTTCAGTAAAACTAGCTTGAGTTTGGAGAACATAACTATCATCATAATGATCATACTTAGGCAAATCATCAAAAGAAGGAATGTCATCAAACATACACATTAGATTAACAAATTCCTCTTCCTCATATTGATTTTGTTGGAACACCTAATCCTACATGGGTAGGTGTGGAATATGAAAAGTCACAATGGAGTCCAAGTGACCTTGGAATATGAAACCAAGAGTCACACCATTGTACTATAAATGTACATCTTTGTATAATGGAAAAATAAGAAAGCTACACGCTTATCCTTCATTGTGTGTTGTTTATCTTCTGTGTGCATTCTTCTTCCTCATACACCATGTGTGTGCTTCAACATGGTGTTTAACATGGTATCAGAGCGGGCGATTTCTGGCCCTACTCCAAATTGAGTGAGCCATTTGTGTTTATGGCCTGCATATCTGCAAAAAAATTGTTGACATTTTTGCAGCGTTTAGAGAGTTTTTGCAGCAGTGTTTTTGCTGCCATTCAGAGGTGTTTTGAAGAGACTTTCTGCAGCAATCTTTTTGCCACATTCAGAAAGTGGTTTTGGAGAAGGAGCAGCATTCAGAAGAAGGAGCAGCATTCAGAAGAAGGAGTAGCATTCAGAAGAAAGTGCAGCATTCAGTGATTCTGCAGCGTTCAGAAATCTACTTTGAAGAAGAAGAAGCATTTAGAAATTGGTTTTGAAAGAAAGGCAGCGCTTCCCATCTGAAGGTTTTCATTCTCATTTTTCCTGCAATTTCTATTAATTTCTGCACCATTTTGAGCTGCTGGAAATTTCCGCGATTTCTGAGTTCTCTAATTTCTGGGTTTTACTGCTGAAATAATCTGGAAAATTCTGCAATTCTGAGTTTCTGCAATTCTGAATTTCCCTGTTGCTGGGCTCTTGAATTTTTTTTGAGTTCTATTAACAATCTCTACATTTTCTGCTGATGGATTTATTTCTGCTATACATTTGGAAAAATTCTACTGCTGTGGATTTCCTATCTCTATTCTACTTTGCTGTTTAAATAAAAAAAAAAAAATATATATATATATATATATAATAAAAAAAAAATAATAAATAAAAAAATAAAAAAATTTCACTGCTCTTGGCCTTTCGGCCTTCCCCATTCCACCTGCAACTCTCAACTCCGCTCACAAGGCCGCCCCCTCTCAACCTTTCCCTATTGACTGCTCAACCCACGGCCCTTACACCTATCCACACTACACACCTTTCAACAGTCACAACTTAACTTAAATCGGCCCCTCAAGCTCTCGGCCTCACCTTCCAAAACCCATACTCACCGCTCAAACCCATCACTCCCTGCCATACGCATCCGCCCTCACCATACCTACAAACGCTCCCCCTTACCCATCACTCACCCCCTCCCTCTGCATATATTCAACCCCTCTCACCTCTTACGCGCTTCACTGTAATACCCGCAGCCCCTATTCTATCGTGGCCTACGCCCCCTCACTTGGCTGCTGAACGCACTGCTCCCCTCTCTTTCCTACGCCTCACTGCACTCTGCTATCCTACCCTCCCCCTTCACGGCCCCTCCCCTATATTTAACGCTCCCCTCACATATCTCTCACCCGCTCCAACCCTCATTACGCCCTCCCTCACTCATTCCCCACGGCACCTTATACACTCTTCTCTCCCATACGCTCTCACATCTCTCCCATATGCTCACATCTTTTTTAATTAACTTCCCTTACATATTTTTTAATTAACTCCCTTTTTAAATTCCCTCTCATTTTTAATCAATCCCTTCACACCATTCGATTTTTATTTTACCATTTCAATAAACTTCCCTTCCCTAATTAAAATCCCTCCTCCATTTAATTCGATTCCCCTCTCATTTAATTTCCATCCCATTTTAATATTTCCCCCATCCCTTTTTTCCCACTCCCCATCCCTTTTTAATTTATTAAAATTCACTCTCATTTTAATATTTTATTTAATAACTCCCCTCCCCCATTAATAAACCCCTTCATATGATACTCCCTCTCTTTTTTTTTAAATTAATTTCCTCTCTTTTGTAAATTAAATTTTATTCCACTCTTTTGTAACTAATACCCATTTTTAATTAATTTTTAATTAATTAAAAAAAAAAGCAGCAGAGAGAGGGAGGAGAGAGAAGATTTGAACAGCAGAAAAAGAGGAAATGACATGTGAGCAGAATTGAAGAAATGACATGGACCATACATATAGAAGAAGAAAGTAAAATTTGACATTGTGTGATTTTTGACATGAGAGTGATTTTTTGAAGATTTTTACATGAGAAGACAAGTTTGCCATCATTTGAACAGCTCTTTGAAGGAAATTTCAGCTGCCATAAAAAGATTCTTGCACAAGTGTTTTCAGCTATACATTTACAAATATTTTGCAGAGATATGTATTGAGCTGACATTGTATTTTGAGTGGAATTTTCCTCTTCATTCATAGTTGGAATCAGTGTATTTGAGTTGTTGGATTGTTGATTGCCCTCCATCATTTGAGGAGCACACTTTGTACTTTGAGAATTTCTTGAGTCATTTGTATTTCTTGTTGCATTGTAAACGGGTGCATTTTCGGTTGAAGCCGACACCCTTTCATTTTTGAGCCTAAATTGTTGAAATGGCCAAAATCAATGAGGCATTAATGTTGTTGAATGACCTCATTCATTCAAATGTTCATGATATGATAAAAATGAGCAAGGATGCTCTATGTAACATTCAGAGTTGTTTGCTAGATGCACAAGAAAAGATTGAGTTTTTGCAGTTGGAAACTCAGCTTCAGCAAGAAGAACTTCAGCAAAAGAGTCACCATTCTGAACCTGTTTCTGTTCAGAAGATTGAGATTGACTCCCATCAACAGCATGTCAGTAAAGTTTCAGTTGATTCCCGTTCAGTGCCTTGTACTAGAGCAGATTTACATGCAGATGCAGCCACTCAGCCTGCACTTCCTAAGCCCATCATCAGACCTTGGGAATAGCTTGTCCACAACAAGCACATAACTGGTCTTGGATATGACAAGGATGTGTCCTTTCATATTCCAGACTACACCAAGCCCATCATATTTCAGAGTGTCAGATTCCTGTATGACAGTTCACCTACAGCTGTTCCAGATCCTGTTCCACTTCCACGACAACAGATTGAGAAATGCCAACACTGTGATCGAGTTGGCCATATGAAAGATCACTGTTTTGATCTTCATCCATGCAAGCACTGTGGTCGGCACACCCATTCTTCAGACAGATGCTTCAGACACAAGCCTCTTGCAAGAACCAAGATTCATCTTGGATGGATCGCTTCTTGGCAATGGGCATCAGCAGCCAAGAAGATGTTTACGACACATGTTAGAACTTGTTCACGGATATTGAGCAAACTTGCAGTTGATTTTTCGCCATCATCTCACCTTTTCCCTGACAGGGGGGGAAATGGTGGTCATGTACAAGCTTCGACATCAGATCAAGCGAGCCTGAGCCACAATCTCTCATTCCATGTTCAGAGTTGTAGCCAGCAGTTCAAGCGAGCCTGAGCCACAATTCGTCATTCCGGATTCAGAGATGTAGCCAGAGACACGGATGCCCATGAGCATACCTTCGATTGGTGGATAACCTAAAACCATCATCTTTGGTTGGTGGATAACCTAAAACCATCATTTTCGGTTGGTGGATAACCTAAAACCATCATCTTTGGTTGGTGGATAACCTAAAACCATCATTTTCGGTTGGTGGATAACCTAAAACCATCATCTTTGCTTGGTGGACAACCTAAAACCACCACAGGTAGTAGACCTCCCTTCTTTTAGGTCGAAGGTCTCCCTTTTTTATGAGGGACAATTCCTCTAGCAGAAGCTTTCAGCTTCTTGCTAGTTTTGGAAGAGTTCCGGGAACTGCAACAAGTTTTGCGTTCCAGTGTTTGTGGTCATCCTAAAACCACCTCTTTTTTCCAACATTTCAGAGAGTTGATTCAGCCCAAGTGCTGCCATGTATACTTTGCAGATTTGTATTACAACTCTTTTCTTGAACTCACACATACCCCTTCGGATTAAGGGGGGATGTTGAACACCTAATCCTACATGGGTAGGTGTGGAATGCGAAAAGTCACAATGGAGTCCAAGTGACCTTGGAATGTGAAACCAAGAGTCACACCATTGTACTATAAATGTACATCTTTGTATAATGGAAAATAAGAAAGCTTCACGCTTATCCTTCATTGTGTGTTGTTTATCTTGTGTGTGCATTCTTCTTCCTCATACACCATGTATGTGCTTCAACATGGTGTTTAACAGATTTTTAAATTCATTTTCTGATCTATGATAATTTGAAATAAGAGGAATTTGTTCATGGCTATCAACCTCTTCTATTTCTTCATGGTGATTTTGAATAAAAAATTCTTCTTTCATAGTGATCTCCTGTGTTATTTCATCCATTTTTCTTACCAAAAGGCTGAGTTTTACCTCTGCAATATTTTCCTTTTCCTCTTCTTCCGCTTTCAACTTTTCCTGTTTGATTTGCAGATTAACTTCTACATCGACTGCAATGTTCTGCATCTGTACAAGTGTTTTTGGATCTCTTTCTCTTAATCTAAATTCTATTTCTGGATCAAAGGCACTTGGATAATGCAAGAGAGCTTAATCATGAGGAGGTCTAATATTTTCTGGCAATGAATAATAAACTTGATTAAATCTGTCAGAAAATTGTTGTATTGTTTCATTTGGATGCTTTTTTAATTGATTATACTCTTCCATGATCACAAAATGATTAACTTTGATTATCCATCTATCAAGGAAAATTTTGATGAATTGCTGGAAATTTGAGATGCTAGCATTAGGCAGATTTTTGAACCAACTCTTCATTCTATTTTGCAAAGAAAAAGAAAAAAGTCTGATTTTAACATCATCTTCATCAATCTAAAATAAATCCAAATAATTTTCAAAACCTTGAATATTTTTTTGGGCAGTGATACCATTCTCTCCATCAAATCTAGGAAGATACTTGTAGTAATTTTTAGGAAAATCATGGAGTATATGAGGTAAAATAAGGGGCTTATATCTATCTGGAACTTTATATGGCACAGGGATATGTACAGGGATTGTAAGATCAGTATTGATTATTTGAGGCTTCTTAATTGGAAAATGATCATCATTAGATTCATAAGAAAGCTGCTCAAAGAGATTAGGAGAATTATTACTTACAATCTTCAAAAGAAAATAACTAAAAACTAATCTAATATCTTCTATAAAATACAATATACATTGAAAAAATTTCTTAATGAGAAAGAACATAATGTCTTGGATTAAGATCCAAGTTGAAAGCCTGATCTTTCCATATTTTTCTTCCAGGTTCATTCCTCTAGTGGAGTCTTGATTGTGAAATGGATTTGGAGTCGCCAGGTGGATGATTTTAACCTTTGTGTGTCTGATCCCTGTCCACCATCATAGATCAGATCTAAACCTGTAAAAAAATTCTGAAGAAAAAGTTAGTTCTTCAGGAAACCAAATTTTGAGTATTTTATGATTATTTTGTTTTTTTTTATGAATTTTCAAAACAACTTCTATGATTTCTTTAAGAGGCTTTAGATATGAGATTTAAACTTTCTTAAAGACTTATTAAACTAGAGAAACTGATGAAATGTTTAAAACCAAAGCTCAGGTCATAAACTAAACTGGAGATAGACTAAAGCAGCATTTATTTACTTTTGCAATTGCAGAGCAAAAGCAATTTTAAAGGCTACCTGGCTAACTTTAGACTCCGTCTTATAGTTTATAGAACAAACTACAGTAACAATAAAATAATTCATTCCCCAGTATGGTCGCCACTATGTTATCACTCAGATTTTTCTTGAAGTTGCTAGAAAAGGAAAGAAACCCAAGGTAACCACTAACCAACCTTCAGATGCAGAATCTAGCCAATCTGCATCCAGAGAGGGCTCTCTCTTTAAAATTTAGCTTTGTTCTTATAAAATATTAGGCTAGTTATATGTCTAGGGGTTTTGTTTGAATTTGAATGGTGGAATCCGCCAACTAAGGGCAAGGTTGAATAATTTCAGGCCATTGGGCTATGGAGTCGAAAGGATGGCTTTACTGGATTAATATTCTACACACAAGATGGCTTTGCAGGGCAAGATAGCCAAACAGAGAACAATTTTGGATCTTAAAATGAATGGAATGGATTTTGAAGGGATGAAAGGCAATCAAGAATCTTTCAACATGTTCAAAAGAAAGAAAGTGAATGATTACAAATAAGGAGTAGCTAATAATTCTTTACTATAGTAATCAAGATGTTTAAACCAGCGAAATAAGGGAAATTAAGAATTCGTTGCTTATAACCAGTTTAGCATAAAACATTTTAGAATAATCACAATTGAAATCAGAGTACACTTAAGTAAATTCTGATTTATTCTTTTATGTCAATTATTCAGAAATGGAACAGAGTGATATTATAAACAGATATAAAACTTAAAACATAGGATAGAAAGAACTTATTGAACTGTAGTCGGACACATGAATCCTGCAAAAAGTCTTGAGCTTCAAATCATCATCCAGCAAGCCACAAAGAAATTTCTCCAAAGCAATTTTATTCCAAAAAGATCAATGTTACAACAAAGTAGTAGAATCCACACAAAATATTTCCAAGAGTGAAGTATTTATCCAAATTCTAAACTAAAATATCTTGAAAAAATATCAAAATTGGTTCACAAATCTCTCCAACTATTTTACATAAATAGAACTTAAGTAAAGGATACTCAAACTAATTTATATATTTGGAACTATTGTTTATGGATAGCTGATGACAAAGAGGATAATTCGAATTTGATCCAATTCTTAGTTGATGATAAGGCATCCAAGTCACTAACTGCTTCCTTTCTTTGTGCATTCTGCCCCAACAATTCTGCAAACTTGGGGTCCAATGATATATTTTTATTTCTCAATCCATAATAGATATGTAAAACATGAAAGAGGTTATTGTGGATTAATATGTTGGTGAGATAAATTTCTTTCAGTTTCCTAAAATTCCTCTCCATCTGTGCACAATAGGCTCTGCAAAAATATGTGTAAAACAACATTTTACAGAGTCTGAAAAATAGCCTGTAAATATGTGCATGTATCTCTCATTCTGAAATCACAGTGCAAAAAGTGAGATAGGTTTTTGTAGATGGTTCTCGTAGGAATAAAAACCTCCTTCATTTTTGTATGATGTATTTCGGATTGGCCACAATATTCTCTGCAAAATGATGACTTAACATGAATTTTCTGCAAAACTTTCTTTCCAACATTGTTTAATATTTCCAAAACCAGAATAGCTATTAGAAAATTGAGAGAGGTTTTTGTGGATGGGCATCGTATGAACATAAACCTTCCTCATTTTTTTAAAATTCATCTTTTATTCATCATAATAGTTTCTGCAAAACAATGACTTAAACATGAAATTTCTGCAAAAATGTTCCTTCTTGTTATGTTTTTCCATCTTTTTACTTTTTTCCTCTTTTGACTATTTTACTTTAACTTTAGACAAACTTCACTATTAGTGAAATTATTCTCATCTATTTTTACCATTTTATTTCCTTTTTTATTTACTTTTACTGTTTACCTTTGACTGCTCTGTAACTTCATTTTAACTTTCACTCTAACTTTTACCTGATACACTTTAACCACTGATACTCTTTAACTGTTATGTTGTGCTTTTACCTTGAATGTGTAGTTTAGGTTTTTACTGTCTGTTTCAATAGTAAATCGTTTAATATCTTGTTTCCTTTGCTTGCCTTTCAACTGTATGTTTTATCTTCCATCTCTGTTTGAATAGATTTGATAACACTCTTTTAGTAAACAAGTCTTATGACTAGTATTAAGACTGTTTATCCAAGGATGTGGTCTTCTGGTCACCTGTAAAACAAAACAAATTGTTAAGAAAGCATTGGTTTGCAGGGGAGGTCCAAAAGGTTTCATTTTATTTTGAGAGGTCTGTGGAGTGAATCTAAAATGATTTTTGGGAGGTAAACCATGCTCGAACTGGTTAAGGTTTCAATAGTTGGTTTTTGAATTTCTTTGCACGGGAGACTGGTTCGTGTATGAGATAATGAAAATGACGTGGGAAGACTTGTTTCATTCACAAATTCAAAAGGTTGGCAGGTTTTTAATGATTACGTCAGCGGGTACGATGGATGCATCACAGAGGATAGGCGATAAGCGGTTTTTTCCGCATTGCTTTTGAGGGAAGGTGGTATTGAGCGGGTGGGCAGCGATTCCACAGAACGAATGACACGTGGCCATGGTACTTTTTGAAATCCATCGGGATTTCGCGCGTTAATGTTCGAATCGGGGATGGCCAGCAGAATTATCAACAGCTGTTGATCTTGGAGCAGCTAATCAAACGGTGGTCGGGGAGTGAAGTCGACGGGGAGTTAATAGGAGGGCCCGACGTAATTTATTTTTGATTAATCGCATCGGGAATGGTTTAATTAGTAGAGTTAGGTTATTAATTAATTGTGTGGATTAATTAACCCCTGGTACAATGGATTTTCGGGAATTGTTTATTTTTATTTTTAAACACATATGTAATATTTTTAAACGTTTTTTTCATATATTTTTATTATATGACAATTAAATCAATGCGACTTATTTACCATAGGGGGCGGGAATAATATTTAAAGTTATATTATAGCCAAAAGGGGGTATAATGTGGGTTTTTGATTTGAATAAGTAGGAATACAATACTTTTGGCTACAGTAGTTATAATACATGGGTTTTGGGAATATTATTATAAAATGAATTATATATAATAGGAAAAGGTGATTTTTATGGGGAGTTAATATATAAATTAGAGTTAATATGACAAAGGAACAATGTAAACTCAAAATAATTTATTATAACTAAGAAAGTGAAGAGTTTAAAGCAAATTGCATTATAATACCTTCATCGTTCAGACTTAGAATAAAAAGTGATTTTGAGGGTTTTTATGAAGTACTGCATGATTTTTCTAAGAAAAATGGGATTTTACTTAGAAAAAGATTTTTGGAAGGTGAGTGAATGTTATGATGGATGATTTTAAGTACTTAGGTTTTTCCAATTATTGGGCCGAGGGTCTGATCCCTCCAAAAGTCAAGGAAATGCCTTGAGCCCCTTTAACCTTCAAATACCTTAGTGCTTTAGGGAAATTAGTGAATTCTTTAGGGAAAAAGTGAGATGGGAAGTTAATAACTTTGACTTTGCTTTCTGTGAAATGCTTTTAGTATATTGTATTCCTTAGCACTTGTGATGAAATTAAAGATTGAACACATTTAGAGCCATCATTCATCGCATGTAATTCTGCAACACCATCTACCTACCCTATCTACTTTACTCTACCATTTTCTCTTCTTTATTAGGGTGCACTTAGAATGGCAAACCCTTATCAATATTATTTTTCTTGTACATGGAAATCCTACCTAAGTTTACACTTATTACATCCAAGGGCTCAGATTAAACTATTGAGCTCATTTTTATTTACTCTACCTAGCTACTTGTTTGCCAAGATTAAACTGTTTGGCCAGATATTTATTCTCTATTCTACAACATGAAATTGAAAGATGAACTAGCCAAGCTTAAATTGTTTGACTATCCATAAATTGTGGCATAGGATACAAGTTGCACACAATTTTGTTTATTACATCAGAGTAAAAAGTAGTGGCATTTAGACTTGCACATTTTCCTTGGCCTTTCTTTTGGTGGGGTTCATTTTCTTTTAATTTTTTGGCCATTTTTATTCTTTTCACCCTTTAATTTTTCTTTTAGGGTATACCCTCTTTACATTTTTTAAATTTTTTGATTTTTTGAAAATATGGAAACCTTTGCAACAAGAAAATGTATGAACATATTACATAGTCCATCAAGTCAATCATGAAATATGACACCTATTGGTATAGGAATCCAACACAGCCCAAGGTCAGCATATGCTCTACACTTTTCATATGTGGAGAGGAATATAGCTTCAGGTAGGCCATCTTGTTTGCCATGTTCAGTTATTCAGCACACCTACATTGCAGGAGCTAAAGGTGGAGGATATCTTTTATGAGTTTCCATGTTGGAGGGTGATCATCTTGTATGGATGATAGCTTGGAGGTGGAGGTTTTACATGGGAATGATAGTTCCCAAACATATTTCAGACTCCATGCTTCGGGAGGAAACTCTTCAGTTCTATCCTTGTAGTTGCTTAAGGACAAGCAACATTTGGGATGGGAGGACTGTAATATTCCTACATTAGCAAGCAGTTAATGGGAATATTAATTTTTGATTTTTGCACTTAGTAGATGAATAAATGGGGGAGGAGACCCATATTTAACTTAAATCAACATAAAAACCCTCTTGGTGTGAAAGGGGATCATTTTAGTAGCTATATTTCACACCCTCATGTGTGAAAAGGGACTTTTTTCTTGTGGACAAAGGTAGGTTTGACCAAGTCAACAACATGCATGAAGAGGAGTGGGCTTCATGGAGAGACAACGCAGTTTTGGAGGGAGATTGATCATGTGCATGTGGAAACCCTAATGGGTGGGACCCAAGGTGAGGAGCCTCACATAGCCTATAAGAAAGGGGATGGCAACCATTTCAGGTTAGCTTTATGATTATTCATGTATGGTCTACATGACTATTTTGCATTCTCTTGTTGTTTAGCAGAGCTGCAGTGCTCTTTAGCACAAGGATTTGCTGCTTAGGAATTACTTATCCTACCTTGAGAGGCCTCTTGGAGGAGTATTGTACTTTAGTTTTCCACACTTAGGCTTGAGGCCAAGCATCCTCCTCCATCCACAGTGTTATTTCTACAGAGCATAATGTTGTGTCGCAGGGTGTTGCAGTGGAAGGTTCACAACACCACCTTCTGACCTTATCTTTCAGAGGAGGGAGCTTCCCTTTCTTTGCAAGATCTGTAAGGAAGATATCTGGGCATATTCTACATCTTAGCACTTGGCCAAAGCAATCTCCATCTCTTATAGTATAGTCCTTGGCAGGAACTACGTCATTGTACTCAGTGTTGCAACAGCAGGGTCAAGACCCTTGTTTGTGAGCTTGTTCCCTGGAGGAAGGGCCAACCCTTCTCCTGGAAGGATTGTATAGAACATCTTCTCCTGTTTGTTGTATTATTCATTTATATATTTACAGAGCTACAGTATAACTGCATTGTTTCAGATCTAGTTTTGCATATCTACTCTTGTATACTCATTCTCTCAAGAAACCCTTCCTGGGTTATCTTCATATTGTATAAAAGAGGTCAGATCTCTATTTTTCCATGATTTTGGGCTAAATAAACTCCATATCTATTGTTTATAACATATTCCTATAGAAACCCTCTCATAATTATGCTGTATTTTCTTCAGACATTTATGCATTCCATAAGTCATGGGATTTGGGCATTTTTGAGCCGTATTTGAACCGAGAGATTTGTTTAACTTGGCTAGAGTGATTTTTTTTGGTCCCATTCCATATGTGAGATTTATATTGTATAAAATTAGGGATCCAAGTCCCATTTCTCACAATTATACCATAATTCTCCGTAAATAACATTTTTATGCCATATATTGCTGCATTTCCTCACTTTGGAAGGAGTGTATAGGTCATATTCTTGCTGCTAAGCATTCATTTTCTAATTAGATGTTCCTTTCACATCTCATGAGCTAATTTACACTAAAATTTTGTTCAAGTATTGATGCATTCCCTTTTGGGGATATTACACTTATTATGCAAGGACTTGTCCAAGATCCCTACTGGCTTAAGGGTTCTTGATCCAGGTTCAGAGTATTTGTGCAACCAACACACCCTCCAAATAATGGCCCTTTTGTCAATTATATATGCTTGTGTAGACCAAAGTATTACCCGAAGCAGTATGAGGGAGTGTTGGAACCAAGTTTCCACACACTAAGGGAGATTTTGATGTCACAAATCTAATCAAAATTACTACAGATAATATAAAATTTTGTGCAAACATAGTCAATGGTAGAAAAATCTAACCCTTTCAAAGATTATTATAGAATAATTCGATATAATTTTGCACGTAGTAGTTAATTGTACTTAATTTAGATCTGATTATTTAACATAGACTAGTACTTGTACATAGATGCAATTAACCCATTCACTGAAGTAAATATGCAACGATAGAACAGATCTAGATCTACAACAGATAATAGATAATCTAAGACAATAAATCACATAATATTATGAGTTTGCCAAAAATGCCTTCTTTATTAAGAGATTTGCAATTCAGTACAATTTATCTTTCTATGCACCTAGCTGTAGATTACGCACACAACTTAGGACTTAGGTCTCCGCACACATAGCTGGTAGGAGCCTTTCTACCCAAACAAAAAACCTAGACTAACAAAGAAACAAAACAAAAACTAATCCAAGATTTCATTATCTCCTTCTTTATCTGACTCTTACATATTTATATTATCCAAAACATGTACATACCATGGTCTCAAACCATGGTTTGAGACTCACAGTTTTCCCTTTAACCCTTTACATCAATTAAGGGACTTTAACCTACTTGAAAGCCACTTTCACCATCTCGGCACAGTGCATACAAAAAAAAAAAAAAGTAAACCAAAAGGTACCCCATGGAACCTTTCTCCAACAGGCCCCCAACATAATCTCATGACTTGTCTCAAGTCACTGTGGGGCAGTCTCCTTCATCTTTGCCTTTAATATTTACAAATAGCTCTTGAATGGTATTATGAATTCGATGCTATGAACGGAAGCTATCTATGCTTCATCTACCAACTTGGTTGTTTTTGGCCCCTCAGCTACGAGGTTGATGCTACGCTGAGTGTGTTGTAGGCATTTGAGGGTGATGTCAAGCTTCTATGAAAGCTGTAGGGATTCCTGGGTCGAAGGCTACATCCCCATATTAAGTAGTTTCTCACGTCGATGTAGATCCTCAATCTCCATCGGAATGGAATTGCCTTTGTGTAGTCTAGCAAGCCTCTGTGCTAGAAAAAAGGTTGGCACCACCACTATTATATCTGTGAATTTATTCTCTTTGACACAGAGTTCGTTCCTTAATTTATGGACCATCGAGTCATTCTGAACATAAGTCTAAACATCCATGGCCTCATCCAAAAGTGTGTCAGGCTTTGCAACTGTTGTTGTGACACTGGTAGTTGCTTCCTTTACCTTGGTTGCGAGCTATGCGTGGACCTTTGGTGGTGTCTCTAGTTGGAGCTTTAGTTGCAGCTCGAAAATCTGCTATAGAAATTTCACGCAGACGGTCTGGATTTCTATGAGCGAAGCTTTCAACACGACGATCAGGATTTCTAACTTAGTTTTTGGTGCAACTATCGCAGGGACATTGACTCATTTCAGGTCACCACATAAGGGATCAATCATTAATTCCAATGAAACACGCTAATCTTTAGCTGCTCGTAGAGCCTCTTCTACACTTTGTTTCTCCTTCTGCATCCTCAATACTTGTTGTTGCGCCTCTGTAGCAACTTGGGAGGTGTGGACCTCCCAGAACTGCAATTAATCCACAATAATTATTTGCATGGCATGAATCTTTCCTCCAGGTATAATTTCCATATTGATTCCAACCGTGACATAGGCTTGCACATTAGCGCACAATTCAGACCACTCCACTATAATTGTCAACTGTGGGACATGAAAAACTTGACTGTCTATTGGCATAACAAGGTTGATGTGTTGCATGCTCGTTTCCTGCAAGCTCGATTTCTTCACGCTCTCTTGAATGGTGATCGCTTGCATTTTCAACTCCAGAAGACCCAACTATACACCCTCGAGAACTAATTTTTACTAAGTATCCACATCGATCCATCGGTCCTCGGTTGCATGAATTATTGTGTTTTCAATGGAATTGAGGTTGTATTCAGTGAGGGTAAGGACCTTTATCCCTGTCTACTTGGAACCATTCCTCTTTCTCTATAGGCTTGATGATGACTACGAGCCATGATTTTCACATGTCTGAGCTTCATTCCATGTGGAAAGTGCGTCGACACTATCACCCTCTTTTTCTTCAGCCTTTTTGAATTCAATGGTTTCCCCCATCATGGTAGGTTTGCAATATTTCTCTATGTCCTTCTCTGTTTTCTTTCCTTTCTATTGATTTTCCTTCTATGACTCCTTGGTCATGCGTAGCTTGGTAGGAATCTTCGGTACAGATGAGGAGGCACCCCCAATGGTGTATGGTTCTAACCATGCAGGTGGCCACTCCTTTGTTATGCACACCAGGTCATCCTCTGTTACCATGTATGGTAGTTAATACCATACTCCTTCCACAATTCCCTTCGTGTAGATGTGCATGTTATGAAAGGTGGCTTTGAAATCTGCAACATGCTTGTATTGATCATAGAGGGTTGGTGACAACCACGAGTTTGACTGGATCGCCTGAAATAATGTAGAGTCGAACAGTAACCAGAAAATCTTATTCTTTGTGATTCTTGAAGGAATCATAGAATTCCATACTGTGGCATAGCACACAGCTTTGTATAGGTCTACCTCAATGTTAGGGAACTAGGTATATTTCGATGTCTTCCACCCAATTAATGCGATGAGTAGCAGCAACCAAGCATGATAGAAATGCTTGCCTTCCCTCTGCACTTATAAAACATTGGACAAAAATTTAGTGCAGAGGTATTTAGATTGGTTGAATTGCATGCCCTTCTTGGACTGCCCAGCTAACACAATTACATGCGTTGGAAATTCCTTTAGCCAACACTTCTGCATCATCTTGCACATGAGGATCAATGTGACAATCTGCACTGTAGGGTCATTGATCTCATCAACTAGGAAACCCCGGGTATTATGTGATATCTTGAATTTCTCCTTGAAATCCTCAAGAACTTTCCGCTCTTGGCCTTTTCCTCCAAAATTCATCACAGGTTGGTGATATGATGTAGGTTGGTGACACAATTTAGGTCAATCAGGTTGGTGATACGATTTATCAAAGAAAAATCAATTTGAAACGACCCTTCTAGCCACAGGCATTCATCATCCACCAGGGCGAGTAGCTAATACAAACATATGTCATTGATAGGGTTGCACCTAAAATGAGGAACATGCATGAGGTTCAACAACCTTGATTTCTATAGGACCAATGCCCAGGATTTTGGTTCAAACCTTACCACCCCACCGTTGTAGGGGATCTTTTCCAGGTACATTGAGAGCACAAGCTAGGTCCTAGCTAGGTCCCAATATTCCATCTTCAATAGTGGGATCTTTGCGAACATATCTCCTTCGACTGGAACATATTTAGGTATCAACACTATGTTGATATAACACCACACCTTATCTAAGTATTTTGGGACCTTCACCGAGGATTTGTGTGGCACTTGATATTCGGGAATCCGCGATATGGGATTGAACACCTACATTAGATCCTCTTTCATAATTGTTTTGGGCAGGTCATCCATCGGTCTCTTTTGGTGCTCATTGGGAGTCGACTTGGGCTTTGAGTTCTCCTTGCACAGTGACTTTCTAGTGCCCAAACTCTATCCCTTATTAGATGGCTATGTCTACAGGGCATGGACAACAGTTTCAGCAGTGGGTGCAGGGGTCTTAGTCGATTTCACATTGGTCTCAGCGGCCTTCATCGCAAAAGGGGTAGGCTTAGTAGAAGTCATACTCGGCAGAATTAAGTACCCCAACCCTTGGTTGCATAGCTCCTCGTAGAAAAGTGGGTTGATTCCATATGTAATCTTTAGAAAACTCACAGATATCAATGAGAAAGTTATGCTAAAAAATAAAACATAACTAATGGAACCCTTCCTATCATTTTTATAGTGTTGGTGATTCTTAAAATGTCTCCTATTCAGTAATGTAGCCCCATAGATGCTACAACAGCTCCAAATATGAAATAATCCCCTCATAAAATGAAGTTTAGTCACTCCTCCAAATGGTAATAATGTTGTTTTGTCCAGATTAATTGTTCCAATGGCTATATTCTGGCACCTCTACAACTGATTCAACCTTCTAGCATAGCTACTATGCGATCGTAGCACCTAGCTATGCATCTTCCATTCTTGTTGTGCAGACTTGTACTTATGGCCATATAGTCATTTGGTGCGCTCAGGGAGAGGGTCATCTTTGTATGGTTTCAACCAACTTCCATTTATATACCTAGGAAGGTCTTCACCGCTTAATGTGGCTAGTCATAGCGTACCTCCCTCTATGATCTCCTTGTCAATACATAGTATGAGCCAATGCATTTTGAACGTCCCTAGGTGGCGCACAAACTTGTTGTCATATAAAAAAACTAAACTCTCTTCTTTAAAGAAATTTTGTTTAATGTGCATGTCATGCCAGGAATTTTTGCATGCCTTTTGCACCTGCTGATGGAAACCTGCAATGAATCTGTCCTCTTCCATCATGACCAAGTGTTACAATCGTTCTTCCATAATATCCTTCTCAACCATATTAGTGATCACTACAATGTGCAAACTTGGGACAATATACTCCATAGGCATAACAACTTCCTGCCCATACACCATTCTGAAAGGTTTCTTCCCTGTCAACTTCTTACAAATCATTCTATATGCCCAGAGAACTGCATGTATGCGCACATCCCAATCATTTTGATTAGCATTGGAAATCTTAGTGAGTGCGGTATCCAATATCTTATTAAAATATTCCACCGTACCATTTTCCTGTGGATGATATAGAGTAATATTTGATGATGAATATGGAATTATTTAGTCAGAGCTTGAATAGTTTCATTCACAAATTTGTTACCTTGATCACTCATCAAAATCTTAGGGCACCCAAAATGAGTCAAGATGTTCTTAAAAATGAAGTGTGCAACTATTTCTACACTACAATCTTTGACATGCTTAGCCCCAACCCATATGGGCATATAGTCCATCGCAGTGATTATGTAACGTGTAGTTGTCTTCTTTCCTTGAGGGTTGATATGTTCAACAAGATTTTGTCAAAATATTTCAAAGTTAGTTCTAGGTGCAGGGTCATCTCATCTCTGTGTGACGGTCTTCCGGTCCTTTAACATACATCACAAGTGCGACAATACTCATGTGCATCACTGTGCATAGTGGGCCACCACAACCCAGCCTATAAAATCTTCTGCGGAGTTGCTTTCTAGGCATAGTGACCTCCTGTAACTCCTCCATGGGCCTCAGCTAATGTATATTTTCTTTTGAATTCGAGCACATACCTTCTTAGTACTTCATTTGCGCCCATTTTGTATAGTTGGCCAACTATCAAGGTAAAATCAGCTATGCACGTGACCATCTATTTCTTATGTTTCAGCGTATATTCCATGGGTGCACTTCCAGTGATCAAAAAATGAATAATATCTACAAAGTGATCATCGATTACTTTAATGACATATAGTTTCAAATCTGGTAAGTCGTCTTCCAAGCTAGTTAGCTCTTCTCCACTTTCAATGCGTGACAGATGGTCTGGCCCAATATTCAGTCTCCCAGGTTTCACAGTTACTTAAAAGTCATACTCCTGAAATAACAATAGCCATCTGCAAATATTTCCCCCCAGTGCAAGCTTGTTGACGAGTTACTTCAGGGTAGAGTGGTTAGTAATCATCTTAAAATGGCCTCCCAATAGATAGTGGTGAAAATTTTAAAGTGCATAGACCATAGCTAATCCTTTCCTCTCTGTGGTTGAGTATTTGCGCTCCGCACTTGAAAATTTCATACTCATAAATGCAATAGGGTGGTCAATATCCCTGACTCCTAGTTTCACTAATACAACTCCCAGCGCGATGTAGGAGGCATCGACATAGACATGGAATTCTTTTGTTCTATCTAGAAAGACCAATATGAGCATAGTGACCATCTTATCCTTAAGCAATTGAAAGCTCTTCTGGTAGTCTTCGCCCTAGAAAAATGAGGCATCCTTCTTCATCAAATTCTCCATGGGTAGAATGATCAACGCGTAGCCATGAATAAACTTCTAGTAATACCATGTATCCCCCAAAATTGAGCGTAACTATTTTACATTTGTAGGAACTTCTAGGCTAATAATAACATCAAAATTTGTTGGATCCACCATAAATTCTTGTTTTCAAACAATATGACCTAGCAAGATCCCAAGGGGAATGCAAAATATACAATTTTTCAGATTGAGCAAGATTTGATACTTCTAACAAGTATCCAGCATCAAGCTTAGGCACGACACATGTTTCTTCAATAATACAAGTACACTCCAATCATCAACATATACTTCTAAGAATTTATGGATGTATTCTTTGAACGTGGCTACTATCATGCGTGAGAAGATAACTGACGCATTATTCAAACTGAATACCATGACTGTGTACTGAAAGGATCCCCATTATGTCACAAAGTTTTTCTTGCTTCTTTCTTCTATCCTGATTCTTATCTGGTAGTATCCTGAGAATCCATACGTGAATGAGTAGGCCTCCTGCCCTCCCACATTCTCCATTATTTCATCAAAAAATGGGGTTGGGAATGGATCATGTAAACAAGCATCATTCAATTTGCACAGATCCACAAAAATCCTTATTTCTTCATTGGTTTTCTTGTTCTGCACTACCATTGGGCTTACCCAATATGATTCTTCTACTGGTTCATTGATCCATGCAGCAACCATTCTCTCCAATTCCTCTTTGATCTTCTGTTTGTATTTGGGATTCAACCTATATGGGCACTACTTCATAGTCCATGCATATGGTTTCAAGGTGATCTTCATTACCCCAAGATTTCCTGCAATTCCCTTCAGCTTAGAAAATTTCTTAAGAAATAGCTCCTGATATTCAGTCAATAGCTCAGTGACCTTACCAGTCGTATCATCATCCCACTAGTCCCCTATATTTGCTAATTTCAGTTGTTCCTTTGAGAAAATATTGACTTGCCGAATCTTCAAAGGCTTATTTATATCTAGTGACTCAACCATAGGCCCAACAACTACACGTTGTCATTCAAACTCAAGGATCATAATGTTCATTGGGTCTTTTTTGTTATCTTCAATTGAAAAATTTCGAAATTCAACGATGTCCTTCATCTGTGTGTCCCAAGCTGGCAAGGCGCATTCAACCAATGGTTTTTTGGTGTCAAAGATGACTTCCTGAATATCCTGCAATGCATCATTAAGGAATTCAAACCCACTTTCAAAAATAAAGGCCAAGATAAAAAATTTTGTCATCACAGTCCATTCAGTGGTTCCTTGTTGCAACTCAGTTTCGAGGTACCACTCTGTAGGCACCTTCCCCAAAATGTGGATGAATAAATGCACCCATTTTGGCTTCATTTCTTCACCCCAAGTTTTAGTCCATCTAGACAGATGTTTGCACGGATCACCTTCTCTAGAATAGGTTTCTCCCATTTTGGTATTTGGATGCTCAAATCACAAACACATCATGTGGGTGTATTCTTCCTAGTTAGCTAAGTTACCTTTGTGCGTCTCCCACCAACGCATTGGGGTTGAGCGCAGAGATATATTAAGTGCATGGAATCGTTGTGATTTTGGAACAGCTTTTCAAGTTCTTCTAAAAATAGATTAACATTACTCACACGATCATAATAGGGAAAATATCGTACCTCTGAGGATATGCACCGTAGGGATTTTTTTCACCCAATTATAGCGCAACACAAAGACTTCATGAAACAAGTTTTCCCAGTTATCCAGTTCCTCACTTGAATCTGAAAAGCAAGAGCTATCCTTCTCCCAATTAAGTCATCCATCACCTTTCGGGTTGATCCAATCTTCATCCCGTGTAGTCAGCTTATAGATTTGATCAGCATCATCATCTGCACACACTAGCTCTATATATCTTTCTCCTTTTGCACGGTTTCATTAAGGGAATTTTGAAGTCTAAAATGGGCCTCCTAAGAAAAAATGTAGAACCAAAATAAACTTTATAAGGACCAATGAGATTCAATATGAAGATGTCAACCATGGGGGATGGTTCACCAATTTTTGAGTAAAAAATGAAAATATTAAAAAATAATAAAATAATAAAACTACTTTTTGAACTCATATTTTCAACTTATATGCCCAAGGTTTTACTCAAATTTCAAGTAGGAGTACTCGTTGGATGTAAAATTTAATTCCTCATCCAAGGAGTACCCATGTTCCATACTTTCGATGGAAGCTACTACACGAAGAACAAGAAATACATGAAAAACATGATTGCAATCACGTTTTTCATGTATTTATCATTTTTCGAGTAGTAGGTTCCATCAAACGTATGAAACATGGGCACTACTTGGATGAGGAATAAAAATTTTCTTCCAACGAGTGTTCCAACTCAAAATTTTAGTAAACCCATAGGGAGATAAGTTGAAAATACGAGTTGAAAAAGTAGTTTTTTATTTTTTTCCTCTAAAAATTTATGATGTAATCTAATATTATTTTATTATTTCCACTATTATTTTATAATTTCCTTAGGAGGCCAATTTTAGACCTCAAAAGTCCCCTAATGAGGGGGACCACAATGTTGGTTCCATTACTTTTAAAAACCATACTTCTGTGCTTGAGGTTGATGCTGTCACCCATATCGATAGCCTAATCGTAACCCAATAACGTAGGATAGGGATGGGTATCATCAAAAATTTGGTTAACTTCAAAGTATGTGAGTACCCTTACTCCTTCCATATCGACTACTACTTGCGAGACCCTTCCTAATGGGATAATATTTTTTTGATTCATCATGCGTAGCTCAATAGTGGACCACTCCAACTTAGGTTCTCCCATTCATTGCAAAGTATTCTTTGGTAAGACATTTGCATCATATCATAGATCTATAATGACCTGACCCATCTCGTATGCACCAATCTGAGCAGTCAAGCGCATTTCATGTCTAATTCTTCTTTTATTGTTATATATATTATTAACAACCTTCTCTATAATATTCCTAATTTAGCTTTAGCTAATAGGAATATTAATTTTTCTTTTGAAATCTAGATGCATGAATAATTGAGCAAGGAGGCTCTTAATTTGCTCAATATATGAATAAAAATCCTCTCTAATGTGAAAGGGGATCATGAAATAACCCATTCAAGCATCCACATGTGTGAAAAAGGTCTAAAATATGGGGACAAGGTCAAGTTTGACCAAATCTATCTAGATACATTGCACCATCTTGATGGACAACGTAGTTTTTGTGGAGGAGCCTTTGCATGGAAGCAACCTCATAGTGGGTGGGACCCTTGATGAGGAAGCTCATCAACTATGTAATGAAGGAGATGGAAAGCATATGAAAATATTGGAGATTATATTTTCATGAGGTCTGCTTAGAAATCCTGCATACTTAGCTGTTTAGCTAAGTTGCTGCACCGCTTAGTGCAAGGGTTTGCTTGATCGGGGATTCCCTACTCTTTCTTGGAGATCTTGCTTGAGAAATCTAAGAGGAGGTTTCTGATCTGAATTTTCCACTACCCAGTGTGGGGTGAAGCACCTACCTTCGGAAAAAACATAGTCCCATTTAGAAAATTGCGTTATTTCTTGAGGTGTGCAGTGGAAGGGGTGAAAACCCCAATTGGAGGAGCTACTTTCCCAAGAGGAGTATTAGCCTTTCTTTGGGAAAGCTAGGAGCAGCATCTTCAGCCATTTCTTTGCATGTTCAGCCATTTTTTTGTATATTTTCAGCCATACAGCATTATTCAGCCATATATTTTGCAGTAGCTTCCCTTGTATATCTTTTCTGTCAATAAATCCTTGCTGGGTCTCTTGGATTGTGTAAGAGAGATTAGATCTATGATTTTGTACATCATTGAGTATTATAATAACATTATTAGTCATATTTCTCTATTTTCTTAGATTACCTCTCTTTTTACTGCGCATTCGCTGGTGCAACTGCTCCGACATTTTGTAGTCTTGGGGTTTTGCCCATTTTTAGCAGTTGTGAGCATGGGAGGCTTGTTTAACTTGGATAATTGCATTTTTTTCTAAAAATATTTTGCATTCATGTCATATATTTCCTATTCTAAGGGAAAAAACCATTATTTTCCACTTTTTTAGCTCAACACTCAGAAAATAGCTTTTTTAAGGCAAAAATAGCCGCTTTTCCCCACTCGGTGAGTTGTATAAGTGCATAGTTTGATGTTGTGATTGTTATTATGATATATATTTGTTCAAAAACATTACATGAGCTGATTAATTTCTGTCCTCCAACTTTGTAATACCTTAAGGTATTCTTATTGTTGTAGAAAATCCTGGTTTTGGGATATTATAGTGGTATTAGAGCAACAATCTTGGCTCAGCTTGTGAACTCAAGAATTATGGAGTATTCTCATTGGGAGAAGGATATTTGCAAAAGAAATCAGAGAAAACCCTTGTTTTCTAGAGAAAATAGGTTCTTGAAACTTCTCTTTTCAAGTCTGCAGGGCAAAAGTAAGGGCATCAAAGAAATGAGGAGGGAAACACATAAAGATCCCTCACATAGATCTATATAGGAGAAAGATTCTAAATCCTGATATTTTTGATATGATCACTCAGCCATATCATTAGATCTACCATGTTCTATCAGCAATTTATTCATGAAGAGGAATAAAGGAGAAGTGCCAAAGAACGATAATGTTGGTGATTATTTGCGAGAATATGAAGCTCAATCTGAGGAGTTCAAAGATCACTTGAATTTCCAAGGGTTTTTCCAAATGAAGGAGGAAAAGAGCACAAGGAGAAAGAAGTAGGTTGAGGGTAGATTATTTCTATCCATTTTTGATGGATCACCTCTATGTCCGGCTAGGGCTTGGGTGAAGGAGCTAGACACCTTTGTGCAGCAACATCAAGTCTCAGAATTTGAAGCCATCAAAGTAGCAGCACTGCATTTTGAGGGTAAGGCCTATGCTTAGTGGTTGTTTGAATCATTTTCCTTAAAGAATACAAATACATCTACTTATGCAAAGTTCATTGAAAGATTAGTATAGAGGTTTGATGATATCTCCTACAAAACATCTTCTATTGCAACTATCAAACCACAACAAACAAAAATTTTGCATGGGTTAGGAGAATCTATAAATCCAACTCCATTTCTGAAACCCAATGAAGAAGAGGTGGGATTTTTTGATGCTTCTCCAAAGGCAAGATCTCCTTTGGATGAAGGGCTTTCTTCTCAAAGGAAAGACATGAAGAGTCCTTCTTCAAAAGAAGACCAAGATTTGAGGTCTCTTGTTGAAGATAAGGCAACTTCAACTAATGAAGAGGAGAAAGGGAAGGTAGGGGAGAATAATGCAGTCATGACAAGAGCACCTCAAGCACCTCATCGAGAAGAGGATGGAGCACTTGCTGCAAGAAAATAAACTCTTGCACTTTTGCAAGGAGTTCCAAAAGGTCTCACACATAGAGCTCTTGGCATAACACATGAGCAGCATGAACTTTCATTGCTAAGTGATAGGATCTTGAAGATAGTGTTAGCCACCTATGAATTTTTGTTAAGCAATCAGGTGGCTAAATTGTTTTGAGCCTTCAAGAGATACACTGTTAGCCACCTATGAATTTTTTGTCAAGCAAACAGGTGGCTAAATTGTTTTGAGCCTTCAAGAGATACATTTTCTATGAAAATATCTCATCCTCGAAGCCTTTGTGTGTCCATTTCCTTTAAAAAGACCCGCATTGTTGTTTCCATCCAAAAAGCCTCAATGCCTGTTGTTGTAGCACAATATCTCTAAGCCGAACTTGAGAGATTTTCTTAGCAATTCAAGGTTGTTGACGAATTATTACTAGAAAATTAAGATGAACTGCAACATGTTCAAGTTGTCAATCACAAGCTCAACATGTATTTCTAAATGTATCAGCAGATTAAAAGTGGAAATAGAGAAGTAGGACGTCTCTATAGTCCATTTGAATGTGATGCAATTGTTAGCTGACATAACACTTCTGTTATAAAGGCTTGTGGAGATGGTATTACCTCTTTAAATTAAGAGTTTGGAAGAGTCTTATGGCTTAAGATTTTTGATATAATAGCTCACAGCTTGGGTTTTGAAAGATTCATATCATAAAACAGTAACGTTGCTAATAAGCAGCTATTTTAGACTAACTCCCTATTGTTGGATCAATTCAAAGCAAAACATTAGATCCAGAAGCTACTACATAAAGCGTTGAGATTGTGGCTGTCCCTTTCATTTTAGATGCCTCTGGTCCTAATGATGCTAAATTAAAGTCCGACTATCATCACCGTCTATTGGTTTTATGTTCTAAATAAGGTTTAATAGAAAAATCAAAGATTGGTAGAGCTGATTTGCTAAGGCTACTTATGCTACCTGTTGTTGAAGATATGTTGGAAAAAACTTATGAAAGAAATTGCAAACATAAAACATCTCATCCTTTTTACTGAACAAGTGTAACCTTGTTCCTACTTGGGCTACAAAATGGTGGTTTCATGTGCTCTTACGGGAGTATCTTACTCATGCTTTCCACGCAGGCATCATAAATTCATTTGGCAAGAGTTGTCTTCTTTCAGTTCTTAGGTAGTTTGCACGTATGAAGAGCAAGCGATATTGGTTGGCTTCATTGGATATCTTAATGTTGGGAAATCATCCGTAATCAATACTTTGTGAACCAAAATGTGTGCAGAGTAGCACTTATGCCAGGATGCATCTGAACACGTTGGTGAAATTCTTTGTCGAGTGAAAAGGGATTATTTCAAAAGAGCTTATGAATTGCAGGATTGAATGAATGGCAGTGACTTCATCTGTCAAATTATGCAAGATACCAGGCAAGCATTTGAAGGGAAAAAAATTACTTACACAAAAACGAAGACCCTCCCAGGTCATGATTTTTGTTTTCAAATTACGGGCAAACGAAGGAAAATTTCAAAAAACTGCGACATGGGTTTTTCGCAGAATATGCCCAATTGACTTCAGTAAGAAGAGATCATGGATCCATAAGGAACATATCCAGTGAAATACAAAACTACTCATCGACTTTAGCTTTCCTTTCTCCTTGATCACTTTAAGAGTATTTTCAATTTGAAGCAGCCTCACAATTGCGTAGGGAAGCAAACACATATAACATCGAAGTTGAATCAATGACTTGGATCATCTGGCTCAGATCCAATGGTCTTGCAGCATCACAAACTAAATGGATCTTATGAGAGATAATGCCCCCACAAAATGGTTTGGTTTAAACCATTATTTACAAAATCTACAGTTATGATGCATTACGACATTACTTAATCTTTTCTCAAGAAACTGCTATAAGTGCTCCCGTAACCAATTTTTGGTTTTCAAAACCATGCGTGATTTTGTCAAAAGGGCGTAACGGTGCAACCAAAAATACACCATTCATTCTTTTAACTTCTAATCCTATTTTTGGTTTTATATTTTATATTATATATATATAATATTAAAACAAGCATTTTGTAATTTTAATTAATTCCAAAATTTCCATGAATCAGTTTTAAAACTGATCATAATAGTTAGTTAGATTAGATAGCAGATATAAAAGAAGAGATAGGTAGATGAGGAGGGGTTCCGAGTTTTTGAACCTTGAAGCAAAAAAATTTGTACTCAAGAATGGAAAATCAATGAATGAGTATGCAAGTTTCTATCATTATGTTTATGCTGAAAAGTTTTCCAGTTTACACAATGTTTTCTTATCTGTGAATAAAATAGAGTAACGAGCAGTAGGCCTCTTTATACATATGTATTTAAGAGTTAAACAAACCTTAATATGTGCACCTCTGTTTTAACTTCTTCTTCACTTAATTCTTCAGGATTTTAAAATGATAGATTCTATTTGAAATAGCATATCAAATTGAAATCCTCTTCTCTTTTTCTTCCGTTCATTGAATTCAACGTAAGTGAAATATAACATTGCAGAATATGCATGGATTTGATATTTAAGGGTTACATAATCAATTTTTAAGGGTTTGTAAGACATAGATAGATATATATTCATTTTTGACATAATCAGATAATGTCTTAAGCACTGATTCCTTATCACAGCTAAGGAATTGTCTCTTAAGGTACAACATAAATTGGTGCCATTGCCGGGGATCGAAGAAGTAAAGTTCATTTCCCTGGGTTTTCTTTCTATTTCATCTGGTTGTTCAGCGAAGAGGAAGTAATCAGCTGTGTTTAATTTTTACAGAATTCTCATTTTCAAAAAGCCAAACGCGAGGTCAAATACCTTCCAGCAGAAGGTTTCATAACCCTTTATTCTTGATGGTGAATAAGATTCAGATTTGAATTTTGGTTTTTTATTATTCACCTGGCAACTCCACTAATGAAGGTTTCATTAGATGAAGAATTTTTCTAGCAAGAAGATGAGAAAGTATCATGGAAAGAACATGTATCAGAATTTTCGTTTTTTAAAGGAGGTTCTATTTTTTACTGTCAGTTTAGTGGTCTATTTTCCCTTTTATATTAAAAGGATTGTTTCCTGCTTTATTTTATCATAAGATTATAAGGCCCAAAATGTAAATTCATTATTGGAAAAAGATGATTTTTCTTCTGCTTACATTATAGATCTTTACACAAGTGTATCTCCTAAATATGAAAGAAGGGATGATTGTTGTATTACAATCCTGAAAGATAATCAGTCACAGTGTGGGCATAAAGGTGATGATTCATCATCTTTGGATGATAATATTTTTCCTCACAAGAAAATGACTGTTTTTCAGTTAAAAAACAAAGAAATCTTTAAACCCCTAAAGCTGCCTGCCACTCTCCATCAATATCCTTCAAAAGGATTCAAGTCCTTGCCAAGTTTCTCCGGGAAGGAGAAGGATATTTCAGCTAAACTACATATCTTGGAATTTGAGTAATTTCTGGAAAAATTTCAAATAATTTATGAAGATGTAACTTTAAGGATGTTTTTCCATTCTTTAAAGTAGGATGCTCAGTAATGGTTCCAGTGTTTGGAAGCAAGTTCAATTAATTCCTGGCAAGATCTTCAGGATATATTTCTTACATATTGGGGCGAGAATAAGTCATACGAAAAGCAACTCTTGGAATTATATTATATCTGGAGGCAAAGAAATGAATCAATTTCTGAGTTTAATAGGAGGTTTCAAAAAATTTATTTCAGCATGCCAAAAGAAATTCGACCTCCAGAAGCAATAGCTATGGTTTACTATTTGAAGGCTCTTTCTATTGTCTTGGCTTTTTATCTCAAGGAGAGAAAGCCTCACAATCTGACGCTGATGTTTCTTTATGCACAAGAAATAGAAGATAATGTGTGGGCTTGTAGAAATTTTTCCTGCAATTTAGAAATACCAATTTTTGTCAAAGATGAGAGGGCTTGTGAAGAAAACATTGGAATTTCTTTACAAGAGAATGTAAGTTCAGAGGTGAATAAAGATTTCCAAAAAGTGTCAAAAGGTTCCTGTATTTTTGAAGGACAAGAATCTAATAATTTTGTAGATTCTAGTCAAAACTTAGTTGCAACAGCTGAACTACACTATGAAAGCATGGAAGATCATTGCAATAATTTTGTGATTAGTGAGGAAAATAGTGCAGTTTCTCAGACATGTTTGCAAGAAGAGGAAGATTTTCCTCATCAATTGATGTTAAACAAAGAACATCAGCATTATGGAGAGCAAACCTTGGATGTTTATTTTCAGCCTAAATGCCTGCCTACAGAAAATGGCAGTCAAGTTCCTAACACACAGTTCCTAATTGAAAAGTCAAACAATGAAGGAGACTGCCATGTTCAAAGAAGTCTACATTAGCAAAATGTTGAAAAAAAGGTGGCCAAAACTTTATTTCATGATTTCCATGATCCATTTGTTGAATATATGGCAAATTTCTTTGGTCAGCAATAAGCTTTTATGCAAGGGTATGTACAAATTTTTGTACATGAAATATTTTCATGGTACATTCCTGTTTTGATTTGTAATTTTTAGCAGTACGAAGGTATTAAATCTAACAAGAAGATGCTAGATTGGTTCCATTTGAAGGTTGAATTCACTTTATTAAGATCAACCATGCTTATATATATAGGAGTTGTACATAAATAAGCTCAGGAGTTGAGCATTCCTACTTGCAGTATTTCTAGTTTACTATTTTCAGTTCAAGAATAAGGATCTTAGAAGAAAGAGGTTTTTAGAGAAGCATGAAATTTTCAGACATTTTGGAGTAGGAGAAAATTTAGTTTGACTTGACTCCATGCCCAATAAAGGCTACTGATTCACAAGTTCTCAGCACTTTGCTATCAAAGTGCTGTCCCCAATTGGAGCCGGATGTTGTAGCACAATATCTCTCAGCCAAACTCGAGATATTTTCTTAGCAATTCAAGGTTGTTGACGAATTATTACTAGAAAATTAAGATGAACTGCAACATGTTCATGTTGTCAATCACAAGCTCAACATGTATTGCTAAATGTATCAACAGATTAAAAGGGGAAAAAGAGAAGTAGGACGTCTCTATAGTCCAGTTGAATGTGATACAATTGTTAGCTGACATAACACTTCTACTATAAAGGCTTGTGGAGATGGTATTACCTCTTTACATTAAGATTTTGGAAGAGTCTTATGGCTTAAGATTTTGATATAATAGCTCACATGGCAAGCTTGGATTTTGAAAGAATCATATCATAAAACAGTAACGTTGCTAATAAGCAGCTATTTTAGACTAACTCCCTACTGTTGGATCAATTCCAAGCAAAACATTAGCTCCAGAAGCTACTACAAAAAGCATTGAGATTGTGCCTGTCCCTTTCATTTTAGATGCCTCTAGTCCTAATGATGCTAAATTAAAGATAGACTATCGTCACCGTATATTGGTTTTATGTTCTAAATAAGGTTTAATAGCAAAATCAAAGATTGGTAGAGCTGATTTGCTAAGGCTACTTATGCTATCTATTGCTGAAGATATGTTGGAAAAAATGTTTGAAAGAAATTGAAAACATAAAACATCTCATCCTTTTTACAGAACAAGTGTAACCTTGTTCTTGCTCAGGCTACAAAATGGTGGTTTCATGCACTCTTACGGGAGTATCTTACTCATGCTTTCCACGCAGGCATCGCAAATTCATTTGGAAAGAGTTGTCTTCTTTCAGTTCTTAGGTAGTTTGCACGTATGAAGAGCAAGCGATATTGGTTGGCTTCATTGGATATCTTAATGTTGGGAAATTATCCGTAATCAATACTTTGTGAACCAAAATGTGTGCAGAGTAGCACTTATGCCAGGATGCATCTGAACACGTTGGTGAAATTCTTTGTCGAGTGAAAAGGGATTATTTCAAAAGAGCTTATGAATTGCAGGATTGAATGAATGGTAGTGACTTCATCTGTCAAATTGTGCAAGATACCAGGCAAGTGTTTGAAGGGCGAAAAATTACTTACACAAAAACGCAGACCCTCCCAGGTCATGATTTTCATTTTCAAATTGCGGGAAAATGGAGGAAAATTTCAAAAAACTGCGACATGGTTTTTTCGCAGAATATGCCCAATTGACTTCAGCAAGAAGAGATCATGGATCCATAAGGAACATATCCAGTGAAATACATAACTTCTCAATGACTTTAGCTTGTCTTTCTCCTTGATTTCTTTAAGAGTCTTTTCAATTTGAAGCAGTCTCACAATTGCGTATGGAAGCAAACACATATAACATCGAAGTTGAATCAATGACTTGGATCATCTGGCTCAGATCCAATGGTCTTGTGGCATCACAAAATAAATGGATCTTATGAGAGATAGTGCCCCCGTAAAATGGTTTGGTTTAAACCATTATTTACAAAATCTACAGTTATGATGCATTGCAACATCACTTAATCTTTTCTCAAGAAACTGCTATAAGTGCTCCCGTAAGCAGTTTTTGATTTTCAAAACCATGGGTGATTTTGTCAAAAGGGCGTAACGGTGGGACCCAAAATACACCATTCGTTCTTTTAATTTCTAATCCTATTTTTGGTTTTATATTATATATTATATATATATAATATTAAAACAAGCATTTTGTAATTTTAATTAATTCCAAAATTTCCAAGAATCAGTTTTAAAACTGATCATAACAGTTAGTTAGATTAGATAGCAGATATAAAAGCAGAGATAGGTAGAGGAGGAGGGGTTCCGAGTTTTTGAACCTTGAAGCCAAAATTTTTGTACTAAAGAATGGAAAATCAATGAATGAGTATGCAAGTTTCTATCATTTTGTTTATGCTGAAAAGTTTTCCAGTTTACATAATGTCTTCTTATCTGTGAATAAAATAGAGTAACGAGCAACAAGCCTCTTTATACATATGTATTTAAGAGTTAAAAAAACCTTAATATGTGCTCCTCTGTTTTAACTTCATATTTAATTAATTCTTCAGGGTTTTAAAATGATAGATTCTATTTGAAACAACATATCAGATTGAAATCCTCTTCTTTTTTTCTTCCGTTCATTCAATTCAGCATAAGTGAAATATAACATTGCAGAACATGCATGGATTTGATATTTAAGGGTTACATAATCAATGTTTAAGGGTTTATAAGACAGAGACAGATATATACTCATTTGTGACATAATCAGATAATGTCTTAAGCACTAATTCCTTATCACAGCTAAGGAATTGTCTCTTAAGGTACAACACCTGTGAAAAAATTGTGCTCAGAAAGACCTTCATTTGCCCCTTGTATCCCTGCAAAATTCCCTATTTTAACCCTTTTCCCATATTCGAAGTGCCCCTCTTAAACCCCAAAAAATCCCTCCCAAAATTCCCTAAACCACCCATTTCATCCTTAAAACCAAGTGAAGTCCTTTCATTTGACTTTAAACTCCTTTTTACCTCTATCAAATTCCTCTTTTAGCCTTTAAAACCCTCCTTTTTGGCTAAAAATCACTCTTTTCCATATATGATGGCTTAGCCCCTCTTCGGCCAACCCCTTAACCACTTCCCCATATGCCCCAAGCATTGAGACCAAGCGCTAGCCCGTGACACACTTATCACATTAGAGAATCGGAGTGGAACATCTTTTTCCTTTGTAAACCACGAAAGTTCTGATGCGATAGTGTTAAGTCTGTCGGCACTTTGAAGAAATCTCTGCTGTCAATCTTAGAAGATCTGATGGTCAGCATTTGTCCCACGCGCACCCATCGCCCCTATCCACTTATACCTCCGATTTAATGAGATTTTTTGATCTATCTCTAGATCCAACGGCTATCGCATAATCATACTATCGCCCCAATCACAATGTTAAAATGTGCCACTTTTCATCCCTCCAATTGGCGAACCCCCGATTGGATCCTAGCTGTCCATCCATTCAGATCCAATGGCCCAGATTACTCCTCACCCTGCCCATTTTTTCCCATTCTTCTCCCCTTCCGATCAATCTCCACGATTGATTCACTTCTAATCCAACAGTCATCGCATCCCCGCTCTGATCCCAATTGCAAATTTCAAATGGAGCCATCTTCCGTTCCTCCCGATTGCGATCCTCCGATGCGATCACAAGCCATCGATCTCCTCCTAAGATCTGACAGTCCTAAATAAATCGCCCTCCACCCATTCCAGGTCCCACCATTCATGACCAATTCCATTGCATTTCCATTTATTTCTTTGCATGTCACCTAAAGTCCAAACTTTCACGATTTACATTAAAGGTTTAAAGTTTTACATTAAAGTTTATGAATTACTCTCGACTATCTGAAGTCATTTCATTAGTCAATCTCCACCGTTGATCATTTCCCCCTAGATATGATCGGACGATCCACATTCATTCCTCCACCAAACTTTCACCAGACCATTTTTTCATCGTTTCACTACATTGTTTAGTTGTCTTCTGCTGCATCGATCGGATTCACCTCAGTTGCGCTACCTTTCTCATAGCCCTCCATTGCATCAATCCTCCCCTATGCATGGTTTTCTTAACATTTTTCATTTTTTTCAAGGTTACTGGCAGTAGAAACCGCCATGGTTCATAGACACTGTTATAGTTGCATAGAGCACAGATGAATTTTTTTCTTTCAGAGCCCGAAAGTATAGAGAGGAGCCTAGGAGGGTGTTAGAGCGTAATTTTCATTAAAAGTACAGGGTTTAACTATGTGAAACCTTCCCAGTGCCATCAAAGCTCAGATCTCACAGGCAAAGCTAGTGATGAAGCGACAGAGAGTATCAATACAGAGTTAAGGAGTTCTAATGCACATTATTGAAGATGTTGAGCCTTAATTCAGTGTTTTAAAGGAAAAATACCAGATTGAAGACCTCATGACTCACACAGAAGGCCTAATAAGGTCCAATGTATAGAAAAAAATATCATCAAGGTTTCACATCAGTAGAATGTCTCGTCCCGAGAAAGGACACAGTACTCATACTGTTTTAATCTACATTGTGTCCGTGAGAAGTTTTCCTCCCTGAAAACAGTCCTAATGCTACTAGAGAATTGGCTACGTGGTATGGTAGACCTCAAAGTCACTTATCTATTTATTCACCAGAGTACTGCAGAGGTACTACAGCAAAGTACATCAAGAATGTACCTGGAGTAAATTTCAGCCTGTCGAAGACCACTCTTTCTCCCAAAAGAGTACTAAAAATTAATTCTCTGATATTAAAACAGAATGGGTTTTGTCCCACTTCTTCTACTCTATTTTTAATGTTTCATTTAGGGTTTCATCTACTTCTTCTTCCTCTCTTTCAGCTATAAAACTTATGAAGAAACTCATAGTAAGGGTTGTTGAACAGATATCTGTGAATTGTAAGCGGTTTCTCTTGAGATAGAGTTCTCTGTGTAAATTTGTAAGATAGGCTGAGGAAGACGTTTTTAGACTGAATATAAAGCTGTTGGAAATGTTGTACATGACTGGTGTTGCTCTTTAATTTGACAAGCAAATTTCTTTGGATCATGATTTAAAGCAGCGGTGATGTTTTTCTATCTTTGTCTTTGTTTTCCTTCGTAGTTCATCACATTTCATTTCTTGTAGTACGCATCAGAAATCTGGTTTAGGATATACCCTCGCATGGTACCCTAAGATTTTTCTCTCCCTACCTTTAATTTTTTCTGCTATATGTGTTATATGAGAATCGATTCAAGTTAATTTAACTAGTGTAGTGGCTAATATATACTACTAGCTGATGTATGAATTAATGAATCTTTTCTTAGATGTTCTTGTTAGGATTTAATTGAATGAATTGGGATATTGGGATTTTAGAACTCTATCTCTGTCTCACTAAGATCTCTTTCAATTAATTGAACCTTTCTAACTTCCCTTAAGCTGGATGCCAAAGCATTGAGAGTTCAAATTCTCTCTCTGATCTCAGGTTTTCACCTTTGTGTTTAAATCTTTAATGTTTCCTTGTCTGAAGAGTTAACCTTTTGGGTTTTGGATCACAGGTTGTCCAATGGCACGTCCTGTCCCTGGATCTAATTCCTGAAAGGTCACCTTGGAGGTTTCTTTGCCTTTCACCTTCTTTCTACCATTTCAAGCCACACTATCATCTTTAAGATCCAACGCTTTAAATGACTAGCCCAACTGAAAGCCTGCATATTGAGTAGCAATTAAACCCTTTCTTGACTCCATTGCCTAATGGTCTTGAATGCTCTTTGAAATCTTTCCTCCTTTTTCTAGAATTATCTTTATATAGCCTTGTCCCATATTGAACCCTTCTTTCCTATTTCCAAACAACCAAACAAAAATCAAACAAACAAACTCGTGCCTATAACTAGCCTAATATATTAACATAGAGCTTCAAAGACATAAAACCTTTGCCTATATAGAGAGATCCCTCTTTGGATCCGGGAGGGTTATATCCTGAGGTCTGAAAGTGGTTCTGATGTTGTCTCATCTTTTTGTATTGCCAAACTTGCCAAAACATGGGAACCCCAACATAATGGCAACTTCGCTAGGGAAAAAACTTTGAGTGCCCTTAACTTCCATATCTGGTATTGTGTCCCATTGTAGTCCCCAACATAATGGTGACTCCACTATGGAGAATTTGAGTAAAACACACCCTTAAAAACTTCATAGACTCGAAGAAGACCGTAGTAGCCTTATTTTGGTGGTTAATCACTGTGGTGGATAGTATACCATTCTCGAAACATTCTATACCTTCCACCTGGTGAATCCATAGTTCCCTAGTGACCAAAGACTCCACTTGTGATCAGTAGGCCTGCCGATTATCTTGGTTCACATAAGACTCCACTGGGAGACTAGCCTCCATTACAACATCAGCCATAATAGAAGTAACAGGTGGGATTAAGCTCCTTTGTTTAAAGACAACATTTTGGCTTCAAGAAACATTCATACAAGAGCTTATCCTAACCCAAACCCACCTGAAATAGTTGACCACCCTTAGAGTATCATTAGGAAATATCCTACACCCAAAAGACCAACTATTTCCAGACACATCCATAGAGCTAACTCTGCACAAGAAGACTTTGCAACTCTATCAGACCCTCTTTTTGATCTAGACTCTCCAAGAAGATTACCTAGAACTAGGTCATTCAGCACTATAGACCAGTCAGACCTTGAGCTTCCTGGTTCACCAAATCAAAGTGGTACACACATTAGGGATAGAGATACCCCTCCATCTACACCTCCCGATATCCATTTCATTTAAAACTTGGGGCTCTGCCATGCTAAATCTGCTCAATAGACTTTTGCTAGTCCTAGGATTCCTATCATCCACATACCAGCTGCTCAAGCTAATCCTTTACCTCTTCGAAATACCATTATGGTAGCCTATTATGCACCTCTGGTATTACCTTAGCCCCTACTGCCCTTACCCAATCATTATCAATCCAAGATCCTACATTTCACTGCAAAGGAGTATACAATAGCACAACACCATGTAGATAGGATGGAAGATTCGTTTGAATATATGGAGATAGATGATGAGACAGTCAAGATGAGAATCTTTTCCTATAGTTTAGGAGGTGATGTGAAGAAATGGTTTAAAGGCCTGCCTCCTAACACCATCCATGATCTTCCCTCCTTATATCAAACCTTCATAAACAAATGGGAAGTCAAGACCAACCCTCTCCAAATCTTAGCAGAATATAAGAACCTTAAAAGAAATGTAGGAGAGAGTGTCCATGAATACTCTACAAGGTTCAACAACGTTTATAACGCTCTTCCTCCACACATGAAACCTCCCCAAGGTATGGCTTTAGTGAAATACCTGGAGGGTTTTGATGCTGATATGGCCTACCAACTAAGGGAGGGAGATTACAACACATAGGAGGATATGCAAAGGGGGGCAGTGAGTGTAGAGGCTAACCTAATTGAGAAGAAATCCAGAATGAGGGTTGAGAAGAAGGTAACATACAAAGATGACACCGTAGCTTCCACATCGAACACCAATTACGACCATCTATCTAAAAATGTGGAAAAGCTACAACAAATGATGGAAGAAATGGTTGTCACGGTGAGTAATCAAAACAAAAACCATAACCAGAACTAGAACTTTAGAAGAAACTATACTACTCCCAATAGACAAAGAGATTCGAACCAGCAATTCATACCCCCATTTCAAGAGAACTCCCTTGATGAAGATGAGGGGATACTAGAAGAGTCTGAGGAGAACACAATAATATGTTTGAGACATATAACACAATCCACAACTGTTCCACAGAGGAAGATCAACCCTCACCCTCATATTGGGATGAAGAAATATTAGAATCTGAGGATTACAGGCTAGGATTTGAAAATTCCATCATACAGTTTAGGGAACAGTATGAACTTAGAAGCAAAAATAGCCTAGACACTTCCAAGCCAAAGGCTTCTGAGGTTTCCATCAAGAAAAGGCATGAGAAAACTTCGAAAGCAACTACTGAAAGTAGCAAATCAGCAGCTGAGAGTTTTGGGAGGGACAAAGGAAAAGACAACCAAATCACTGATAAACAAGGTCAACCAACTAGCAGCACTAGCACTGCAGCTAGTGTTCCTGATAAAAATTCCACGAGCACTATACATAGTGAGAATCAGCCCACTGATTCTACCACCAAGGCGGTGGCCAACAAAACAGATTTGAGTGTCATGAAGAGTCAGTCCACCTTCAATTTGGAGAGTGAGATTGCGAATATTAAAATCTCTGTCCCACTCTCTGAGCTGGCCATTCGGGATGTATATAAAGGCCAAATTTTGAAAGCTTTAAATCTAGGTGAAAACAGTGACACCGTCAATCTAAGTGATGATCAACAAGCCCTTCTATTTGGTCCAAAGATAGATGGGAAGTTTTAGGAAGGGGTAGTACCTCCTTTTTATATCAGTCTCAATATCCATGACAAGATCCTTCACAATGCAATGCATGACTCTGGGGCATCACACAACTTAATGCCTAAGGTAGTTATGGAGTGGTTAGGAATAGAGATAACCCGTGCTTATAAAAATCTATATTCATTTGACTCTAGCAGTATAAAGCGCATTGGCCTAATCAAGGACCTGTGTGTGAACTTGACCTAGATTCCAGCAGAATGCATGGTCATGGATGTTGTAGTGGCATATGTGCCATCTAAGTATGGCATGTTACTATCGAGGTCATGGGGAGCCAAGTTGCAAGGTACAATGCATATGGATGGGGCGCATGCCACAATACATGTTTTTAGCCAGCTTAGGAGGCTATATAGAGAGGCACAAATGAAATTCCTGGTCAGCAGCCCGGAAAAGCCTGAAAATTCTCCTCTGTACTCTGTACACACAGATCTGGACTCCTTTATCCTTTGCAATGATGAATCCTTAGAAGAGCCAGAGCCAGCAAAACAGAGATACTAACCATGAGATAGCGCCCATAGATTTCAACATAATGGCCACTTTAGACTTAAAATAAAACAAGGATGAAACCTATGGACAATGCACTGAAAATGAAACTCCGAGTAAACAAGAAACATAATGCAAATAGCTAACTAGTCAGCTCTCTGGGCTCCATACGCATCATGAATAGAAAAAAAATCCACAACACGAAACAGACCCTCCATTTTATCATAACAATGAAACTAACACTAAGAAAGACACCAATGATAAACCCGAGTATGAAACTTTATGGGAAATTAATTTCGATGGGTCTTGTACTAAAAATACTACAGGGGTGGGAGTGTGGTTACATAACACTGAGAGTGACTATATCGAGAGTCATGCTTTCAATCTGAACTTCAAATGTACAAACAATATTGCGGAGTATGAGGCTCTTATCCTAGGCTTAAATTTGTTGAAAAAACTCGGAGCCCATAGGATAGCTGTTCAAGGAGACTCTGAGTTAATCATCAAACAAGTGAATGGTGAATACACAACAAAACACCCTAGGCTGAGAGTGTATAGGAATGACGCTATGGATTTATTGAAAACCTTTGTGGAATATGAACTGGTGTTTATTTCTAGGAGTCAGAACATAGTTGCAAACAGATTAGCCTGTGTAGCTAGTTCATACCATGACACCCCCAGTGATAAACAAATCATCATTCAGACGAAATTCACACCTATAGTACCCGACAATGAGAAATATTGGCAGGTCTTTGAGGGCGACAAGCAGATTGAGGATTTCCTGATAGGCAGGAACAAGTTTGAATTTTCTGATTTAGACTCTAAGTCCAATGATATCTGCCTAAGTGAAGAGCCCTCGGACGAGGAGGAACCACCCCTTAAAATTAAAATAAACATGTTAACCGAAGGAATTGGAAATCCAACTAAAGAATATGAGAACGCTAAAAAAGAGGAAGTAGAAGTGCTGCAGGCAAAAGATAAGAACATACCCCGATGTCTGGCACCTTTAGAGGATCTTTTTGACTTCGATGATGTAGCAAAAAAACCCACCATATAACACTCAAACTCTGACGTCAAGGAATGCAACATAGGCACTGAAGATAAGCCTAATATGATTAAACTGGCCAAGTCTTTACCTGCAAACATGAAAAAGAAATATATTGACTTATTCAAAGAGTTCATCGATGTGTTTGCCTGGAGCTATGACGACTTAAATTCCTACGACAAAAACATCATACAACATAAAATACCTTTTAAAGGGAACCAAAAACTCTTCAGGCAGAAAATTTACAAAATTAACCAAGGAAAATTGCTTGTAGTAGAGAAGGAAATAAAAAAGATGTATGAGGCAGGAATAATAGTTCCTATGAAGTTCTCTGATTGGGTCTCAAACTTAGTAGCTGTGAGGAAAAAGACAGGTGAGATCATACTGTGCATTGATTTCAGGAACCTTAATAGAGCCTCACTCAAGGACAATTACCCTTTGCCAAAGATGGAACATATCCTGTAGAGGGTAGTTGGCTCAAAGCAGATCTCCCTGTTAGACATTTTTTCAGGCTACAACCAAGTGCTAGTACTCCCAGAAGACCAACTCAAAACAACTTTCAACACTCCATGGGGCACTTTTATATACGTAAAAATGCCCTTTGGACTGATGAATGCTGGTGCAACCTTCCAACGAGCGATGAACATAGCCTTTTCAGACGAAATAGGGCACTTCATTGTCATCTATCTGGATGACATAACAGTCTATTCCAAGACCGATGAGGAGCACCTAAAACATTTGAGAAAGGTTTTTGAAAAATGTAGGAGGTTCAGTCTATCATTAAATCCCAAAAATACCGTATTCGAGCTGCAGGAAGGAAAGCTTCTCAGCCATATTATATCTGAGAAGGGAATTAAGATAGACCCATAGAGAGTTGAGGGAATACTACAAATCACACACCCGAGAAAAATTAAGGAATTATAGTCCTTTATTGGGAAAATTAACTTCTTAAGGAGGTTTATTCCCAAATTAGCTGAACACCTCAGGAATATGACTAACATGCTAAAGAAAGGTGTAGGGGTTAAGTGGACTGTTGAGGCTAAAAAATCTTTTGAATCGGTTAAAATTACACTCACCCGGGCTCCTGTCCTAATCAGGCCAAATTTCTCAAAATATTTCCTGATATTTTCCTTTGCCTTCGAGCATACAGTGGCTGCAGTTCTGTTGTAGAAAAATCCAGAGGGAATGGAACAGCCCATTGCTTTCTTTAGCAAAGCTCTAAGGGATGCACCCTTAAAATATAACATAATGGAAAAACAGGCCTACGCTTTGGTTAAGGACTTGAAATACTTTAGGGTGTACAAACTTAATTTTCACACCATAACCTACGTGCCTAACATAGTGATTAAAAACATTTTGTCCCAATATCCTGATGGAAAGAGAGGCAAATGGATTTCTGTAATATTGGAGTATGACCTAGAAATAAAACCCACAAAACTGATCAAAGGTCATGGCTTAGCTCGATTAATGGCTGAATCAAATCTACAAGACCTTGACATTAACATGGTAGATGCCTTGGATGAGCATGAAGGACTACCTAATCCTACAATTGAGGAACAATTTCAAAACTCTCTTTGGTATTCTGATATCCTGTATGTGCTCACAAACCTCAATGCCTCTCCTAAATTATCAAAAACTAAGGCCAGATTCCTTAAGCTAAAAGCTAGAAACTATTGCATAGTGAATGAGTGTTTATACTGGAAAAATGCAAATGGTCTATTGCTTAAATGTTTCCCTGAAAATGAAGCAGAGAAGATTAAATAAGAGTTCCATGCGGGAGAGTGTGAAGGCCACTTGAACTGGAAAGCCACTACTAAAAAAATACTCAGAGCCGGCTATTATTGGCCTACACTTTTTAATGACATCCATAAAATGATAATGGCCTACCATAAATGCCAGATTTTCGAGGGCAAAAGAAAGCTCCTCCCATTACCATTACAACCCATTACTGTTGAGGCTCCCTTTATGCAATGGGGCCTAGATTTCATAGGAGAAATACACCCTGCTTCTTCTGCACAACATAAGTGGATCCTTATAGCCACAGACTAATTCACAAATTGGATTGAGGCCATACCTTCTAGGAATACCACAGATTCTGTCATCATTAGGTTCCTAGAAGACCACATCCTCTCTCGGTTTAGATGCCCAAGAAAAATAAACACTGATAACACTGCTGCTTTTGGATCTAAGAAAATGAGTGAATTTTTTCACAGGTATCAAATAGTTCTCAGTCATTCAACTACTTATTATCCATAGGGTAATGGGTTAGCTGAATCATCAAAAAAGAGCTTGGTGGCCATCATCAAAAAATTGCTTGAAGAGAATAAGAAGCCATGGAATAACAAGTTAGTGCATGCTTTGTGGGCTGATAGACTTACAACGAAGAAATTCATTGGCATGTCACCATATCAGCTTGTCTATGGAACAGAGGCAGTGTTCTGTACTAGCCTTGGGGTACCGGTGATTAATATTTTCCAAGAGATTCAGACAGAAGTAGACAACACTATGAGGAGGATAAAACAAACAATTCATCTCCAACAAATAAGAGAAGAGGTCTATAACAAAGCTCTGAAAGTTTAGGAAAATATAAAGAAATTATTTGATAAGAGAGCAAAATCCCATTACTTCAAAATTGGAGATAAAGTTCTGAAGTGGGACTCAAGGAGAGAAGACAAAGAAAAGCATAGAAAGTTTGACGGTTTGTGGTAGGGTCCTTACATCAGCTAGGCCATGGTTGGTCCAAATGCCTTTTTTTTGCAAGAGCTAGATGGTACAAAGCTGTTTGGGGGTCATGTAAATGGTAGGATGCTCAAACACTACTATTTCTTATTTCCGATTTCCAGTTTTCATTCCCATTGTAAATACCATTGTTGTCTTATTTTTCAAGAAAAAGAGAAAATGTTTCAAAAAAGCAAATAGAAAGGAAGGTTCATACATGCTCAAAACATGAACCTCTGAAGTGCAAATATTGGCTCTAACACGATCAAAACTTGAGCCAAAGGAAGTGAAGACAACCGGTTCTAACATGCCCAAAATCTGAACCAGCAAAGAATAAAAAAGAATCAGCTCTAACAAGCCCAAAACCAGAGCTAAAATGAAGAAGAAAGTGACTCTAACAAGCTCAAAAATTGAATCACGAAGAAAAGAAGGATGCTTCAAATATTTAGAATTTCAAGCCTTCAAAAATTTGTTTTCTAGTTTTCTGCAATTTTAGTCCATGTGCAACTGTCTTTATGCCTTGGATCCATAGAAAACTAGACTATCTAATCCTAGTTTGACTATTCTTAAATTTCTATTGTAGAATGTGTTAGTATGAATTCTTTGTCGAAGCGTACGAAAAATAACCACTTTAGCTACGCATAACTAATAGCCCTAACAACAATAAAGGCTGCAAAACATCTTCAGATCTGCAATTAGTAGTTAAAGTGTTGCAACAAACAGATCTATAAATGGAAAGACATTAGGCAGAAAAGTAAAGAGTTTGCTCCATGCATCCAACAGACAAGGCAAGAACACGATTTTTTGAATGAATTTTTATATTACAGGGCACCTGGGAGGAAACAAGAAGGTGTATCCAGATCTCCTCAATGGGATGGGTTCTTTGTAGTCCTCGGCACTTCAGATCTAAGCTTTCTCTCTCTTGTAGATGTAGAAAACCCAATGTAGAAGATAGAGTTCAATGGGAGCAAAATGGCGGAAAAATGAGACCAAGTGTATAGATCCAGAGTGATCTAATAGGCAACAAAAGGTGAAGAATGATGGGGAAAACCCTCCTATTTATAACAAAATATTGGGTCATTCTAGATCTTGGTACATGATTAAAATAATGTTAACCAAATCTAGATCCACCTTTTATGGAATATTTTATTATATTTGTTGGAGGGAAAAAGTATTTGACTTGGGTCAAATCCCTTTATTTGTCAAAAATAAATAAATAAATGATTATTTATCTTTTTAAGGAAGTGGTTGAAATATAATCAAATAAATAATGATTTATTTAATTATTTGTGGGTGATTTGGTCATATTTAACAAGGAATATTATCTAAATAAGATTTAAATAATTATTCCTAGAAAATAATAAGATAAATAAAGGTTTATCTAATTAATTTCTTTGTTTTTAGGTTAAACATGACTGGGACTAATAATTAAATTATGGTTTAATTAATTATTCCTTTTGGGGTTTTCCTAATTAACAATAGTGAAAACGATTTTACTTGAAATTAGCGAATTCTTACATGGTGTACTTGGGTCCATCTAATGATAAAAGGTTAGATGACCAAAAAATGGTGTAACGAGATTGCCCCCCCGGCGTGCGAGTGTCGGGAGTTGTTGTAACCAATTGTTAGCAAAAAACAATCTCCTTCAGACAACAAAGGACAATACGGAGGAAGGAAGTCAATATAGACCAGGCAAAACAGACCTGAGGGGCAGGGGTTCATGATCGACAGATCTCTTTTGTGAGGGGGGTACACTCTGGAAGGAAGGGAGGGCATGCTGTCCGGCAGTGCCGCAGGTGTGAAGAATGATCTCCCACGTCGACAGGGGCCGAAGACCATAGGGGAAAATCGATTTCAAACAATCAGGAGCAGAATAAAAAATACAATAGTGATTACCTATTACATGCTTATTTTTTAGGTGCACAGCCAGGAATAGTACAATAATATCTGGGTACATGAGATAAATACAACCCAAATGCCCCCTGTAAATGGGGAAGGGCTCACAAAATCTGACTGATACATGCAAATCATAGAGGTGCTGCAAGTGGCTAAGGCCAACATCATCAAAAGCTGGAGCGGCATCAAAGGCTGCAATGAGGAGGTCATCCGGGCATGTGGGGGGCTACCTGCAGGGCCACCCCCTCATGAGGGCTGAGACATCTCACACACGCCCGGGAATCATCAAGAGCTGCTGCTGGGTCACTGGACTGTCCGGTATACGAATCTCGATCATGCTGAAAGGAGCTGGAGAAGCAACCAAGTCAAAGGGAAGTGAGAAATCCCCCTGCCTGATCCGAGGCACCGAACAAAAGTGGAAGCTGGAACCAAGGTACACCGCCCTCTAGACCTTGCTTCTGGAATAAATGTGCTGATGTCGACCGAAGGAGGTCCGCCGTAGGTGAGGCAATGAGAGATCCTCAACTAAGGCACGAGAGAAGAACAATAGAGCGACGGACAGACTGACACTAATGATGATAGCGGAAATGGGAAGGATGGAGTGGTGAATGGACGACTTCCCTTGTTAGAGCATAAAGGGCATGAATGACATGGCAGCGACTGACACAATATCGGAAGGGACAGGGGACAGTGGGGCTGAAGGTCATAATGTGCGACGCAAGAGAGGGACCAAGCAATGAAGGATGGAGGGCTATAGTGGGGTGTGAAAGGATGCAGGATAGACTCCATGAATGCAATGATGACTCGACTTGGATGCTCTAAACAAGGGCGACTTTATAGTGCTGCCACACAGTAAAGGCCCCAATGGGGGGTCATGGAAGCATGAGTACAAGGTGGGCACTCATGACGAAAATCGACACGAACATGGACAAGTAAGGGAGCGATATGGTGCCCCAAGTACAAGTGGCGTAAGTGAGGAAATTCGATTTGAAGGAGCGGTGAAGTGACCCTTCGTGGAAAAAATGTGTCCGGGTGAAGTATCAAATCACCAAAAACTAATTAAAACCCATTTGAGAGCTCGGTGAGATCTGTCCAGCGGTGCTGACGGTTCGTCGAACGGGGCTACGGTGTGGTCGCAGCAGTCGAAAGGAGAAACATGGGTTCTCTTTTAATGAGGCAGTTTTCCCTCCAAAATCATTCATTTGCTATTGTTGTTGTGGTGAATGTGGAGAGGAGAGAAGGCCCTAAATCTTGCGGCGAACGTAGCGGACAAACCGACCGTTGGAAGCGAGATCTGTCAATTGGAGGTAAGAGGCCTAACCTTGCTCTTGCATTTTGTTGGATTACATTTGCAGTTTAGGGCCCAAAACCCCCAGAAACAGCCCCTCCTTCATCTCTACGGCCGGGTCGCACTTTTTGGGGCAAAAAGTACGACCCAGGACGCAGGTATTAGGGCAACAAGTGCGACCTGGTCCAGAAAATGGTAGAAAACTGCGACCTGGGAGATGAGGGGGGTTTGGTGCTGTTGTATGGCTGGGAGTTGGGTTTTGGTGTTTGGTTATGGTTATGGTTTTGGTTATGGTTTTGGAGCTACAGGGTCGAGAGCAGCACCAAATGAGGATGCAGCTGCCCTACTGGAGGACATCCGATGTAGATGTGAACGGTTGTTGACCGGAGTATCAGAGCGCGGGTGGCAGGATCTAGACGACCAGTTCATAGAGCCATGTGTTGGTCTTTCCTCGAAGTGGCGAGGTGTCATGCGGCGCATGGCGATAGCCGGTCAGGCGATGCGTGATCTACAGGCTGCAGGGGCAGCGCCCTTGGCTCGGGATCCTCCAGATAGTGATTAGGGGTGGGGCATGTGGTGCCCCCTAGGATGTAGGGAGGGGCGTATGGTGCCCCCAGTGATGTATGTAGGGGCATGTGGTGCCCCCTAGGATGTATGTAGGGGTGTATGGTGCCCCCAGTGATGTATGTAGGGGCAGGTGGTGCCCCCAGTTTTTGGGTTTGTGTGACATGCTGTGGGCATGTCAAAATGTATTTATAAAAAGGGGAATCTAACCACATTTTAATGATGTGGTGTGCCATTTGTTCTGGTTATGGTTATGCAGTTTGAGAAAGGAAATGGAGTGTTACCAATCTCTTTTGGTACTGCATATAGGGATCAAATGGACTTTAAGTTTCCGAATTGGCATACCTGGTGTCACTATCCCAAAAGGAGGATTTGGAGATAATGAATTGATGCTCACGTAGAAAAGCTATAGGTTGGTCAATAATAATGTCTAAGAGACTGGGTTGCTGATGTAAGATGAGGGAACGATAAGGGGTATCGTCCCGAGAGTGATCTGAAGTGATATGGGACTCTAGAGGTTCTTCTAAATGTGGAAGAATATTGGGTCTAGAGTCAACACGACCAGATACACTAGGAGAGTGGTGGAGAATGGCTTCTCTTGGTCTCTCAAATGTGGGTGCCCCCTTACCCAAACATTGGGTTTCGATGTAATGACCACAAGGTGGATGTGGTGTGAACGCATGGGTTCGATGTAAAGGGGAATAGATGAAGTCGGGGGTGGGAATTTCTTCCATAATGTCGTCATCGTGATAGAAGATGGGGTGACTAGTGGAAGAAGAACTACCTGACGTGGTGAAGTGGCCTGAATCATCATCATGAGAAGAGAGGTTCACATGCGCATCGTCACAATGGGTGACCGAAGAGTAAGTAGATAACGGATCTACCGATGTTGAGCCCAAGATGACCGCTGAAGGAAGGTCAAGCGAAACAACAGGGGAGGATTCAGATGGAACGTTCCCCAATGGTCTCATGGATGATGACAGGTACAAAATGGTGACTGAGGGCTTCGTTGGCTTAAAAGCGGGAGGTGGAATGTGAATGTCCTCTGGTCCGATCGAAGCGGCCTTGAATTGGCGGTACAAGTCCAAGGAGGAACGGTACTCGTCAAGGCGGGGACAGAGGTGGGTGTAATGGCCGTGAAAATCGCACAAGGCACAAGGGTGGTTTGTGCGCAAGTGTTTGAGTTTTGGGAGGGAGGCGGGGATAGTGACATGGACTTCTGGGAGATCAGAGTCGGGGAATGTCTCGTTGACCAGAAGCTTGAGGTGGGGCAATTCAGGACACATGTGAGTGGCATGACCGACAACATCACACAAAGCGCATCGAATGGCGGGCTTTGGTGGTCGTGGGGGGGTAAGGGATGTCGGGGGGGCTGGATCGTGATGGGTTGCCCCCCTTCGGGCTTTGCCTGTCTTCCCGGGAGCCATCACAACAGGAGAAGGGTCCTGTGGAGGTGCTGGGGGCACAGTGGCTATGGAGGAAGCGAGGGGGACCGGTTGAACCGGTGTCAAAGCCATATAAGGTTTGGGGTGACCAGGGGGGGTGGCGGCTGGGGGGTCAAGGTACCAAACCGGAATGCCCAAGGTCAAGTTAGGGAGAGAGAGGGTGGCCATGACGGGGACAGAATATACTCCGGGAGGGGGAGCCAAGAAGGGGATCTGTCCAGCAGGGTAGTGACCAGGAGGTACGGCTCCAAGATGGTTAAGGCCGAGGGGGACCGAGCCTGGAGGATAAAGAGGTTCGGGGATACCAGCTGTAGGGGGAGGGCCGGAAGGAGGAGGTCCGGCTGGCGGAGATGAATGGCTAGGAGCGGGTTGCGGAGGGCGGGGGGGAGGGTGCGGACTAGCCGAGGCAGGCCGTTTATGGGAAGCCTGAGACGATTGCATCATGCAAATATTCTACAAGCTGGGATCCGTAATAGGAGGGGGGGGAAGGTGAGGAAAAGTACCAAGCAGGGTGGAATCTTTATAAACGCCGGGGGAGACACTGGTCAAGGAATCGACGGTTTGCTTGTTGGCTACAGAAGAGATGGTCGTCTCGGAGGTGGATGGAGATGGCGGCTCATGATACGATAGCTGGTCAATGGTGACTATCTTCCCATTATGTGGAAAAGACATCTTGCGAAAGACCGCGGATGGGACAACAGACATGGCATAGGTGTAGCTTCGCCCCAATAGAATGTTGTAGTCTAGAGGGGCGTCAATGACTTCGACATCAACGCAAACAGTCTTACCGGCGAGGGTGATGGGACAGTTACGAAACAGGCCAATAGGCTGGGAGGCATGACCATCCCACGCTTGAAGGGTGATCGTGGAAGGGGCCAACTCAGGGGATCCGAGTTGCTTCCAAACCGAAGCGGACATCACACAGGTGGATGCCCCCTCATCAATTATACACCGGGATACGGTGGCGTTCCGGATTTTGACTGGGATTTGGAAAGCAACGGAAGGAGGAAGAGGAGGGTGGTCCGATTGAGTGGTGTCGAAAACAATCATTTGGTCATCAGCAGGATCAACGGTAGCACGAGCGATAGTAGAGCCTTCCTTTGAGAAGGAGCACAGTGGAGGTTCGATTAATGAAATAGCGTGAAGTTGTGCCAAATCATCTACTATCTTGTACGATTGAAGCGCTCGACAACGACATTTCGCGTGGGCCCTTTGGAATATTTGGATGAACCTCAACTTTGGGTTGAGGGATGTGTAAGGGGCCACTGGATGTCGAAAGAGGCTATGTAGAACCTGAAGATGGAGGCTCGGGAGCAGACTGAGCAGGAGGCTTGGGGTACTGGCGAGACCGAGTTTGAAGGTGAAGGTCGACGGAAGGGGACGGATCGGAGCGCATCATAAGGATCTGGTAGTCAGAGGAACCAGAAATGGACGAGGGTGTGGATGCATGGCTGTCGGGGGGTTGGGTAGCCACGAATCCCTGTTGAGGGAAAGGATCAGTGAACACAGCTGGCTGGGTAGTGGCCACATTAGGAAGAGCGTGAGGGGAGGCGTGTTGTCCGCGCAATGTGGCTTGAGACTCCCACATCTGTCGCATCTGGGGTAAGAGAGGACAATCGTGAGTGTAGTGACCGTAAACACCGCAACACGAATAGGGCTTGTTTGTGCGAAGCGGCCTGTCCGGCCTGGGCGGGATGCCCTGAGGCTGGTTGCTAGTGTTAGGGTCCATACCAGAATTGGGTCCTCGGTTACCGGGGGCAGATGGGTTCTGGTTGCCTCGTCGCCTTCTTTGAGAAGAAGGGGGATTAATCGCACCCTGCTGTGCAAATACTTGCCCTGGAGGGGGTTGTATGTGCTGTTGCAGGTTGTGAGGAGGCAAGGGAGGCGGAAGCGCATATGCTGGAGGAGCTGGCGCACCAGGGTGTGGATAAAAGTAAGGGTTGGGTTGGGCGACATTGAGGTAAGCAGGAGGTTGGGCAAAAGGAGGAGGCATGCCGTATCCTGGATACATGTTGCCGGGAGGGGGAAGAGTGCTAGAGGTGCTGGCCCCTCCCTGAGGGAGACCATGGCTCATAGGAGGGTGAGCAGAGGGGTGGGAAAGAGATCCAACAATACCGTCGGCGGAATGAGATGCCCCCGGGGCGTTAGCGCCACCGGGCCTGGGGATGTCAGGGCGAACGGTATAAACATAACCAGATTGAGCGTAGATCAGGTCATATTTTAAAGCTATTTGGAGGGCGGCTTCTTCAGATTGAGGAAAGTGAGAGGTGACATCTTTGCCGATGGGAGACGGGAGAGTGCGAAGGAACCAGTCCATGTAAACCCGATCTTCAAAGGGAGGGGCTCGACATAAGCTCCGTCTTCGTCGCCATTCTTGAACATGGGCAGAAAGGCGTGTGGAAGAGGATTGCTTAAATGAAGTCAAGAGCTCCGTACCAGTGTCGTATCGGAGAGGGAGCTGGAAGTACGACGAGAAGGCTTGGGCAAGAGTCTCGAACGTGGTATGGGAGGAAGTGGCCTGTTCGACATACCATTTAGAAGCTTCGCCGGTAAGCGTGCGTTGGAACAAATGAAGACGGATGGAGTCATCGGTAATGGAATTGGAGGAACACCACATGTGGAAAGATCGGACGTGATTGGTTGGATCTTCTCCAGTAAGGCCCTCGAACTTAGGGATATCAGAGGGCAGCTTGGTGGGCATAGTGGGCCAGGTAGCATTGTGGTGAATGGGATCATTAATCAACTGACGGAAATCGGGGAGGCTGAGGCCTGCAATGTACGGCAGCACAGGGGTGGCCGGAGTAGTGGTTGTGACGGTTCCGCTAGAAGTAGGGCCGGCATTGGGGCCGGGAGAACCGCTAGCGTTAGGCCCTGATCCAGACATGGTGAAGGTAAAGGGGGAGAACCGGAAGGAGAAGGGGGACCTGATGAATCGGGGAGGAAGATCGAATCAGGACTCGAAGGTGGGTAGCTCGGCAATGACCCAGTCTCGGAAGCGGTCGATCGGCCGAGCGAGGGTGAAGGCGAAGTCTCGGGAAAAGCGCCTTAGGAGCAATGGTGACAGAAAGAAATCTGACAGGAAAGGATTAAAATCAAAAGAGATCAAGAAGCAGAAAGGTATTTGACAATTGATTTTAGAGTCTTTGCCGGTGTCAAACCAGTAGCTTCTTCACTTAGGGTCAGTGTGTGGTGTGCGTTGATTTTAATTTTTAAACCCTTTCCGTTGTTTGAGAGCAAGAAAAAAGTGTGCTACGTAGCTGAAAATAAACCTACAGAGAACAGAAATAAAATGCTGAAATAACAGAAAAATAATGGCTACGTATGCATCTATCTAACCCAAGAAGGTGGGTCTCTCACAACTATGCTGAAAAGAAAGGGGAAAACTATGGAAACACACACAAAGGACGCTCGACAGATCTGGGGTCAAAGGGACAGAGATCTGGAGGATAAAGCTGCAGACAAGGGGTGCAGGTCACAGCCAAGAGACAGAGGTCAAGGTGGCTGGAAAAAGGGAAATCAGCAAAAACCGGGGGGGCAATGAGGAGGCCTTCAAAGGAGGTCCAAACAAAACGACAGGAGGTGATTTGAAAGGAAAAGAGGCTGATTTCAGTGGATCTGAAAGGGAGGTAACAGATCTGGAAAAGAGGGGGCTGAAGCTCTGAAACTGACGGCTGAAACAGCTGAAACTCTTCCACAAAAAGTGGAGGGTACTAAAGCCCTAAGGGGCTGGGTTCCCACTTAGGTGAGTAAAAACAGATCAGATCTTGGTCAAGGCAGGCTGAGACAGAGGCTGGAAAACCCTGGCAGAAGCTGCAGCAGAACCCAGAAAAATTGCAGAAAAAATGCTGGAAAAAAGTCAGGTCGCAGTTTCTGACCTGATCTGAGTTGAGGTCGCAGAAAACAGGCTGAAAAGTGCGACCTGGAGGTCCAGGTCGCAGGTTTTGGGCCAAAAAGTGCGACCCCCCTGTTCCGGTTGTCTCGGCGGCAGATTTTCAGAAAAGTTGCCGTCTCAGTTGCGGCTGGTGTCGCTTACCTGCGCAATAGGGCCAGAAACACACGGAAGTTAGAAATTTTAAGTTTTTAGGGGTTTATGTGAGAAAAATGACATGAAAAGAGAAAAACTAAGCAGCTGAAAAGAAGCCCTAGGGCCTGAAGTAGCTGGATATGCAGGAATATGAGAAACGACAACGGTCGTAATTTAAAACCCGTGTGGAGTCGCCATTTGTTAGTATGAATTCTTCGTCGAAGTGTACGAAAAAGAACCACTTTAGCTACGCATAACTAATAGCCCTAACAACAATAGAGGCTGCAAAACATCTTCAGATCTGCAATTAGTAGTTAAAGTGCTGCAACAAACAGATCTATAAATGGAAAGACATTAAGTAGAAAAGTAAAGAGTTTGCTCCATGCATCCAACAGACAAGACAAGAACACGATTTTTGAATGAATTTTTATATTACAGGGCACCTGGGAGGAAACAAGAAGGTGTATCGAGATCTCCTCAATGGGATGGGTTCTTTGTAGTCCTCAGCACTTCAGATCTAAGCTTTCTCTCTCTTGTAGATGTAGAAAACCCAATGTAGAAAGTAGAGCTCAATGGGAGCAAAATGGCGGAAAAATGAGACCAAGTGTATAGATCCAGAGTGATCTAATAGGCAACAAAAGGTGCAGAATGATGGGGAAAACCCTCCTATTTATAACAAAATATTGTGTCATTCTAGATCTTGGTGCATGATTAAAATAATGTTAATCAAATCTAGATCCACCTCTATGGAATATTTTATTATTATTTGTTGGAGGGAAAGGGTGTTTGACTTAGGTCAAATCCCTTGATTAGTGAAGAATAAATAAATAAATGATTTATTTATCTTTTTAAGGAAGTGGTTGGGATATAATCAAATAAATAATGATTTATTTAATCAATGGTGGTTGATTTGGTCATATTTAACAAGGAATATTATTTAAATAATTATTCCTAGAAAATAATAAGATAACTATGGGTTTATCTCATTAATTTCTTTGTTTTTGGGTTAAACATGACTGTGAATAATAATTAAATTATGGTTTAATTAATTATTCCTTTTGGGGTTTCCTAATTAACATAGTGAAAGCAGTTTTACTTGGGGTAAAACTGGTCTTACATGGTGTACTTGGGTCCATCTAATGATAAAAGGTTAGATGACCAAAAAATGGTGTAACAGAATGTACAGAAGAAATCTACTGGACAGTTTAATCCCAATAGATATTAGATGAGGTAGAGAAACATGTGAGGCCAACAGTTTAATCTGGTCTCATGGAGTGCCAAGGGTAGAATTAGATTAGTGTTTTTGTTGTTTTCAATAAAAAATGATGAAGAAGGTCTGCAAATTCAAATGCACCTTGAAGAAAAAAATATTAGGACTGTAGGATGGGTAGGTAGATTTTTTGGGGAATGTTTTCTACTGATTAATATCCATCATGTTTGCAACAGCTGAAATCAAAGAGGAGAAGATGGTTCAAGGATCAAGCATCTGGCCTACTTCAAAGATTATTTACTGAATTCTTGACACCTTCAAGAAGATTCCATCCCCACGTGGAGCCACTGTTAGCCACCTATGAATTTTTTTTCAAGCAAACAGGTGGCTAAATTTCTCTGAGCCTTCAAGAGATACACTGTTAGCCACCTATGAATTTTTTGTCAAGCAAACAAGTGGCTAAATTGTTTTGACCCTTCAAGAGATACATTTTCTATGAAAATATCTCATCCTCGAAGCCTTTGTGTGTCCATTGCCTTTAAAAAGACCCTCACTACTGTTTCCATCCAAAAAGCCTCAATGCCTTTGAAAAAATTGTGCTAAAAAAGACCTTCATTTTCCCCTTGTATCCCTGCAAAATTCCCTATTTTAACCCTTTTCCCATATTCTAATTTCCCCCCTTAAACCCCAAAAAATCCCTCCAAAAATTCCCTAAACCACCCATTTCATCCTTAAAACCAAGTGAAGTCCTTTCATTTGAGTTTAAACTCCTTTTTACCTCCATCGAATTCCTCTTTTGGCCTTTAAAACCCTCCTTTTTGGCTAAAAATCACTCTTTTCCATATATGATGGCTTAGACCCTCTTCAGCCAACCCCTTAACCACTTCCCCATATGCCCCGAGTGCTGAGACCAAGCACTAGTCCATGAGGCACTTATTGTATTGGAGAATCGGAGTGGAACATCTTTTTCCTTTGTAAACCATGAAAGTCCCGATGAGATAGTGTTAAGCCTGTTGGCCCTTTGAAGAAATCTCCGTCGTCAATCTTAGAAGATTCGACGATCGGCATTTGTCCCACGTGCACGCACTGCCCCTATCCACTTATCACTCTGATTTAATGAGAGTCGTCGATCTGTCTCTAGATCCAACGGCTATCGCATAATCGCACCATTGCCCCAATCGCAATGTTAAAATGTTCCACTTTTCATCCCACCGATTGGTGAACCCCCGATTGGATCCTAGCCGTCCATCCATTCAGATCCAATGGCCCAGATTACTCCTCACCCCACCCATTTGTTCCCATTCTTCTCCCTTTCTGATCAATCTCCACCATTGACTCACTTCTAATCCAACGGTCATCGCATCCCCGCTCCGATCGCAATCGCAAATTTCAAATGGAGACATCTTCTGTTCCTCCCGATTGCGATCCTCCAACGAGATCGCAAGCCGTCAATCTCCTCCTAAGATCTGACAGTCCTGAATAAATCACCCTTCGCCCATGTCGGGTCCCGCCATTCACGACCAATTCCATTGCATTTCCATTTATTTCTTTGCATGTCGCCTAAAGTCCAAACTTTCGTGATTTACATTAAAGGTTTAATGTTTTACATTAAAATTCATGCATTATGATCGACTATCCGAAGTCATTTCATTATTCAGTCTCCACCATCAATCATTTCCCCCCAGATATGATCGGACGATCCACATTCATTCCTCCACCAAACTTTTGCTAGACCATTTTTTCACCGTTTCACTGCATTTTTTAGTTGTCTTCTGCTGCATCCACCACATTCACCTCAGTTGCACTGCCTTTCTCACAGCCCTCCACTGCATCAATCCTCCCCTATGCATGGTTTTCTTAACATTTTACATGTTTTGCAGGGTTACTAGCAGTGGAAACCGCCATGGTTAACAATAACTGTTATAGTGGCATAGAGCGTAGATGAAGTTTTTTCTTTCAGAGCCCGAAAGTACAGAGAGGAGCCTGGGAGGGTGTTAGAGCGTAATTTTCATTAAAAGTATAGGGTTTAACTGTGCGAAACCTTCCTAGCACCATCAAAGCTCAGATCTGACAGGCAGAGCCAGTCATGAAGTGACAGAGAGTATCAGTACAGAGTTAAGGAGTTCTAATGCACATTATTGAAGATGTTGAGCCTTAATTCAGTGTTTTAAAGGAAAAATACCAGATTGAAGACCTCAGGACTCACACAAAAGGCCTAATAGGGTCCAGTGCACAGAAAAAAATATCATCAAGGTTTCACATCAGCAGAATGTCTCCTCTCGAGAAAGGACACAGTACTCATACTGTTTTAATCTACATAGTGTCCATGAGAATTTTTCCTCCCTGACAACAATCCTAATGCTACTAGAGCATTGGTTACGCTGTATGGAAGACCTCACAGTCAGTTATCTATTTATTCACCAGAGTACTACAGAGGTACTACAGCAAAGTACATCAAGAACGTACCTGGAGTAAATTTTAGCCTGTCAAAGACCACTCTTTCTCCCAAAAGAGTACTGAAAATTAACGCTCTGATATTAAAACAAAATGGGTTTCGGCCCACTTCTTCTACTCTATTTTTAATGTTTCATTTAGTGTTTCATCTACCTCCTTTGCCTCTCTTTCAGCTATAAAACTCATGAAGAAACTCATAGTAAGGGTTGTTGATCGGATATCTGTGAATTGTAAGCGGTTTCTCTTGAGATAGAGTTCTCTGTGTAAAGTTGTAAGATAGGCTAAGGAAGATGTTTTCAGACTAAATATCAAGCTGTTGGCAATGTTGTGCATGACTGGTTGATCCAGGGTAAAATCTCGATACCCTTAACCAAGACCTTTTAATTCGGCTGATAAATATAAGTGCATTTAATTAAGACGTTAAAGAACTGAAATGAACGATGGTAGCTGAAAATAAGAGGAACATAAATGAACAAGATCAGCAATCATAAGAACACGTCGTTTGATGACGGAGTTCATCCAGGAGGGACTACATCTCTGGGCCTCGGTGTCAAGATGGTGTAGGCCGCTGCATTATGTGTTGTAAGAAGAGATGTACATGGATGTTCTTTCCTATGACATACAAGGAAGAATTTCCCTCACGCAGGAGTGGCTTGACTTCTTTAAGAGATGTTCTATTGCAGAACTCTCATACATAAAGAAAGACTCCTATCAGTATGACCATAGCTGACATGTAGCAAATAAGAGTATCCCGCCAATCCTGGCAAACAAGGGATCTCAAAAATACACATAGCAAATAAGAGCATCCCACTAATGTGGCATAAAAGGGGCTCATACATGACACAAATCCATAGCTGAAAGTACATCAAAAAAAACACAAAGCAAGATCCCACAACTCATGTATCAACCGGGATCTGCAAGACATAATGCATCTCAACGAGAAATAAATGAAGAAGTACATGGAATACACATCATATACCTCATGCTGCCATTTGTTGAAGGTTGAGCAACTCTGCGACAGAATCTGAAAACAGCATCAATCTTGTGGCATCGAGAAAGTGGAAAACGACTGCTCACATGTGCAAATATGACACCGGAATAGTCCACTTCCAAAAGTGGCTGGAAAATCGAAAACTCAGATGCAGAAACTGAGCATGCCATCAGACTCGTGGCGCTGAGTAGTGCTGAAACGACATAAAATTTGTCCCATTTGGACAAAGTCAAAATTTTGCCCTCCTGAAAATTGAGCCTCAATCAGGGTTCCGCCTGCCTCTTTCTGGGCTCATGGTTCCACATGACCTGCATTAAAAATATTAAAAACCTCAGACTGCGTGCACGCTCTCCCGCTCCTCCATGGTCTGGGTGCACTGTAAAAGTCTGAGTTTAAATAAAAATTCGTGGGTGGACTTAACCACATCAGGTGGTTTGATGTAGTGGTAGAAATAATAAATTGTTGAGGAGAGGACGGGGGGTCAAATCCCGCCCCTCCCAACATAGCACGCGCTTTTTGTTTTAAAAAACAATATAATAATGTTTTGGGGGGCCAGGCCCGCATTGGGCGGCTGCTATAGGGTAAATTGCTTGGGTGGTTGGTTTTCATGGATCCCTCTCAGGGCTTTCCGGTGCCCGAGGCAGATAGTAAGATTAGCTATGCTGTTCACAAAGATGGCATGAGCATGCTCATATTAGCTTGAAATAAATTGAAGGAATACAATAGAGAATTACCTCTTTGACAACTTTGGAGTCTCTTGGAGAACGCTGTGCAGCAAAGTAAGAGTCCTTCTTCGCCGGCTCCAAATCTGAGACTTGCAATCAGTCAAAGCACCCGCGTAATTTCTAATATAACAAGTATTCTATCAATTAAATCAATAATAAACATCTAGATTATACACATCTGAGCCATTCATATCATACTAAGAAAATATTGAAACAACAATATAACATTAAGCATTGAATGGAAAAAACGAACATAGTTCTATTGATTTTGAAAGAAGGAGGATTACAACCATCGGTTATACCAAGCCCTCCTCAGTATCCCGATCTCTCTTCTCTCTCTAATGAAGAAGTCCAAGTCAACAAACTCTCTAGGAGCCTCTTTGACTCTTGGCCTTCACAATGTCACACTATTCTCTATTCCACAAGTATGCAAGAACTTTGAGCAATCCTTCGACCTTCAATTAAGAGCCTTCAGCTCCTTCTTATAGGAGAGGGAGAAGGCCATTGTTGACCTTCTCTTTCCACTAGTTTGGAATGGAAAAGGCTTAGATGTTTCCTTTATCTTCATGCTTTTGCCTCTCTTGGAGTTCAGTCTTCTATGGCAATGACCAATAATGAACTGGTGCTTCTGCAGTTTCCTTTGTGCATTGACTCCTTTGTGAGCAAAATTCGGAGATTCAAATCTTTCTCCGCGCTCTTTTCCCAATTAAAACTTAAAACACGGGTAACGCGTCCCTTCAGTGTAAACAGAGCGTTTCCCTAGTCACTAACGCGGCCAATGTACTGCTTGTCTACGTTATAACACTCTTGTTATGTTTTATATATGCGTTACCCTGGCAGAAATAGGTTTAATTTAGGTCTTTGTACTTCTTCCATATTTGTCTTCCCCTCTGAGCTGTTGAGGAGGTATTTTGACCTGTAACAGATGCCCCCTAAAGTGTGAGGTCAGAGACGAAGACGATGGCCGAAATACTTTATAAGTTGTAGAGAGAGAGAGAGATTGAAAGACTGAGGAAAACCTGAAACAACAACATATGTCAGAAAATATAGTATTTGCCTAGAGTCGGGCATGTCCCATGCTCAGTAGCTTTAAACAACATGATTTCTCTAGAATAGAGATATGAAGAATCTTTCCACCAATAGGCACAATGTGGAAGTGTCTGTCATAACAGGATCAGGTTGAAGAAGCTGTCTCCATAAACAATATCGCAGCTTGGGGAAGGGAACACAACTTTAATGATGTAACCTTTGCCCCAAGGTCTTGACCGTCGATTCACTTAAACTGCATATTTCTCAGCATGTGAATGAGAGAGTTGTCGTCGAACATGTGAGAAATCGTCTGATTACCAGTCAATAATGAAAACTGTTAACAGACGCGAAGGTGGCCACCGATAATGATGATGGTCCCTAAGATGCCCAGTACAATCTAGCGAGTGTGAATAAAAGGAGTTGAAGTCGAACACTCGTAGAATCATTCGACCAAGGGCCATTGATGAAGACCCTTGATCAAACACAAGACTACCTGCCACTGATGTCTGCAAGTATCTGGGTACTGATGTGTTTCTGGATCAACTTCCTAGATAAGGCGTTGAAGTCGATAGGAAGTGATCTGTTGAGAGGTAGGCACTGAGGCGTCCTACATCAGTCAACACGAAACGGAAACCAACTGATTTTGTTTATGATTTGAGATAAGGAAGCATAAATGGGAACGTCAGACGACAAATAATTTCTGGCATAATGAATGGTTTGGTTGATAACAGGAGCAGTAGATAGTGAGATCTACTTGAACAATAGAAGGCACTCTAGCAGGGTACTAGGCAGCTGAAGCGTGTTGAACACCAAAGAGTGTGTTAGGATTTTACCAGTGCAGGGACACTGGGAAATGAAGGCTAATACTCATAGATGGTAGGGTTCGGCTAACTGCGAAAGAGTTTTCTGGGAAGTGCCATGTTCAAGAATTTTGCTGCCAAATTGACCTTTTTTGGAAATGTAACAGAGGTAGTATCCATTTTGTCCAAATTTTTCCCCGTCTGATTAAATTTAACGAGTCCAGACGAGTAAATTCGGTGAATTTTTCATGTTTAGAGAGTCTGAAAAATGTCGGGAAAGACAACTCTGTGCCCCATCTGATTAGATTTAACGAGTCCAGATGAGCAAACTCGGTGAATTTTTCATGTTTAGAGAGTCTGAAAAATGTCATAAAAGACAACTCCATGTCTTGTCTGATTAGGTTTAACGAGTCCAGACGAGAAAACTCGGTGAATTTTTCATGTTTAGGGAGTCTGAAAAATGTCGTAAAAGACGGCTCCATTGGGGTACCTTTGTCATGTCTTGATAACCGGGCACGGCAAAGGGGTAATAGTAAGCTCGAAACAGTTCATTTTCCGTTAGTTAGTCCATCGAATCCGGAAAAGTGAGAAATCTATGTTCAATGGACGTCTACCTCATTTTGTTATGAGTACGAGGAGACAAAGTAAACTCAATATTCTTTGTGAAATTTTAACGAGTCCAACAAAGAAAACTCGGTACCTCCGTGAAATTTTAACGAGTCACGTGGAGAAAACTCGATACCTTTTCTGTTTAAAGAGCTTTGAAAAAGAGGAAAAGAATGGCTCCTTGTTCTTTGTCTCAGTAATTTAACGAGCCTGACAAAGGTGACTCGGGATTTTTTCGGTTTTATGAGCGAGAAAAAGATTCCTAAAAAGAATGCTCAGTACTTCTCCATAGTTTTAACGAGCCTGAAGAAGAAAAATCTAGGCTTTTCGGATTAACGAGCAAGAAAAGACCAAAAAAGAACGCTCGATGCCAACTTCGTATAAGTTTAACGAGCCCGAAGAATAGAACTCGAGGTTTTTCGGATTAACGAGCAAGAAAAATACCATAAAAAGAATGCTCGATAAAACATGAGTGTGTCTGCTCATAAATCTTGATCCCTTATTAGAATCATCAGTACCAAATCTCAAGAGTTGCAACATGTGTACAACGAGGAATCACGACTTTGCCGACTCAATTAAGAGAGTCATGCCCCAGAATTTGCTATAAGAAGGTCAGAAGACATTCATTTTCATTGTTTCAAGTGCTGTGAAGAAGCTCTGGAGTGGAAAAGGGGTGAAAACTTCAGCTGGTGATTACGGTTGATCCGGGCAACAGTTTTCTATTCCGCGAGATCCAGGTAAGAGCTAGAACCTCCTGTTATCATTTAATTGCCAATTTTTTAGTTTTTGCTGGTTCAAAATTAGGAAATTTTGAGGCCCTAGAAAAATATTTGCGCCTAATTCGGGTCAGGAGTATAACAGGCGCGTTAAACGCATAACCCGTGAGGGAACTGCGCGTTAGAACGCTCTATTTTGTACTAGTGTCCGCGTTAGGCGCAACATGCTTTCTAACAATTCAATTTTTCCATTTTTGAAGTGGTCCACACAAATTTTAATCGGTTGGAAATGTTGCATTTGCAGGTGTTCAGCTGTTAATCATGAGTATCTGGCGAGAGAGAGAGCATGAGCGGGAAGAACGAGAGATTGTGACGGATGCGGCAAGTTTAATGGCTCTCCGGAGGTGCGGATTGCTTAAGTATGCCCGTTTAGAACTGATGAGGGGTCAAGAGGACCTCCTGAGGTGGCTGATCCAGCAGTGGGACGAGAGGCATCATGTCTTTCGGATTGGTGGCAACGAGCTCGCCATCGAAAAAGATGATGTTTACTTTTTGACCGGCTTGTCATGTCGTGGGGCGAGGCCCAATTTGACGGGGTCCAGAGCTGACCCTCGTTCCACTACCGATTTGATCCATGCGCACTGCATACGTGGCACCCAGGCTATGAGTAACCGGATACCTATTGCACAGGTGACTTTGAGACCCTTGCGGTCTATTCTATGGATGATTGTTCGCTTGGCAGGTGCCAAGAGTCAGCATGTGGCTACCAAGGCCCAGATGCTCCTAGCCTTGGATTGTATGCAGCCTCAGGTTTTCGACTGGTGTGACGGTGTAGTCTGTCGGGTCCGAGCAGAGCTTACTGCATGCAAGACCCGTACTCAAAGAGAGTTTGGGTACGGTACATTGATTGTTTCTTTCATACTGGAGCGAATACCACTGATGAGGCCCAGGATCCCTACAGCGCCATTGGGTCCACGCGAGCCGAGGCAGGCTCGGTGGGCCACTTTGCTTCCACGGACTGGAGAGGGTCCCGTCCGTCACTGTTTTGATGAGGGATTTTTTGATTGGCTGGACTCTTAGATCATCATGATTGAGGATTATCCCTATGCATGGATGAACTTCACAGGCGATCCCGAGCTAGTCCTGCCCCCTGGCACCCAGTGGGGGCCCGATGGTAAGAAAAAATGATCAGTTGTTTTCAAAGAAGTTTTTGTTTTTAGCTTTTCAATGTTTATGTAAATTTTTTTTTTGTTGAAAAGGGGTGAAAATTAAGTTTTGACATGAAACTTTTGCTTGCTTGACATAGATGTGGCACCTGTTCGTCCAGCTGAGGCCCCTCGCCATGCACGGCGAGGACTGCAGCTACCTGGGGCTGGCGCACCTATAGAGGAGGCGGAAGCCGGCGACGATGATGATACCCAGATTTTACATGAACTCTCCAGGAACCTGGAGGGTATGAGTATGGGTATACCACCGCTTCCTATGCGGGAGGTTCCAGTTCGTCTGCAGCGGCATACTGTGGGTGTGCCGAAGAGATACCTGGTTCCTCTGAGGAGGATAGCTAGAGCAGTTGTAAGCTATTATGAGCATCAGGCTTAGCTGCTGGAGTAGATGTATTAGTGTCAGAGCATGGCTTAGCGTAGCCAAATTTTGTAAAACACCCCAAGTTTTGGGAGATTTTTCCTTTTTGATGTTTACTGTGTACTGGACATGACACATATATCTATATATATATATATATTTTGGTGATTTTGTGTTTTTAAATTTTTATGCATTTTTTGTAAATCTTTTACAATAAATGTGACAAATGCCAATCTAACACATAATTTTCCAAAGAATCAGCTAATGCATTAAATTCCCTAGGAACATGCTCAAATATGATTGTTTGAAATTGACGTTCTAAAAGTCGCACTCATAAAAAATAACGTAACAACACAGGGTGGCGAACACGGTAATGATTGTTTAGCTGCATAATGATGAGTTGGGAATCTAACCTGACCACTAAATCCGAGATGTCACGAGATGCCGCTTCCGTGAGGAGTTGGATCACTGACATGTACTCGGCCACATTGTTGGTGGCGTTACCCAGGAAGATTTCCCCGGAACCAAGAAGGTCTGACTCAGGAGTATAGAGAACCCAAGCAGCTGAAGCAATGTGCCTAGTGTGACGACTAGCACCGTCCGCATACCCGACGTATGATAACGAGTGTGATGACATCTGTGCGAAAGAAAAGGATTACATGAGAAAAACACTTTAAACCAAACAAATAATCTAGAAGCATCAAAATAAAAATAGGCAAAACTTTTATACATAAAATTACAAAGCATATGCCTAGTGCGAAACTAGGCAAAATACTTCTTCAGATAGAGCCTGTTGCGGGGCTCCTCGAGTGGAATTCCATTACAGTCCTGTAGTTCGTAAGCTCCTTTTGAGAGGGCTTTAGTAACGATGTAAGGACCGAGCCACAATGGTTGGAGTGTTCCTGCCCCCAAGAGGTCGTGTTTTTGATCATAAAGTAGAACAAGATCGCCTTCTTGGAAAGAACGAGGCTTGACAGATTTGTCATACTGAGCTTTAACTCGGCGCTGGTGAGCTTCGAGTGCTAGTGTAGCATCTCGACGAGTTTCGTCTAAATGATCGAGCGAGAGCAAGTGCTCTTCTGTGGCGGTGGTACCAGGCAGGAGTTCAATGGCCAGTTTAAACGAAGGGATTTCGCACTCGATTGGAAGTACTGCCTCCAGGCCGAAAGCAAGTTGGAAAGGTGTAATATTTGAAAAGCAATACGGAATATTTTCCATGATACCTGTCTTGACCGAGATATCAATGAGTAGCGTCTTGGAAAGGTTACCCATGTTCCCTTCTGAATCGATAGTGTGGACAGTCGTATAAGAGGAGGGAACTATCTCAGGTTGGTCAAAAGACGAGATTTCAGTTTTTATCGTCTCCGAATCAATTGTCGAAGCGCGATGGTGGAACTCTCCCCAAGGTCGTTCTTCTAATGACATGATCTCTCGAATAGCTTCGTCTGTAGGCCAAACTTCATTGAGGAGATCCTTAGAGAGAACCGTGATGGGGGAGAGGGTCGTACCTGTGGTCGAAACCATATCAGTGGAAGGTTCAGATGCGACTTGGATGGCTTGGTAAGCCAACTCAACCAGCGAAAGCGGCATCTGATCTCCATAGGAATCAATATCTGAAGGCACCGGAATGATCCATGGGTCGATAGAGCCATCCGAAAAGGTGGATATCATTGCAACCGTGTTTGGGATCTGAGGCGGTGGTAGAGGAAAACAACCTAGTAGTGAAGATGCCTTCAGAAGACCGGTACCGATGCTGACGTAAGAGTCAGGGACACCTCCTGTTAAGGGTACAGAGCTACTTGGTAAAGTGGAATAATCAGGGGTGTAGAAGGATAGCTGATCGACCGTGACTATTTTCCCATCCAATGGAAATAGGATGAGTCGGAAGACCGAAGACACGATGGCGGTCATAGCATAAGACCAACTGCGACCGAGTAATAGATTATATTCGAGATGACTCTCTACGACTTCAACGTCCCCGTTTACCGTTTTCCCACTCAGAGTGATGGGAAAGCTAGCAAGGTAACCTTTGGGTAGGAACGTGTGGCCATCGAAAGCTTTGAGGGAATTCGATGGCGGGGTTAGAGTAGGAGAACCTAAATTCAGCCAGCAAGCTTGTGACATAACGCAGGTCGAAGCACCTTCATCAATGACAGTGCGATGGATGGGTCTCCCTTTCAACACAACCTATACCTGGAATGCGAGTTGATGCGAGAGGCGACGTTTAGCCTTTTCCATATCAAAGACTGCTAGCATGGAGTTCTGGGGATCTATTCCACCAATGGCTGAAAGCAAGGCTTTCCTTTGTGCTGGACAGGTTTGTAATACTTCAAGTGCAGACATAGCTGACGGTGCCTGCGCCAAATCTTCTACAATGTTGTAGTTTTGGGCTGCACGTGCAGAGGTATTATGAGTCGTGCGTCGAAGTGTCCCTTTGGGGGGACGAATTACAGGTTCAACAGTAGGCCTTTCGATATGTAAATCATTGGGCGGCGGCGGATTGGAACTAGTTCCCGGTTCCTGAGCATCTATGGTAGGAGTTCCATAAAGCTTGGCGCGAGTTTGAAGGTCAATACTCTCGATGCCATAAATGGCAGATGGTCCTTCGCCGGAAGGATACGAACCACCATTGCCCCGTTGATGGGGTTGTGGTGGGTTGTCAACCATATGTTGATGTTGCTACTGTTGATTGGGGAAGGGATTGTGAAGAACGGCAGGTGTTCTCCCAGAATCCTTGTTAGCAATAAAATCAGTGCATTCCTGCAACCGAGGACATTTGTATGTCAAGTGGTCCTCTGCACATATTTTACAAGGAAATCTCATGGGTTTATCCTTTCATTTTTTATTAGCAGCATTTTTCTGATTAGAGTTATTCTGATTATTCGACTGCTCTTCCGAAGAAGATGTTTTCTTCTTATTCTTCCTATTTTTCCCGTTGGGTTTTTGTGAGGTTTGCACCGAATTTACCTCAGCGGAAGGGAGAGGAGTCGTTTGATGGGGGGCGGTGGCATCCGAGGATGGCTGGGAGGTTTTCCCCCGAGACTGATTGGTGGCTACACCAGAGATTACGCCAATGAGACCATCAGCATGAGCTCCAGTTTTCTTAGTAGCCGGAGGGTTCGGGTTACCAGGGGCATGGGGGAGAAAATCGTAAAGCGTGCTAGATTGCGAATAGATTAAATCTAGGTGCTGGGCACGACGGATACATTGATCTTCTGTCACTGCCCCAGAAAGGCCAATGTCTTTAGAGATATGGGGTAAAAGAGACTTGCAAAACCAATTGGCTAAGAGATGGTCCGGTATTGGCGCTTTGACAAGCCTCCTCCTACGTCTCCATTCATGAATATCGTCGGAGATGTCGGTGGCGGTGTCTTGGCGTAGTGATGTTAACAATTTTGTGTCGGTTTCCACTCTAATTGGTAGTTGAAAGTTATTTAAGAAATCCGTCGCTAAAGCGCCAAACGTATTGATGGCGACGCGTGGTAATTCAATGTACCACTTGGCGGCATTGCCTGTAAGGGTGCGGGAGAACAGTCTAAGGTGGACACTATCATCTACCATGGAATTGGATATGGACCACAAATGGAAGGTAGTGATGTGTGCGGCCGGGTCATCTCCATGCTTCTCGTCGAACTTCGGGAAATCTGAAGGAATCTTATGCGGTATAGGAGGCCAAAGCGAGTTGTGGTTGATGGGGTCGTTTGTCAGCTTATGGATGTCAGGTATGTCCAAAGCTGCCAAGAAAGGCAATTGTGGATTTTCCCCCGATTCTAACCAAGGCAGTATGGGCTGATTACTTGGACCATAGGGTCCCCCCATCCATGTGTTACCAGAAGGGTAAGTGGGACTTTGATAAAAACCTCCCATAGGTGGAGGAGTAGGAACATACGGTTGTTGTCCATAGGGCATAGTGTATTGAGGGGCAAATGGTTGGTTTCCCCCAGCGTAAAAGTGCTCTCCCACTCTAGATGGAGGTTGGGGTTGGTTAGTCCAAATGGATGCAATAGAGTTTCCCGGAGGCATACTAGTACTTGCATAATTTGGCAACGGTATAGATCCTACACCTATGTTTGAACCACTTAAGGGGATATTATTTACAATGGGTTGTCCCATTTGTCCTAAGGATTGCATAGGAAGAGAAATATTCCCTGCTACCTGTGTACTGATAACACTGCCCCCTGGTATAGTGGCCAGGGGGTTTGAACTCAACAGAGGGTTCCAATCGAAAGGGTTGCTAAAGGGCACCGAAGTAGTCGTGCTCGTGGGAGGAGCTACCGTGGTCCCCAACGTGGTCACGATAGGAGTAGATGCCGAAGGGTTCGGTAAACTACTGACAGTTGTGTTGACCATAGGGTTGGGGGTAGGCATATGTTGACTACTGGGGTTACCCAGTAATGACATAGAACTGACCACCAGCGGGGAGGATGATGGCGAACCAGGAATGGTTGCCATTGGTATCGACCCTGTGGATACCGGTGGAGAAATAGATGTTGGTGTTGCCGCAGACATATCTTGGCGCGGTGGAATCTGGATTATCACAGGTCCTAACGGATCAGTGAGCGGAGGATTGTAATTAGGTACAACACCTTCAGTGAAAGGGTCCTCCGGGAGTTCCGGCTGATAAGGGTCTATGTGATAGTCCAGATTAGTCAGAGGAGACTGCTCTTCCGTAGAAGGCCCGGGTTCACCAAGGTTCAATCTTTCCTCTAGAGTGAGAGGAGGTAGACCTTGCTGTCATCGAGACAGACGGCGTGGGTCAGGGGACGCCACGGTGACCGGTTTAATTTTAACAAATTTTATTAAAAATGTGATATATTATGAAGTCTCAAGTGACAGTAACCACACACTTACTAAAAAGAAAAGACTCTCTAAAATCAATCAGCAAGCAGCCAGTATAGGGTGCCATGTCTGAGTACTACCGTTCACTGGTGATGAAATCCAGTCTCACAATAGCATACAGAGAGGGTTGGTCGAAAGTACAGTTACGGTTACTCTAGAGCTTCGCCCGAACCCCGGACGATAGGTGTAAGCACTCTCGTGAAGACGAGTACCCTCCTAAAGACTGAAGACAGAGTAGGTCCATCTGTTTCAGGTACCAGGACAGCCCGTCCCAGTCACCTTGTGTAAGTCCCTAAAAGTATGGCCACTAAGGATACCTCAAATCACAGACATCATCAGGGGGGTCCACGGTCAAGGACAATGTGCTATATGGGCAGAATACCTAGATCCCCGATCTAGTTTTGACATCCCCGAAGGGAACCCCAATATATAACACACCCACAGGATGCAGTCGAAGGCGGGCTACCTTCTAGTGCATCCAAGTGTTGTCTCGCGCTGAGCTCCGGTAAAGGAACGGTCTCGACAATGTGAGTGCAGCAGGATTTCACTCGTTAATGACTCTAGTTTTCAAGTTTTGAGATCTTGGGTAGTTTTCTCACTTTCCTAACCCAAGATCCTAGCTTGAACTACTGTTTGTGTGAGCTCAAAAAAGAGTTATTAGATTGATTTTATTATCGCTTTGTTTTTAGTGTACTTTGTTATTAGTCTTGCGGAGGGGGAATGGACGTATGAAGTATAGTGAGACTCTTGACTCAATAAACCATGCAAAACATGCTCTAAATATTAACTTCAATGAAGAGTGTTTCTTTATCAATCATCCATGCACCAACATGTAAATAACACAACCCAACTTTCAAGATTCAGACTTCTATCTACCTCTTTAACAGTCTGTGAACTAAACTTTTCAGAATAAACTTAACTAAATGCAGAAAAAAAAAAAAAAAAATCTCTTTTAAAAAAGTAAATGCTTTGCACACTAATTAAATAAGAGAAACAAATAATCAATGCCAACTTTAGCAGAGAAGCACAGGGATTCAGTCTGTAAAAGGTACTGGTGGCCAAAAAACTCTACAGCTAAAACACAGTCACAGTAGTGAACAGCAGGGTTTTTGGCTGAGTAATGCTCTGTCTGTGAGAAAATACAGCATTATAACGCACTGTATTTAAGCCTAGACCACGTTATAACGCACTGGATAAACTGCATAGGCCGCGTTAACCAGGGAAAAGCTCTTCAGTTGGCCAGACATGAACATGATTGAACTCTGCAAGCGTTTGGTATGTCTACTGGGCATCAAAAATGGTCGGAAGGATACTGAACAGAGGAGAGAAGGAATGAAGGAAGAAATAGTCCGGAAACTATGGGGAAACTCCCCAGCAGAGTCGCCAATTCTGCTATAGGGTAAACTGCTTGGGTGGTTGCTTTTTGTGGATCCCTCTCAGGGCTTTCCGGTACCCGAAGCAGACAGTAAGATTAGCTATGCTGTTCACAAAGATGGCATGAGCATGTTCATATTAGCTTGAAATAACTTGAAGGAATACAATAGAGAATTACCTATTTGACAACTTTGGAGTCTCTTGGAGAACGTTGTGCAGCAAAGTAAGAGTCCTTCTTCGCCGGCTCCAAATCTGAGACCTGCAATCAGTCAAAGCACCCACGTAATTTCTAATATAACAAGTATTCTATCAATTAAATCAATAATAAACATCCATATTATACACATCTGAGCCATTCATATCATACTAAGAAAATATTGAAACAACAATATAACATTAAGCATTGAATGGACAAAACGAACATAGTTCTATTGATTTTGAAAGAAGGAGGATTACAACCATCGGTTGTACCAAGCCCTCCTCAGTCTCCTGATCTCTCTTCTCTCTCTAGTGATGAAGTCCAAGTCAACAAACTCTCTAGGAGCCTCTTTGACTCTTGGCCTTCACAATGTCACACTATTCTCTATTCCACAAGTATGCAAGAACTTTGAGCAATCCTTCGACCTTCAATTAAGAGCCTTCAGCTCCTTCTTATAGGAGAGGGAGAAGGCCATTGTTGCCCTTATCTTTCCACTAGTTTGGAATGGAAAAGGCTTAGATGTTTCCTTGATCTTCATGCTTTTGCCTCTCTTGGAGTTCAGTCTTCTATGGCAATGACCAATAATGAACTGGTGCTTCTGCAGTTTCCTTTGTGCACTGACTCCTTTGTGAGGGAAAGTCGGAGATTCAAATCTTTCTCCGCGCTATTTTCCCAATTAAAACATAAAACACGGGTAACGCGTCCCTTCAGTGTAAACAGAGCGTTGCCCTAGTCACTAACGCGGCCAATGTACTGCTTGTCTGCGTTATAACGCTCTTGTTCTGTTTTATATATGCGTTACCCTGGCAGAAATAGGTTTAATTTAGGTCTTTGTACTTCTTCCATATTTGTCTTCCCCTTTGAGCTGATGAGGAGGTATTTTGACCTGTAACAGCGGCCCGCCCCCAACCACCTCCTCCATACGGTTCAACATAACATATATATATATGTTGTGGCTGTTGGTTCTAAATTGTTATGTGTTGGTTGTTTTAAGTTGGGCCGCCCGTGGAGTGGGCCGACCCACGTGGCTGGGCAGGTTTGATTCCCGCCGGCCCATTTATGAATAGGGTGCCACGTAATATGCGGAGGAGGGGGGGTCGATGGGGTTTGACCACCCGTCACCCCTTTTTTTTTATCATTTTTGTTTAACATAAAACAAACTGGCCATCTTTAAAAATTCAGTTTTATACTGAAGGAGTGCAATTAATCAGGCCACAATTTCGCCTGGAATCTGGCCCGAGCTTGCCGGAATCCGGTGGCCGAAAAAAGTCCAATTTGTGTCCTCTTTAAGGCTGCCCAGTCACCAAGTCAACCTGGAACTTTGACCGCTTATAACTTCTTCATACGGACTCGGAATTGAGTGCCGTCTATGCCATTGGATTCAGAAAGACGAGATCTACAACATGAACCTGGTTCAATAACAATCCAAAAACTTTGATTTTTGAGCCTTTTACTCAGGCCACTTGTACCTATACCTGATTAATCCACCTAGATCAATCCTCCCCACTGAGGAGCTTTTGGTCCTCCAAAAGCATCAAGCTTTACGTATCATCAACTGTCTGCAACTGTCATTGAAAGGCGCATCCCCACATGACTCCTTCACCTGGCATACTTCGGAATCAAGATGCAAAGCCATCAAGCACAACTGCTGCAATGCGATGTCTGAAAAGGAACATCCCTTCAAGACTCCTTCACCTCTCGTACTTCGGAATCAAGATGCAAAGCCAACACCTGCAACTATAGAAATGCAAATGTCTGAAAAGGCACATCCCTTGAAAACTCCTTCACCTCACGTACTTCAGAATCGAGATGCAAAGCCAACACTTGTAACTGCTGAAATTCAAATGTCTGAAAAGGCCCATCCCTTGAAGACTCCTTCACCTCACGTACTTCGGAATCGAGATGCAAAGCCAACACTTGCAACTGCTAAAATGCAAATGTCTGAAAAGGCACATCCCATGAAGACTCCTTCTCCTCACGTACTTCGGAATCGAGATGCAAAGCCAACACCTGCAACTGCTGAAATGAAAATGTCTAAAGAGGCACATCCCATGAAGACTCTGTCTTTCGGAATTGGAATGCCAACACCTGCCTAAATCTGCAACGAACATTACATTCTCAATGTGACCAATAATGACCCAGATGTTTCCATACCTGCCACGAGTTTATAACATGTACTCGGTGGTCAAGTTTACAGCAAAATGGAAATCATACATCAACAAAATTACAAGACCAAAGCTCATCGTCGCATTTCGAAGTGATGGAAAAACTCCTCATCACTTTTACATGAAATAAATGCATCAGACGACTCATACAACATGACCAAAACATAATCGTCGCATCTCAAAGTGATGGCAACATATCATCACTTTTACATGAAAGAGATATAACACACGACTCATAAAACAAGGCCAAAAAGAAATGTCATGGTCGCTTAAATGAGTGATGGAAACACATCATCACTTTCATAATAAAAATGTGACAAATGACTTACAAGCATGGCCATGACAAGCTTAACATCTCTAGAAAAACAATCTAGAAGAACCACTTCTCATTTATTAAAATGAGTGGATCATTTCCTTGTGGCGAACTTGCTTGTCGATCAGCTCTTTCAACTGGTGTATGCATGGGCTCTTTGGCTTTACGGCGCTGCTCTGGATGAAGTTTCCAGCATGTGGCTCTTTGGTGGCCACTTCGGTCGCAATGGGTGCAAAAGTTATTTTTCCTCCAAACCTGCTTAACTGATTTCTTTTCCTGTTGGGAAGAAGGCTTTTCATGCCTCTTCCTCCTTTGCGTTGCCATCCTCTTCCAGCACTTAGAAATCACATGGTTATTTAAACCACAAAATAAACAAGTTTTACGATGCCATACTTTACGACCGTGGTTATCAACATTCTTATAGTCAAAATTCACTCTGGAATAATGAGACTTAGTATACCTTCTACGGTGGTCTCCGGTGCCATCATGATGATGGGAGCTCGCCTCGGTTCCTTCACTGCAACGTGCACTGCCGTGGAACGATGGCGAAGTGTCCCTATCATTCCTCTTCCTTGGAGAATTCATCATTATCTGTTTACCTTTGATGTCCTTCGAACATCCTTCATCAATGTACCCCAAACCTGCATAACGAGGTCGTTGCACAACCTCCAATGGTTCGGTGATGCCTTGGCCACGAATGCCCAGTCCTCCTCCTCTGTACCCCATTTTAGTGAGGAGACTCATGTCGATACCTGTGATTGGTATCTCCACACTTCCAACTGAAATGACATCATGTGAAGAAACTGAAGAAAAATAAACACTATTTACCTTAGGTGTTGATGGCGAAACAGATGAAGAAAGTTGTTGTAAGCCTTCGTCGCGCTTCACTTCTGTCACTGCCTCTGACACGGCTTGTAGTTGAAGCTGCATCTGCTGCATCTCCTCCTTCTCTTCCTATAGGAATGCTTTTAAGGCATCATGATCTCTCTGAAGAGTTTCATTGTTGTGTTTCAAATCTTCCCACGCTTCTGTGGTGGCTTGCAACTGAAGCTGCAACTGCTACTTCTCCTCCTTCTCTTCATGTAGGAACGCCTTCAAGGCATCATGATCTGCTTGCAGAATTTCATTGTTGCGCTTCCAATATTCCCACGCTTCTGTTGTGGTTTGCAACTGAAGCTGCAACTGTTGTTTTTCCTCCTCCTCTTTCTGTAGGAGGGTCTTCAATTCTTCATTCTCCGCTGCTTGTTTTTCGTACGCCTCGTACAATATGTCCACTTTCTCGGACACCCTGAGCATGGTTTCATACATGCCCTTGACACTCTCCATGGCTCAACTCAATGAAAGTCCAATGTTCATGCCCTGCAATCCAATCAGCAAGAATACCTGCTCTGATACCACTTGATCCAGGGTAAAATCTCGATACCCTTAACCAGGACCTTTTAATTCGGCTGATAAATAGAAGTGCATTTAATTAAGACGTTAAAGAAATAAAATGAATGATGGTAGCTGAAAATAAGAGGAACATAAATGAACAAGATCAGCAATCATAAGAACACGTCGTTTGATGATGGAGTTCATCCAGGAGCGACTACATCTCCGGGCCTCGGTGTCAAGATGGTGTAGGCCGCTGCATTATGTGTTGTAAGAAGAGATGTACATGGATGTGCTTTCCTATGACATACAAGGAAGAATTTCCCTCACGCAGGAGTGGCTTGACTTCTTTAAGAGATGTTCTATTGCAGAACTCTCATACATAAAGAAAGACTCCTATCAGTATGACCATAGCTGAAATGTAGCAAATAAGAGTATCCCGCCAATCCTGGCAAACAAGGGATCTCAAAAATACACATAGCAAATAAGAGCATCCCGCCAATGTGGCATAAAAGGGGCTCATACATGACACAAATCCATAGCTGAAAGTACATAAAAAACAACACAAAGCAAGATCCCACGACTCATGTATCAACCGGGATCTGCAAGACATAATGCATCTCAACGAGAAATAAATGAAGAAGTACATGGAATACACATCATATACCTCATGCTACCATTTGCTGAAGGCTGAGCAGCTCTGCGGCAGAATCTGAAAACACCATCAATCTTGTGGCGTCGAGAAAGTGGAAAACGACTGCTCACATGCAAAAATCTGACACCGGCATAGTCCACTTCCAAAAGTGGCTGGAAAATAAAAAACTCAGATGCAGAAACTGAGCACGCCATCAGACTCGTGGTGCTGAGTAGTGCTGAAACGACATAAAATTTGTCCCATTTGGACAAAGTCGAAATTTTGCCCTCCTGAAAATTGAGCCTCAATCAGGGTTCCGCCTGCCTCTTTCTAGGCTCATGGTTCCACATGACCTGCATTAAAAAATATTAAAAACCTCGGACTGCGTGCACGCTCTCCCGCTCCTCCATGGCCTGAGCGCACTGTAAAAGTCTGAGTTTAAATAAAAATTCGTGGGTGGACTTAACCACATGAGGTGGTTTGATGTAGTGGTAAAAATAATAAATTGTTGAGGAGAGGTCGGGGGGTCAAATCCCGCCAGTATAAAAATTCGTGGGCAGACTTAACCACATGAGGTGGTTTGATGTAGTGGTAAAAATAATAAATTGTTGAGGAGAGGTCGGGGTGTCAAATCCCTCCCCTCCCAACATAGCACGCGATTTTTGTTTTAAAAAACAATATAATAATGTTTTGGGGGGCCGGGCCCGCATTGGGCGGCCCGCCCCCAACCACCTCTGCCATACGGTTCAACATAACATATATATATATATATATATGTTGTGGCTATTGGTTCTAAATTGTTATGTGTTGGTTGTTTTAAGTTGGGCCGCCCGTGGAGTGGGCCGGCCCACGTGGCCGGGCGGGTTCGATTCCCGTCGACCCATTTATGAATAGGGTGCCACATAATATGCGGAGGAGGGGGGGTCGACGGGGTTTGACCACCCGTCACCCCTTTTTTTTTTATCATTTTTGTTTAACATAAAACAAACTGGCCATCTTTAAAAATTCGGTTTTGGACCGAAGGAGTGCAATTAATCAGGCCACAATTTCGCCAGGAATCTGGCCTGAGCTTGCCGGAATCCGGTTGCCGGAAAAAGTCCAATTTGTGTCCTCTTTAAGGCTGCCCAGTCACCAAGTCAACCTGGAACTTTGACCGCTTATAACTTCTTCATACGGACTCGGAATTGAGTGTCGTCTGTGCCATTGGATTCAGAAAGACGATATCTACAACATGAACCTGGTTCGATAACAATCCAAACACTTTGATTTTTGAGCCTTTTACTCAGGCCACTTGTACCTGTACCTGATTAATCCACCTGGATCACTAGTGTTGCTCTTTAATTTTCCAAGCACATTTCTTGGGATCCATATTTAAAGCAGCAGTGATTTTTTTCTATCTTTGTCTTTGTTTTCCTTCGTAGTTCATCACATTTCATTTCTTCTGGTACGCATCAGAAATATGGTTTCAGATATACCCTCACATGGTACCCTAAGCTTTTTCTCTCCCTGCCTTTAATGTTTTCTGCTGTATGTGTTATCTGAGCATCGATTCAAGTTAATTTAACCAGTGTAGTGGCTAATATATACTGCTAGCTAATGTATGAATTAATGAGTCTATTCTTAGATGTTCTTGTTAGGCTTTAATTGAATGTATTGGGATACTGGGATTTTAGAAATCTGTCTCTGTCTCACTAAGGTCCCTTTTAATTAATTGAACCTTTCTAACTTCCCTTAAGTTGGATGTCGAAGCATTGAGAGTTCAAAGTTTCTCTCTGATCTCAGGTTTTCACCTTTTTGTTTAAATATTTAATGTTTCCTTGTGTGAAGAGTTAACCTTTTGGGTTTTGGATCACAGGTTGTCCAATGGCATGTCCTGTTCCTGGACTTGATTCCTGAAAGGTCACCTTGGAGGTTTCCTTGCCTTTCACCTTCTTTCTACCATTTCAAGCCACACTATCATCTTTAAGATCCAACGCTTTAGATGACTAGCCCAATTGAAAGCCTGCATATTGAGTAGCAGGTAAACCCTTTCCTGACTCCATTTCCCAATGGTCTTGAGTGCTCTCTAAAATCTTTCCTCCTTTGTCTAGAATCCTCTTTATAAAGCCTTGTCCCATATTGAACCCTTCTTTCCTGTTTCCCAACAACGAAACAAAAATCAAACAAACAAACCCGTGCCTATAACTAGCCTAATATCTTAACACAGAGCTTCAAAGACATAAAACCTTTTCCTATATAGAGAGACCCCTCTCTGGACCTAGGAGGGCTATATCCTGAGGTTTGAAAGTGGTTCTGATGTTGTCTCATCTTTTGGTATTGCCAAACTTTCCAAAACATGGGAACCCCAATAGATAGGAGAAGGAAAAGAGGAGGAATGGCATCCCAAGATGAAGAGCATGTACCCTTATCTATTTCAGATTTTGAAAGAAAAAAGAAGGAAAGAGGACCTATGCAACAGAGGTAGGGGAAAATATGTCCACCTACATTCACACCCTACTTTATGACTTGATGCCTCTTTGCAAGGAGGCATTTCAGGAAGAAGACCTCCTGATTGGAGAGAAACTAAAGTTTTCTCTCAACTATATACATTAAAAACATATTTGTTTAAAGAGGGAACCTTGGAAGGAGCCACTACAGCACTAAAAACCATTGATGGAAGGCTAGGCAAATTTCTGAAATTCACCTTGTTTTCTTCCATTCATCTATTTGCATTGGAGGGGATAGATTCATAAATTTGTGCTGATATGAGCATAGTATCAAGAGGCTATTCCATAGCTTTGGGGCAGAAAATGGTACTCCAATATATAATGAGGATTTCTGAACATAACAAAAAAATAATTTCATTTTTGCATGCAGGAGAAAAGAGATGGAAGTTTTTCAGAAAGAGAACCTTTCAAGGGAAGGGTGACTTTCCTAAACTCCAATCTTGTCTTGAGCAAGATCAGTTGCAAGAGGGGCAGAAAAATAAGGTTGGGAATACTCCAACATGTGACTTTGACATTAAGCATGTCAAGGTGGAGAGCCATCATATGACAAATGCATCATTTCAGATTTGTACAATGCTGTCAATGTTGGGAAGCCTAGACCCTTATTGGAAGTCCCAACTCTTGATGGAATATTCTAAGGACCTATTCACATGTAAGGTTCTTGATGGGCAAGCAATGGCTGGAAAGTATAACGTAGTTAATGGAATCATTTATGCTCATGATCAGATCTACTTAACTAAAGATACCAAGCTCAAGAAAAAAACTACTTAACACAATCTATGAGGTCTTGCTTTCAAATCCCACTAGTTTCATTAAAACATGTCATACTATATTAGATGGATTCATGTGGGAAAAATTCAGAGAGGAGATGCACTCTCATAAGAGTAGTTGCATGGATCATTTTCTAGTTGAAGAGGAACATAGCTCTTGCGAAGAGTTATCATTATCACCTCCTTATTTATTGAGTGTGAGAGGGAGCTCCTCCATGAGCTACCTTGCTAATTTTAAACAAGTGTATGACAAACATTGTATTTTATGAATCTCATGATGTATTCATTATACACTTGTATCTTATTAACACTCATGTGCAAGTCTTGGATCCAAGAGGGGGCACTTTTTCTGATGGGCTTCATGAGCCACTTTGGGCCATGAACAATGGTGATGTTGGCCATTCTTTGGGAGGTCTTGGAGAGATGATGTACTCTTCATGGTGTGATTCCTTAACACCAACCATCATACACCTTCTCCAAGCATGCAAGAAGGATGGGGCAACAAACAAGTGTTGGGGAGAATGCTTGTCATATCATATCCTATGGCAATTAGGAGGAAAACTACATTGGTTGCACATGAGGGACCATTGTCCTTCTCCCTTATTGCATATGGCAGCTAGCATGGTCTTACTTATGATCCAACATGCTGAAGATGTTCTTATCTATGTTGGGGGCATGGTTAGAGGAGAGACACATTTGTTGGGTGTGTCTTTGTGGGAAGCAAGTCCCCACTTTTTCTGCACTACATGTTCCAAGGGGACCATGAGAAACTATATGGCCACCTTTGCATATCACTTGTTTCTTTATAATGTGGACCACATTTTTGGTTGGAGCCCTTGGGGCATGCCTTTGATGAGCTATTGGGAGGAGCTTTTCTATGAATTACCAAGCTGGAAGGTGATTCATTTTATTTGGATGATAGCTTGGAGGAGGGAGGCCTCTATTAATGATGAAATTCCCCATGATTGTCATCACTTCTATCTTGACAAGGCCATGGATCAGCAAGAAGGTTTCCATAACAACCTTCCATTCTTTCATGATAAGAGCCATTGGGTTTATTCACCAAAGGCCAACTTGCACACTTGGGAGGAGCCATTGGGAGATGGAATTTTTGTAGAAATTCTGAATCAATGGAGGAGACTATGGGATGAGAGGGTCACAAAAGGGAGAGGGAAGATTTTGTAGCACCCTTGCAGTTGCTTGAGGAGAAGAAAAATTTGGGAGGGGGAGACTGTAATATTCCTAATTTAGATTCAGCTAATAGGAATATTAATTTTTCTTTTGAAATCTAGATGCATGAATAATGGAACAAGGAGGCTCTTAATTTGTTTAATATATGAATAAAAATCCTCTCTAATGTGAAAGGGGATCATGAAATAACCCATTCAAGCATTCACATGTGTGAACAAGGTCTAAAATATGGGGAAAAGGTCAAGTTTGACCAAAGCTATCTAGATACATTGCATCATCTTGATGGACAACACAGTTTTTGTGGAGGAGCCTTTGCATGGAATCAACCTCATAGTGGGTGGGACCCTTGATGAGGAAGCTCATAAATTATATAGTGAAGGAGATGGAAAGCATATGAACATATTGGAGATTATATTTTCATGAGGTCTACTCAGACTTCCTGCATACTTAGCTGTTTAGCTAAGTTGCTGCACTGCTTAGTGCAAGGGTTTGCCCAGGCGGGGATTCCCTACTCTTTCTTGGAGATCTTGCTTGAGAAATCTAAGAGGAGGTTTCTGATCTAAATTTTTCACTACCTATTTTTGGGCCAAGCACCTACCTTCATCAAAAGCACAGTCCCATTCAGAGAACTGCGTTATTTCTTGAGGTGTGCAGTGGAAGGGGTGAAAACCCCAATTGGAGGAGCTAGTTTCCCAAGAGGAGGATCAGCCTTTCTTTAGGAAAGCTAGAAGTAGCATATTAAGCCATTTATTGCAGAGTTTCAGCCATACAATTTTATTTAGCCACAGATTTTGCAGCAACTTCTCTTGTATAAATTTTTTGTCAAGAAATCGTTGCCGGGTCTCTTGGATTTGTGTAAGAGAGATTAGATCTCTGATTTTGTAAATCATTGAGTATTAAAATAAAATTATCAGTAATATTCCTCTATTTTCTTATTTTACCTCTCTTTTGACTACGCAGTCACTGGTGCAGCTACTCCGACATTTTGTAGTCTTGGGGTTTTTCCCATTTTTAGCAGTTGTGAGCATGGGAGGCCTGTTTAACTTGGCTAATTGAATTTTTTTCTGAAACTCTTTTGTATGCATGTCCTATATTTCCTATTCTAAGGGACACAACCATTATTTTCCATTGTTTTAGCTCAATACTCAGAAAATAGCTTTTTTAAGGCAAAAATAGCTAATTTTCCCCACTCGGTGAACTGTATAAGTGCATATCTTGATGTTATGATTGTTATTATGATAAATATGTGTTCAAACACATTACATGATTTGATTAATTCCTGCTATAAAACTTTTTAATACCTTAAGGTATTCTTATTGTTGTAGAAAATCCTGGTTTTGGGATATTACATTCTCCATCCGAGGCTATTCTTTCTTTACGCAGTTGTCTATTAATTCTTGGAGGATCTTGATGGCCTTATTATTGCACAAAAATTCAATACAAGTCTATAGGAAGTGCTTTAGCTTTTCATCTCCTTCAACCACATCCATAGGTTTGCTTGATCCTTTAGACGTTGAGGCACCCACCTCTTTAAAATCATTCTATGATTTTATAAAGGTTTCCTTTTCTCTCTATAAGTTGAATCCTTCCTTCTTTTAGGTGATTTTTGGATCAAGAGATTAGTATCAGGCTTTGTCCCTTTGTCTTCATCGATGGATGCACCACTCCTAGTAATGATATTCACACTTGGTTCTTCTTCACACATCTTAGCTCTTAACATCTAAATATTTTGAGTGGGAGTCTGCGGTTTCTTTTTATGCATTCTTGCAATGAAGACATGGAAATATTCAATAACATGATCAAATTGTCTACAATACCTCCAAGACTATTGTGTTGGGTTCAAAAATTAATGCGCATAATGACCAACATTTCCACAATTATAGCAGATGATCTTCCCACTTCCTTGACTAGATCGTCCTCCTATTCTTCGTCCTCTACTCTGGAATCCACCATGCCTAGATGGGGATGTCGGCGAGGTTGGTTATGCATACATCCTATATAGATAAACTTGGTAAATTATCAAATTGAAGCTGGGATAATGTTGCTCCTCATGTCCCACCGATGAGAAAAATTTGCAGAAAGGCTACTTTAGTTCTGGAACATATCATACCAATCCTTGGGTAGAATTATATCGTGTGAAGACCAGTTACTTGACAAATCACGCACCATAATGTAGGAGTTCAACTTGGTCCTATCGCGCTCTTTAGCGGGCTTGGTCCCACGGCTATTAGATAGTCATTGAATATGGGGCACTAATCCTTGTGATGCCCAAAAAATTTATAGTATATACACCATACATCTATGCATACCTCCTTTCCCTTATCTTTGTGCAGACTCTATATTTCTAAGTGCATTTCCTCTAACTATATTTGGATCAGCTGGGCCCCAATCTATGCAGCTGGTAGCAACAAGGATTCTAGCTTCATTGCAATCTCTACAGTTCATCCTGTGTTGCAATCTTCTGTTGACTCAAGGGTTGGGGCAACTGTGAAAATAGAATGGTAATGAACCTCTCCTTGTGCTTTGTGTCATCAATAGTAAGCCCTGCATCTCTGATGGTGCACTTCATCCATTGATCCACCTACCACATGGATTTTTTTTAATTCTTGGTGAATATATTTCAATTCAGTTATGCATTGAGCATACAATTTTCAATTTTTGAACTATTCCTTCAATGCGGCCTTCAGATTATGAATTATTGCATTAGGGTTTGTGGCCACTTACCATATGTACCAATCCAGCATGAGACCTTAAAAAGAAGTAGCCAGTTGTGCTTTCTTAACATCCTCATTATTAATCAGTTGTGCTATCCATATAGTGTTTGTGACAAACTAGAATTGATCCACATCTTCATTCCCAATACCACGAAAATTAGGTAACTTCATGGAAGTAACCATATCAGTGTATGGTGGTGGAGGTGGAGTGGATGACAAATTAGCGTGATGTGAATATAAGAGTGGATTGGATGGGAACGAAATTAAAGCCAAATTTTCTACTTCGTTATGTGCAGATTCACCCAAGCTACTTGTTTCAGACTCTTTGTCACTATCAGATTTACCTTTGAGAGGACTATAAATAAAATATTCTTCTAAGTCTACTCTGTAGGTCCTTCTGCTGCGTGTATAACTTCCAGATCCTCTGCGCATGTAGTTAGATGGACCTCAGTGGGACATTCACTCAATGTGGTTGCACAGATTACCCTTTTAACACAAGATAATTTTAATCCACACTTTTCGTGATTCTAGGAACTTACCTCCAGGGCCCTTGAAAAATCATCTTTTAGCTTCATAATGCAATGAAAATGTATCGATATAAAATCCAATCACATGGGTGATCTTATTGCTAGGTTTCTCTAACTGTTGCACCAGTTCTGGGGTCCACTTCATGATCATATCATCATTTGCACAGGTCTAGAATTGCGCAAGTCGAGACAACCACTCTTGTAGCTTGGTTATAAAATATGCAAAGAAAATTTCATGGACCTCGATATAAATATATCTTTGCTCCCACTCTTCAGCAAAAAATTTAGAGATTCTATTTTCTTGGATCACAAATTCACGCGCCTTCTTATCGAACCAATATTGTATCTCGTTCTTTTTCATATGCCATAACATCAAATCTCCCTAAGAAATGATCTCGATCCCAGCAGCAAAAACATTTTTTGGCTTAAGGGGTCCTAACCTAGGTTCAGAGTATTTGCGCAACCAACAAACACACCAACTACTAGCCCTTTCAGTAGTGATCTACTTGCACATACCAAAGTTTCACTCGAAGCAGTATGGGGGGGTGATGGAACCAAGTTTCCACACCATGAGGGAGCTTTTGATGTGCCAGATAAAATAAAAATTACTATAGATAATATAATATATTTGCACACACACAATTAATGGTAAACATATCTAACCACTTCAGAAATTATCACAGAATACTTCGATATAATTTTGTGTGCAATAGTTAATTGTACTTCATTCATATCTAATTGTTTAACATAGATTAGTACTTGCACATAGATGCAATTAACCCATTCACTGAAGTAAATACGCAATGATCGAATAGATCAAAATTTACAACAGATAAAAAATAATCTAAGAAAATAAATCACATAAGAGTCCGAGTTCACAAAAAAATCCTTCTTTATTAAGAAATTTACAATTCAGTACAATCTATATTTCAGCAAACCCAGCAATAGAGTCTAGACACAACTCATAGCTTAGGCCTCTGCAAACATAGGCAACAAGAGCCTTTCTACCCAAATAAAGAATCTAGACTAACATAGACACATAACCAAAACTAATCGAAGATTTCATGATCTCCTTCTTTACTCAACACTTATATATTTATATTATCCAAAACACACACATACCATGGTTTCAAACCTTGCTTTAAGATTCAGGGTTTTCCCTTTAACCCTTTACAATAATTAAGGGACTTTGACCCACTCCAAATCCCCTTTGAACATCTGCGTGCAATGCCTACAAAAAAAATAAAATAAACCAAAAAGTACCCCAATGGACCTTGCTCCAAACTCCCTCTTAACTACAGAAGTTTCCAAGTTCCCTCTTAACAAGGGACTTGTTACCACATAAAATTTCCGCTCTTTGGTGGAAATCATGGTACGGTCACCATCTTGTATGGTTACTCCTTTTGATGTCATGAACTGGATCTTCTTCATCATGGAGCCTTCATATTTTGTAGGGCATCAACCATCCATCACTTTCTATCATGAACAATATTAGTCATGTTATCCTTTTTCATTGGAAAATGATCTTCTAGTCCACATCTCAATTATGTTTATTCGGCTACCTCTTCACATTTATGTTACCTTCTTAATATTCCATCAATTCCCATGACTAATAGTTGTATATGGCATCTACAAATCTCTTTTGGTAGTCCTATATCAACCCAACCAGATGTTGTTCAAAAATAAAAAATGAACATAAATTCAAAGTTACCTTTTATGATGGCCTTTTTTCTTTCTTGCAACACCAACATCTTGCATATACATAAACACATCTCAAAGGCTTGTTAATTTTGAGGATCTCCTTTCTTTACAGACCTAATTGAGGTCCTCATACCTACTCTATGGAGATTTCATAGCCAATTCTTCTAGTCATCGAATATTGATTTCTTGTCCTTTATTATGTGACTATAGTTGCATATTTCACGATATCTTCTTTATTTCTTCACACATTTATCCCTAACAACTTCCATCCATAGTTTGTTGAATTTTTTTAACCATCTGACATTCCATATGAGGAAATTTTATGTTGATTCCAACTTATCAATATGTGAACAATGCCTTCATGCATCTTTAGAATGGAATATATCCATTTTTCTTCGAAGTGTTCATGAGGTAAATCATTTACCCATGCTTTCTTCAACTATAGATGACATGACATAATATATTAAACATATATATACCTATTTTCTTCTTTTTGTCATATAGAATTCCTTCAGCATCTTCCTTTCCTTGATTTTTTTTAATAAATTTGACATCAACATCCCATCATTCTCCTAAACAATGGATCCCGCACAAGGTGGAATGATCAGTGAGACACTTTCTTCATTCAATTAGAGATGATACTTCTAATAAATATTCCTATGGAGGATCTTAATTATCATCACCCTGCAAATGCTCCTTTCTAATGATAATTATGTATGGTGATTTATTTCTATATTTTATCATGCTAGATGAATTTCTTCCCATTTACTAATGATTTCAATGAGCTTACCAAGAGTTGTTTTCCTTCTATGATGAATACTACATCCATGTAGACTTGGATTTCAACTATCCTTTCAAGCTTCTTTAACGACCTCATGGGATATTGTTTCAATCATATGCTAACTTTAACTTTATCAGGCATCCATAGTTGCATGAAAAATTTGTCATATTCCGCAAGGATCTAAGAGTCCTTGTAGTTACCTCTTACAACATAGGATCAAACCATTCTCCTTCCTTTACTTCTTGTACTTGCAACATCTATTGAAAATTACCCTAAGAAAAGTATAAAATACAAAAGCATGATGTTAAGTTATCTTTCTATGGTTTTAATGCAATAATGAGGTCATCCTTGGGTTTCTTAAGTTCAAATACTAGATCATATTATTTTCCTCTTCATGTCATACTAGGGTTCATCCTATTCCCTATTAAAAAAAATTAGAAATAAAATCATAGAGAACATGTAACTTAATATTAGGGTTTCTAATTGATAGGTCTTCTCATGAACCATTTATAGTTTACAGTCCAAGATACTAAAATAACTACAAACCTTAGAGCCATAACTTCAACCCTAAAACATCTTATGATGGACTCTTAATCAAATATGCCATTCATACCTCATAGTCACATACCTTTTTCATGGTGTCTTGCAACTCCAGATTCTATCTTCATTGATATGATTTAAGGTGTGCATCTACTCAAGACATTCTTCACCATACTCATATGCTCATCGAGAACCTTCCATTAATTATATGATTGCCACATAGACCCTTCTCACTGTCTTTGGACTGATGCCTCTCTCAAAATTTAACTGCAGTTTCATCTTCAAATACACAGGTCTTACACAAGACTGATACTTAAAATTATATCAATCCTTCTTATGCAAAGAGTCCTCTAATGATGGTACAAGATAAGCATTTTCTTGATGACTAGGTTTCCTCAAATCTACTTTCTTCTTGATTTTCCTCCAAAGTTAATGTATATTATTTACTTCTTCGAAACAAACTCTTTCAAATATGAATCTCCAAATGCACATAGGTATGATGAATACCTCAGACATGTATACTAAAACATTTTATGTTCCACACACAACCTTCCCAAAATTGACAATCTTTGAACTACTATCTTTAAATAGGATTTTTCCATATATTCTGAAAAATTCTATTTTTGATAAATAACCTTCTTCAAAAACCAAGATTTAGATAGTGAATGGATTTATTTAGAAACTATATCCTTCTATAATACCACTTTAAGGTCACCTCCTTTTGTTTGTTTTATCCTTATATAACAAATATATATGTGATTGGTGATTACACTCTTTGTGCCACATGGTCTCAGTCACCACAATACTGAACTTATAAACATAGTGGAGTAGATATACTAGGTAGATATAATTTGGTTCACCTTTAGTTGATTGCGCAGTGCCTCTAGACAACAGTGATTCAGTGACATTTGCATCGGAACAGTCATTGATAGTCTCCTAGATTCAAATCTAGGACTTTAGAGTTGAGATCACTTGGTGATCTATCACATCCATGTTTTGGTATTATAGATATTCTTATATGTAGATTAGATATGTTTGTTTCATATGCAAGATGTATCTACAATCATCATTTGACATGAGCCGTATTCATCAGTTTTCTACAACAAGTATTAATGCATTTAAGTTATAAAATTCAATTTCCTTCATACATAAGTATGGGTATGGTTTTATTGCATTTATGGTATTTTTTTTATGCATCATAAAGATATGTACTTATGGATCATTCTATTGTTGTTGCTGAATCATTTGATGGTGATCTAAGAAGAATAATTTCAAAGGGTTTTCCCCATAGTGGGTTTTTCCCTGGTGATCTCGGACCAATCCTAGTGTCGCTATGTGTTCGTACTTCTCTTCCTTTGATCCTTTTACTTTCAGCTGCTTAGATGATGATGCTGGTGGTATTGTTCCTTGTGCATAGTTTCATATTTTGATGGTTAATAATACATATATGTACAAAGGTATAATTATTTGGGGTGAATGTAACATGTTAATGATGAAATGTAATTAACAAAGTAAAGAACAAGGTTTATTTATGAAACATTAACATGGTATCGGAGCAGGTTGAAGAAAATCCATGTAGATCACCCCAAGGAAACACTTCTATGGAAGAAAGCATAGGATGGTAGAGACCTCAAACAATTATATATTATGAAGAAAATCCTAGGCAGTTAGTGGATAAGGGTTTGAGAGAAACCTTTCTTTATGGTAAAGTATTGATATTTGATGTATGAAACCCTTGCATGGTCTATGAGGAAATGCTCAAGTACTTGGGATCAATTTGATAGATGACTTGGTTATTGATAAAGTTGTTGATTGAAGGAAACACTGTTTTATGGCCTATGGATGGCTCTTGAAGGTTGGTTCGAGAGGGAGAACATCATCTCTCATTGAAGAGAAGTATTCCTTGAATTATAACACTTACTCTTATATATTCTTATGAATATGTTTTATATGATTATTGTTTCTATTCATTACTTCCTACATATATATTTGAGCACCTACATATATCTAACCTCTATGATGAGATGTGATAAGTGGATACCTTTTAAGGGTCTTTGAAAATGTAGGAAAGATGGCTAGATCAAGAAATGCAGGAAAGTTGGCTAGATCTGGAAAAGCTAAAGAGGCACTTGAGCACTACAAGATGCCTACGTGAAGTTGCATAGGTAATAACACAAGGAATGCATGGTATATTATGTTAATGTTATGATTCAAATACATCATTTGATGACTAGGTAATCCCTACAGTGTATTGAGAATGTCTCCTTCTCAGACGACTCATGCATGAATATAAGAGTGATTGGGACTCATATTTTCTATGATGAAATGGTGCACGTGGTATTGAATGTTTTGATCATGATGATTCTACAAGAGTACTTGATGTGATTACTAATCTTGGGTATAGTGGCATAAATTGATCTATTATTTTTGATATACTAATTCTTACACTATTGGATGGTACTCTTGACTCTTGATATGCATAATCTCTTTTGGATCTCTTATAGAAGGTATTGATAATGCTTGTGATAAGCATGATGAAAGCTCATGGAAAAGGAGTGATTGCACTTTATTGGTATGTTGAATAATCTAGCTTTATCCTATTATGATATAGGAAACCGTGATGATAGAGGCATATCTATGAGATTTATTCTTCGGATCTTTGATTATCTACAGTTATCGAAAGCAGTGAAATTAAATGCTCTACCTTGATGTATTGTTATTGGGATCTTAAGATTGTGTTTCCATATCAACCTAACGCACTGATCTTTCAAGTCCAACCCTTGATGAAAGATTTATGACATGAGATTAATGATCATGATAGATATGTGTTTATGATCTAATAGATCTACTATTACATGATCCCTGTAAAGACAGGATGATGAAATTGATGAAGTGGATTCTCATTCAAAGGGAGAAACTATCTCCTAACAGATACTTTTTCATGTGCCAATATATGTTTTATTGAAAAATGATTTATGAGTGTTTGACATTGATTAATTCGCAACATAGGTTTGAGCCTCATACACATAAAGGAAGGCTCACAGATGTGACTATGCTTGAGAGACACATAATTGAAGTTTTATATGATGAATTCATTCTAGCCTCCAAATCCATTTTGCCTTGTCATTGTGAACTGATTTCTAGAATCATTGTAATTGAGAATGAAATCAGATGGTCACTTGGAAGATGTTAATTTTGTATATGTATTTCATATGCCAGTAAGATCTGTCAGGTGGGAAAGTTCGTATGTTTGAACTGAAATTGTGTTTACTAGGACATTCATATGGATATGTCATTATGTTTAAGGAGTGTGCTTCATGTTTTTGGAGATTGACTTTGAGAATTTTTACATGATTCGTAATGATTGAGATATGTCTAGAATTATAGATCTTACCATGATCAGGCATTTGGATTTGGCATGATTTGATCTAGTTTTCCTAGATGACTATGTTATGTGGGCATAGTGACATTCAGTTTCATATACAAATGTATGGTTTTGTATTGGCTTCCTTGTTCCTAGCACAATGATTTTTGTGACTTAGGATGAACATGCATGACCTAAACTTGATGCATATGCAATTGCATCTAATGATGGAAAAGGGATGTAATGAAATGATTAAATGAAAAACTTGAGATCTTGAGATGAAATGAATTCATGACTTGATATGTGCACTACTTGACTCTGGTTGAAAGAATTGATACTATGAAATCAACGTTTTTGATAATGGTTTTTATTGACTTCTAATGAACTGATTTTGTTAACAAAAACATTAAATTGTGTAAGGTCATTCATGTTGACATGGTAAGGCATTATGCTGGTAGAGAGTGTTTCATGATGCATGCTCCTTGATTCATATTTATTTATGTTTGACTGATAAATGGTGAAGTCAGGATAATGAGTTCCAAAGCATGGACTTGATATTAAGTATGGCTTTGATTATACATATTGATAGTCTATCCTTGAATCATTATCAGCCTCTGAAAATATGAGTAAGAGGGAGATGAATTCTGAATATTGTAATGATGTATCATGGCACGATGAATTTATTTTTGGAATTTGAGAAAGAAATTCCATATTGCAAGACAGTTGAAATTTCTTTGTGTAATGTAAATACTTGGAAACTATGATTTATAGCTCAAATGTTGATTGAATGTGATATAGAATTTGTTAGTTGGTTGAAGCATTTTTTGGTTATGTCTTATATTCTTTCCATGATCAATCGCATGCATGGAGGGGTCACAGGGGGGGCGATAGCCCCCCAATGTACGTTTCATCGAGCATAGTAGGGGGGTCGGGGGCGGAATCCCCCCTGTTCAGGGTTCACAGGGGGTAGAACCACCCATGATTTTATGCATGGGTTTGCACATGGTTTTGGGGCATTATGGTTTTCATCCCACAGTATTTTGTAGATCTGGTCAAGGGACTCTGATTATGTTCTAATCCAGGGTTAATGGATTGGGGTTTATGAATTCTTTGGCATGTATATATAAGTGTTGCAACACTAAAGGAACATAATGAAAAACCAATTTGGTAGTCCCTATTGGGGATTGAGAGGAAAATATCTATGTATATTTTTTTTATGTTTTATTCTCTCGCTATTGTTTATCTTCTATTTTTAAGATTCATTTGTAGACAATTTATGTGCAGGGTTAAAACTTACATTTGGTATTAGAGCATTTTCGGCTTCAAGGGGATGCCTTTGCTACTAAAGGGTTTTTTCCTTAGGCCTATGGTAGACCCTATTTAGTGGGAGAGCTACGAGATCGATTCTTGTGGTGAAATAAGATGACAAGCAGTGGAAATATAGAGATTGAGAAATTTAATGGTCATAGTTTTGAGTTGTGGAAGCTCAAGATGGAGGATATACTGGTGGATAAAGATCAGTGGATCACGGTAGATCTAGGTACTAAACAACTGACAATGTCAGATTAAGACTAGAAGAAGTTGGATTATAATGAAAAGAGAACAATACAGTTGTGTATCTCAGATTTAGTATTCTTGAATGTATCTGGGGAAGCTACAACAAAGAATTTTTGAGACAAGCTAGGGACTTTGTACCATTCTAAGTCTGGTGAATAAATTTCTCCTATTGAAAAATTTGTATAACATGAGGATGAAGGATGGAGACTCAGTGACAGAGAATATGAATGCCTTCAATACTATGGTAATTCAATTGTCATCTGTTGATATTAAAATCTAAGATGAAGATAAATGCATCAATTTGTTTTGTTCTCTACCAGATTCATGGGACAGTTTGTTTATTGCAATAGGTAGCAATGCAACTACCTTGAATTTTGATGAAATTATTTCAACCTTGCTGTTGGAGGAAATGAAATGGAGAGATATGGAAGGCTAGAATGGAGATGCTTTATCTTTATGAGGAAGGTCCTATAAAAGAAAAAAAATTAATTTTTTGAGTGAGAGATATAAATCTACAGGAAATTTTGTAAAGGTGTGCTAGAAATGCAGAAAGGAAGGGCACTACAAAAAGGACTACAGATATAAAGCTCCTAAGAAAGGAAAGGGATCTAATGATGCTTCTTCTGTAGAGGTAAAAACCACCTCAGATGAAGGTCGGGATGTGTATTTGAATTCCTCTTCAAATACACATGCAGATCATGAGGCATGGTTGATTGATTCAAGTGCATCCTTTCACTTCACTCCCCATAGGGAGTGGTTCTATGAGTATGAGAAGTATGATTGTGGTGATGTCTTCTTTGGGGATGATAGGAAGTTTAGAATATTCAGATGTGGAAAATTCAAGCTAAGGCTACAAGGTGGATGGATTAAAACACTTCCTCATGTTCTGCATATTCTTGCTAGGCCAGAAATTTGATTTATGTAAGAAAGATGGATGATGCAGGTGTAAAATCAATGTTTGAGAAAGATAGCTACAAGATGGTTTGAGGAGAAATAGTATTATTGAAGGGAGTTAGGATTGGAACATTGTATAAGCTTTAGGGTATAGCTATTATTGATTGGTGCAACTATTTTCTGGTTCCTCAAAGTGGAGCGGAAAGACTAGCAGTCTCTGGAGAAAAGACCATCCTATGGCATCAAAGGTTTGTAAATATTGGAGATAAGGGCCTTCAGATACTGAATGGTAATGGTATGGTATAAGTTATGTCCAATTTCTCTCTCGATTTTTATTTCTGTGAACATTGTGTATATGGGAAGAAGAATCAGGTGAGTTTTCCTTCTGGTGCTAAGAGGGCGAACAAGATTTTAGAGCTTGTACAGAGCGATGTGTTTGGACCTATGTCAGTTCCCTCACTGGGTAAGTCTGTGTACTATGTTTCATTCATAGATGAATTCTCAAGGAATATATGGATATATTTCTTGAGGAATAAATCTGAAGTCCTTCATAGATTTAAAGAATTTAAGGCTCTAGTGGAAAACCAGACAGAGAAGAAAATAAAGGTGCTAAGGATCGATACTGGTGAAGTGTTCTTCAAGAAGGAATTTGAAGAGTTCTATAAGAACTATGGTATAGCACGACATAATACTAATCCATACACACCTCAACAAAATGGAGTTGCAGAAAGAATGAACAGAACATTGATGGAAAAGGCAAGAAGCATGCTTAGTGGTACTGGGTTAGGACAATAATTCTGGGTAGAGGAAGTGGAGACTGCATGTTACCTGGTTAACAGATCACCTTCATCAACTTTGGAGGATAAGACTCCACATGAGTTATAACCCTCTCTTTCACATCTGAGGGTATTTTGATGTGATGCATATGTACATATTCCAAAGGAGAAAAGGACCAAATTGGATAATAAATATGAAAGGTGCATCTTTATTGGGTATAAGAATGGTTTAAAAGGTTACAACTTTGGAACCCAGAAACAAGGAAGGTAGTGTAAAATCAAGATGTGGTGCTTAGAGAGGTGAAATATGTTGTTAAACATAAAGTCATACCGAAGGAACCTGAGAAGATAGAGTTTGACCTAAAGGAGGATGAATTAGACTCTACAACAGAAGAATATTCAAAAGGGGAAGAGCCACAAACTCTAGCTGTGAGAAGATTAGTTCGAGAAATAAGACAACCACAAAGGTATATTCCATATTCCTTTTGTTCAAATTTTTCTGTAAGTATCACTAATGATGATCCCAGAATTGTAGGGGAGGCAATGGATTTAGAGGATGAAAAACTCTGGAAGGAGGCCACAGTTGATGAAATTGAATCCTTTCACAAAAATGAGGCATGGGATTTGGTGGATTTTTTGACTCGAAGGAAACCCATCGAGAGAATATGGGTGATTAAGAATAAAATCAATGTAGAAGGCAAGGTGGAGAAATAAAAAGCTCGGTTGGTAGCAAAAGGTTATTCCCAGGTTTCGAGAATTGATTTTGGTGATATTTTTTCTCCTGTTGCCAAGGTTACTTCTATTAGATTAATTTTATCTGTTGCTGCTACATTTTATTTTGAGGTAGAACATATGGATGTGAAGAAAAAATTTCTTCATGGGGAGCTGGAGGAGATCTACATGAAGCAACCTGAAGCCTTTGTGGTGAATGGTAAGAAAGAAATTGTATGCAGGTTTAAAAATTCTTTGTATGGGTTAAAATAGTCACCAAGGATGTGGTTTTAGAAATTTGATACCTGTATATGGGGACTTGGCTTCACCAGAAGAAAATAGGATCACTATGTTTACTATAAATTAATTGTTGACTATGTTATTTATTTGGTCTTGTATGTGGATGATATGTTGTTGATTGGAAATGAAAAGGAAATTATCCAATATTTGAAGACCTAATTGTTCTCCAAATTCGACATGAAGGATATTAGTGCTGAAAAATATATTTTGGGCAGGGAAATTATGAGATATTAGGCAAAGAGGAAGCTTTGGTTAAACTAAAGGAAGTATGTCGAGACAATATTGCATAGGTTCAATATGCAGGATAGTAAACCGATGAAGGTTCCTATTCATGTAGGTGTAAAGCTATCTGCTAAACAGTGTCCCAAGACACAAGAAGAAGAGGAAGATATGTCTCGTGTTCCATATGCAAGAGCAGTGGGTAGCCTGATGTATGCAATGGTTTGTACTAGACTAGACACTGCACATGCATTCGGATTATTGAGCAGGTTTATGTCAAAACTAGGGAAGGAGCATTAGACAACAGGGAAGTGGGTTTTTAGATATTTACATGGTAGTAGTGATTATGGTTTGTGCTACCAAGGAAGACCAGGATTGGACAAAGTTTTGGACATCTGTGGTTTTGTTGATGTAGACTGGGCTGGAGATTTGGACCAAAGAATATCTACAAGTGGGTATGTTTTTAGCCTATTTGGAGGTGCAATTAGTTGGATGAGTAAAATATAGTCTATAGTGGCTCTTTCAACTATAGAGGTAGAATACATGGCAGCCACTCATGAAAGAAAGAAAGCATTTTGGTTCCAGATATTGTGTTTAAGTATGGGGTTGGTGCAATGAGTTACAAGGATAGACTGTGATAGCCAAAGTGCAATTTTTTTGGGTGAGAACTTTGATTATCATTTAAATAAAAAGTACATTGATGTTCAATATCACTTTGTGAGAGATATGGTTGAGTATAAAAGGGTGTTCCTGGTAAAGGTGGACACTTTTAAGAACTTTGTAGATGCATTGATGAATTCTATGAGCACTCGGAGGTTCTCTTGGTGTAGAGAAACAATGGGTGTTACAGAGCTGGACTAATGACTAAGCTCTCTTGTGGCCCCCGACGGAAAGAAAAAAACAAGTGGGAGAATGTTGGGTATGTGTTATATTCTTTCCATAGTTAGTCGTATGTGAGGGGGGTGACAACACCCCTTATACGTTGCATTGGGCGCAGCAGGGAGCGGGTATCCTCCTACGCAGGGTCTGGGGTAGCGCCTTGGGAAAACATTTTTGGACCCTATTTTTTCAGTAAGCGGAACCACCCATGGTTTTGTGCGTGGGTTTGCACATGGTTTTGGGGCATGATGGTTTTCGGCCCCTGGTATTTTGTAGATTTGGTCAAGGGAACTACAGTTATGTTCTAATCTAGAGTTAATGGATTGGTGTTTATGAATTCTTCGACATGTATATAAATGTATTGTAACACTAAAAGGAACATCATGAAAAATCAAGTTGGTAGTCCTGATTTGGGATGCAGGGGAAAATATCTGTGTACATATGTTTTATGTTTTATTCTCTCGCCATTATTTATCCTTTATTTTTAAGATTCGTTTGTAGATAATTTATGTACAGGGTTAGAACCTACAAAATTGATGTTCCATTTTCAACATCCACCCATATATTATATGTATAGAACATTATTGAATTCATGATTGAGCTGCTTCACTCATAATTTCCACCAAACATCTTTTATTTGTTCTACTCTTAAAGGTTGAGATATTTATCCCATGATATGTAGTTCCATGAATGAACTGATGATGTTTGGGTTTAGTGTTGATGAGCACATTTGGATGTTACTTAGTATCAGGTCTACCATGATATCTTGGACGAGAGGTTCATAACACAACCGAGGTCATGTATAATGCTACTAGCAAGGCTAGTTGTGAGGCATGATGTAGAATCTCCTTAGAGAGTTGATCAAGCATGATTTGGATAAGACATGGATACACTATGATGATAGAGAATCCCAAATACGTATAGTTGGGACCGTGATTTTTCCATTTATTGATACAATGAAGTTGTTCGAGACAAGATTAGGATTTTTATTGACACGTCCATGAGATGGAGGATAATTATAATATCCATGTGTGATAGAGACCTCCATGAAAGGGAGGATGGTTATGGTATCATTTTTTTATTTACAGTATTATGTATGTTCTAACACAATTCTTGATTTGATCTTTTGTAGGAAAAGGAATCAGTAGATACCGTATGAGAGCAGTGCTAATCGAGGACACTGAAAGATCTCTTCCCTCATGTCTAAGCTCCTAGGTTGTGGAATTGAGATGAAGGGATCCTAGGGTTGAGGGAAATCTGGAAAATAGGGTTGTAGATGTTGCTCCCTTATCTGTCACTCGTGGGATGTGTGTGTTACACAACATTTTTTCACTGTCCCTGCAATCCCCATCTTGCACATTTGAGGCTCATTTTTGTGATCAAAATAAAGTTTCATGACTTGAAAATATCATAATTGCATCCCTTTCCATGAGGAAAACATTCCTTCAGTTGACCATTTCCTACACAGACAATCATAAACACCTATTTTTGCATTGGCATTGGTAGCCAGTTATGCCCTCGCGTCGATGAGGCAGACTAACACTCGCCCCCACGCCAGCTGATGCTCTGTCTCAGTTAGCTATTCATGCTAATCGGTTTATGGATTTTTTTTTAAAAATAGAGGCAAATTTTCGATCATAACAACTTCATGGGCAAGTCATAGGGAGTGGTTTGATTTTAATATCCCAAAATAGGGATTTTCTATAATAATAAGAATACCTTAAGGTATTCGAAAGTTGGAGATGCAGCAATGTAGGAACATATGTCGAGTAGAAGCATTATATTAATGCATAAAATGTCAGAAGAACTCAATAGCCATCATATTATATTATAGCCGCAAAATGTATACAAGATCTTGAGGAAAGAGTCACTCAAGATAGGAAATACAAGCCTCAATAGATCATGTACATGAAATGTGAAATACACTGCTACACTGAAAATGCCCTAGGCTATGATTGTGTTGTTTATAGGAGGCACTGCTACAAAAATAATGTAAATACATACATATGGAAATTTATGGCTCAAATAAAGTGGGGAGCAAAGCTCTAACCCCTGGAAAACAATATCAAGTCAATCCTAGAAGGATTGGATGAAATATACAAAATGGAAAAAATGTCGGAGAAACAGGGCTAAGTAGAAGCTGCAACTCAAGAACTGGATGGAGATAGATGTAGATGATACACAAGCTGAATAGAGCTCCTCCAATGGATATTTCAAGTGAAAGGCTAATGCCAAGAATGAAGATCTCTCCCTCCAAACAAGTACTGCAACCCTCACTGCAGATGCACACTAAAAATAACACAGTCTAAGAGAGGGACTTCGTTGTAGATCATGGAAATGGTTGGCCTACTGCCAAAGATGGTGAAATATGCCCATATATCTCCCAGAATAATCTCCCAAAAGGAAAGAAATCTTCCTCCTCTGAAAAATAAGCCAAGGAATGGTGTTGTGGAAGATCCACTACAACACCCTGCAACACAATGTTAAACTTCAACAGAAATAACATTGTAGATGAAGGAAGTGGCTTGGCCTTGAGCCTGAATGTGGAGAAATGAAGAACAAGATCCTTCAAGAGGCCTCTCCTAGAAGGAGAAGGAATTCCTAAACAAGAATTCCTTGTGCTAAGCAGCACTGCAACTCTGCTAAACAGTAAGAGAATGCACAAAGTATAAACAGACAAGAAAATCAATAATCATCAACATGCCTCACAATGGTTGCCTTGCCCTCCTTTTAAACAAGTGAAATTCCTCTCACCATGGGTCGCACTCATTAGGGTTTCCTCCATCAAGGAATATTCCTGCCTCTTTCACTGCGTTGTCCCACAAGATGCTCTCCACCTCTAATCTCTGCACTGTTGACTTGGTCAAACTTGACCTTGTCCACCTGCAAATGTCCTCTTTCACACATGAGGGTGTGAAATCCAGCTCCCATGATTATCCCCTTTCATACTATGAGGGATTTTATCCATGTTTTTATTATGTATGGGCCTCCTCACCCAATTATTCAACTCATATGTGAAATTAGAAAAATTTAATATTCGAATTTGCTATAGGAAAATTTCGGAATATTACAATCCTCCGCTCCCAAATGTTGCTTGTCCTCAAGCAAATGCAAGGATAGAACTTAAAGGTCTCCCTTCCTCATACCATAGCATCCTCATATGATGAACTCCTCCAAGGAATAAGATGTTGTCTGATCAATGAATCTCCAAATTTCCCCTCCCAAGCATGCAAGCTAGCCAAATGGATATCATCATGAATAAGTAAAGTACTCAAGGAGGCAATAAGGTGTTGTCTAGAGGTCCTCTCAAGGCATGGAGTCTGAAGTGTATCGAGAAACATCTTTCCCATGTGGATCCTCCATCCCCAAGCAATCATCCATACAAAATGAGTCACCTCCAAACAAGGCAAAACCTGAAAATGCTCTGTAGGTTTTAACCCTGAACAGAAATTATCTACACATGAATCTAATAATAGAAAATAAATAATAGCGAGAGCATAAAACATAAAATAGATAAACACAGAGATTTTCCCCTGGATCCCAAATCGGGACGACCAGTTTGATATTTCATTATACTCCTTTTAGTGTTAAAATACATATATATACATGTCGAAGCATACATAAACCCTAATACATTAACCCTGGATTAGAACATAACCATAGTTCCCTTGAGAAGATCTACAAAAATACCGGGGGACGATAACCATCATACCCCAAAACCATGTGCAAATCCATGCACAAAACCATGGGTGCAAACCGTCCACCGGAAATTAAGGACCAAAAATTTTCGTCGAGGTGCTGCCCTAGACCCTGACAGGGGGGGCTACCGACCCCCCTGTGACCCCCCCATTGCACCGAGCACAAAGGGGGGGCTATTGCCCACCTCTTACCCCTACGTGCATGATTAGTCCTAGAAATAATTTAACACATACCCAACATTCTCCCGCTTGTTGTTTTCTTTCCGCAGGGGGCCATAGGAGAGCTTAGTCATTGGCCCAATTCTTCAACAATCATTGTTTCTCTACACCAAGAGAAATTCTGAGTGCTCACAGACTTCATCAATGCATCTGCAACATTCTTCAAATTGTCCACCTTTACTAGCAACACCCTTTTAGCCTCAACCATATCTCTGGCAAAGTGATATTGAACATCAATGTGCTTTGTCTTTGAATGAGAAGCAGGGTTCTTAGCTAGAAAAATTGCACTTTGGCTATCACAGTCTATCCTTATAGCTTGTTGTACCAACCCCATAATTGAACACAATCTCTGAAACCAAACTGCCTCCTTGCTTGCATGATCGGCTGCCATGTATTCTGCCTCTATAGTTGAAAGAGCCACTACAGACTGTCTTTTACCCATCCGACTGACTGCACCTCCAAATAGGTTAAACACATACCCACTTGTAGATCTTCTTTGGTCCAAATCTCTAGCCCAGTCTGCATCAACAAAACCATGAATGTCCAACATTCTTTCCAATCCTGGTCTTCCCTGGTAGCACAAGCCATAATCACCAGTGCCACGTAAATAGCTAAAAACCCGCTTCACTTCTATCCAATGCCCATTTCCTAGGTTTGACATAAACCTGCTCAATACTCCCACTGAATGTGCAATGTCTGGTCTAGTACAAACCATTACATACATCAAGCTACTCACTGCACTTGGATATGGAACACGGGACATATCCTCCTCTTCTTCTTGTGTCTTGGGACACTGTTCAGTAGATAGCTTTACACCTACAGGAATAGGAACATTCACTGGTTTACTATCCTTCATATTGAACCTCTGCAATATAGTCTCAACATACTTCCTTTGGTTTAACCAGAGCGTCCTCTTTGCCTAATATCTCCTAATTTCCATGCCCAAAATATAGTTTGCAGCACAAAGATCCTTCATGTCGAATTTGAAGAACAGTTGGGTCTTCAAATCTTGGATAATTTCTTTTTCATTTCCAATCAACAACATATCATCCACATACAAGACCAAATAAATAACACGGTCACCAATTAATTTAAAATAAAACACAGTGTTCCTCCTTGCCTCTGGTGAAGCCAAGTCCCCGTATATAGGTATCAAATTTCTGATACCACATCCTTGGTGACTGTTTTAACCCATACAAAGACTTCTTCAACCTGAACACCAGTTCTTTCTTACCCTTCACCATAAAGCCTTCAGGTTGCTTCATGTAGATCTCCTCTTCTAGATCCCCGTGAATAAATGTTGTCTTCACATCCATCTGTTCTATCTCAAAATCAAATGCAACAGCAACATATAAAAGTAATCTAATATAAGTAACTTTGGGAACAAGAGAAAAAATATCACCAAAATCAATTCCGAACACCTGGGAATAACCTTTTGCTACCAACCGAGCTTTGTATTTCTCCACCTTGCCTTCTACATTCATCTTCTTATAAAACACCCATTTTCTCTCGATGGGCTTCCTTCCATCTGGAAACTCCACCAGATCCCATGCCTCATTTTTGTGCAAGGATGCCATTTCATCAACCATGGCCTCCTTCCAGAGTTTTCCATCCTCTGAATCTACTACCTCCCTGACAGTTCTTGGATCATCATTAGTTATAGTTAAGGCAAAACTTGAACAAAAAGGAGATGGACTATACTTTTCTGGTTGCCTTCTTTTCCGAAATGATCTTCTAATAAATGGAGTTTTTGGCTCTTCATCTTCTGAGTCTTCTTCTGTTGTAGAGTCTGATTCTTCCTCCTTTAGCTCAAACTCTATCTTCGCAGGTTCCTTTGGTAGGACATCATGTTTAACAACATCTTTCACTTCTCTAAACACAAAATCTCGGTTGTACACAACCTTCCTTGTTTCTAGGTTCCAAAGCTTGTAACCCTTTAAACCATCCTTATACCCAATAAAGATTGACCTTTCAGATTTATTATCCAACTTGGTCCTTTCTACTTTGGAACATGTACATATGCATCACATCCAAATACCCTTAGATGTGAAAGAGAGGGTTTGTTACCATTCCATACCTCATGTGGAGTCTTATCCTCCAACATTGATGAAGGTGATCTGTTAACGAGATAGCATGTAGTCTCCACTGCCTCTACCCAGAATTCTTGTCCTAACCCAGTACCACTGAGCATGCTTCTTGCCTTTTCCATCAGTGTTCTATTCATTCTTTATACAACTCCATTTTTTTGAGGTGTGTATGGATTAGTCCTCTACCGTGCTATACCACACTTCTTACAGAACTCTTCAAATTCCTTCTTGCAGAACTCCTCACCACTATCTATCCTCAACACCTTTATCTTCTTCCTTGTCTGGTTTTCCACCAGAGCCTTAAATTATTTAAATATGTCAAAAGCTTTAGATTTCTTCCTCAAGAAATATATCCATGTATTCCTTGAGAAGTCATCTATGAATGAAACATAGTACACATACTTTTCCAGTGATGGAACTAACACAGGTTCAAACACATCACTGTGCACAAGTTCTAATATCTTGTTTGACCTCTTAGCACCAGAAGGAAAACTCACTCGATTCTTCTTCCCATATACACAATGTTCATAGAAATCGAAATCCAGAGAGAAATTAGACATCCCTTCTACCATATCATTTCTATGCAGTATCCGAAGGCCCTTCTCTCCAATATGTCCAAGCCTTTGATGCCATAGCATGATCTTTTCTCCAGAGGCAGCTAGGCTTTCCGCTCCACTTTCAAGAACCACAAAATTGTTACACCCATCAATAATAGTGCTACCTTGTAGCTTGTACAGAGTTCCCATCTAAACTCCCCAAATTAATACCATTGCTCCCCGAACCATCTCGCAAGCATCTTTCTCGAACACTGTTTTTACACCTGCATCATCCATCTTGCTTACAGAAATCAAATTTCTAGCCAATGTAGGAATATGCAGAACCCCAGGAAGTGTTCTAATCCTTCCACCTTACAGCTTCAGCTTCACCTTTCCATGTCCAACGATTTTGGCCTTCCTCTCATCACCTAGGAAGACATCACTGCCATCATATTTCTCATACTCGCAGAACCACTCCCGATGGGGAGTGAAATGAAAGGATGCACTTGAGTCAATCAACCATGACTCATGATCTACATGTGTATTTGAAGAAGAAGCCAAATACACATCCCCAGCTTCATCCGAGGTGGTTTTTTCCTCTAGAGAAGGAGCATCAGCAGATCCCTTTCCTTTCTCAGAAGCTTTAGATCTACACTCCCTTTTGTAGTGCCCTTCCTTTCTGCATTTCCAGCATACCTTTACAAAATTTCCAGGAGATTTAGATCTCCCTCTAGATTTGGATCTCCCATTTGAAACCTTATTCTTGTTTCTATTTTGGGACCTTCCTCATATAGATAAGGCATCTCCATTTTGGCCCTCCATATTTCTCCGTCTCATTTCCTCCGACAACAAGGCTAAGACAATGTCATCAAAATTCAAGGTAGTTGTATTGCTACCTATTACAATAACGAGACTGTCCCATGAATCTAGTAGAGAACACAACAAACTGATGCACTTATCTTCATCTGATATTTTAATATCAATAGATGACAGCTGGCTTACCACAGTATTGAAGGCATTCAGATGCTTTGTCACCTAGTCTCCATCCTTCATCCTTAGGTTATACAACGTTTTCCGCAGGAAACATTTGTTCACTAGAGATTTAGATTGGTAAAAAGTACCTAGCTTGTCCCACAAGGTCTTTGCCGTAGCTTCCCTAGATACATTCAACAATACTGAATCTGAGACACACAATCATATTGTACTCTTAGCCTTCCGATCTAGTTTCTTCCAGTCTTCATCTGTCATTGCCATTGGTTTAGTACCTGGATCTACTGCGATCCACTAATCTTTATCCACCAAAATATCCTCCATCTTGAGCTTCCACAACTCAAAACTCTGACGATTAAATTTCTCGATCTCTATCTTTCCGCTGCTCGCCATATTCTTTCACTGCAAGAATCGATCCTGCAGATCTCCCACTAAACAGGGTCTACCTCAGGCTTGAGAAAAAAACCCTCAGCAGCAAAGGCGTCCCCGTGAAGCCAAAACAACTCTGATACCAAATGTAGGTTTTATCCCTAGACAGAAATTATCTACACACGAATCTTATAATAGAAAATAAACAATAGTGAGAGCATAAAACATAAAACAGATAAACACATAGATTTTCCCCTGGATTCCAAATCGGGATGACCATCTTGATATTTCATTATATTCCTTTTAGTGTTACAACACATATATATACGTGCCAAGGCATACATAAACCATAATCCATTAACCCTGGATTAGAACATAACTATAGTTCCCTTGACTAGATCTACAAAAATACCAGGGGATGAAAACCATCGTACCCCAAAACCATGTGCAAAACCATGCACAAAACCATGGGCCCAAACCATCCACTGGAAATTAGGGACCAAAAATTTTCGCTAGGGTGTTGTGTCGGACCTTGACAGTGGGGGCTACCGCCCCCCTTGTGACCCCCCCATTAAGCCCAGCACAAAGGGGGGGCTATCGCCCCCGCTCTTACCCCCCCACGCATGATTAGTTGTGGAAAGAATATAGCACATACCCAAGATTCTCCCGCTTGTTGTTTTCTTTCCACAAGGGGCCACAGGAGAGCTTAGTCTGTTAGAAAATTAAATATTACAGAGCAATGAAACACATAAAATATGCGGAAAATACAAGCACAAAAAACACATAAAACCAGAGAGACACAGATATACGTGGTTCACCCAGTTTAGGCTACGTCCACCCCGAACAGCCAGTCCTTCCTTTATATTATCCAACAAAATGAAGAGACAAACCTCGTGATCATGCCATGGTATCCTCTTGTTCTCTCCACTTCACCCTGGGCTTCATAAAGAAATACCCATATGTCTTCAGCTAAGAACAGTACCTCATGTATACAGGGGATGCACCTGGCCAGCCTAATAACCATCAGCACTTCTTCTTCCCAGTTAGATCCATTTTGCCTAATGAGGACAGACCCGAGCACCTGAAAATTTTCTTCTTTTGAGCAATTTTGCCATGTTACAGCCGGGCGCCGAACCCCCGCCAGGGGGGGGCTTCGAAAAGCGCTGCCGCCCCCCCCCCTGGACCCCCCCACGGCAGCGATTAAATTTCGGGCGGCGTTGCCGCCCCTTTTAAGGTACAGGGGTCCAAAGCTGTGATACAAAGTAAACAAGATAATCAGGCTCCACACCCAACATAGTCATTGCCCCAATTATTCAACAACCATTGTTTCTCTACACCAAGAGAACTTCTAAGTGCTCACAAACTTTGTCAATGCATCTGCAACATTCTTCAAAGTGTCCACCTTTACCAGCCACACCCTTTTAGCCTCAACCATATCTCTAACAAAGTGATATTGAACATCAATGTGCTTTGTCTTTGAATGATAAGCAGGGTTCTTAGCCAAGAAAATTACACTTTGGCTATCATAGTCTATCCTTATAGCTTACTGTACCAACCCCATACTTGAACACAATCTCTACAACCAAACTGCCTCCTTGCTTGCATGAGTGGCTGCCATGTATTCTGCCTCTATAGTTGAAATAGCCACTATAGACTGTATTTTACCCATCCAAATGACTGCACCTCCAAATAGGCTAAACATATACCCACTTTTAGATCTTCTTTGGTCCACATCTCCAGCCCAGTCAGCATCAACAAAACCACAAATTTCCAACATTCTTTCCAATCCTAGTCTTCCCTGGTAGCACAAGCCATAATCACTAGTGCCACGTAAATATCTGAAAACCCGCTTCACTGCTGTCCAATGCTCCTTTCCTGGGTTTGACATAAACCTGCTCAGTACTCCCACTGAATGTGCAATTTCTGGTCTAGTACAGACCATTGCATACATCAGGCTACCCACTCCACTTGCATATGGAACACGAGACATATCCTCCTCTTCTTCTTGTGTCTTGGGACACTGTTCAGCAGACATCTTTACATCTACAGGAATAGGAACATTCACATGTTTACTATTCTGCATATTGAACCTCTATAATATAGTCTCTACATACTTCCTCTGGTTTAACCAGAGTCTCCTCTTTGCTCGATCTCTCTTAATTTCCATGCACAAAACATAGTTTGCAGCACCAAGATCCTTCATATCGAATTTGGAGAATGGTTGGGTCTTCAAATTTTGGATAATTTCTTTGTCATTTCCAATCAATAACATATCATCCACATAAAAGACCAAATAAATAACATGGTCACCAATTAATTTAAAATAAACAGAGTGATCCTCCTTGCTTCTGGTGAAGCCATGTCCCTGTATATAGGTATCAAATTTCTGATACCACATCCTTGGTGACTATTTTAACCCGTACTTAGACTTCTTCAACTTGCATACCAGTTATTTCTTACCCTTCACCATAAAGCCTTCAAGTTGCTTCCTGTAGATCTGCTCTTCTAGATCCCCGTGAAGAAATGTTGTCTTCACATCCATCTATTCTATCTCAAAATCAAATGCAATTGCAACAGATAAAAGTAATCTGATAGAAGTAACTTTGGCAACTAGAGAAAAAATATCACCAAAATCAATTCCTAACACTTGGGAATAACCTTTTGCTACCAACCGAGCTTTGTATTTCTCAACCTTGCCTTCTACATTCATCTTCTTCTTAAACACCAATTTTCCCCCGATGGGCTTCCCTCCAGCCGAAAAATCCACCAGATCCCATGCCTTATTTTTGTGAAAGGATGCCATTTCATCAACCATGGCTAACTTCCAGAGTTTTCCATCCTCTGAATCTACTGCCTCCCTGACAGTTCTGGGATCATCATCAGTTATAGTTAAGGAAAAACTTGAACAAAAAGCAGATGGACTATACCTTTCTGGTTGCCTTCTTTCCCAAAATGATCTTCTAATAGCTGGAGTTTGTGGCTCTTCATCTTTTGAGTCTTCTTCTGTTGTAGAGTCTAATTCATCCTCCTTTAGCTCAAACTCTATCTTCTCAAGCTCCTTTGCTAGGACTTCATGTTTAACAACATCTTTCACTTCTCTAAACACAAAATATCGGATGTACACAACCTTCATTTTTTCTCAGTTCTAAAGCTTGTAACCCTTTAAACCATCCTTATACCTAATAAAGATGCACCTTTCAGATTTATTATCCAACTTGGTCCTTTTATGCTTTGGAACATGTACATATGCATCACATCCAAAGACCCTTAGATGTGAAAGATAGGGTTTCTTACCAATTCATACCTCATGTGGAGTCTTATCCTCCAACACTAGTGAAGGTGATATGTTAACTAGATAGCATGCAATCTCCACTGCCTCTGCCCAGAATTCTTGTCCTAACCCGGTACCACTAAGCATGTTTCTTGCCTTTTCCATCAGTGTTCTGTTCATTCTTTCTGAAACTCTGTTTTGTTGAGGTGTGTATGGAATAGTCTTTTGTCGTGCTATACCACACTTCTTACAGAACACTTCAAATTCCTTCTTGCATAACTCCCCACCATTATCTGTCCTCAATGCCTTTATCTTCTTCTCTGTTTGGTTTTCCAACAAAGCCTTAAATTCTTTAAATCTGTCAAAAGATTCAGATTTCTTACTCAAGAAATATATCCATGTATTCCTTGAGAAGTCATCTATGAATGAAACATAGTACATAGACTTTCCCAGTGATGGATCTGACATAGGTCCAAACACATCACTCTGCACAAGTTCTAATATATTGTTCGACCTCTTAGCACCAGAAGGAAGACTCACCCGATTCTCCTTCCCATATACACAATGTTCACAAAAATCAAAATCCAGAGAGCAATTAGACATACCTTTTACCATACCATTTCTGTGCAGTATCCGAAGGCCCTTCTCTCCAATATTTCCAAGCCTTTGATGCCATAGCATGGTCTTTTCTCTAAAGACAGCTAGGCTTTCCATTCCTCTTTCAGGAACCACAAAACTATTACACCCATCAATAACAGTGCTACCTTGTAGCTTGTATATATTTCCTATTCAAACTCCCCGCATTAATACTAGTGCTCCTTGTGACCCCCCTGTTGTGCCCAGCAAAAAGGGGGGGCTATTTCCCCCCCTCTTACCCCCCCCCCCCGCACGCGTGATTAGTCATGGAAAGAATATAACACACACCCAACATGCTCCTCCACCTTGAGCTCATGCAATGTAGGTGGGCTGAAAATTTGAACATGGTAGACATAGGAGCCTACCCCACGCTGTCCTCCTCTCCACTTATGATAAGTGTAGAGCATATGCTGATTTTGGGCTGCAAAAAATTGCCCCCAAGTGGGAAGATGAAGACTAGATCTCCAAAGATCTCCTCTCCAACATTGTGAATAAAGCTGGCCCAAATCATCCCATATGTGATGGATAGTAAATCATCACCATATGGCATCCCATCAATCACATGGCCCACCTCAACAAAAGGAAACAAGTTTTTTGCTGGGGTGGCCATATCTCCTCTCATACTCCCATTAGAACATGAAATGAAAAAAGTGTGGGAATCCTCTTCCCCAAAGGACACATCCAACTCAAGTGTCTCTCTCCCAATCATGTTTCCAATACAAATAAGATCAATATCAGAAAATGAAATCATGATCAGAATCAAAATGAGAAAAAGGCTGAATGTTTCATGTGGTGCAAGAAGGTACCAACATTTCTCCCAATAGTGACAGTGTAGTTTTCCAAACTGCTGCTTCAAAAAATTACATGGCAAGTTGTTTTGTGTTACATGGATAATTATGTATGTCATGACATCTACTGATAAATAGAAAATGTCTAGGTACATCAACTGAAAATACATGAAAGAAAACACTTTCCCAAGGCCATATAAGAGATGGTTGTCTCCATCATACAATTTGGCCCAATGTTGACAATGGAGCTCAATGAACAGCTCACCCTCTTGTGGAGCAATGCACTGCATAGAAATTGTAAGAATGTGCAAATAAATAAATGAAAAAAACAACATTTTTACCATATACTGAAAGTAAGATGATACATAGATCCATGACTAAGTCCTCCATAAGGGTTAGGCATACTCCCATGAAGAGAAATGAATCATGTGTTGCATGAAGCTCCTTCCTCTTATGTTTGGAAATCCAAACCAAGAAGAACATATCATAGTAATAGGTTTCTCCATCCACTACTTTATCATCCTCATCTCCTCCTTGTCCATCAAGTGCATCAAAAGTGAAGTGATACTAGGGAAAATCCATCAATAATTCCAAGCTCCAAAGTGACAGAGCTGCTGGCCTATGCAAATAGGCTTCTTCCAACTCATAGCTCCATTCTTTGACATGCTCATTGTCGAAGACATATCCCATAATGTTGCTACACATAAGAAGTTACTCCCAAAGTGGAAGTACCTTCTGATCATATAAGGCCAAGGAGTAGCCCCTTTGCACCATGATAGTGCCATCTCCTACTCCTGCAACATCATGCAAAGTGTGAGATCAATTCTACCCTTGCTCTCTCAAGTACAACTCAAGCAACAAAATTGTTTGCTCCCTCCTCTTGCTCTCATGATAGAAATCATATGATGAAGACATAATGAATGATATGAAGGTCACATCCTTACTACACATCCATACTCTTTGCTGCTCAATGATGCAAGCATCCTGTGAACTCTTCTCCATCCCCATGCCCTTAGAAAGAGGATGTGCCAAGTGATGGCCAAACTCCTTCAAGAGTAGCTAGCACATCCAAGCCTCTTGCTGCCCGGTGTCATATTTTTGCAAGTGGATTACTAGCCTCTTGCTCCTCATCCACATCCACTCAACCACTTGTGGATGTCTCCTACCATCCTCCATCTTGGTACTCCTCCAATGAGGGCTACCATCCTCCATGTGTTGATGAACCTTGCACTCCATGACATGTTGAAGTGCACTTCTAATGGGATCTCTCCATGAGGCCTCCCTCTCATCAATAGTCCTCCTAAACCAATGAGGTCTTGGATCTGCTAAAAGTAGTAGTTTCTCTTTGAGCTGATAGGTGCTCATTGAAAAAATGTCATCTGGAAAGGAGAAAATTTTTCTCATCTCAAGATGTCTACTATCTATCATCCTTTCCTTCAAGTATTCAAACCCCAACCTCAAGTGTGGTATGCACTCCAGAAATGGCTCATGAGGATGATGGTTTATTTCTTCCATGAATGTTTCAATGTTGCACAATGCAGTGCAATCTTGCTACTCTATATTAGCAATGTATGTTGATTCTTGGACATATAAATATGAATTCCCACAATCCTCCAAAATCTTTTCTGAAATAGAAAGTGGAACTTCATTCATACCTTGATGGAAATTGGGAGCTCCTTGTATGGCTGTAATAGTTCTTTCTTCCAATGAAACGACTGGCCCATTTTCATATGTAGAAGGTTTCTCTTCCAAGGCTGTGACAACGCTGGTACAAGTCTCCTCCCATGGTGGTGTGGGCTTTTTCTCCTCTGATCTCTCTTTATCAAAGGTTCTAATCAACCTTTGAGTGAATTCTGCAAAAGTATTCACCCTTGAATGGCTCAAGTGGCTGAACCAACAAACATTAGCTTCACCCTCCAAGTGTAGTGTTGCAACTTCTACTGCCTCCCTCTCTACCACTAGATGTAGTAGGAAGAATGCCTTAAGTTTTTTTTCCCAAGCTCTTGCTGTAGATGATCCATCATATGTAGGCAATAGAAACTTATTACCTTTGATTTCTCTTTTGTTGTAGGACCTCCTCTCTTCCTTTAAATGAATGAAATGTGGAAGAGCTAGAGTCTCTTTGAAGGCTCTAGGTTGAGATTTGTACTCAACAAGGTACTTAGAATCAAATGATCCAAGTATCTCGTATACTTGCTATCTTCTTTTTGGTGAGAATAGGAAGTGCATGGTCCTTCCTCTTCTATTTGCTTTTCCTCCTTGGGGTGGTTCTTCATAGATCTGAAGAATGATGAGACAAAACTCATCCTCTCAAAAATTCTGATATTCTTCTATCTTCTTTGGCTGAAACTCACAGGCTAAGCCAAGATGGATGCTTTGATACCACTCTAATATCCCAAACCAGGGATTTTCTACAACAATAAGAATACCTTAAGGTATTCCAAAGTTGGAGATGAAACAATGTAAGAACATATGTGGAGTAGCAGCATTATATTAATGCATAAAATGTTAGACGATCTCAATAGCCATCATTTTAGATCATAGCAACAAAATGTATACAAGATCTTGAGGAAAGAGTCACTCACGATAGGCAATACAAGCCTCAATAGATCATGTACATGAAATGTGAAATACACTGCTACTCTGAAAATGCCCTATGCTATGAATGCATAGTTTATAGGAGGCACTGCTACAGAAATAATTTCAATACATAGATATGGAAATGTATGGCTCAAATAAAGTGGGGAGCAAAGCTCTAACCCCTGGAAAACAATATCAAGTCAATCCTTGGAGGATTGGCTGAAATATACAAAATGGAAAAAATGTCGGAGTAGCAGGGCTGAGTAGTAGCTGCAACTCAAGAACTGGATGGAGATATCTGTAGATGATACACAAGCTGAATAGAGCTCCTCCAATGGATCTTTCAAGTGAAATTATGATCCTAACACTAAATATCTCTCCCTCCAAACAAGTATTGCAACCCTCACTACAGATGCACACTGAAAATAACGCAGTCTAAGAGAGGGACTACTTTGTAGATCATGGAAATGGTTGGCTTGCTACCAAATATGGTAAAATATGCCCAGAGATCTCCCAGAATGATATCCCAAAGGGAAGAAAGCTTCCTCCTCTGAAAAATAAGCCAAGGAATGGTGTTGTGGAACCTCCACTGCAACACCCTGCAACACAACGTTAAACATCTGCAGAAATAACATTGTAGATGAAGGAAGTGGCTTGGCCTTGAGCCTGAATGTGGAGAAATGAAGAACAATATCCTTCAAGAGGCCTCTCTTGGAAGGAGAAGAAATTCTTAAAAAGGAATGCCTTGTTCTAAGTAGCACTGCAACTCTGCTAAACAGCAGGAGAATGCACAAAGTCTAAACAGACAATAAAATCAATAATCATCAACATGCATCACAATGGTTGCCTTTCCCTCCTTTTAAACAAGTGAAAGCCCTCTCACCATGGGTCCCACCCATTAGGGTTTCCTCCATCAAGGAATCTTCCTCCCTCTTTCACTGCACTGTCCCACAAGATGCTCTCCACCTCCTATCTCTGCGTTGTTGACTTGGTCAAACTTGACCTTGTCCACCTACAAATTTCCTCTTTCACACATGAGGGAGTGAAATCCAGCTCTTATGATTATCCCCTTTCATACTATGAGGGATTTTATCCATGTTTTAATTATGTATGGGCCTCCTCACCCAATTATTAAATTCCTAAATGGAATCAGCAAAATTTAATATTCCAATTTGCTGTAGGCAAATTTTGGAATATTACATCGATTGAATAACCACAACCTTCCTCCTTTGGCCTCTTGTTTCTACATTTTGGGGAAAATTCCCATGGGATAAGGCCTCCATTCCACCATAGTAGTGATCCCAACCTCCTCCTCTCCCTATATAAATACAACCATCATCCATTGATGAGCTAGATGAATTGAAGATATTATAACAGAAACGCTGCAGAGATTTCTATTTTCTACGAAAGATAGAACGAAGAGTCCCTTATTGAGAGAGCTTAGACTTATGCCTGAATCTCACATGAATTCCCTGAAATTCGTTGAGACATGCTTCAACTGAACCTTGTTGAAGGAGGTTTCGACATCAAGGCTTGGTTGTAACTCTTTCTTCTATTAATACATATGTATAACTATTGTCTGGTTCCCATTTTGCGTTGATGTGTTTTATTTCATGAAATATTCTTAACCCTCATTGACTGGTTAGTACTTATGAATGAGATTGTTGTTTCATATGATACTCTTGTTTTTTGATCTTGTGTAGGTATCCAAGCATCGCTGTGATAGGATCGTGACTCGCCAAGGCAAGAATCGAGAGGCCACCACTACAACAGCCATGATGACAACGTTGGACTCTAGGTAGGTTGATCTACCTCGTCTATTTCATTCATTAATTAGGAACCTACACTCTAGTTTTTCCTTTTGTTACTAGACCCACTCTAGGGCTAGAGGGATCATCTCTGTCCACAGAGAGGATTTACCTTCATAAAAAATTGGCGACTCGACTGGGGATCACTATGAATTTGTTGCTTTACACTTGTCAAGTCGACTTTCGTCATTTTCTTGATTGTCTATATTTTTCGGTCTTTTTGCTTCTTTAGAGTCCTCTTTTTCAGCTCTAGAGTGTCAAGATTGACCTCTTCCCATTATATTTCCCATTCTGCCATAGATATCTAGCTTGGCACGGTTTTTATTGAACATTCGTGCCGATTGGAGCATGTTGCTTGTGTTGCACTAGTGCCAACCCCTGTTTAGCATGGATTAGCGCCTTACAGTCATGCTGAATCCTGTAGGGTTTGGTTTGAATTCTCTTTTGAGTTTTTGGTTAGTTGTACTTGCCTCTAGGTTGGTTTTTGGATTTGAAATTACTAGTTTGGGATTCTTTTGACTGTCGTAGGCTTACTCTTTTCAGTTGTACGTCCATTTTCTTATCAGTACAGTTTATGGCCTTAGGGTTTCTGAGTGCCTTAGCTCACTGCGCCTTCTGATTGGAAGTCGAGTCTTTTGATTCTTGTCAGTCTCATCCTTTGATCAATTACGTTTAGTATTTATGGATTCTTTGAGAATTTTTTTTGGTTGAATGATCATTTCGAGTTTCATTTGATTCTTCTTCTTGCCGCTCCAGGCATAGATCACATTGCTTGTTTGGATCATTTTGAGAGCTTTCTCTTTGTTTGGAAGAGTGTGTCATTTGTTTGAGTGTATTTTTGTGTTTGTGTTGCTTTCATCGAATGATTCAGATTAGCTCCTTACATTCGCAATCCTCGAACTAGTGTTGGTTTTGTTTTCCGTGTGATTAGTGCATTGTGTGCTACATTCCATTGAAAAAATAAAAAAATTGCATTCTTTCATTTGGATGGAAAAGAAAAATTCTTTTTCATAACTAGTGCTTGATAGACTATGAAAGATTTTTTCAGTTTTTCACTTGATTGAATTATATGCATTAGTAGATTTCTTCGTTTGATTTCATTGTTTGCTATTGTTTAAAGGATCTCTATCCTTCTCTTAATTAGTGTTCATTGAATGGAAAATGGTATTCATTTGCATATAGTTTTCATTTAGGAAATTTGAGATCGACATTCGGTAGGGCCTTGAAATTGAAACATAATTCAAGATCAACTATAAAACCTAAGGAGACATTGGAACCTAACGCAAACATTTTAGTGGTCTAGGCTAGAGATGTGTTTCGGAATCTTAAAGCCTAGTAGTTGTCATTCGCCTTTTGGCATTTGGACAGTGCTAGTACAGACTTGTCTCCTTGTACCATCAAGAATATAAAGGGAGACCCCTATAGGTTAAAATCCTTTATCCATAGGAAGCCAAGTCTGCCACCCTGTAACCATGATACACCAAACATAGCATTTGGGGAGACTACCTGCATGTACGTTAAGTCCTTGGTCATTTCTCTTCAATTTGATCACCAAGGTGTATATGGTAGTTAACGGAAACTTGGTACACCCTTTTTCTTAGATTACCAGAGTAGTCATTTTGATCTTTTTGTGACTCTTAAAAAAGAGAAGAGATCATCGAGCACTTTTCCTTTCACGCTCGTTTAAAATTAAAAGTGACTAGAGTCATCTTTTGTCTGTTTTTCAACTCTTAAAACATGAAACAACAAAATCCGATTTCAATGTCGTAAAATTAATTACCCACGATCACATGCCCGTTAAAATTTTGTTACTTGGATTGTTTTTTTTTTCGTTAGGCCTTGCCCTTGAAGCCTTCATTTGGCTATCTATTTTTCCTTTTCTATTTTGAAATACGGTCACAGTGGCGGAACCACTAGTTTCATCATCTTCTTCACTGCCTCCTAGTGGTAGTTCCTTTCCTGAAATTTCTTACAAAACCCCTCAGTCCACTAGGTCAGCCGCATTTTCGCAGCCTATTCTCCCGACTATTTTATGTATTGCTACTTGATCTCCCCTAAAGAGTTAGTTGAGTTCAATTGGCGACCTCCAGGAGCTTGGTCTGGTTTTTGGGACAAGGAATAATTCTCTCCTCTTACTTCGGGATCACCATTTATAGCTGCTGCTATACCTCGTAGTACTTGTTGTCGTTTTTATGATCTTACGACCTCATTAGATATGGATTCTTCGAGTCTTGTTGGAAGTGAAGGAATGCCTATTTCTACAGAAGAATATCGAATTTTCCCTGAAGATATCTTGCACGTCTCTGTTCAATATTCTCCTCAATCGGTATCACTCCCACCCGGTTATCAGAATTTGAGTCAAATTGTGTTTGGTGTTGCATCCATAGCACAGTCCAGGAGTTCGGTCCTCCTTTTGTCGGGACTATCACCTTCGACACTGAGTTCGTTGGTTACTATTATGTCTATCCCGGTCCAACCTAGCATTTGTGTGGCTTCGTCTATGTTGGTTGTTACAATACAGTCGCCAGAGTCTTTTCACACTCGTAGGTCTATATTTCTTAATCTTACATGGTCTGTCAATTAGGGTCTGAGAAAATCACCAGCTCGTGCTCCAGAGACTGCACCTACTAGTACGACTACTACTACCCCTATGGTTTCTACCTATGTGTTTGATGAGCACATATTGGAACTTCACCGACATTACACTCCTTCTCCGGATGCTCAATATCTTGAGGTCCCATCTGCTTCTAACATGACTTCGACTATCCCTATGATTCCTGGTGGCCTTAATTTTGAAGAGTATTTTTTAGTTGTTCAACAACAAAACTTGTAGGGTTCTCAGCCACCCCAAGTTACTTTCAATCCTCCCCATCACTATGATGTTGTCGGAAACCCTGTCTATTCATTTCCTATCGATCCTAATCAGGCTGTCTATTTGCCTCCGGCAAATCCTTATAAGACCATCACTCATCAACGACATTTGTTACAAGGACAACCCTTAGGCTTACAAGGAAAACCCTTACAGGGACAATCTACGGCTCAGCAGGGACAATCCTTTCGTCCTCAAGGACAACCTTACGTTCCGTCAAGTCAGCCTCACCCAGGAACATCGTATGTTGCTGGATGGCCAATGTCTGTTATCACCCAAAAATTTTCAAAACATTATTGTTGCATGTTTTTTTTTGGTCATGGTTCAAATTAGGTTTAGAAGTCAATTTAGGGTTTGGTTAAGGGTAGCTTAGAATTTTATAAGTTCAAATCCCATCCTTAAGTTTAAATAAAGTATTTTTAAGGTCCATTCATTGTCAAATATCCATAATTTCCATTTGTGAGTCATTTCCTAAAGTCTCATGTAAAAGCTGGTCAAATTAGCCAAGAAACCTTAATTTTGTAGCACTGCTAGTTCAAAAAAGTTGATTTACACTACGAAACTGCTGAAAGCTATGAAGCAAAAGCTTTGTTTCTGCTTTTGAGCAGTCAACTTCCAAGGAGGTTTCTAAGTAACTGAAAATGAATTTGGGAAAACTGAAACAAGTTTTTCTTGCTAACATATCTAGCTAAAATAAAATCTCTTAGTTTCTTTAAATTCATTAGGAGGTGGGAAAAATTGATAAACTAACATGAACTATGAAACTACTATTACAAAACTATCATGTACATGATTGTTTAGTAGTCAACTTCAAGTTCTGTTTTTGGCCAAATCAAAAAGTATTTTGGAATTATGAAACAGGTTTTTCTTCATCACCACCAAAAATAAAATAAACTATCTACTTTTCTCACAAGTGTTATCAGTTGGGAGATACAAGGCTTTCTTTGAAACCCTATTTTTAGAAAACAAATTTTTCCTGTTTTACACATGTTATTCAAAGGCAGTTCCTGGACAACAGGAGATGTATTTCAAAAAACAAAGAGAGGTTTATATTCAAGACATAATGGCCTACAAAAAATTCCTTTTTTTTTGTAAAATACATCATGTATTAGGAGATATAAGCTCTGTCTCAAGACCTATGTTTTAGATAAAACAAGAGCAATCTGCAAGAAGTTAAGAAGTTATAAAGGCTGGAATGATTTTGTTTTCAATTCATATGGCTTTTTATATGATGAAATTAGTTTCATTTTGAGTTTTGATACATTTTCAAATTTTCACTTTAGAAAATTTTGGACAAAATTTCTCACTCAGTAGTTTTGTAGTGCAAACAGTGCAAAAAGAGTGAAAAGTGCTATGAAATTGCTGTAGTAGCTTTTTTCACCCCTTCCTATAAATTTTTGAAAGGAAAATGTGTGTATTATGACATGAAATTTCTAGTGAAGTTGTGTTAAGTGAATATAAATATAAATCTAGAATAAATAAGCCAAATTTTTAAAGGTATAAGGGTAAAAAGGTTGCTCTACGAAAAGTGCTACGAAACTGTGTTGTTTTCATAGCGCAGGTCTACTTCTGCTATTTTGAAAAGTTTGATGGTGGTTTTGGACAACTAGGACTTGTTGAGGTTTTCGAAAGGTGTTACCTTAGTTCCTAACATCAAATAAGCTCAAAGTAATGGGTTCATGATAGTCAAAGTGTCTCAAGAGAACAAAGAATCCTATGCTTAGAAAACAGGGGACAATTTCCTATTTTATTGGAGATCAACATTGAGGTCATAAAGTGTTGGAGCTTATCATCTGGATTCGACCTTATGGGAATACAGTTGGAAAATGATGTAATATAGTTTAGACAAGGTTTTTATGAGTATATTTAAGGAGTTTGAATCCTATTTGTAATAGGACTATTCATTAGGTCTGTAGCTATCATTTTGTAATAAATACCATGTCATGTGGTTAGGCAAGGTGTCAAAAAGTAGGAATTCAATGTATTTAGCTCAAGATAAGGTTATACTATGTTGTAAATGAGCTATAAAATATGAAGAAGTTGAAATACTAAGGGTTGGACACTTTTAGAAAAAAGACTATGTTTATTGTAAGTCACTGGTTTTCAACTTAATACATAGTTTTCTACTTAGCCAACTCAAGATTCATGAAAAGTTCTAGTGTGTTCTTGTTCTCATGGAATGTTTTTACTCTCCTATTATAGTGTTGTTTGCTTATGTTACTCAGAATTCATCATTGATGCTCTGACTTCCTTCATACACAAAACGACTGTGCGTTTTACAGTTTCACATGTGTATCTCTGCACTAGAACTCTAATATGCATTGACATCCATGCTAAGTAGATTGTTTAGTTTTACTGAAGCTATTATGAATCCATAAGAAAAATGTGCACTTAATAATGTGATTTGCAACCAATATCCATTTTTATCTACTTATTATCCCACATAGAGTTAGCCATATATATTTTTATCAAAAATCATTAACCCTTGAGAGGGCCCTCTTAGGTTGAGGAGGCTAAGCCTCAATCAAAAGATTATTTTGAAATAGTTACATGAGATTGATTTGATTGGCAGCCTATTAGGTCTAATTTTGTGATAAAAGTATCCACCATGGGGACAACCTCTTGTAAAATAGGCATAGCCATACGTTTAGTATGGCCAAAACATTGTGCAACAAGGACAACCCTACAGTCCAGCTTTGGGTCAAACTGGTCATCAGGGACAACCTGGTCCATCTCCACCATCGGGGAAACCTCTTCTACAAGGGAAACCTGATGGCCCTCATTATCTAGGCCAACCTGCTCTACAAGGGCAGCCTACCCAACACCAACAACTGATTCAAGCCACTCAACTAGCTCAACAACCGATTCAACCTCTTCAACAACCAATTCAATCTATTCAACAGCCTGTTCAACCTGCTCGACAGCCACTTCAACCTATTTTTCTAACTTAGAAGGGTCCACCTGTTCAGCAGCCAACTCAACCTACTCAACAGGGTTCGCCTGCTCAACCCCAAGGTGATTATTACCCTCAAGGTCAATATCAGCCAGTATATAGTGCGCCCCAAGGTTTCACTTATTACCCTTAAAAACCATCTAAGTTGGTGTATAATCAACCTCAAGTCCATGCATACATTCCATAACAAAATCCATACATTTCTCAGCAAGCACCTCAATGGTATGCTCAGAATTAGTATCCTAGCCCTCAACCCCAGTATCAGCAGAATTATCAAGCTTATAACCCCTATGATCAGAATCCTTTGGGACAAAACATATGGGGGTGGAATTTCTCGCAGATTGGGTGGAATGTTAACATGGGTCCTTATCAAAGACCTCTAATGCCTTTTAATCCTCAATTACCATTTCTCACTATGTTGGAACTGCCTGATGTGTCAAAGCTTATGAATGATCTGATTCTTCATAACCCATACTGGCCTCCAGTTCCTACTAAGATTCTTGTTGATTTTTCTAAGTTTGAGGGCAAGTCGGGAGAAGACCCCCAAGAACATGTTATGACTTACCACTTGTGGTTTTCCTCTAACTCTTGGGTTGACGATTCAATCTAGCTCTGTCTTTTCTAATAGACTCTTATTGGTGCCACTGCAAAGTGGTACATTGAGCTTTCTTATGGCATTTTCCAAGACTTCAACTCTCTTTCCATGTCATTCCTTACACATTTTCAGTTACCGATTTGTTATGAGACCAGGACACACCTCCTTACATCCTTGAATTAGGACCGAGCTACTCATATCTTGGATCATATTCATGAATGGAGACGTTGTCGTTTCTTGATCAAGTTTGATATTCCTGATCAACTTCTCACTGATTGGTTCACTACCACCTTTGTCAATCAGATTGCAAAAGACATAGCTATGGGAGCATGTGTAATCTAAGAACAAGCCATTGCTCATGCCGCTCAACATTATAGTATTTTTGAGGATTTGGCTCAGGTGCCATCTGTAATGTCTAATTTAGAAGTACTTCAGAGTTTTTTGTCTCAACAGAAGACTTTGTTATCTATGATTGGCAGGGTTGATCCTGATGATACTAGCCTTCTCACTTTCGATTTAGAGAATTTTTTTCCATGACTCCTCCATCAAATTGCACTCATTATACAGGTTTTCATTAATTGTATCGATATCCATTGAGCAGTTATGGACAAAGGTGCGTCAACGTGAATCATGTCATCTTCTTGCTGGAAAGCCATCGGTTCTACAGCCTTGAACTCATCACCAAACGCCCTTGAAGCATTTGATGGAAGGGAATCAAAACCTTTAGGTGTTCTCACTAGTTTACTGATTACCTTGAAAGGGAAGATAGTCAATGTCGAGGTAGAATTATTTGATGCCAAGCTTAATTACAATCTTCTCCTTGGTTGTAGTCGGACTCACGCCATGTTGTGCCTTCTGTCCACTCTCTTTCATGTCTTGAAATTCCCGCATGAAGGAAATATTATTACTTTTGATCAATTTTCCTTCTTCACCTCTTCTTTCAACAACAATGTTCTATATGTGGATCAGATTCCTACTCCCTACGAAAGCGTAGGGCTAGGTCTTTTCAAATCTCCTGCCCCTCATGAGTATTTTTCCTCTTCCTCCACCCAACACTATTCAAATCAATATGATCTCTTGGTATGATGACCCATGGACCATCCCTTCACCTAAATAGATCAATTCTTTTAGAGATTCGATGCCTTTAAGTCTGATTGAGATTAATTATTGTGAGCTTCTTGCGGCTTTGAATCCTCTACCTTTTGATCATGCTCCTTTGAGCATGCCTCTCGACGCTTATTCTTAATCCCCTTGGCTCGGTGATTTAGATTCATTCGATCCTTTGAGAGAGATATTTCCTTCCGATGAAGCCATCATGGAAACTTTGTCTCTTGAGGATTTTTTGTGGGATGATGTTCATCATCATTCCTCATTCATGCCCATCCTCAGGGCCATGTCTATGTGTGTTGAGAGGTTCACATCTCAAGTTCCTTCTCCTCCACTTCAAATGCCTTTTCTGACACATGAAGTTTTTACAGAGAGTAACTTGAGTGAAATTATGCAAACGATTCCTATTGAAATTTCCGTCGAACCAGGAATTCTCGAGAACATCCATCTCAGGGTCACCTATTCTTCCGATGAAGTTCGGGTTTATAATAGCCATTTCCGTGAGTTCTGCGATGTATTTGCATGGTCCTATGAAGAAATGACTAGCATCGATCCTAGTATAGTGGTGCATGAGATCCTTACCTACCCTGGTTCGAAGCCTGTTCATCAACGCCTTCGTTGTGTGCACCCTCAAAAGGCTTCTGCCATAAAAAGTGAAGTTGAAAAACTTCTCAATGCTGGTTTCATCTACCTGATTCCCTCGACATAATGGGTGTCCAACATCGCCCCCGTAGGTAAGAAATAGGGTACCATTTGCATCTGTGTTGATTACCGTGACATCAATCGGGCCTGTCTTATGGATAATTATCCTACTCCCTTTATAGATCAGATCATTGATGACTGCGCTGGGAGTGAGATATTTTCCCTCATGGATGGATCTTTTGGCTATAAACAGATTAACATTCTCTTGAATAATTAGCATATGACTCCCTTTATCTGTCCTTGGGGTACTTTCGTGTGTAAGAAACTCCCTTTCACCTTAAAGAATGTTGGGGCTACGTTTTGACGAGTGATGTCGTATGCTTTTCATGATATTAAGCACATCATTCAGCCTTATCTGGATGACCTTCCAGCTCATTCAGCTAAGTGCAAGGACCATCCTGACCATATTCGTCAAATATTTCTTCGTTGTCGATGGTATAACATCTGGTTAAATCCACACAAATGCATCTTCTGTGTCGATTCCGATACTCTTAGAGCTATCATGTCCAAAGACGGGATTTGCCTCTATACGCTCAAAGTAGAGGCTATCATTAATCTCCCCTCTCCATATTCACTACATTAATTGCAGAGTCTGCAGGGGAAGGTTAATTTTCTATGTCGTTTTATACCTAACTATGTTTAAGTAGGTAAAGTATTTACGCGATTACTAAAGAAGGGTGTCGCATTCCTCTGGGATGAGATTTGTCATATGTCTTTTGACGCATCGAAGGTGTTGCTCGTCAACGCTCCTCTGTTACGTCCTCCCAATTATCATCACAATTTTTCCCTCTATTTAGCTATCGCTTTCAACACAATTTTCTTGGTTCTGGTTCAAGATGATGATGACAGTGATGAGCATGTTATTTGCTACCTCTCTCGTAAAATTATCGATACTGAAATGCACTATGCCCATGTCGATAAGTTAGCATTAGCTGCGGTTCAAATGGTTTAATGTTTTCGTCATTATATTTTTTTGCGTAATGTTATTGTGATTTATGAATGCAACCCCATGACTTACATATTGTATCGAAAATTGGTGGGGGGGAAATACTCAAAGTGGATTGTCATCCTCCAAGAGTTTGACTTGGAGTTTACTTCTGCCAAGTTAAAGAAATCATTAGTCTTTTCTGATTCGATTTGCCCCCTTCCCTCTGACTCTGCTCTGTCTGGTTCTGAAGAACTCATTCCAGACGATATGGTTTTTCTGATCTCCACCCTCGATCCTTGGTACATTGATATCATTGTATATCATCAAACTTAAAATTTTAGATCTGAGATGGTGAAGGATGCTCACCAACGCATCCACCATTAGTTGTAACCTTATCGTATTATCAGAGATACACTCTACCGCAGTGGAGTCGATTATATTTTCCACTGGTGCTCGACTCTTGAGGAGGCTGAGAAAGTTCTAAATGATTGCCACTGTGGTTCCTGTGGCGGTCACATGTCTTGTTATGCCACTACACAAAGTATTCTTTGTGCTGGGTATTTTTGGCCCTCTATCTTCAAAGATTGCATTGTTGCTATTCATAAATTTCATGATTGCCAAATCTATCAGCGCAAGATGCGCGCACCGCCTGCACATCTCCACCCTGTCATTACCGTTGGTCCCTTTGTGAAGTGGGGTATTGATTTTATGACATGTAACCCTCACTCAATTGGGGGGCATGCTTATATTAGCATAGCTATTGATTACTTCACTAAATGTGTCAAAGCAATGCCTACACTTGCCGCGGACAGTAAGACAACAGCTCAGTTCATATTCAATCACATCATTTCTAGGTTTTCCATCCCTCAAGCCATCATTACCGATCATGGTTCCCATTTTCGGCCTTATATGGTGGAGAAGTTGACTTCCAGGTTGGGCTTACATCACGGCAGCTCAACATCATACTATCCTCAAGCCAATGGCCAGGTTGAAGCTGTGAACAAATTCCTAGTGACTATGCTTCAATGTACGATTTGTATCCACAAATCTAATTGGCATCTCATGTTATTTTCAGCTCTCTGGGCATACCGAACCTCAATTAAGGATGCGACTAGATTCACTCCATTCCAGCTTGTTTATGGTCTAGAAGCTATCCTTCCGATTGAGTGTGAAATACCTTCTCTCAAATTAGTTGTTGAATTACTGCCCAACACTTCACCTAAAGAAGAGTGTCTTCTCTACTTAGAAAGGGTGGATGAAACTCACCGCTTTGCTGCTTTGGTCATTGAGGCATAGAAGAAGTGCGTAAAAGCCCATTTTGACCAATTGGTTTCCCTTTACTCCTTTGTACAAGGAGACCTCATCCTCCTGTACGACCAAGCTCATGATAAGCTAGCAGCAAGAAAATTTCAACCCATGTGGCATGGGCCTTACATTGTTAAATGCGTTTTGAAGAACGGGGCCTATGATATCATTGATTACGAAGGTCATCCTTTAGATCAGCCCAGAAATGGGTTGTATCTCAAGAATTATTATGCATGATTCATTCATGTATCTTTTGCGTACATAGGTTTTTTTTTTCATTTTTGTACATTTTTTTGGCTTGTTGTGTTTTTCACTAGCACATTTGGCTCAATTTCTGATGGCCAAAATGTCGCTCTTGCGACACATAGGCATCCCAAGAGCGACACTTTGAGGTGGGGAAAAACGTGGTTGGCCTTAGAGTTGCAGTTCTGACACTTTAGTTAAGTGTCGGAAGAGCGACACAATTTCCGATGTTTCTAGATGGTCATCGCTATTCCGACATTAGCCAGGGTGTCACTCTTTTGATGGTAGAATAATGTCGCTATTCCGACGATACCATAAACGTCGCTATAGTGACGAAACCCTACACTGTAGCGACAAAACCCTAAACCGTCGATATTCCAAAGAAAATCTACACTATCACTATTCCGACACAACCCTACACCATCGCTATTCTGACGATACCATAAACATCGCTAGAACGTCAACATATTGACATAAATAAATTTTAATAATAAAATAGTAAACGTCGCGAGACCGATGCAAAAAAACAATTTTGAAAGGAATCAAGTGTCGCTAGAGCGACATTTCAAAACAATTTTAAAATTAAACAAGTGTCGCTAGAGTGATGTTTCAAAACATTTTAAAAACCCCAAGTGTCGCTAGAGTGACGTTTCAAAAAATTTAAAAAAAAAATCAAGTGTCACTAGAGTGACGTTTAAAACATTTTTAAAAGAACTCAAGCATCGCAAGAGTGACATTCCAAATTATTTTTTAGAAGCAATAGCTGTCAGAATACCGACAGAAAAAAACATTTTCTTAGAAAACCAGCTGTCAGAATACCGATGGTAACAAAAAATTATTTAAAAAAAGGATATTTCCCGACCATTCTATTATATGAGATTTTCCAAGAAACCATTGAATGTGAGATAATCCTCCATAAGAAAGACAATGCTTCTATTTTCAAGGAATGATACCTACTTGCCACTGGTTCAAAAATATATTCCTGCTAGGACTATCCTAAATCTAAAAGCCAATTAATTGCACCATAGACCTCCAAGTGTTTTGGCAATTCAAAAGCACATGGTTGTGCCATTCCTCCTCTTTACACAACACACACCTAGAGTGGCCTTGAATTCCCCTCTTTTCATCACCGATCCCTTGTGAAAATGCGTAGCCATGAACTAGAAATCTAAACGCTGGAGAATTACACCATAGACCTCCAAGCATTGGTACAATTCAAAAGGACATGGTTAGCCCATTCCTCCTCTGTACACCAAAAACACCTAGAGGGGCCTCGAATGCATCTTTTCATCACTGATCCCCAGTGAAAATTTTATCCCTAGCCACCAAGTAGAGAAATGATTTAGTCTTCAATCAACCTTCTTTGATCCAGATCTTGTTATAAAACCTTACTATTTTTCCTTTTTCCCTCATCTTACTATGGATTCTTATCCTGCCTTTTCTGAGTGTGCCTCTTAAACGTATTTTTTCCATTTCAAGGAATCAATTCCTCCTCCATGGGTGATACTAACTCTAGCCAGTAGGTCTACAAGTTAATTTAATGAATTTGGATGTATCTCAGTGCCAACTTCCTTGACTTCCTTCCAAATTCTTTTTTGTAGTACCCCTTCTCCTAGATCTATCTCGTTGTTGCAAAGTGGGATCTCAGGTGCCATGATATCAGAGCATCTCAAGGAATGTGTACTGTGATGGAAAATGACCTTAATAGGTACTGTGATGGCTTACACTTTTCAATAAAAGAAAAATTTTCAAAACCTTTCATGTAAAAGTTGTCAAAAATACGATTGTTGCAAACAATTGCATTATTCTTCACAAAAATATCAGCAGTGCCAAGTACATCCTTAGTACGGGCTTCCATAAGAGGTTTCACAATAGAGAATGGCTTTCCAACATCTCCATATCCACACACAACAACAACCTTATCAACAATCATGGCATTTGTGGGTTGCATAAGACCATCTGTGGGAGAGGATCTACATCCATATAAGTTATCAAACTGCAAGAAAAACGAAGAAAGATGCAATCAAATTCATGACAAACCACAAATAAAATAGTATAAAAAATATAACAGAAACACTATCTAGCCCCTGACCTAATTTCATAGCGGTTCAAAGCCCATAAAACAACCTTCCAAATAGGCCCAAACAACTTAGCACCCATATGATCTCGATGAATCACAAGCCATAAAAAACATTGCAATCTATATATTCTAAAATAAATTCATTGTAGCCAGCCTAGAAATACACATAATGCAACCAAAAACATAAATGAAACTCAATGTCTAAAATGTAAGATCTCAATCCAACCTTCGCAAATTACCCTTCACTAAGATATCTCATGTAAACCCACACCATTCCACTAAAACCGATTTCTACCACATCATATTTCTAACCTCATCAGTTGATATTAGTGATCTAAAACTCCCATAAACAATTTTCTGAAATAAAACAAAACATTCTTAATCTGAAGAGTGGCTTGGATCTACACACCAAGAACTAAACAATCTATGATGCGAACATGAAACTTGCATCAAGTTTGAGCATCCTTGACATAGTAGTTACCCATCAGATCTGGCCCCTAGCAATTAAGATAGATGAGCACCACTATTTGTAGCTCATAAACTACCGACATAATAGAGATAGATATGATATGAATCTAAATTTATGGAAGAGGATCACTTATGGAAGAGGATTATACATTCTTTGTTTTCTTAATATTGTCACCATATTAAGAAGGAACTACTAGTTTTATTTACTCTTTTTGTTAGGGCGGTAGAGCCTCATTAATGTGCACTAGTGTTATATGTTCCCAAATATTTTCAAATCTCAGTTTATGAAAACAAGTGCAAGGTAGGGGACAAAGTGAAGAGCTAGTTCAACGAAGGAAGTTAGGAGCTGCTAAATTGGAGATTGGATACTAAGTGATTTGAGGAGTGAAATATATTGTTATATGAGCAGACATTCTTGGAGCATTCATAGAAGACCTTGTTTGAAGCATTGATGAAGATATTTTTGAATACTTGAAGCCCTGTTTAAGAAGCCTCACTTAAGCATAATTGAAATCCATTGAAGTAGCCTCTTGGTAATAGATCTTGATAACCCTTCTTGGAGCACTAGAATGTATCTATGATAAATCTCTTGATGATAAGAAACCTGACCTGTGACAATATGAGACAAAATGTGGGATATGATCTATAGAGGCTTGTTTTTTTTGGAGCAGACTTTGGAGACTAATTGAAATAGATTATATTCTTGACCTAAGTACATTGAAAGATATGTCAAACATACCATTGAATACTTCTGAATAAATCCATTGAAGCTTATTTGAAGTATCTTGGAGGCAATCTATACCACCTATAGAAGAAATTGTTGAAGTATAGCTTACCTGCAGTGAGGTTTCCACCTGGATCCAACATTATGTATGGAACCATAACACCCCTAACATGCCAAACAAAATGATTATCAAGAACAATTAAGGAAATTTATAACTTGTTTTGAATGAAAATTTGTACAAAGGCTTAAAGAGACATTGTTGAAACATAAAAGTATATTTTGGATGCACTATAACCATATTTCATCAAAGTGTTTGTTATAAATACCAACACATTGCTTGGAGCTCACATATGTCAACAAATAAAAAATGTGGAATGTGATGGAAAATGAATTCATTGGGTACTTTTTTCCACCTAATGGTTTACTTTCTCTTACAATTTGTGAAGGATGGAATAAGCCAGATCAAAGAACCAAATTTGAAGCCTATTTCAGACCTCTATAGGTTAGCTCCAACATAGATAGGTTGGCTCCTCCACTAAATATATATTCGCGTCCTAAAATATACATGATAGTTCAATAGGTTCGAACGAGTATAAATAGAGGATGAAATTTCCTCCATTTCGGCCTTCACTTGTCCAAAAATTAAGAAGAAGATAAGATAATAAAGTGAAAAGAGGACCATGAATAAGGACTAAGATTAGAAACAAGATTATTTTGTGGCATATCTCCTAAAGGATCAAAATTATCTGTGATCCATCTCTGTACTAAAATGACTGAAGTCTTTTTGATTCATCTTTGAGGCATAAGACCAGAAGTATGAAGTAATTTCTGTGAAAATTAAGTGAATAATTTTTTTGCATGGAGGTAAAGGTATCTCTAAGGGGCCAAGACCTTGTGGATTATCTTTGAGAAAGTAGACCAAAAATTTGTGAGAAAGATCTTAGATCCTAAGATTGAATTTACGTGTGAAAAAGTATTTCATCACTTGTGGTAGAGGGAGACAAAATTATTTGTTTTCTTAAGATTGTCATGATGTTGAGAAGGGACTGTTATTTATATTTATTCTTTTTTTTAGGGCATCATAGCCTCAATAATTCACACTGGTATTATATGATCCCAAAGAGGGTCGAGTCTTAGCTTATGAACATGAGTGCTAGATAGGGGATAAAGTGAAGAACTAGTTCAACAATGGATTTTACGAGTTGCTACATTGGAGATTGGATACTAAGTGATTTGACGAGTGAAATATATTTTTATAAGAGCAGACATTCTTGGAGCATTCATAGAAGACCTTGTTTGAAGCATTGTTGAAGATCTTGTTGAATACTTGAAGCGCTATTGAAGAAGCCTCATTTGAGCAAACATGAAATCCCTTGAAGTAGCCTCCTGGTAGTAGATATTGACAATCATTTTTGGATTAGTAAAATGTATATATGATAAATCCATTGATGATGAGAAAAATGAACTATGGCAATATTTGTAATAATTTGGGATATGATCTATAACAAATCTTAGATATTTTGGAGTGGAATCTGGAGACATCTTAAAATAGACTTGATCCTTGACCTAAGTACATTGGAAGATATGTCAAGAACACCATTGAAGACTTTGTAACCAATCCATTAAATCCTATTTGAATTATCTTGGAGGCCATTTGTGGCACCTCTAGAAAACTTTGTTGAAGTAAATCTTAGAGTGGTATGTGATGCATTGTTGGAGTAGTATTGGATACATTATTTAAGAATTGGTAAAGTATTATTGAAGAGATAGTTCATGTATTATTGGTAAATCACTTTTTGGAGTTGAAAGATAGCATTATGATCCAACCTCCATACACAAGGACTGATACATGACCTTGGTTTCATGTTGGCTCTCAAAGACTCTAGATTGACACAAATCACCACATCCTATAGTAAAACAACATTTTCCACTTACGCCATTGATAGAGCATCCCATCTTTCAATGCCCAATATCAAGTGATAGATTCACCTATTCATGACTTGGCAAGCTCCCTTTCCAATTTTTTCTACTAACCTAATGAAAGAGAAATAGATTCACACATTCATGACTTGGGATGCTCCCTTTCCACCTCTTCTACAACATTGACAAATGATGCCTTTATCTCCTCATAAGTAAAGTATTCAGACACAAAAATCAATGTGTACTTGTATCAACCTAACCACATGCCCTCAAGAGGATCACTTCATACTTCTTAGTTGTTGCATCTATTTTGGGTAGCAAGCAACAATAAAAGGTCTATCATTCTTCAAATAATTCCCTAAAGAAAAGCCCTAAAGAGCAACACCTCATACTTATAGATTGTCCCACCTAACTGGGGAAAGAAGTGACAAGGAAATATTTATGATTTTTCAAATTCTAGATGGACATAAACACTTTGTAATGCAGTGACAAGCAAAAATTTTAATTCTTTTAATTATAGATGGATGAAATCACTTTGTAATGCCAAGTTGAGAACCTTCCTCTACTTGTAATATCCTCTATCAGGGGGAAAAATTCACACCTCTACCTTATACCAACACTAACGAAGTTAGAAATCCCATTGGCCCATCCTATTTATCTGTCAAGACTCAAGTTTGAAGCATAATAAAAAAATAATGGACACTGTTATTATACAATAAGTTGAAACATAAACTAAACTACAAGACAAGGATATTTATCCTCAGTGGGGAGGATGAACCCAATTCTACCAATCCTATCAAAGAGTTGTCCCTATAGAGAGTTGTCCAAACATATTTGGAGCCCAACAATCTGAGATCCATATATCTACTACAACCGAACTATGACGCAACCTAGTGAATTTACATATCAATGATCATCCTATGAGGATGGACACTTTCCATCAAGTTTTTGAGGTCTAGATCAACAGAGATGGGGATCATTACCTTCTTCAAAAATTGGCTTGTTGGGGGAAGCTTCATAGGCATCAATAAGGCAGCTAAATTTTTTTCAAGAAATGTATTTAGATGATCAAAAGAAAGGTTAGAAAAATTAATAGACACACTCTAGACATCCATTAAAAACATACTCACTATTCATCAAATACTAATGGTGGCAATTTTACACTAGAGTATTAGCCCAACAAGGATCCCCTCCTTTCCAAAACATCAAAACATTCATTGATTTTTTCCTTAGGTGTAACATTAAAGATGGGGATAAGATGGTAGACTTTTATATGGATTATTTAATACTGCTTGCTATGAATGTGTGGGACCCAAAATCTCAGCTAGATGATGTGAATTTTATTTATTTAGCCACCTAAATGATAGTCACTAAATATCAGAGGGAAAAGACAGTAGAGATCCTTGTACAATGTAGAGGGAAAAGACCCAATAGCCTCTCTAAACATGGAGTCCTCTATCCAACATTGAAATAGAGAACAGATTTATGAATTCCACAATGAATCTGTGTTGGTAAGTGGATTACAAGTTCATTTATGGATCATAACATATAGGAGCAGTTGCATCCTTGACTATGACTCAACTGCTAAAACTATGAAGAGAACATTGCAGGCCTGAACATGGGCAAAGCAGGTAGAGAAAGATTGGAAGACTTAAGAGAAAATTATGTTGAGACTCGAGAAGAGAACAAACACTTGAAAGAGAAGGTCCAAATTTTCAACTGGAGGATGGAAAATATGGAGAAGCACTTTGAGACCTCTACCAAACTATTTCCATTACTAAACAATAAGTTTCTATGAATGTCAAGATTCTCTCATTACAATAATTGTTAATTGGGATAAGCACAGAGTGAAGCTTGTATGCCTTGGTGAGGTGGTCATCTAGATGGATAGTTGGCAAGAAAATGGGTTCACTCAAATGATGGTACAACTGCAACAAGAGTTAGTGGAGAAGGAGGTGGCCTTCGAACGACTCCAAGAAGCTGTCCAAGGCTACGAGGAAGGAGCGCCACCTTCCTTTCCATTGTTAAAGACAACACCATGACTAAAACCACCTTTTTAAGCTCACTTTCCATAGACATTTCTCTAGTGCAGATTGGTGATTTTGAAAAAGCATACCAGAGGCATTCGTTCCCAGATCCTAAAGAAAATGGGCTATGATGAACAAGGATTAGGAAATTCAAGGAATTCTAAAGTCCATTATAGCTACACAGAGGCCAAGCATAATGGACTAGACTTTGATGGAAAAATGGAAAGGCCCATCACCATCAAGACCATTCTATAAAAATAAAGACATGTTGGTGTTGGCCTATTCATCAGGAGAAGTAGCAACAACAAATGAAGGTAGTAGTCCACTATTATCTTAGCCTCTTGTCCAAGAATCTTACCATATCAAGAATGGAATGTGTTAGGTTCCTATAAGTATAGGATTCATAATTTGGAATTGACTTATGATAGTCTTGTGAAATATGTACATACCTTGCTTTCTGCAAGTTCTTTTCCCATATTTTGTAAAAAAAATAAAAAATAGCAAATCAAAAAGAGGGTAAAAGTCCTAAAAGAAAGATCAAAGGACTTAGAAAAAATAATATACCCCAAAGAAAAAAGAAATAAAACATGAAAGTGTGCAAATTCAAATGCCACTACTTTTTACTTTGTTACTGATGATTGTGGCAGAGTGTCAATAAATGTTGTAACCAATGATGAGTTGTTGTTCAATCTTGACTTGTCATGGTTTCAATTTTATTGTTGTAGAATAGTGAATAAAGATTAGTCAGATTGTTTAATCCTGATTAATTAGTAGATAGGTAGAGAATAAAGAGGAGCTCATCAGTTTAATCTAAGCCCTCGAATGATATAAGGAAGATTTAGATAGTTTTTATGCTTTCAAAAGAATAAAATGTTCAAGGTTGCTAGCTCAAATGCACCTGAAAAATGGAAGAAAAAATGTTAGATTAAAAGTTGGGAAGGTAGAAAGAAGTGGGAAAATCATTGGAAATAATTATTACCAGGAAAAAATCACTAATTTCCACTCCCTTATAGTTGTTTTTCATTCTAAAATTCTAGTCAAAGAGGCTCAGAGCATTTCTCTGACTTTTGTTGGGACCAGACCCAAGGCTTAATGACTGTTAAGTTAAAAGTGTTGAATTCCTATATTAATCCCAAATTATCATCATTTACACTACATTCATCCATTACACTTTAATTTCATAAGTAAAGACCCTTTTACTTAGTGGGAAATAAAATTCCCTTTTGATTAATCTCCTTGATTCATAAAAACATAAAAAACCCTCCAAAAATATTATACTCCAGGTTAAGGTGGTCAAATTATAAATGATAAATCTTTGCTTTTACATTATCACTTTACTTAGTTATATAATTATATTTCGGTGTTTTTCATTATCCTTGGTCATATTAACTTCTAATTTATTTATTAAATCCTTATAAACAAACGTTATCCTATTATTATAACTCCTTTTATCTAATTATCCTCGAAAACCCACTATCATAAGCTTTTTTGCCAAAATTAATTATCCACATGTTTAAATAAAAAACCCCAATTATATCCCCTTTGGCATAAAACTAACATTATGTAAATAATCCCGCCCCATACAGTTATTGGACCCCTCCATGGTCTAAAACTATATAATAAAAATGTAAATATGATTTTCGGGCAAATCTTATGACTTTGGAAACTGAATTTACCCGCAAAGCCTTTGCAATAGACTTTCCAATTTACCCTGCCTCATGCGCATTCTTAACCATATATATAAACTCTCTCTCTCTCTCTCTCTCTCTCTCTAGATATATATATATATATATATATATATATATATATATATATATATATATATATATATATATATATATATATAACATCCACTTTAAAAACCCCTTTTGAAATCTATACATAAAACCTTTTGATTAAAACCTTGGTTAAAATATAAATGTACAAAGGTTTCATTATATATTTCATCCGACACTGCATAATAAAGAATTCCAGTCCCACCACCATTTCGACCACAACTTCTAAACTAATCCTGGCCCTTTGCTTCAAAATTTTAGATCCAATGGCACAAAATCCTTTTCGCGCTCATAAATCAATCGACCTCCTGCTGCCCAAATGAACATGAAATGGGTGGTATTCCCATTTCCACGCCTTGCGATGTGGCGTCTCCTCATTTCATCGCATTTGTTTTGGAAAATATAGCTTACCACCCTAAGCCAATGCGAAAACCAATGATGGTTTTGCATTTTAAAAATTAAAACTTTTTCCTGCCATTTGATAGGACCTGCAATTAATGCATTTATGACGGTTAAATATCGAAATTTTAAAACCTTTGTTATACCTTTTAATGTATAGTTACGTATTTTGAATTGAAAAGAAGTTTCTCCTGACTTTTTTAAAGCCTCTTGATTGTGTTCAAGCCCCTGTTTATCGAATTCAAGTTAAAAACCAGGTTTGACCACAAATTTCGCTTTTGAAGACTAGCTAAGCCATCTGATGCACCGGTAAGCCGAACCAGAGCTCAAATTCAACAACAAAAAATTGGAGAAACCCTTTCGACTACCAAAATACCTACATTTAAGGTATTTTTCGACATTCTAGCTTGCAAAATTCATGATTTAAACCTCCAAATTGAACCAATTAAGCAATAATTAGTGAATTTTTCCATCGTAGTGTGTCCGAAACCTTGAAAAAAGAGGGTAAATCCTCACACAATTTCTCTATAATTCTCTGATCCATAAAAGCCTCATTTAATGCCAAATCCTTAGTCCAAAACCCCTGAAAGATCAATTCCACAGTTCAAAAAGGTTTTTAAACCTATAGAATACCTGGAAAACCCCTTTTACACTCACAGTCATTCAGAAAACCTGTGTTTTCTGTCTTAAACCTATTGACTGTGTCCCAAATTCCTAATTGAAAACTGAAGTGCCCACTTCCATCATATTTACATATAAGATTGCTCAATTACCCTCTGTTTCAACAACTACAACTATTGCAAATTGTTTAATCTTGCTTTAGTTATTTCAAAATGACAAAAAAACAAATGACACCTAAAGCTGGAGGATCCAAGCTTGTTAAACCTGGAGGATCCAAACCTCCTAAGTCTGAAGCAGAAAAAGCCCCAAAATCCACCCATGCACTCACTGCAAAAGCCATTGTGTCTGTTAACCCCCTTCAGCCACCAGTGTCTACTGAAGAAATCATCCCCTTGGTTGATGTGGATTATAAAATTGTAGACCCCGTGGTAAAATTCAACTTATTAGATGTTCAAAATTGGTGTTATGAAAAGTTCCTAGAGAAAGATAACATTCCTCTCTAGGATACAAATTTACCCAAATATGTAATCCCAGTAACACATCCTGGTCAAGACCTAGTAAGAATGTGCCAAAAGTACTATGTTCCAGACCAAAGAGCAATTGTCAATGCTGATAGGGAGATTCTTTTTTCTATCACCGCAGAGTCCATAAATGAAATGTTGCAACTATAGTTTGACCCTAGGGCAGTTCCCCTATCCATTGAACCATTGACTTAGTTATATTTGGGACTGGATTTCCCTAAGAGATTCATGGTTTTTTAGAACTTTGTGCCAGCTCAAGTGGACATTCCAAAGTTGAAACCTCCCTATTCCACTTCTAAGTTTCCTGAAGGTTCACGACATGTAATTTCAATGTTATCCTTCATATTGGGCTATTTCACTGATTAATTCACTGATGAATCCATCCTTCTTTTTTTGTCCACCTTATCTCCTGGTCAACCTCCTGCTATGATTTTTGACTATGCTAGGTTTATAGCTGATTCTATCCATTATCAGTTGACCAAGTTGACCACTAAAGGGGTATTCAGATATTATTCATATTTATTTCACTTGTTCTTATACTCACAAGCTGATCACTTTCCAATAGCATTACAAAAATTGAATGTAGAGGGCCAGCCTCTATCAGTTGTCTTTTGGACATCACTATTGAGAAAATAAGGAAGTGAATACAGCTACACCGATTTTACTTATTTTTTCATTAGGCCAACTATGAATTTGATACATAAATCAGAACATCCTAGAGTAAGTGAAGAAATGAAAAGGATATTACAACTATCAGAGGAATGCAAGATGGGAGATTGGTACTTGTATGAGAAACACACTGAATTGAGAATCTTTGGAACCAACCTGCTTCCATACAAATTACCTAAGTTTTTGACTATCAGAGTGTTTTCTTTAGAGTATTTGAGATAGGTTTTGAATGTCGATGCCATCAATTTCTTGGCCTCCAAGAAGAAAACTCAATTCAAACTGAAAAATCAGATTGGTCCTTTCATTATAAATAATAGCAAAGCTGATAAAGAGATAGAAAAGAGACTGTTAGAGCTAAAATTTCAGAAATTTTTCCCTTGGAATTATGACCCTCAAAGTCTTCTAAGCAGTATAAGGGTTGAAAATTAACTACCCCCTTTCATACATGAACCCAAGCCTGATATTGAGAAATTTTCAAATCAGATAGAATGGGTAGCAGACACTTTGACAATACAACTGCTAATGAATAGGCAACAGAAAAAAGGGATACCACACCGGCCATGGTAGCTTCAAAGTAGCCAGAATATTCAAGAAAAAGAAGTATAGTTGAGGGAGCCTACACAACAGAGACCACCACAGATACTAAATTCAAGTTGATTTACAACAAAAGGCTCAGATTCAGTTCCATAGGGAAAGATAAAGTGATAGAAATTGATGTTACAAATGGCTAAGAAACAAATAATGAGCTTGAGGTAAACAAGGATGAGGCCGCTAAAATAATTAATGAGACTTTAACAGAAATAGAAAGGGAAGAAGCAGCAGCCAAAGAAACAAACTCCCAGATGATTGAAAAGCGAGTTAGTATGGAAGCTTCTTCTTCTCAGACAATAGAAGAAAAATATTTGGATATTAAAGAAAGATATAAATAGATCAAACAAAGGAATTAAGAAATCAAAAGTGAGATTTATTCTCAATTTCTCAAATAGAAGCCAAGAAATCAAGACAGGTTACTTACAGCATTTGATTACTCCTCAAATAAAATGATCATGTCATATTTACGACCAACTACTTCAACTCCAAAAATAGTGGATAACTACAAAAAGGTTGAATTTGAAGTAGATACTAAAAAGGTGCATGAACTAGATCAAATAGAATTCCATAGACATAGCTCTGAGATGCTATATTCTACTGTGGTGAAAAAAGCCATGAATGTGACAAATTTGCAAAATACCACTATCAACATGCAAGACCAAATGAAACATGAAAAAGGCTCTTTGTATGCCAAACATTTAAGGATCAAGGCCTTAGAAGATTTAATTTTACAAATATGAGTTGACCCATCAAATGTGCAAGCTCTTGAAGCATTGATCAAGAAGAAAAATGATGATATTGCTACTTTAAGGAAACAACTAAAACTTCCTCAAAGTGAGCACCCATAGAGTAAGGAGATACTTCAAGAACAGAAAGAAAAAGAGGATATGATGCAATTGATCATAAAGCTAACTGCCCAAATCAAAGATATTGAAATTCAAATGGATATACTTATAAAAGAAAAAGAAACAATGAAGGAAACTGATACTTCCACCATTCCTATAGTCATACCTATTATTACTGCTATTGTTCCTTGTACACTGGGAGAAAATTTGGTACCAAAAGAGTTATTGGCAACTGTAGTGTTAGTACAATCAGCCACAACATCAACAATAGATTCTTCAACCACATAGGTACAACAGACAAATGAAGCAGGACAAATAGTAAAGGCTATGGAGGAGATGTCACTGAAAAACAATGAAATTAATAGTTTGAAGAAAATGATTCAGAATATGAAAGTATCTAACAAAGAAGCATTAATTAATGCTAACAATTATGAGCAAAGGGCCAAAAGACTTGAAGAGCAAGTCAAAAGCCTTCAAAAATATTTGAGTTTCACTGCACAAATTTCTTACATGAGAAATTACCTATGGACCAATATAATTGAGGCTATACATCTCCAGTGGCCATCAATCCATATCATATATGAACAAAGAGACCTATTTATAATAGCACAAGTAGAAATCCAGAAGACAACAGAAGAATTATCAGATAAAGCAGCACAAGCATTAAAGCTAATCACTTTCTTGAATAGTAAAAACAAAAAAGAGCTAGAAGAATTGAAGATGCAGGATAGGACAGAGACAATATTGCAAATCAAGAAAGTTTTGACCAAGAAAACTCTAATGAACAATTTGAAAGAAAAATGTGAAGCCATGAATTTTTCTATTACCAATTTTTTAGCAAAATACACTATGTTAAGACAAGATGGCATTCCAGATATTCATGTCTTCAATGAGAAATTGATGGACCAAAAGGAATATGACAAAAAGATAAGTGATCATGCCAAAGAACTGGTCAACAAGCCATCTCCACAGGGCTCTCCAACAGGGAAAGTTGTTCTCCAGTATATTGAAGACTTATTTTTCCTTCAAAATGAAATCAAACATTTGTTTGTAATTAAACCAAATTTTGCCAAGTATAAGCATGCTTATGAGAACTTCAGAAAACTCAAAAGTGTAAAAATACTAGATGGTGAACAATGGAAAACTTTTACAGATTTATTATAATGACAAAGAAGCAGAACAGTGAAAGAAAGTGCAGGTGAAACAGTCAATCTGAGAATGAAAAATAAAATAGTTATTTTATTTTGATTTTTTACTGCTAAGAAGTCTCCTTTTACAACAATTAAAGGATAAAATATCAGGATGAAAGAATAGAGTCAAAGTGTATCAGAGAGAAAATAAATAGCCAGCTGATTTTGACTACTGTAATTTCCCTTTTTACAGTAGTAAAATGATAAATAAACAGCGTGAAAGAACACCAGAGATGAACTACAGTGTTAAAGAGTATAAGTGGAAAGAGTATCAGTTAAGTCATCTTCCAAAAATATATTTTTCAATATGCCAGCAAGCATGTACAGCTATTCAACAAACAGTTTTTGTTAGATAAGTTAGTTCTATATTTTCTATATAAGAGAACAGCTTGCTAAAGTTGTTACGTAGTTGTCCCTCTTAATGTGTAAAGATATTTTATATCCCATAGATTTATTCCTAGATCTCTCTAAGATATTTGTAATAAACATTTGTATAAATACTTCAGTTTGTGAAGTGTTTAGTGTGGAATAAAATTGCTAAGAACATTATAGACATTTTTCTAGTACGTTGGAGGCTCACATGTGTTGATTTGAATAAAAGAAATAGTCTGGACAATAGCCAATTGGACTTCATAATTCAGGATTCGTGGCATAATTTGAAGAGTAAAGTACTTTCTTACTCTCATTGTTTCCTTTTATGAGTTACATACAATTTCATATATGTTGTTCAATCTTAGTGATTAATTAGGAGTATTATTTCAGGACTAGTGTAAAAACTCCTTGTCTTAACTACTTAATTATTCAAATGTTTTCTTCTAATTTTCATATTTAGGAATTATTAATTGCTCCTAGTCCTGTTTGACCCCTACCTCCTTCCTCTTTTTCTGGATCAAAGGATCCTTCATTTCCCTTTATCCCGTAGCAAGCCATTTCATCAAAACAATCTATTCAAATCTCTAAGGGTTATCTACCTCGCCCTGAATACATTAGCATCCTTTCGGCCTTGCCTTCTAGTTCTTCTTGCTAGACTTTGACTCCATAGCCTAATGGACTAGCAGATCCCTCTTTAATTTGTCTTCAAGTAATCTTATTTTCCACCAAACATTTTAAAACCAAAACCAATTGTTCTATCATAACTATCCTAAAGGATTAATCAAAAACATAAGTTAAATCATAAAGAGAGAGCCCTCTCTGAAATTTAGGAAGGCTAGATCCTAAATTTCCAAAGTATGTTTGTGGTTACCCCTAGTTTTCTTAAACTAAAAACCAAAAGCCCATAATCTTGAGAAATTACTAGGGTGATAACATACTGGTGACCATAATGGGGAACTAACCAATCTCTAGTTTTAAATTTAGTATTAAAGGAAGATCTTTCATTTATCTTTTTACTTTAAGATTATTTTTAAAGGGTTGTGGGTATTCATAAATAGTCATTATGGCTTCTAGGAAAACCTACTACACCAGGTCTAATCCGGATCCTAACCCTGCAGTGATAGTAGACAACCCAAAACAGATTGGAAAAAAGAAAAAAATAAATTGTCAATTTGGAAACTGAAGTACCATTAAGAAAAGCTAATTCTTTACCCAAAGAATTAGTGAGCTTATCTGATATTTATTTTGATTTCAAGTTTGAACAATCATTGTTTAAAACTAAATATGAAAGTGATTTAAAAAATACTCTAATAGATCATGTTTTTCCTTCTTTTTTGAAAGCAAAACAGAATATTATTTTAGCAAAAATAAAATCAGATAAATTTGAATCTCAAAGTCAAGTAGAAAGGATTAATGTTACACTGATTAAAGACATTGAAGAAGCTATTAAATTAGCCCATTTATTATCTCACATTAGGCCTCCAGTTTCTCAATTGCACACAACAATAATTCTAGCAGCAGACTCAACTCTGTATGTTGTCACTTCATTTTTAGATACCACTACAAGTTCATCCACTGAAAAATATAGTCCTAAGTTTCCTTTGCAGCCTAGGATATTATTCCCCTCATTCACTCAATCCACTACATCCACTAGTTTTATAAGCACAACATCTTTATTTCCAAGTAGTTCCATATATATACTAGCCTCTTTTCCAAGCTCTTCAAGTACAACTTTCAGCACATCATCTACTATATCCAACACTACTCCTATCATTACTGTTATACCTCCCAGTTCAACAAAACTTCAAGCCATGGCTGCTAGGTATGCTCCCCTTTTCTTACCCCAAAACCTCCATGATGCCTCAAGATTACTAGAAAAATATACCACTATTTTATGGCCTGTCACAATATACTGCTCAACAACATGTCACAAAAATAACAGACTATTGCCAAATTTATGAAATTGATGAGTCATATGTTCAGATGAGGTTATTTGCTCAAAGTTTAATGGGAGAAGTAAAAAAATGGTTTAAAAATTTAGCTTCTGGTAGTATAGCTAATTTAGTTGCATTTCATAGAGCATTCTTAAACAAATGGGAAAAGAAAAAGAATCCCTTGCAAATTTTGTCTGAGTTTGATGCTTTAAAAATATCCCCTAATGAGTCTGTACAAGATTACTGCACTAGGTATAACAGTGTTTATAATGCCATTCCTGTTGATATTAAACCTACACCCTACTCTGTACTTCTTAATCTCCCTGATGGATTTGATCTAGATATGGCTTATCAACTAAGAGAAAGGAATGATGAAACATTAGAACAGATGCAATTAGATGCTATTGGTGTAGAAATTAATATTCTAGCCAAAAAAACCAGACTTAGGAATGAAAGGAGAGTCACAATCAAAGAAGAAAAATCAAATTCAGATGATAAACTAGATTTCTTTGCTATAACTTTAGAAAATGTGGTTGATAGATTAGAAAATATCGAAAGAAAACCACAATGGGATAACCAACCACAAATCAGAAATCCCAACTTCAGAAAAAACAATAACCCCGGAAAAGCTAAAGAAGTTGCTCCAGATCAAAACATTAGCCCCCCATTCCAAGAGAACTATGCTAATAGTTCTCATAATAATGATTGAGATGAGGATAACATCAATATAGTAATGGGGATAGATGAAGAAAACACTATTTTCCTCACTTAGGAGGATCAAGAACTTTTTGAGCTTCAACAACTCAAAGTAGAATTTAATGAATCCTTTGATTTAAAACAAGGTTATGACTTCACCATTAATGAAATTCACAGTCAGTAGAACCTTAGGAGAAAGAAAAAAATTGAGCCTTCTCAAAAGACAGTTCTCAAAATAAAACTAAAAAGAATGTAGAAGCACCAAAAACAAAAATTTTGCAAATTCTCCCAAGGGAAAACAAGCAAAATTCCAATCCTCCCAGTCCCAAAAAAATTCCAAGTCAAATAATTGTTGACATCACTGAAGAAGTGGCCCAATCCTCCAATAATTCCCAAAAGGCCAATAATACCAAAGCCCCTAATTCAGTAAAATACCAAAAACTATTAATACCAAAGCTTCTACTGAAAGTTTTGTTAGCCACTGATAAATTCTGTTATACCAAAAATTGGCTAATTTGTTCTTCAAAACTCCAATAGATAATTCCCTTTGAAAACCTTTCATATTTTAATTTTTTATGAAGACAACTAATCTTTTCGTTAATCTTCACTGCTGTTTCCCTTATAAACCTAAAAAATCCGTTGTTTTTTTGAAGAAAAAGACTCCTGAAAAATCCCATTTTTCATCATTTTTCCCCTCTCATTCATATAAAAACCCCATTTTCATCCCATTTTTCTTCATAAAATTCCTCCTTTTCCCTCATTTCCCTTCATTTCCTTCATAAAATTCCTTTGATAAGGTTTAAAACTCCTTTTTTAACCTTATCGAAACCCTCCAAAACCTCTGAAAAACCCTCATTTTGGCCTAAAAACATTCATTTTTCTATAAGGCCTGAAGCCCCTTTCAGCCTTAGCCCCATGCCCCTTTTTCTGCATAAAGCCCAGAGCTACGATCAAGTTCCAAGGCCTAATCGCAAATCGCAATTGGAGCTTTCCCTTAATGTTTTTCCTTTGTTCTTCCAAAAACTTCTGATGTGATGATTTTTCTCCCTTCAACCCCAGATCCAATCTTCGTCATCGATCTTTATAAATCCAACGAACAGTGCTAAAGTTGCATCGAGCCCATAACCTTACTCCATTACCCCTCCGATTGAATATTGACCATCGATCTTACTCCCAGATCTGACGGCTAGCATTTAATCGCATCACAAATTTTCATTTTACCCTTTGTTTTTCCCCCTCTGCTTATTGCGATGCCCCGTTGAGATATCAGCCGTTGAATCCACAAGAACCAACTGCTCAGACTAAATTGGACTCTACTCAAAAGCCCATACCATTGCGCTCGCCAATCAAATCTCCACCATTGATCTCTGAACCTGATCCAACGGTCAGCGCTTAATCGCGCATCGCAAAATCAATAGCCCTGGTGTTTTGACCACTTTCCTTTTCTTTGATGTGATTTAATTTGGACTATCTATTCCACCAGATCCAATGGCCATCGTTGCATTGCATCTTGCCCTTCGATCACGTAAACCTCCACTGTTCCGACCTCTGATTTAATCTCCACCGTCAATCTTTCTTCATATCAGACGGCCCACGTCGCATTGCTCTATTGCATCAGAAAAACACAAAGGCTTAGCCCCTTGATTTATTTTCTCTAATTTCCATATTCCCGATTTAATCTGAGCCGTTGAATCCACAAGAACTGACGGTTGAGATCGCATCGCACTCTGTTCATTAAGCCCTCCATCATCGACCCATCTTCAATATCCATTGTTGATCTATATCGTGATCCGATGGCCTTGACTTAATCTTCCCTCCATTCATCCAACCACCTCCACAATTGACCCCACTAAAAGACCTCGATCATTGGATATTCTAATCCAATGGCTTCAATTTAACCATGCTCCCAAAGCCTCCAAAGTAGTTCTCGACCCATTTTTGTAGGATTTTCTTAACTTTTATATGTTTTTTGCGGGTTATCAAGGTTTTGTCCACCATTTTAAAATGAAACAATGGCTAGGGATGATGATCCCCAGACCATTTATTCTTAAAGAAAATGATCCTACACGATTCAAATTATGATTCCACCTATGCCTCATGAGCATGTGTGAGGTCACAAAACCTCTGTGCACCTGCAACACAGCGAAAACATAGTGAATAGAAAACAGACGAAGAGTATCAGTGTCAAAGATAAGATCAGAGCTGAAATCAATGTTTAAAGGTTTTAACATAGTTTTGAAGTATTAAGGCATAAATTCGACTATGAAAACCCTAATCCACAAAGCTAAAGACATGTATGAAGACCTAAAGATGAAGATTAAGCCTAATTAGGCCTAAAACACATAACAAAGACATATTTAATGTGTTTTAAGATAAAAAAGGAGATCTATCAATATGAGAAGCCTCCACTACCACATAAGAGGCTAATTGAATCATCTCCAGCTACCACAAGCCACCTGCAGCCTCAATAAATCGAAAATAAGGTCTAATCATTGCCGGAATAGAAGATATTTGTCTAAATACAACTGAATAGTTATTTCAAAAAAAAGAAGATATTTTAAGCTGTCAGTGAAGTTATTATAAAGGATAAATAGGCCTCGAAGTCAATATTTCTACCCATTGAGCCTTAAAAAGCAGAAACAGAGTAAATGAAAGAGAGTTGTAATTCAATGCTCTCCTACCTTAAGCCTTGCATGGTTTTCGAGGCTAGGAGTTAAATTTAGTATAGAATTAATTGCACCTCTCTCTTAAAACTCTTGCACCTCCTCATTCCTTCTATAAATATTTCTGAGGCAGATGAGAAATTTTTGGTTGATTGTTCACTAGTTGTAATACTGAAACTCTCTGAAATAATACATAGTCTGTCTAAAGTTGAGGAAGAAATTGAAGTCTTGGAAGCTTGATGATGTTGTTGCTTGCCTGTTCTTGAGAAGGCTTTATCATTGGATCCATGACCTTGGTTGTTGGTGAAGTATTCTGAACTATTTTATGTTCTCTCCTGTTTTCATTTTGTTCCATAAATGCTTACCACACTAGGATTAAAGTTTTAGGCTAAGAAATGACTTCTAGAAGCACCTTAGACCTGTTCATCCTTCACTGTTTTATGTTTTCTTCTGTTTCAAGGTATTTTAGAGTCTTTAATCTCTCTCTTTAGTCCTCATGCTTGTTTATTTCTCTAATAGTTAAAATTGCTGGTTTCAGCATGATTTATGGTTTTCCCTACTTGTCTGCTGCCACTTGAAAGCTATTTTTGAAGTCTCCCTTTGAAGTACCATTGCTTATAGTGAGCCAAGGAGGTCTGTTTTGATCATGCACTTTGTCCTTGCTTGAAAAATTGTTTTAAAGGTCTTTATAGTTGTGATCATAGATTTTTTTAGGTATTCCCTCTTCTATGACTGCAATTATTAGTGAATCTATGTTTTCTAAGTCATTTGAAATAAAATATTTGAGGAAATAGGATGTGCTCCTGAATCTTAGATTTCATTTTAAAAGTTTTTTTGAAGTCATTATTTGCTTAAAGTGTGGTTTGTAGAATTCATGGTTAGCCCTATTTATCAAATTCCTCTTTATTGTTCAAGTTATGTTTTCAAATTCCCTTTGTTGAGAATTCAAACTCTCTTTCCAAATCATTGATGTCCATCTCATTCACAAAACCAAAGGATCTTGTGGCCAAGTTAGATTTTCCCTCTGATATCCCATATCCATTGATGAGTTTGTTATGAACTCTTCTTGACTCCATTGCCCAATGAATCAGATGTTTATCCTTTATACATATATTTCCTATAAATTTCATGTTCTGCTATGTCCCTCAACCAATCAAACAAACAAACAAACACTTGCACTTAATAAATAGTCTAAAACCAATACCCAAAGAACACAATATAAACCTTTGCAAAAACAAATAATTTGAGAGATCCCTCTCTGAGAACGGGAGGACTAGATCCTGTAACTCTAAATATTGGTTCTGATTTTGCCTTGTCTTTTGATTTGCTAAACTATCAAAACACGTGACACCAACATAATGGTGATCACGGTGGGAAACTGAGTAAAATCTTTAAAACAAAACAATCATTGTCTAGTATAACATAAGTAGCCTTCTTCAAGCACTACCTAATAAAAATCACTACTAAGCATAATGGTAATCAAGATAGGACTTATTTGAATCAGTGACAAACTAAGTAACCCTTAGGATTCTCAGAGAGCCTTATTAAACCTTGAAGAAACCAGCTAGTAAGCCATAAGAGTGAACTTTCTTTGTTTTAAACACCCTAGCTAAGTGTTGAATCAGATTAAGACACTCTCCTAACCCAAAAACTTAGAAAACCCAAAAATATTTCTGATTGGCTTCATAATAAACATGGTGGTGGAACCATCCAATATTTTACCTTCATAAAAGCTAAAAATTTTCCACCTGGCAACTCCACTAGCCCCAGTAGGCCTATTACTCATCTAGGTCTCCATATTTCCTTAGGACTGTGTTAACCAGCCTTGAGGAAGTTTATAAGCCTAGTCCCATACTAGATAAGACATTGTGAGAGGCAACTTTCAAAACAATCCCAAAAAACATCAGCCTTTCTCATTTTTGAAAAGCAGTCTGGCTTCACATAGGATCAACACTAGATCTCATTCAGACCCATCCTCCTACAATAGTTGAAAATCCAGAGAGAATTCTGTGGCAGACTTATAAATCTAGAAAATAAACTACTGATAGGAGCCTCTTAAGAAAAAAATCTGTCCTTGAAAACCTTGTTGTCTTAGAGGATTTACACTTTGACTTACATCACACAAAGAACATCTTTAGAACTAGATCTCAAGGTGATTTAAACCAAACTGATCTTGACATTGCAGATTTTCAACAGAGCTTTAGTAGAGAAGCCTCACCTTCCACTCCTCCTGATTCCCAACTTCTTCACCACTTTAGCCTTTTCCATAACAAATCTGCTCAAAACCAGTTTGCTGGCCCAAGTGTTTCTTCCACTCCAATATATACTACCACTATTCAAAACACTCCATTTTAGCCCACTTTCCCTCTTGTAAATCCACCCCTTGTAAATCCACCTTTCTTTCCAGCCATGGCAGCATGGTATGCCCCATTAGTGTTACCTTAGCCTGTACTTTCCTTACCAAATGATTATCTATAAAAAATTCCTCATTTCACTGCAAAAGAGTCTACAATAGCTCAACATCATGTAGATAGGATGGAAGATGCATTTGATTACATGGAAATAGATGATGAAACCATTAAGATGAGAATATTTGTCCAAATTTTAGGAGGATATGTAAAGAAGTGGTTTAAAAACTTACCTCCAAAAAGCATCAATGATCTCCCTTCTTTGCATCAAACATTCATCAACAAATAGGAAATAAAAAAGAACCCTCTCCAAATACTAGCAAAGTATAGCAACCTTAAGAGAAATCAAGGAGAGAGTGTTCATGACTACTCCAATAGGTTTAACAGTGTTTACAATGCCCTTCCACCTCACATGAGACCTCCCCAAGGCATGGCCATAGTAAAATAACCTGAAGGCTTTGATGCTGAAATGGCCTATCAGCTAAGGGAGAGAGACTACTTAACTCTAGAAGACATGCATAAAGGAGCTGTGAGTGTGAAAGAAAACATAATTGAGAAAAGAAATAGGTTGATATCAGAGAAGAGGGTAACTTATAAAGATGACATTGCTCCCTCAACCTCATCTTCTGACACCAAAATTGACAACCTAGTGAAGGTAATGGAGAAAATGCTTGAAAAGATCAACTTGAATGATAGAGTGCCACCAAGAGAACTTCAAAACAACCAAAATAGAAATATAAATCAGAATTATAGAAGAGAAAACAATCAAGATAGGCAAAAAGAAAATGACCAACAGATTAGACCTCCCTTCCAACAAAACTATGTAGGTCAATATGAGGAAGAGAGGGAGATTGAAAGGTTTGGAGAAGGTCATGTGAACTTGATTGGATCAGACAGTGGGGATGATGTTTTCCTCACTGAAGAAGAACAAGGTTTCTTCTCCTTTGATCAAAATACAGACACCTATGAAGATTCTGATGATTATAGATTGGGGTTTGAAAATGCAATCATGCAGGTGCACAAACAATATGATCTTAGGAGCAAAGGGAGCATAGACAATTCAAAATATAAAAACACTAGCACTGTTGTTAAGAAAAATACAGAAAATCAGACTAAGAAAACAACAGATAAACCCAACATTTTGGCTAAGAAACTAGATTTAAACAAAGAGAGTAGCCGGCCAAATGTTAGTGAGCCTACCCCTAGCACTTCGGCTAATGTGTTGTGTAACCAGCTCCAAAAATAGAAGAAAAGAGATATCAACGCCTTAGAAATAAGCCACTTCGAGGGGGCAACCTCCAATACATTACATAAATTAACAATTCTTGGATGATACAATTTACAAAACCTCCTTTCTATATATAGGAGTCCATGGGGCCATAATGTAATCCTATTGGGGCCATAATGTAATCCTAGCCGACCTAACAATAATAATTTAAGGGCACAATAATAACAATATTGGGGTTACATGGGTACAATAATAACAATAAGGGGGTTACAATAGCAATAATAAGGGACTATACTAGTAATATAGGGACCTAACATGATGGACCTAATAAAACTGTCCCAATTAGCAGTCCAAACAAAGTTCAACAAATCAAAATTGTTGAAAGGAATTCAATTGAAAAAATAGATGTAAATATGACCAAATCAATTGTTCCTTTCAAAATTGAGGGAGAGATTGTAAAGATAAAAATTACCATCCCCCTAGCTGAATTAGTGACCCAAGAAGTGTACAAAAACCAAGTTTTAAAAGCTTTGAACTTGGGAAGTGATACTGACACATTAAACTTGACAGATGATAAGCCTAAATTTGTGTTTGGTCCAGAAGTTGAAGGAAAATACCAAGAAGGGGTTGTCCCTCCCTTCTATGTTCGTTTGAATATACATGAGAAAATTTTACACAATGCCATGTTAGACTTTGGAGCTTCACATAATCTTATGCCCAAATTAGTAATGGAAAGCTTAGGATTAGAAATTACTAAACCATACAAGGATTTGTATTCCTTTGACTCAAGCAGAGTCAAATGATTGGGTTTAATCAAAGATTTATCTGTTAGCTTATCTCAAATCCCTGCTAAGAGTCTATTAATGGACATAGTTGTAGCTGACATTCCCCCAAAGTATGGCATGCTTTTATCAAGATCACGGGGAGCCAAACTTTAGGGAAGCCTTCAAATGGACATGTCTTATGCCACCATCCCAGTTTTTAACCAAAATAGGATATTATACAGGGAATCCCACATGAAGTACATGGTGAGCAACATAGATAAACCAAACAACTCTCCAATCTATTCTATTCAATCAAGTTTAGATTCTTTTATCTTATACAATGAAGATGAAATCACTCAACAAGAAAAGGAAAACATAGACCCAATCAGTTTACTCGAACGATTAGAACTTCCCTCAAATCAGATATAAAGCATTGGCAATAAAAATCAACAAGAGAATGAGAATGAGGCAGATATACTTTGGACAATAAACTTCGATGGGTCATGTAATAAAACAAGTGCAAGAGTAGGTGTATGGATTCAAAATACAAATCAAAGTTTTTCATATAAATTGGATTTCCCATGCACAAACAATATTGTTGAATATGAAGCCCTTCTCCTTGGCTTACAATTGCTCAAACAATTAGAAGCCAAAAAGATATCAATCCTAGGAGATTCTGAACTCATCATAAGACAAATCAAAGGAGAATATTCAACTAGGAACCTAAGGTGTAGAGAATATCAAAACGTTGCCCTTGATTTATTAAAAACCTTTGAAGAATATGAACTCATTTTCATTCCAAGAGCACAAAATCATCTAGAAAATCAACTTGCCTTCAATGCCAGCAACTGCCAAATACCTAAAATAAATGAACAACTTAGTTTAAGGGTAAAAAATAGGCCTGCAGTGCCTGATAATGAGGATCACTAGCAAGTGTTTGATTCTGAAAAACACATAGATGATTTCCTAAAATCAGAAAATGATTTTGACATACCAACATCAGAAACCAGCCATGAAGAAGACTGTTTTGACAATGAACAAATCCCAGAGATAGAAATGACATATTCTACTAGTATAAATCAATGTGAGAATCCTTTTGAAGTAGAATTAATTAACAGTGCTGACCAGAAAGACTTGGAAGTTTTACAGTGCAAGAATGATACAATTCCAAGAGGTCTCACACCTTTAGAACACCTTTTTGACTTTAATGATGTGGCCAAAGAACCAATAATGGAGCCTGTGGAAACCAATGTAGAAGAACATAACACAAGCAGCCTAGCATAACCAAAAATTATTAAACTGTCCAGCACTCTCCTAGCTCACATAAAATTTCAATACACAGAGCTGTTCAAATAATATAAAGAATTGTTTGCTTACGAATACAAAGATCTAAAATCTTATGACACTAGCATCATTCAACACAAAATTCCTCTTAAGGAAAATCAAAAGCCTTTCAAACAAAAACTAAGGAGAATAAACCTTGTTTTAATACCTATAGTTAAGAAAGAAATTGAAAAGATGTATAATGTTGGGATTATAGTACCCATTAGATATTCAGAGTGGGTGTCAAACTTAGTTTTTGTTAGGAAGAATATAGGGGAAATCAGGCTCTGCATCGATTTTATAAATCTAAATAGAGCCTCCCTTAAAGACAACTACCCCTTGCCCAAGATGGACCATATACTTCAAACGGTAGTTGGGTCAAAAATAATATCACTATTGCATGGGTTCTCAGGTTACAATCAGGTGTTAGTGCTCCCAAGTGATCAACTCAAAACTGCTTTTTCTACAACTTGGGGCACCTTTATGTATATCAAAATTACATTTGGTTTGATGAATGCAGGGGCCACCTTCCAAAGAGCCATGGACATAGCCTTCTCTAAAGATATTGGCTATTTTATAACCATTTACCTTGATGACATAACTGTTTTCTCAATAAATGATGAAGAACATTTGATTCACTTGAGAAAAGTTTTTGAGAAGTGTAGGAAATTTGGCTTATCTTTGAATCCCAAGAAGACACTCTTTGGTCTCCAAGAAGGTAAAATTCTTGGTCGTATAATTTCAGAAGAAGGAATCAAAGTAGACCCTAAAAGGATAGATGGCATATTGCAAATCAATCATCCAAGAAGCCTCAAAGAATAACAATCTTTCATTGGGAAGATTAATTTCTTGAAGAGGTTTATCCCCAACCTTTCTGAGCTATTAAAAAACATTACAAACATGCTTAAGAAAGAGGTAGGTGTAAAATGAACTTTACAAGCTAAACAACCATTTGAACTGGTTAAACAAGCTCTCACTCAAACACGAGTCTTGATTAGTCTAGATTTCACCAAAGATTTTTATATCTTTTCTTTTACATATGAGCATATAATAGCTGCAGTATTACTTAAAAATAATGACTTGGGGCAAGAACAACCAATATCATGCTTTAGTAGGGCCTTAGGAGATGCTCCTCTCAAATATAACATCATGGAGAAGCAAGCCTTAGCATTAGTGAAAGCATTAAATGACTTTAGAGTCTACATTTTACACTCTCACATAATTGCTTTTGTTCCACATACTGTTGTCAAGGATATTCTAAGTCAGGACCCTGATGGTAAAAGGGGAAAATGGATTGCAACTATTCTTGAATATGACTTAGAAATCAGGCCCACCAAACTAGTTAAAGGGCAAGTATTAGCAAAACTCATGGCTGAGTCAAACTTCCAAGCACTAGATATGAATATGGTAGATGTGTTGGAAGAAGTAGAAGAATTCATTGCCCCTTTCATTGAAGAAACATTTCTAAATTCTCCTTGGTATGCTGACATCATTTATGTGCTTTTATATTTGAATGCCCCTTCTTCTTTGTCTAAAACTAAAGCTAGATTTTTGAAATAGAAAGCTTTGAGTTATTGCATCTCAGATGGGGTGTTGTATTGGAAAAATTCTGTTGGAATTTTTCTTAAATTTTTACTTGAAGATGATGCAGGAAAAATAATGCATGAGCTGCATGAAGGAGAATGTGGAGGACACCTCTACTGGAAGACCATAGCAAAAAAAATCCTTAGATCTGGTCACTACTGGCCCACACTTTTCTCAGATACTCAGAAAATAGTCATGTCTTGCCATAAGTGTCAAATTTTTGATGGAAAAAGAAAAATCCTTCCCTTACCTTTACATCCTATCAGCATTGAGGCACCCTTCTAGAAATGGGGCTTAGACTTCATTGGAGAGATTCACCCATCCTCATCAACCCATCATAAGTGGATCCTCACTGCCAGTGATTATTTCACCAAGTGGATAGAAGCCATACCATCTAGGAATGCTACTGACTCAGTCATTATCAAGTTCTTAGAAGCAAACATCCTATCCCGATTTGGTTGTCCTAGAAAAATCATAACAACAAATTTTGTTTCCTTCAAATCTAAAAGAATGGTTGATTTTTGTCACAAATAGCACATTACCTTGGGCCAATATACTATCTACTATCCCCAAGGAAATGGATTAGCTGAATCCTCCAAAAAAAGCCTTATCAATATCATCAAGAAGTTGTTGGAGTAGAATCAGAAGTCATGGCACAGTAAGCCGGTTCATGCCTTATGGGCTGATAGATTAACTACAAATAAATCCATAAATATCTCCCCCTATTAGCTTGTCTATGGCATGGATGTAGTCTTTCCAACCTCATTAGGAGTTCCAGTCATGAAACTCCTTCAAGAAGTGCAAATTGAAGAGAATGATATGCATAGAAGAATCAACCAAATAATTCATTTACAACAGACCAGAGAAGAAGTCTATGAAAGAACACAGTTAGTCCAAGAAAATATCAAGAAGCTATTTGACAAGAGGACTAAAGAAAACAATTTCCAAGTTGGAAATGTTGTTCTTAAATGGGATTCAAGAAGGGAAGAGAAGGGAAAACATGGCAAGTTTGAGAACCTATGGAAAGGACCTTATATTATTCATGCTGAGAGGGGTCACAATGCATTTTTCTTAAAAGAATTGAATGGAGAAGATCTATATGGAGGTCCTATGAATGACAGGATGATCAAGCATTAATTCTGACAAAAGTCATGAGTTTTAAAGATTTTTTACTTTCCATTGTAAATTATCATTGTCTGAACGTTGCAATCAAAGTTAGAAAAATAAAAAATACAAAAACAGTAGAAAAGAAAAAAGAGGGCACATTGTAAAACAAGAAAGATACAGCCCCATACCAAAAAAGAGAAACAAAATCTGAAAGTGTGCAAGCTCAAATGCCACTCCTAAAAACACACTTCTAGTTAGTCATACAGCCTAATCATGAATAATTAGATTTTCAATTTACTGCTGATAGGCTAATGAATTAGATTTGCCAAACAACTCAATCTTGGCTTACTGGCATGTGATATTAGTTAAAATAGCAAAGGTTCAAACAAGCTCAAAATATGAACCTATGAATTTCAAAATATGAATGGCTCTAATTAGATCAAATATTGAGCCAGAGATAGAAAAAAAACTAGTTCTAAAATGCACAAAACTTGAACTAGGAAATAAAGGAAGATAGCTCAAACAAATTTTAAAACAGAGCTGAAGAAACAATGAAGGAGGTTTTTTAAATTTTTAGATCTTAAAGCTTTCACCATTTTGCTTTAATTTTCTGCAAATAATAAACTATGTGCAGCTTGTTTTTATGCCATAGATCACAGCAAGTCAAAAATCTTAATCTTGGTTTGACTATTTTTAAATTTTTGTCTTAGAATTTAGAGAATAAAAGGGTATCAGACAGTCTAATCCTGACAGATAGTAGTTAGGTAGAGAAACTTATGAACTCAACTGTTTAAACTGATTTCATGGAGAAATAAGATTAGACTTAGATTAGTTTTTTGTTTTTCAAAAGAATAAAATGTTGTTGAAGAGAGTTTGCCAGTTTAAATGTAGTTTGAAAAGAAGAAAAAATGTTAGGATCATTACGAATGAGTAGGTAGACTTGTTGTTTTGACAGAATTCCATTGTTATTAAATTTTTGCAGAGATCATCAAAAGGAAAGGTTGCTGCCCAATGGATTATGGCACTTATTTTAATGAAAGCCAGAGATTTGTAGCTGAGGTTCTAGACACCTAAAGAACTAGCTATCCTCCCCAAGTGGAGCCACTGTTAGCCACTGATAAATTCTGTTATACCAAAAAGTGGCTAATTTTGTTAATCAAAACTTCAAGAGATAATTCCCTTTGAAAAAATTTCATCTTTGAATTTTTTATGAAGATAACTAATCTTTTTGTTAATCTTCACTGCTGTTTCCCTTATAAACCTGAAAAATCCGTTGTTTTTCTGAAGAAAAGGACTGTTGAAAAACCCCATTTTTCATCATTTTCCCGCTCCTTTCATTCATATAAAAAACCAATTTTCATCCCCTTTTTCTTCATAAAATTCCTCCTTTTCCCTCATTTCCCTTCATTTCCTTCATAAAATTCTTTTGATAAGGTTTAAAACTCCTTTTCTAACCTTACTGGAACCCTCAAAAACCTCTGAAAAACCCTCATTTTGGCCTTAAAACCTTCATTTTTCTATAAGGCCTTAAGCCCCTTTTGGCCTTAGCCCCATGCCCCTTTTTCCGCATAAAACCCAGAGCTGTGACCAAGTGCCAAGGCCTAATCACAAATCGCAATCGGAGCTTTCCCTTAACGTTTTTCCTTTGTTCTTCCAAAAACTTCCGATGCGATGAGTTTTCTCCCTTCAACCCCAGATCCAATCTGTGCCGTCGATATTTATAGATCCAACGGCTAGCACTAAAGTCACATCACGCCCATAACCTTACTCCATTACCCCTCCGATTGAATATTAACCATCGATCTTACTCCCAGATCTGACGGCTAGCATTTAATCGCATCACAACTTTTCGTTTTACCCTTTGTTTTTTCCCCTCCACTTATTGCGATGCCCTGCTGAGATCTCAGCCGTTGAATCCACAAGAACCAATAACTTAGATTAAATCATGCTCCACTCAAAATCCCATACCATCATGCCCACTGATCAAATATCCATTGTTGATCTTTGAACCTGATCCAACGCCGCTAATCGGCAGAAGAAGGTGCAACTCCACAGCCCGCGTTTTGACCCGTTTTCCTTCTCGATATCAATTCTGACTGCTTCATATTCCACCAGATCCAATGGCCATCATTGCATCACATCCCACCCTTCGATCAGGTAAACCTCCACTATTTTGACCTTCGATTTAATCTCCACCATCAATATTTCTTCAGATCGGACGGCCCATGTCGCATCGCTCTATCGCATCGGCAAAACACAAAGGATTAATCCCTTGCTTTATTTTCTCTGATTGCCATATTCTTGATTTAATCTGAGTCATCGAATCCACAAGAACCAGCGACTGAGATCGCATTGCACTCTGTTTATTAAGCCCTCCATCATCGACCCATCTTCAATATCTGCTGCTGATCTATATCATGATCTGATGGCCTGGACTTAATATTTCCTCCGTTCATCCAACCGCCTCCCCAATTTACCCCACCGAAAGATCTCGATCGTTGGATATTTTAATCCAACGACTTCGATTTAATCATGCTCCCAAAGCCTCCAAAGCAGTTCTCGACCCATTTTCGTAGGATTTTCTTAACTTTTATATGTTTTTTTGCAGGCTATGAAGGTTTTTTCCACCATTTTAAAATGAAACAAAGGCTAGGGATGATGATCCCCAGGACATTTATTCTTAAAGAAGGTGATTCTATGCAATTCAAATTATGATTCCACCTATGCCTCATGAGCATGTGTGAGGTCACAAAAACTCTGCACACCTACAACACAACGAAAACACAGTGAATAGCAAACAGACGAAGAGTATCAGTATCAAAGATAAGATCAAAGCAGAAATCAATGTTTATAGGTTTTAACACAGTTTTGAAGGATTAAGGCATAAATTCGACTATCAAACCCCTAATCCACATAGCTAAAGACATGTATGAAGACCTGAAGATGACGATTAAGCCTAATTAGGCCTAAAACACAGAACAAAGATAGATTTAATGTGTTTTAAGATAAAACAAGGAGATCTATCAGTCCGAGAAGCCTCCAATGCCACATCAGAGGCTAATTGAATCATCTCTAGCTACCAAAAGCCACCTACAGCCTCAATAAATCGAAAAGAAGGTCTAGTCATTGCCAGAACATAAGATATTTGTCTAAAGACAGCTGAATATTTATTTCAAACAAAGGAAGATATTTTAAACTGTTAGTGAAGTTATTATAAAGGATAAATAGGCCTCAAAGTCAATATTTTTACCCATTGAGCCTTAAAAAGAAGAAACAAAGTAAATGAAACAGAGCTGTAATTCAATGCTCTCCTGCCTTAAACCTTGCATGGTTTTCGAGGCTAGGAGTTACATTTAGTATAAAATTAATTGCACCTCGATCTTAAAACTCTTCCACCTCCTCATTCCTTCTATAACTACTTCTGAGGGTGATGAGAAATTGTTGGTTGATTGTTCACTAGTTGTAATACTGAAACTCTCTGAAATAATATATAGTCTGTCTAAAGTTGAGGAAGAAATTGAAGTCTTGGAAGCCTGATGATGCTGTTGCTTGCCTATTCTGGAGAAGGCTCTATCATTGGATCCATGAGCTTGGTTGTTGGTGAAGTATTCTGAACTGTTTGATGTTTTCTCCTGTTTTCATTTTGTTCCATAAATTATTACTACAGTAGAGTTAAAGTTTTAGGCTAAGAAATGACTCCTAGAAGCACCTTAGACCTGTTCATCCTTCACTGTTTTATGTTTTCTTTTGCCGAGGTATTTTAGAGACTTTAATCTCTCTCTTTAGTCCTCATGCTTTTTTATTTCTCTAATAGTTCAAATAGTTGGTTTCATCATGATTTATGGTTTTCCCTGCTTGTCTTCTGCCACTTGAAATCTATTTTTGAAGTCTCCTTGAAGTACCATTGTTTATAATGAGCCAAGGAGGTCTGTTTTGATCATGCACTTTGTCTTGGCTTGAACAATTGTTTTAGAGGTCTTTATAGTCGTTATCATAGATGTTTTTAGGTGTTCCCTCTTCTATGAATGCAATTATTAGTGAATATTTTATGTTTTCTAAGTCATTTGAAATAAAATATTTGAGGAAACAGGATGTGCTCCTAAATCTTATATTTCATTTTAAAAGTTGTTTTGAAGTCATTATTTGCTTAAAGTGTGGTTTTTAGAATTCATGGTTAGCCCTATCTATCAAATTCCTCTTTATTGTTCAAGTTATGTTTTCAAATTCCCTTTGTTGAGAATTCAAACTCTCTTTCCAAATCATTGATGTCCATCTCATTCACAAAACCGAAGGATCCTGCGGCCAAGTTAGATTTTCCCTTTGATATCCCATATCCATTGATAAGTTTTTCATAAACATCTTTTTGACTCCATTGCCCAATGAATCTAACATTTCCCCTTTCTATCTATCTTTCCTAGACCTTTCATGTTCTGCTATGTCTTTCAACCAAACAAACAAACAAACACTTGCACTTAATAGCTAGTCTAAAACCAATACTCAAAAGAAAACAAGATAAACCTTTGCAATCAAATAATTTGAGAGATCCCTCTCTGAGAACAGGAGGACTATATCCTAGAACTCTAAATATTGGTTCTGATGTTGCCTTGTCTTTTGGTTAGCCAATATATCAAAACACAGGACCCCAACAAGTTAAAAATCTGAAAAAAAATTCTGTTGTCCCTGAATCTGTCCCTGAAAAGAGAACTAAAGATAGCAAAAGTCAAGAAACTCAAATATAAAACAAAATAAAAACTCAAGATAAAAGTACATCTGCTGAAATTCATGAAAAACCCACTCAGATAGCTGTCACAAAAGATGAATTAATTCAGATTAATAAGTCTCAACCATCATTTAATATTCAAACTGAAATAACTAAGTTAAAAATACTAATTACTTTAAAGAATTGGTAAAAATTGACTTGTATAGACCAATAATTACTGAAACTTTGAATATGAATGATGGCGAACATGTCATTAATCCAAATTATGATCAGCCTAAATTAATTTTTGGCCCTGATGTAAATGGTAAGCATTTAGATGGATCAGTTCCTCCCTTCTATATCAGTCTTACTATTCACGATCATATTTTACACAATGCAATGTTAGATTCAGGAGCTTCCCATAATTTAATGCCAAAATCTATCATGGAAACTATGAATTTAGAAATAACAAGGCCTTATAAAGATTTGTTCTCTTTTGATTCAAGCAAGGTTAAGTGCATAGGATAGATAAAAGAATTATGTGTGAATTTCATTCAGTATCTTGGTAAAATTATGGTTATGGATATTGTAGTAGTTGACATCCCACCAAAGTATGGTATGCTTCTTTCTCACTCATGGGGAGCTAAGTTGCAGGGATCTCTACAATTAGACATGAGCTATGCCACCATATCAGTGTTTGGACAACCTAAGAAACTTTCTAGAGAAACTTTAATGAAACACATGGTTAGCAGTGCTGAGAGATCAATAAATTACCCAATTTACTCAACACCAACTGATCTTGATTCTTTCATTTTATGTAACTCTGATAATAATGAAATCCAAACTGAATTAATTGACATAAATCCTAAACCAAACAATGATAATATTTTTCATGAAGCCCTTTGGCACTTAGATTTTGATGGCTCAGTGAACAAGTCAGGAGCAAGAGCTGGAGTGTGGATCACAAACATTGAGAGCAGTCATTCGGAAGGACATGGCTTTAGACTCAACTTCAAATGCACCAACAACATGGCAGAGTATGAGGCACTTATCTTAGGCCTCCAAATCATCAGAAATTTAGGAGGTAAGAGAATTTTAATTATGGGAGATTCAGAATTATTCATTAAAAAAATAAATGTTGAATATTCTATTCATAATCCTAGATTAGCTAGATATAGAGATGTAGCAACTGATTTGGTTGATGATTTAATAGAATGTAAGTTTTTCCTAGAAATCAAAATTTGTAAGCACATTGCCTAGCAACTTTTGCTAGCACATGTAACTTACCTTTTCATCCAACACATAGATATACTGCTGAAGTTAAATATAGACCCATTATCCCAGAGAATGTCAAATACTGGCAAATTTTCTGTAAAGATGAATAGATTTATCATTTTTTGAATAATGAGGATGAATTTCAAAATTGTAAGATAGACACAGACGGTAATTTAGATTCAAAATGTAATATAGATTCAGATGTTAATTGTGAAATAAATAACATAGATGTACATAAAATTACCAAACCCACTATATTTACTCAGTCTAACATAGATAACTTAGAGAAGGTAGATATAGTAGGAAATAATTGCAGATGAAATAGAAATGTTAGACTTAAAAGATAATTTTTTGCCTAAGGGCTTAACTCCTTTGGAGGACTTGTTTGATTCCAATGATGTGCCCAAAAATCCTAAAATGGAACCAATCAATTCTGACATTGAGGAGTGTAACATTGGGACCCAAACAAAACCAAAAATGATCAAATTGTCAAAATATCTACACCCTCAAGAAAAAGAAAAATACATTGAAATTTTAAAGGAATACCAAGATGTGTTTGCATGGATTTATGAATATTTAAAAGCATATGACACAAACATAATTCAACACAAGATTCCTATAAAGGATGATCAGAAACCATTTAAACAAAAATTGAGGAGTATTAATCCTGTATTATTACCTCTGATTGAAAAAGAAGTTAAACGCATGCATGATGCCCAAATCATTGCACCAATCAGATATTCTGATTGGGTTTCTAACTTAGTACCTCCAAAAAATAAAACTGGTGAAATTAGATTATGTGTAGATTTCAGGAATCTTAATAAAGTGTCTTTGAAGGATAATTACCCTTTACCAAAAATGGACCATATTTTATAAAGGGTAGTTGGTTCTTCCATAATTTCTTTATTGGATGGTTTCTCAGGATATAATCAGATACTTGCTCAAAAAGAAGACCAAGCTAAAACTGCTTTTACCACTCCATGGGGCACTTTCATGTATGTGAAAATGCCTTTTGGCCTGATGAATGCTGGGGCTACCTTTCAGAGGGATATGGACATAGCCTTTGCTAAGGAAATACATGAATTTTTGGTTATTTATTTAGATGATATTACCATTTTTTCTAAAATAAATAATGATCATTTGGATCATTTGAGACAAGTTTTCATTAAGTGTAGAAAATTTGGTATATCATTAAATCCTAAGAAACTCTTTTTGGGCTAGAGGAAGGAAAATTACTTGGACACATAATTTCAAAGGAAGGTATTTGGATAGATTCAGCAAGGATAGAAGCCATACTAAACATTCACCCACCTAGGAACATCAAAGAGTTACAAGCATTTTTAGGTAAAATTAACTTTTTAAGAAGATTTATTTCTAATCTAGCAGAAATCATCAAAGAACTAAATAACATGTTAAAAAAGGACTCTGTTTTAAAATGGACAGTTGAAGAAAACAATCATTTGAATCCATTAAACACACTTTAACAAAAACTCCAGTCCTAATTAGTCCAGACTTCAAAAAATATTTTATAATATTTTCATTTGCCTCAGAACATACCATAGCTGTAGTTCTACTGCAGAAAAATGACCAAGATTTTGAACAGCCTATAGCATTTTTCAGTAAAACCCTTAGAGATGCACCTTCGAGATATAACATAATGGAAAAACAAGCTTTAGCCTTGGTTAAAGCCATAAAATATTTCAGAGTGTACATTCTTTACTCCCACATTATTTCCTATGTCCCTAATGCTGTAGTCAAAGATATTTTAGCACGGGATGGACCAGAATGGAAGAAGAGGAAAGTGCATTGCCACTATCCTTGAATATGACATAGAGATTAAGCCAAACAAGCTCATAAAAGGACAACGTTTAGCTAGATTGATGGTTGAATCCAATTGTAATGCTTTGGATATAAATTTTATTGCCCAGATTGATGACCAGGAAGAGATGGCGACTCCATTGATCAGTGAAGCCTTTCTAGACTCACCATGGTACTCATATATTATCTTCGTACTTACAAATTTACAAGCTCCTCCTGGATTAACTAGAGCTAAAGCTAGATTCATCAAACGTAAAGCAATGAGATATTGTATTCTAGATAATGTGCTTTATTGGAAAGAACAAAGTTGGATATTACTGAACTATTTACTAAAATCAGAAGTTGAAAAATTTATTAGAGAATTTCATGCAGGTGATTGTGGGAGACACTTATACTAGAAAATTACAACAGATAAGATTCTTAGAGCTGGTTTCTATGGCCTGCCTTATTTGCCGACGTGAAAAAATTCATTACCTTATGTCACAAATGTCAGATTTTTGAAGGTAAAAAGAAATTATTACCTTTACCCCTCAAACCGATTTCTACTGAGATGCCTTTTCAACAATGGGTTTTAGGCTTCATTGGAGAAATTCACCCTTCATCCTCTGGCCAACACAAGTGGATATTGACTGCCATAGATTATTTCACCAAGTGGATTGAAGCCATTCCTACCAGACAAGCCACTGATTCAGTCATCATATCTTTCATAGAAAACAACCTTTTATCTAGATTTGGATGCCCACAGAAAATAATCACTGATAACGCAACAACCTTTAAATCCAAGAAAATGATTGCCTTTTGTCACAAGTACCATATTACCCTAGGCAACTCTACTACATATTACCCTCAGGGTAATGGGCTAGCTGACTTTTCAAATAAAAGCCTTGTGAATATCGTCAAAAAACTACTTGAAGAAAATAAGAAAACTTGGAATAAAAAGTTAGTCTATGCCTTATGGGAAAATAGACTTGCTACCAAGAAGTCAATTGGAACATCTCCTTACCAGATTGTATATGAGATGGATGCAGTTTTCCCATCATCTTTAGGTGTTCCAGTAATGAAAATTATCCAAGAATCACAAGTAGAACTCAATGATATACAAAGAAGGATAAATCAAACTATTCATCTGCAACGGACAAGGGAAGAAGTATATGAAAAATATCAAGTCATTTAAGAGAAAATCAAGAAAATATTTGATAAAAGGGCTAAAGAAGATGACTTTTCCATTGGAGATGAAGTGTTAAAGTGGGATTCCAGGAGAGAATAAAAAGGAAAGCATGGAAAGTTTGACTTTCTATGGAAAGGGCCTTATGTCATTTATGGGTACAGAGGTAACAATTCATTTCCATCAAAAATTTGGATGGAATAGACATTCCAGAAGGACCAGTTAATGGTAGAATGCTCAAACACTACTATTCTTCTGAGTTAACAACTAGTTAGTCCCAGTTAATTTTTTACATCATTATAAATATTCATTGCAAGTGTGTAGATTGGATTGGATATTTTCCTCTCAAATTTGAAGCTCGAAGTGAAGGCCCTAATCTCTGAAGAGTAAAATGTCATAAATATGAGTTTTTGCAGAAATCAGAAGATAGTTATAGGATCATCATGGTAAAAATGGAAGGCTATTGATCTTAGAGTTCTTGACATTTCACCAGGAAATGCCATCCCCATGTGAAGCCACTGTTAGGTTCCTATAACTATAGGATTCATAATTTGGAATTGACTTATGATAGTCTTGTGAAATATGTACATTCCTTGCTTTTTGCAAGCTGTTTTCCCATATTTTGTAAAAAAAATAAAAAATAGAAAATAAAAAAGAGGGTAAAAGTCCTAAAAGAAAGATCAAAGGACTTAGCAGAAATAATATACCATAAAGAAAAAAAGAAATAAAACATGAAAGTGTGCAAATTCAAATGCCACTACCTTTTACTTTGTTATTGATGATTCTGGTAGAGTGTCAATGAATGCCATAACCCATGATGAGTTGAATTGTTCAATCTTGATTTGTCATGATTTCAATTTTATTGTTGTAGAATAGTGAATAAAGATTGGTCAGACTATTTAACCCTGACTAATTAGTAGACAAGTAGAGAATAAAGAGGAGCTCATCAGTTTAATCTGAGCCCTCGGATGATATAAGGTAGATTTAGATAGTTTTTATGCTTTCAAAATAATAAAATGTTCAAGGTTTCTAGGTCAAATGCACTTGCAAAATGGAAGAAAAAATGTTAGGTTAAAAGTTGGGTACATAGAAAGAAGTGGGAAAATCATTGTAAATATTTGTTACCAGGAAAAAATCACTAATTTCCCCTCCCTTATAGTTGTTTTGCAGTCTAAACTTCTAGTCAAAGAGGCTCAGAGCATTTCTCTGACTTTTATTTTGACTGAACCTAAGGCTCAATGACTGTTAAGTTAAAGTGTTGAATTCCTATATTAATCCCAAATTATCATCATTTACCCTACATTTATCCATTACACTTCAATTTCATAAGTAAAGACCTTTTTACTTAATGGAAAACAAAATTCCCTTTTGATTAATCTCCTTCATTCATAAAAACATAAAAAAACCCTCCAGAAATATTATATTTCAGGTCAAAGTGGTCAAATTATAAATGATAAAGCTTTGCTTTTACATTAGCACTTTACTTAGTTATATAATTATATTTTGTTGTTTTTCATTATCCTTGGTCATATTAACTTCTAATTTATTTATTAAATCTTTGTAAACAAACCTTATCCTATTATTATAACTCCTTTTATCTAATTATCCTCAAAAACCCACTATTATAAGCTTTTTTGCCAAAGTTAATTATCCACGTGTTCAAATAAAAAACCCCAATTATATCCCCTTTGGCATAAAACTAACATTATGTAAATAATCCCACCCCATATGGTTATTGGACTCTTCCATGGTCTAAAAATATATAATGAAAATGTAAATATGATTTTCAGGCAAATATTATGTCTTTGGAAACTGAATTCACCCCCCAAGCCTTCGCAATAGACTTGTCAATTTACCCTGCCTCATGCACATTCTTAACCATATATATAAACTCTCTCTCTCTCTCTCTCTCTCTATATATATATATATATATATATATATATATATATATATATATAATCCACTTAAGAAACCCCTTTCGAAAACTATACATAAAACCTTTTGATTAAAATACAAATATACAAAGGTTTCGTTATATATTTCATTCGACACTGCATAATAAAGAACTCCAGTCCCACCACCATTTCGACCACAACTTCTAAACTAATCCTAGCCCTTCACTTCAACATTTTAGATCCAACGGCACAAAATCGTTTTCGTTCTCATAAATCAATCGACCTCGTGCTGCCCAAATGAACGTGAAATGGGTGGTATTCCCATTTCCACCCCCTACGACGTGGCGTCTCCTCATTGCGTCACGTTTGTTTTGGAAAATACATCTTACCACCCTAAGCCAATGCAAAAACCACTGATGGTTTCACATTTTAAAAATTAAAACTGCCTCTTGCCATTTGATAGGACCTGGAATTAATACATTTATGAGGGTTAAATATCAAAATTTTAAAATCTTTGTTATACCTTTTAATGTATAGTTGTGTATTTCGAATTGAAAAGAAGTTTCGCCTGACTATTTTAAAACCTCTCAACTATGTTCAAACCCCTATTTATCGAATTCAATTTAAAAACCAGGTTTGACCACAAATTTCCCTTTTGAAGACTGACTAAGCCATTTGATGCACCAGTAAGCTGAACCAAAGCTCAAATTCAACAACAACGAATTGCAGAAACCCTTCCGACTACAAAAATACATGCATTTAAGGTATTTTTTGACATTCTAGATTGAAAAATTCACGATTTAAACCTCCAAATTGAACCAGTTAAGCAATAATTAGTGAATTTTTCCAACCTAGTGTGTCCGAAACCTTGAGAAAAGAGGGTAGACCGTCGCAAAATTTATCCAGAATTCTCTGATCCATAAAAGCCTCATTTGAAGCAAAATCCTCAGTCCAAAACCACTTAAAGATCAATTACACAGTTCAAAAAGGTTTTAAAACCTATATAATACCTGAAAAACCCCTTTTACAGTCACAGTCATTCAGAAAACCTGTGTTTTATGTCTTAAAATTATTTCCTGTGTCCCAAATTCCCAATTGAACACTGAAGTGCCCACTACCATCATCTTTACATATAATATTGCTCAATTACCCTCTGTTTCAACAATTGTAACTATTGCAAACTGTTTAATCTTGCTTTAGTTATTTCAAAATGACAAAAAAGGAAATGACACCTAAAGCTAGAGGATCCAAGCCTGTCAAACTTGGAGGATCCAAACCTCCCAGGTTTGAAGCAGCCAAATCCCCAAAATCTACCCCTACGCTCACTGCAAAAACCACTGTGACCATTAACCCCCTTCAGCCACCAGTGTGTACTGAAGAAATCCTCCCCTTGGTTGATGTGGATTATAAAATTGTAGACCCTGTGGTAGAATTCAACTTATTAGAAGTTCACAATTGGTGTTATGAAAAGTTCCTAGATAAAGATAACATGCCTCTCTGGGATACAAATTTACCCAAATATGTAATCCCAGTAACACATCCTAGTCAAGACCTAGTAATAATGTGCCAAAAGTACTTTGTTGTAGAACAAAGAGCAATTGTCAATGTTGATAGGGAGATTCTTTTTTCTATCACTGCAAATTCCATAAATGAAATTTTGCAACTACAGCTTGACCCTAGGGAAGTTCCCCTATCCATTGAAGCATTGAATCAATTATATTTGGGATTGGATTTCCCTAAAAGATTCATGATTTTTCAGAACTTCATGCTAGCTCATGTGGAAATTCCAAAGTTTAATCCTCCCTATTCCACTTCCAAGATTCTTGAAGGTTCAAGACATGTAATTTTGATGTTATCCTTCATATTGGGCTATTTCATTGATGAATTCACTGATGAATCCATCCTTGGTTTTTTTTCTACCTTATCTCCTAGTTAACCTCCTGCTACGATTTTTGACTATGCCAAGTTTATAGCTAATTCTATCCATTATCAGTTGACCAAATTGCCCACTAAAGGGGTATTCAGATATTCCTCATATTTATTTCACTTGTTCTTATTCTCACAAGCTGATCACTTTCCAATAGCATTACAGAAATTGAATGTGCAGGGCCAGCCTCTATCAGTTGTATTTTGGACATCACTATTAAGAAAAGAAGGGAGTGAATACAACTACATAGATTTTACAGATTTGTTCATTAGGCCAGCTATGAATTTTCTACATAAATCAGAACAACCTAGAGTAAGTGAATAAATGAAAAGGATATTACAAGTATCAAAAGAATGCAAAATGGGAGTTTGGTACTTGTATGAGAAACACACTAAATTGAGAATCTTTGGAACCAATCTTCTTCCATAAAAATTACCTAAGTTTTTGACTATCAGAGTCTTTGCTTTAGAGTATTTGAGATAGGTTTTGAATGTTGATGCCATCAATTTCTTGGCCTCCAATAAGAAAACTCAATTCAAATTGGAAAATCAGATCGGTCCTTTCATTATAAGTAATAGGGAAGTTGATAAAGAGATATAAAAGAGATTGTCAGAGCTAAAATTTCAAAAAAAATTCCCTTGGAATTATGACCCTCAAGGTCTTCTAAGCAGTATAAGGGTTAAAAATAAACCACCCCCTTTCATACATGAACACAAGCTTGATATTGAGAAATTTGAAAATATGATAGAATTGGTAGCAGAGACTTTGACAGATAAAACTGCTAATGAACAACCAACAGAAAAAATGGATACCACATTGGCCATGGTAGCTTCAAAACAACCAGAATCTTCAAGAAAAAGAAGTAGAGATGAGGGAGCCTACACAACAGAGACAACCACAGATACTAAATTCAAGTTGATTTACAAAAAAAGGCTGAGATTCAGTTCCATAGGGAAAGATAAAGTGATCAAAATTGATGATACAAATGGCCAAGAAACAAATAATGAGCCTGAGGTAAACAAGGATGAGGCCACTAAAATAATTAAAGAGACTTTAATAGAAATAGAAAGGGAACAAGTAGTAGCCAAAGAAACAAACTCCCAGATGATTGAAAAATAGGTTAGTATGGAAGCTTCTTCTTCTCAAACAGCAGAAGAAAAAGATTTGGATATTAAAGAATGAGATAAATAGATCAAACAAAGGAATGAAGAAATCAAAAGTGATATTTATTCTCAATTTCTAAACAGAAGCCAGGAAATCATGACAAGTTACTTATAACATTTGATTACTCCTGAAATAAAATGATCATGTCATATTTATGACCAACTACTTCAACTCCAAAAATAGTGGCGGACTACAAAAATGTTGAATTTGAAGTAGATATTGAAAAGGTGCATGAACTGGATCAAATAGAATTCCGCAGACATAGCTCTGAGATGCTATATTCTACTGTGGTGACAAAATCCATGAGTGTGACAAATTTTCAAAATACCATTATCAACATGCAAGACCAAATGAAACTTGACAAAGGCTCTTTGTATGCCAAATATTTAAGGATCAAGGCCTTAGAAGATTTGATTTTACAAATAGGAGTTGAACCATAAAATGTGCAAGCTACTGAAGCATTGATCAAGAAGAAAAATGATGATATTGCTGCTTTAAGGAAACAGTTAAAACTTCCTCAAATTAAGTACCCACAGAGTAAGGAGATACTTCAAGAATAGAAAGAAAAAGAGGATATGATGCAATTGATCATAAAGCTAACTTCCCAAATCAAAGATATGGAAATTCAAATGGATATACTTATAAAAGAAAAATAAATTGTGAAGGAAACAAATACTTCCACCCTTCCTACAATCATACCTTTACTGCTGTTGTTCCTTCTACACTGGGAGAAAAATTGGCACCACAAGAGTTATTGGCAACTGCAGTGTCAGTATAATTAGCCATAAAATCAACAACAGATTATTCAACCACACAGGTAAAGCAGAAAAATGATGCAGGACAAATAGTAAAGGCTATGGAGGAGATGTCACTGAAAAACAATGAAATTAATAGTTTGAAGAAAATGATTCAGAATATGGAAGTATCTAACAAAGCAACATTAATTAATGCTAACAATTATGAGCGAAGGGCCAAAAGACTTGAAGAGCAAGTCAAAATCCTTCAAAAAGATTTGAGTTTCACTGCACAAATTTCTTACATAATAAATTACCTATGGACTAATATAATTCAGGCTATACATCTTCAGTGGCCATCAATCCAGATCATATATGAATAGAGAGACCTATTTCTAGCAGCACAATTAGAAATCCAGAAGACAACAAAAGAATTATCAGATAAACCAACACAAACATTAAAGCTAATCACTTTCTTGAATAGTAAAAATAGAACAGAGCTAGAAGAATTGAATATACAGGGTAGGACAGAGACACTATTGCAAATCAATAAAGTTTTGACCAAGAAAACTCTAATGAACAATTGGCAAGAAAAATGTGATGCCATGAATTTTTCTATTACCAAGTTTTTAACAAAATACACTATGTTAAGACAAGCTGGCATTCCAGATATTCATGTCTTCAATGAGAAATTGATGGACCAAAAAGAATATGACAAAAATATAAGGGATCATGCCAAAGAATAGGTCAACAAGCCACTGCCACAGGGCTCTCCAATAGGGAAAGTTGTTCTCCAGTATATTGAAGACTTATTTTTCCTTCAAGATGAAATCTAACATTTTTTGTAATTAAACGAAATTTTTCCAAGGATACTGATGCTGATGAGAACTTCAGAAAACTCAAAAGCGTAAAAATACTAGATGCTGAACAATGGAAAACTTTTACTAATTTATTGTAGCAGCAAAGAAGAAGAACAATGAAAGAAAGTGCAGGTGAAGTAGTCAATAGGTGAAATAGTCAATCTGAGAAGGAAACAATAAAACAGTTATTTTATTTTGATTTTTTACTGCTAATAAGTCTCTTTTTATAGCAGTTAAAGGATAAAATATCAGGATGAAAGAATAGAGTCAAAGTGTATTAGAGAGAAAAGAAATAACTAGCTGATTTTAATTGCTATAATTTCCCTTTTTACAGGAGTAAAATGATAAATAAACAACGTGAAAGAATGTAAGAGATGAACTACAGTGTTAAAGAGTATAAGTGGAAAGAGTATCAGTTAAGTCATCTTCCAAAAAGATATTTTTCAATGTGCCAACAAGCATGGACAACTATTCAAGAAATAGTTTTTGTTAGATAAGTTAGTTCTATATTTTTTAGATAAGCGGACAACTTGCTAAATTTGTTAAGCAGCTTTCCCTCTTAATGTGTAAAGATATTTTATATCTCCTAGAGTTATTCCTAGATCTCACTAGGATATTTGTAATAAACATTTGTATAAATACTTCAGTTTGTGAAGTGCTTAGTGTGGAATAAAATTGCTAAGAACATTATAGACATTTTGCTATTACGTTGGAAGCTCACATGTGTTGATTCCAAAGTAGCAATCTAGACAATCGCCAATTGGACTTCATAATTCAGGATTCATGCAATAATTTGAAGAGTAAAGTACTTTCTTACTGTCATTGTTTCCTTTTCTGAGTTACATACAATTTCATATATGTTGTTCAATCTTAATGATTAGTTAGGAGTATTATTTTAGGACTAGTGTAAAAACTCCCTGTCTTAACTACTTAATATTCAATTGTTTCAATATTAGGAATTTTGCTTCTGTGATCCATGAAATGTTCATAAGAAATTTTCGGAGAAAATCACATAAAAGAAATTTTTGTCGACGTGTTTTGAACCAGCCAGTGTGGTTCATCATCAGGACAAGATGAGATATCTGATCAAGAAACTAATTAAATAGACCAGGAAAGCCCCAACTAGCCGTTGCAACGTAACGGCTAGTTTGACTAAAATAATAAATTAAATTAAAATTAAATTAAAAACCATCAATATTAAAATAAATTCATCAAATTAAATTAAATTTTATTATATTTGATTCAAATAAAATTTTATATTGAGGTTTTAGTTAGAATTAATTTAATACTAATGTTAAAATAATTTCATTTATATTTATATTATTACTTACCCAAAAAAAATAAAATAAAATAAAAAATAATAATAATAATAAATAAATAAATCAATCAATCAATCAATTATAATTTTAAAAATAATAAAATTAAATAAATAAATGAATAGATACAATAATACTAAATATATAAAGGAATAAATAATGAAATAAAAATAGTAAAAATGAATAGAAAGATAAAAATAAAAATAAATAAATTATTATGTAATTTATTTCATAGCTTTTAAAAATAATAATAATAATAATAATAATAATTAAAAAAATAAATAAATAAATAAAATAAATAAATATAAATAAATATAAATAAAAATTAATAAAAATAAAAATTAAAGATAAATCCAAAAATAAATTCAAATAAATAAATGCAATGATATAAATAAATAAATAACTAAAAAGTAAATATAAAAATAAATAAACAAATTTTTAATAATTTACTTCATATCTTTAATTAATATATATATATATATATATTAAAAAAAATAAAAATAAACCGAAAGGTACAAACAAAGAGAGAGAAAACGGGAACGAAAGGAAGTACCAAAGGTTGAAAAAATGGGGGGCAACTAAGAGTGAAGGGCAGGAATCCAGCATCTACTAACATTCCACACATCATCCCTATTAAGGTTGACATGCCTCTTTTCAATTTCTAAGGCGTCCCTCAACTTGCGGTGGGGAAAATGGTCAATCCTCGCAATAACCTCAGCATTCTCAATACATATGTGATGATTTGTCTTATCGGCATGCTCTGCTAATGCAGAGGACTGAGATCTACAATGTATGAGGTCAATGATATGTTCCTAAATTCTCTGATTATTGGATCGACCAGTTTCACCAATATATGGCATCCCACAAGAACATGGAATCAAGTAAACACCTTTACTATCCTTAGAGCACACCGGGTCCTTAACCGATCTAAGCGAACTCCGAATGGTGTGAAGGGGCTTAAAGGTTGAGGAAACATTATGTTTCTTCAAGATCCTAGCGATTTTATGTATAATACCTTGAATAAACGGAAGGTGAACTCCATATCACAAGAATATTTCTTAACAATAGGACCTTTTTTATCTTTTTGAAAAGCTCTAACACAATGAGCTTTGTTGTAACCATTCTTACTAAAAACATTAAAGAGATGAGATTTTTCACTTTAAAAGTGGTGCTCATATGAGATTCTAAGGGCTCTGGTGACTAGGGTGCTGAGAACCCCAAACTTCTGAGCCGGGAGATGATGAGAATTAACATGCAAATATTGCTCAGTATGAGTCTTCTTTCTAAAGACTTGATGAGAGAAGGAACCATCAACATTCCTCGAAATAAGGACATCAAGGAAGGGCAAACTACCATCCACTTCGAATTCCATGGTAAACTTAATGAATTCAGATTGATCATTAAGATGTTGGAAGAAAAGGTCATGTTTCTCTTTTCCATGGGGCCACACTACACAAGTGTCATCAACAAACATTTTCCAAAGCTTAGGTTGAAAAGGGGATGAGGAAAGGGCCTTAGATTTGAAGTCTTCCATGAAAATATTAGTGACTACAGGGGAGACAGGAGAACCCATGGCCACACCACAAGTCTACACGCAGAAAACACCTTCAAAACTAAAGAAGGTCGAAGTAAGACATATCTCAACAAGATGAGCAATAGCAGGATCAGTGACCTAAGAAATGACATCGATGGCTTCCTTAATGGGAATGTAAGTGTATAAAGAGACAACATAAAAACTTACAAACCTATCCTTAGGATCCAACTTAATGTCTTTTAATTCATTGACAAAGGATGAAGAGTCTTTGACAAAGGAACTGGTGTGACCCATAAGAGGTTTCAACTTACTGGCTAAAAATTTAGCAAGCAGATAAGTTGGACTGCCTATGGTGTTGACAATGGGGCACAAGGGGGCTCCATCCTTATGAATCTTAGGCAGACCATAAATCCTCGGAGGGCGGGGGTTACTTTCAATAAGCTTCTTACTAAGGGAACTAACAATGCTACTTGATTTAATCTCCAAAGAAACTGCTTTAGAAATTTTTTTAAGGGGACTTTTGTCCAGCTTCTTGTAGCTTCCACTATTAAGAAGGTGATCCAACATCTTATTACGATAATCCTCCTTGTTTAATATAATTGTAGCACCTCCCTTATCGACCTTAAGAACAACAATGTCCTGGTTATTATTTAAGGATTTTAGAGCCTCAAATTCAAGTTTACTAAGGTTGCTTTTAGGAGGCTTAGCTTTTCTGAGGATCATGGCATAGTCCTGCCTGATGGTGTATTTTGTAATATTAGGAAAATATCTAATTTAATTAGGTTTCTTGATTAGATATCTCATCTTGTCCTGATGATGAACCACACTGGCTGGTTCGAAATGCGTCGACAAAAATTTATTTTATGTGATTTTCTCCAAAAATTTCTTATGAACATTCAAATGTTTTCTACTAATTTCTGGATTTAGGAATTCTTAATTGCTCCTAGTCCTGTTTGACCCCTGCCTCCTTCCTCTTTTTCCGGATCAAAGGATCATTCATTGCCCTTTATCCTGAACCAAGCCATTTCATCAAAACAATATATCCAAATCTTTGAGGGTTATGTACCTTTCCTTGAATACATTAGCATCCTTTTGGCCTTGCCTTTTAGTTCTACTTGCTAGAATTTGACTCCATAGCCCAATGGACTAGTAGATCCCTCTTTAATTTTTCTTCAAGTAATCTTATTTTCCACCAAACATTTTAAAACCAAAACCAATTGTTCTATCATAACTAGCCTAAAACATTAAAAAAAAACAGAGTTAAATCATGAAGAGAGAGCCTTCTCTAAAATTTAGGAAGGCTAGATCTTAAATTTCCAAAGTAGGTTTTTGGTTACCCCTAGTTTTCTTAAACTAAAAACCAAAAGCCCACAATCTTGAGAAATTACTAGGGTGATAACAGAATGTATTTGTACTAGTGCTTAGCATGGTTACACACTCAAGTGATGGAAATATCTCATATAAAGGCCAATTATATCTGATAATCACACAAATTATACCAATTAGTCTTATGCTACCATTACAGTGTAAAAGACTCCATGACTCAAATATCTTTTGCAAAATTTTAAAGGAAAAATGCACAACTAATTTCAGTTGGTTAACTGAAATTGAGAACAATGCTACATTCACTTATCTACAAATTCAGTGAATTTTCAGACCTCATACTAACGGCAATAATGCAAAATATCGCACCTCAACAACTTTCAAATTTTTTGAGACTCTACTATCGTTGGGTATTTTGAAGGTCACACAATTGCATTCAACTTCTAGGACCGGATTGCCTACATCTTGATGTTCCTACATGCCAAGGTCAAGACAAATTTAATTCTCAAGCAGATTTTTAAGAAATTTTTGTTTATATTACGCACATAGTAATATGCACAAGAGAAGCAACAAATAAGAAATCATATTGTAGCTAAAACTACAATAATTTGAATATGTAGAAACATAAACATTTTTGGCATTTATAATAGGAAAACTCATGCCAACAATTAATCATAATATTTTATAAGCATCTTCAGGAATCTTTATCATCAGTTTTCTGGGGTAAAAATAGACATTTTTCAACTATTATAAAGTATATTTTATTGCCGAAATAAATTTCTAGGTCTTAACCCTAGGGTAAATCAATCGTTTTTTATTGCAAGTAGTTTCCAAATCGTTGATAACATAGAGGTAGATAACATTAAGGGAATCTTGGATAGAAACTAAAGGGATCAATTTTGAAAAGTGTAACTAGATCAGTCTTCATGATGACCATGTAATTATGTGCTTATGTAAATAAGAAGTCAAAAGTAATAAAATGTATTTTTGGTTTACTTGCTTCATGGGTTTCATGAGAAAGATTCTTGGTACAGGTCTATAGACTTCTTCTTGATGTCTATTAGGAACATAAGTGTAATTAAGAGTCATGTAAATGGTGTGAAGAATATCCTCCAAGACATTGCAGAAGAATGGCCTTCAAGACTACCCTTATTCATTGTTGAAGATAAGCCTATTTGTTGTTATGAAGTTGGCCTACAAATAGTATTAAGGTCAACCTACATGATTGCTGAAAGGTTGTCTTGATATCTAGTTGGAACAACTATAAATACCCCAACATATGTTGTGGTATACATACAAGTTTTTGCGGACAAGACTGAGGTTAGATGGTGTGGAACGGGGAGCAATTATTGTGGATCCATCTAAGGTTTTTGGTAGTATGTAAAGTGTGGATCTAAGGATAGGGGCTAATACATATTGAAGGGCACAACATTGCGGAAGAAATAGGAAGGATATGTACAACAAGAGAACAGATTTGTAGATTAGCAAAGAACAAGTTGCTGATGGGTGTAGGAGGATACAAGTGCATATATCATTTAGTTCTAAAGTCTCTATTGTAAGAATTTGTTAAGGTCAAGTCTATGATCTAAAGGTAATAGAAAGAAAGGAAGGTAAATCAAATATTTACCTTCCTAACGTTATCACAAAATATTCAGTTATAAGTAAAATCAACTCTGTCTCTACATTTGTATAAGTGCTTTGATAATTGACTTGATGAAGAATTAACTAAAAAGACATAAGCAAGCTCACAAGTAATCATCAAGAAGAAAATTTATAACCCCTTCAAATTCTCAACATGGTTTCGGAGCTATGGTGCTAAATAAGGGCATCTAATCAAATAGACACTCAAGGATCAGTTTTCAAGAATGGCATTTAAGCAAGTTAAAGGGTGTGAAAGCAGCGAGCATCAAATTTTCTGATCACTGAGTTCAACTACAATTCAGATATCTTCAAAGAGAATGTATGGTGCCATTCTCTATTGTAGATCTCAGTGCCAATTGAAGCTTAGAACCTGGGCGAAGTTTTGACATCACAGTGAAATATCCTCATTGTTTTAGCACTATAACAAAGTGAAGTTTTCTTGGTATAGTTCAGATGTGTTAATACATATCGAATTCCCTAAAATTTTCATAAATCAATTACGGTCCTAAGAACACAGTTCAAAAATTGTATTCTCGGGGATACATACTCGGATCACTTACATACAGCTCAAACATCATTTAAGATTCGGTGCAATTGCAGTAACTGAAGCTTTAAAACAAAATTCTCTATGTCTCTATGGTATCTATATTGTTTTTAAGTGCACACGCAGTTTGAACAAAAGATACATCAAGATACAATTCGATGATATGATGAAGACCACATTTCAGTAAGAGGCCATTCACTCTTAGTGCTATTACAACTAAAGGTACTGTCATTATCTTCAAACATTATAAGACAAGTTTCCTCTGATTGAAACAAGAACCACTTCTTTATCCCTAAAGAAGATCATCCAAAAGGAGAGCACTCATACATCTTTTCTCAACCACCATTAAAGAAATAAATCTGAAGACTCTTCACTTGTCAAGTATGTATCTTTTATTCTATAATCAAATTTGGTAATATGACTTTGTTTTGCAGGGAGATCTATAAGATGGTTGGGTTACCAAGATTCCTTGCATAAGGAGGATAGTCGCAGTCCTCGAATTAATTAAAGTCATTAAAAATATCTTAAGGTCAAAATATTAAATCCTAATCTTCTTTAGATATGAAAAAGAAATAAAAATACACCTCTTCAAAGTGCAAAATTGTCCCTACATATTTGGAGCCCAACAATCTGAGATCCATATATCTACTACAATCGGACTATGATGCAACTGAGTGAATTTATATATCAATGCTCATCCTGTGATGATGGACACTTTCCATCAAGTTTTTAAGGTCTACATCAACAGATATGGGATCATTACCTTCACAAATTGGCTTGTTGGGGGCAGCTTCACAAGCATTAATAAGGCGGCTAACAAATTTTCAAGAAATGTATTTGGATGATCAAAATAAAGGTTGTACAAATTAGTAGACACACTCTAGACATCCATTAAAAACATACTCTCTATTCGTCAAATACTAATGGTGCCAATTTTAGACTAGAGTATTAGCCCAAGAAGGATCCCCTCCTTTCCAAAACATCAAAACATTCATTGATTTTTTCCATAGGTGAAACATAGCTTGCCACACAGTTTGTGAATAAAGGAATATCATTCACCAAAGAGGTTGAAGATTATTTTGGATAGAAGAAAATTAACGAAAGAAATTTTAACGAGCCAAAACAAATTTAAATCATTCTAAAATATCTCTCGTTTGATTTAATATTCCACCACAAGGCCGGGAGTAGTAATTTCAGAGAATCATTTATGCCAAAGAAATTATTTACCAGTTAGGTTGAGCCTATAAGTTAAATCATAGTGATGTGATGTACATTTCTCTATTGATATAGATCATAGTGCTAAAGAAGACTTTTCAAATATGATAGATTTTTATGGAACGGATATTGGACTAAAGAATGTTGGATAAATACAATCCTTCTATAGTTCGATGTGGCATTGCTCCAGGGTAATAACTAATACTCAACAGAGTATCAAACATTAGTGATATGTCACTTGGTAGTACTTGATGGTTGTGATATTTAGTTGTGCTCGATGGGTTCTATATACTTTTTCATATGTCAAAGAAATTATTTTATCACCTCAAGTTTGATCTACCTACAATGGCACCCTACTCAGTGATAACATAAGGATCCAGGATTTATGCATGCATGAATAAGACCAGTCCTTATACTTATTTTTAAACCAAATGAAAAGGACCATAAAATTGTTCTATTAGACGTGTTCTATAGGTTTGAAACCCGTTGTTTGCATTTACAAGGCTGGAAGGCTATACTTGAAATTCCTCCAACGGAGTCAACACAAGAGGATTGTAAAGAGGAAAATGAAACCTACAACTATCATTTCATACTGGTACCTCTAAAGAAGTCCTATTTGTTTTCTCAAAGGGAGGCCTCTATACATTACTATAACTACATTCACTTAATACATGGTGCATGTGGGAAGGGTCATCAAGTTTATACCCAATTATAAACCATTAAACAGGGTGATTACTCTTGTAGTACATACAAGAGAGGTATTATAATAGAACAAAAAAAATAACATAACAATCTTAATCTCATATCCGAGTGTACACATAATTGACATTCTTATTATGATCTACCATCCATGAAGCTTTCCTCATGAAATAAACATCAAAAGCACCATGGGAATGCCAAGTCACAAAGGAATTAACATGTCCAAGAATATTACCATATGAAGAATGGAATGTCTTTGTACTAGTGCTTAGCATGGTTACACACTCAAGTGATGGAAATATCTCATATAAAGACCAAATATATATGATAATCACACAAATTATACCAATTAGGATTATGCTACAATTACAGTGTAAACGACTCTATGACTCAACTATCTTCTGCAAAATATTAAAGGAAAAGTGCACAACTAATTTCATTTGGTTAACACAAACACCAAAGTTGGATAAGTCCACTAGTTTGGTGGTCAATGGGAAATAAGTTAGTGATGGTAATAGTGTTGAGCCAATAGATGTGAAGTTTAGCCCTTGTCTCTAGTGACTACGTTAAGCCCTATTCAAAGGTTCAAGGTTGAGTTGGATCTACTTCAGAAGTTAAGAGATAGAAGAAGAAGTCCCACAGAGTATGACATCTCTAAGAGGGCTTCAAATATCTAAAGAAATAGGCTGCAGGCTTGTTCATTTGAGAAGAAGGAAATTTTGAAGCTAAGAGCTTCAAACATTGTAGTGGCATCTAAATTCATATTCAAAACAAGATATATTTAGTCACCTTGAGAATCTCTCTTGAATCATTCAACACTTGAAGCATTCTTGGGAACCTCGCTCACTGATCATATCAAGAAGAAAAGATCAGGATTACTTTTTTGGCTTGTAATTCCTCTCATTCAAGAAGAATCTTCGGTATCCACCAAAGATTTATGTCCATTAAAAAATACACCGTGTTTAATGTTAAATTTAGAGTAATACTTGAAATCATACCCAAGCATGATTACACCATGGCAACACCTTGAAATCATGCCCAACTGGGATAGCCTATGACCTAACAGAATAGACTTATAGTGGGATAGTTTATGACCTAATAGAATAGAATTCCAGAAAATGGTGGTAGGGAGAAATTGTGGCTGCAAATACTCTAGGTCCTCTCCTAGGCTAATATAGCAGATATACAGTTACCAAAATAGGGGCACTCATTCTACTACAAAAGGGGTCATTGGGATGGGGAACCCACATATATTAAATTTATGTTGTTGGCCAAGAGGAATGTGAGGGATTTGGAATTGGTTGGAGTTCATTTGAACCTAAATAAAACCCAAGGGAATGCGATAATATGGATATGATACAATGGTGGTTATATCACCATAACTAGAACAAGTAAGTATAAAAATAGTATAAAAATAAAGTTTCAATGTTTAAAAGCATGTTCAAACTTACAATCAAATAGATGAAAAAACACATTAGAAAAACCAGATAATAATCATGAACAAGTTTCATATTGAATTATGAACTATAAAGGAACTTACAAAATGTGACACTACGAACCTGGTCAAGCACACAAGAAAAATGATCCTGGACATGACCCTAGTTGACAAGTTGTATTGCTCATGATGCAAGAGGATTTGTACTTGCAATGCTGTTACACAGCAATTTGTCACTATCCCTGCAATCCCCTGTCCCGCACATTGGAGGGCTCATTCCGTGACTTGTGAATAGTGACATGACCTGAAACCATTTTCATGGCATTCCCATGGACATGGAATTTCATTCTCCTAAAGACATCTCCTTGTGAAACACCCTAAAAATAGCCTTTTTGGCATTGGCACAGGCATCAAGTTCAATACTCACACCAATGGGGGAAATCCTCCAAAGAGGGCATGCCAATTGGCGCTCTGTCCCAGAGTCGCACTCGCGCCAACCTTAATTAGGAGTGTTTTTTAAAAATAAATGGTGGAAGATTCACTCCAACCAATTCCTAAACTGGTATCTAATTCGAGTTGGGAGGTTTGGCTCCGGATCTCCATGTAGAGGAAGTGGTTTTCCACCTCTCATGGAAGCTTCCTTGAGGATAGGGCCAATCCCATGATTATAGGGATCCCAAATCCCCTTCCTCCATCTATAAAAGCTTTCCATTTTCCTTTGCAAGCTAGTTCCCAAGAGCCTTCAGAGCCTAATGCTGCTAGAGCCTTCATAGTTCTCTTAGAGCCCAATCCAAGCAAGGAGACTATTGTCAAGATCCAAAGAGAGAGGCTTGTCCCATCCTTGACAGGCTTTATCGAGACGTGTTTAGCTGACGACCCACTGAAGGAGAATTTAGCGTCAGAGCCAGGTTGTATTTTCCTTTGTTGAATTAGTGATAAGTGACTATTGGTTATGGTTCCACTCATGTTGTTGATTATGATCATGAGTTGTGTCTTCTCTAACTTACATATAGTTGTATATATTGGATTTTACACTTGTGTTTGTTGTATTTCTTTCTTGTGTAGGTGTTCGATCGTGGCGAGCATGAGGATTGTGATCTACCAGAGCAAGTGAACGAGAGTGCTACCTATTCTACAAATGACAGCGTTGGATTCCAGGTAAGCCTTCTTCGCAAGTTGGTTTATTGCAATTAGGAACTTGCACCATAGAATGTGACGATTGTTGCTAGACCCAGTCTGGGCCAGTAGGGATCGCCTCTGTTCGCAGAGGGGATTTACCTCTACAAAAAATTGGTGACTTTGCTGGGGAATCAGCTTGTTGTTTTCTTTGTAAACTACAGACGGAGCCTGAAGTTAGCCAGATAGCCTTCGAAACGCTCTTGCTCTACATTAGCGAAAGTAGATGAATGTTGCTTTAGTCAATCTCCGATCTAGTTTATGAACTAAAGATTTGGAGTATTGTCTTGCCTTTCCGGTCGATTCTTAACTTTCCTTGCTTGATTGGATCTTTTGGCTAGCTCTTTCTGTGTGTTTGGATTTTGTTTGGCTTCTAGAGGATCAAATCTAACCTCTATTTTTCCGAATTTTCACCTTTTCATGGTTGGCTTGATTGGCGCGAGTTCCGCCCTGACAGTCACGCCAGTTGGCGTAGGTTGCCAGTTTATTAGTTGTGCCATCCCTTGTCTGGCGTGGATTACAGCCAGACAGTCGTGCCATTTCCTATAGGTGCTAGGGTTTGCCCTTGTTCGGAAGCTTCTTTTGGTCAGTACTTTGCTTCTGGGTTTGTTTTGGATTCTGCTTGAAGTCGTGAGTCTGGTCTTGGTTCAGAGAAATTCTTTGTTTTCTCATTTTCAGGCGTTGGTGCTTGTTTTCAGTTAGCAACCCGTGCCAATTAGCCATTGGCGCAAGTTGTTAGTGAGAAAGTCGTGCCAGTTGGCACTAGTTGTTAGTGAGCAAGTCGTGCCAATTTCAGGGTGTATGAAAATTGAGACTTTTTCCCTAAATCCTTCACTAGTGTGTCTTTCCCTTCTGGTCTTTTCACTGTATGAGCATAGATTACATTGCTCATTGTTTGAAATGTCTTCTTTCCATGATTGTTTGATGTAAAAGGGAATGAATGCCTTGTTTTGATCTCATGCTTTGGAAGTCCTCTTTGTGTTTGACTTCATATGTCTTGTCAACTTTTGAGGAATTTTGTTACAAAGTGTTTTGAAACAACGATTGCATTCTTAGTGTTTGATTACATCCTTTTTGCATTCATCCTTCCATTAAGAATATTTGCGTTCTTTTAGTTTTCGTCTCATAGTTTTCTTTTCATTAAAATGCATTAGATCACATTGCATTGGAAAGTATTTTTGAGATTTATCATTGAACTTAGATCACATGGTTTAATGATTGAAAGCTAAAAATCACTTTGATTGCATTCTCTTTTATTAAAAGCATGCATTAAGTAGATTCTCATTTCATTGAAAAATTCATTGAGTGCATTCTTATCATTTCAAAAGAAAAAGGAAATTGTGCATAGATTACAATTGCATAGTTTTCGAAAAAAAGAGAGGATTTTGCACAGATTACATTGCATTATTCGCATCATTGAATGTTTGAAATTACTTTTGGATAGTGAAAGTCATCTAGTTTGGAAAAATTTCATTCGCAGTGTTTTTTTTTGTTGCATCATTGTTTGAAAATCTTCCCTTAACTAGATAGCATTCATCGAATTGAAAAGTTTTCTTTTCTCATATAGTTGCATATAGGAGATTGTCAGATGACATACGGTAGGGCCTTGAAACCGAGACATAATTGAAGATCAACCTTAAAATTTATTCAATTTACACTAAGGTGACATTGAAACATTAATGAAATATTTAGAGGTCTAGGTTAGAGACGTGTTCTGGCGTCGTTAAACCTAGTAGCTATCATTCGCCTCCTGGCTTTAGACAGCACTAGTACGGACTTGTGCTCCCCGTACCGTCGCGTATATAAAGGGAGACCCCACTAGGTTTCTATCCTTTTATCCATAGGAAGCCGAGTCTACCACCCTATACCCATGATACACCAGACATAGCATTCAGGGAGATTGCCTGCACGTACGTTAAGTCCTTGGTTTATTTTTATTTCATTTTGAAACCAAGGTGTATATTGCAGTTCATGGTTATTTGGTACACCCTTTGCCTAGATTACTAGAGTAGTCATTTTGATCTTTTCTGACTCTTTAAATTTGAAAATATCCTCAAGCGCTTTTCCTTTCACACTTGTTTCAAAACTGAAAGAGATAGAGTCACCTTTCATCTGTTTCTCGACACTTAAAACATGAAACAGTGAAGTTTCTAAGTTTCAATGTGGTAAAATAAATCACCTGCGATCACACACCCTTTCAGAGTTTGCTTGTTGGTCGTTTGATTGTGTGCCTTGGTTTTTGGCCCGCGTGTGCTTTTAAGTTGTTTTGATGGAAAATTTTCCAGAGTTCACCAAACAAGGAATCCCCTCCGGTGGGAATCCTAGTCATTTTCCTCCTTTTGGGAATGTTGGTGCTCCTTATATGGAAATGTTGTCCCTTCCTGGGTTAACTGTTGGGTTTCCTGTTTGGTTGTTTTCAAAATCTGTGATCCTGAATGTCCCGGCTACTGTTCAATCAGTTCCTACGCCTGAAAAACATCATGTTGATTCCAAGGTGGACCTCTCCCCTTCTTCGTCTATTTCTGCGTCCTCCTCTTGTACTTCGTCTGGTGAAAGTATGGATTCGAGTAACCAGGTGGCTAAGAAGAATAAGAAGAAGACAAAGAAGAAGAAGTCAAATAAAGGAGAGGCTAGCTCTATGGCTATTGCGCCTAAGAAGCCTTCCATTGATAAACCTCCCAACCCTCCATGGAAAGTCAAGTTCCCTTGCATGTTGTGCACAGGAGACCATCTTCTTCGAGACTTCCCTGGTGGTAAGGCTCCTAAGAAGCAGGGTAAGATTACCAATCCATGTAAGTTGTGTGAGGGGCACCTTGCCATTCACCTTTGTCCATATATGGATGAAGCCAAGTGAGTGTTGGACAACCTGATTGTTTCTACAGCATGCCTTCCTACTGGTTACAAACAGCTTTCTTTGAGTCTTCCACCTGCTGATGCTATGCTTGGTCAAGGGTCATACTTGGTCGATCCCGCTCCCTCGGAAATTCAAATTCAGGAATCCATTCCTGACCAACCATTGGTCATGGGATTGGTTGAGCTCGCCCCGTCTACGGTGCACCGGGTCCTTTCCATTGAGAGTGGACCTCACACCGCTCATGTTCTTCTGGTTTCTTCAGATTATTCAGACTTGGAGAAAGATTCTCCTATCCTTGCACCTCAAGAAACTGTTCCTCTGCCTCCTGTGATAGAGGTCTCAGAGGATACTCCTCTTGCCTTTGAGATGGAGGTCATGGAGGATGCTCCTTCTTCTTTTGTAACACTAGGGGAAGAACGTCTTGGTTCGATTGTAGCCCCTCCAAGTATTTTGGCCGCTTCCTTTGATTGGAATTGATTTGTAGGATACTGCCTTCCATCTTATGTGCCTTTCGAGATCATAGTACAGGCTTTTGGTCTGGTTCTACTCAGCACCATTATAGACGAAGGCGCATCCATTAGTGTTCTATCCTCAACTACTTGGAAAGATTTTGGCTCGCCGCCGCTTGTGCCTGTTACGCATAATCTGTTCGCATTTAACAGGAGAACGAGTCAACTGTTAGGGATCCTTCCAAGGTTACCTATTACTTTGGGAGGTAAAATTGTCCATATGGATGTGATGGTCATTCCAAGCCCCTTGGATTTCAATCTTCTCTTGGGGCGTGATTACACCTATGCCATGGGAGCGCTTGTCTTCTCCCTTTTTCGTGTGGTCTGTTTTCCACATGAAGGATGGATCGTGACCATTGATCAACTTTCATTCTTTGGTCTTGATGTGGCATCTGGCTTGCCATCATCCCTTCCTAGTTTTTATCCACCCATTGTATCTGACCCACCGCAGGTCAACTATGTGGCTACCTACTCTGTGCCTGTGCTCAATGATGGTGCCGTTGTGCATCAAGTGCTGGGTGCATTGGGTCCAGACTTCCAAGATGTTTTCCTTCCATCAGATGGGAAACTCTTGGAAGTGATGACTTCTTGTTCATTGTGACGAGGTCTGTTTGGAGCAAAGTTTGTTTTCTTGTGTCAAGCTCCTTAAAAAATGAAACAAGGTCACTAGAGCAGAGTTGGTTTTCTTGTGTCAAGCTCCTTAAAAAATGAAACGAGGTCATCTGAGGATAATTCTTTTAATTTGTCAACCTCGTTAAAAGAATGAAACATGTTCACGTTCAATTCGAGTCTTTGCTAAGATCTCGTAAAATCCCAGTTGAGTCTTTCTTTTGATCTCGTAACTTGACCCTTCACTCCATCTACTGTTCATATGGATTGAATCTTGGGTGGCATGTACCTCAAATTCAGTCACCATGCTGGGGGCATGCTTACTTTTTCAAGCAAGTTTGTTTCCATTTCAAGCTTGTGTAAAAATGAAACCGGTTTCAAGCATAGTTTATCTTTGTTTCAAGCTTATGTAAAAATGAAACCAACTTCAAGCAGAGTTTTATGATTTCAAGCTTGTGTAAAAATGAAACCATTCCCAGTTTACCTCTTTTGATTGCCATTTTATCAGCCTATTGTTGCCAGATGAGCCTTGGTTTTCTCACTCCATTGTCACTATCTGTTTGGCCGATCATATGCATTCAATTGGTTGTTTTATCCATTCCTGAGGAACCGCTGCAATGAGTGGTCTTGTTAGCCAGCCACTTGATCTTTATTTTTTCAGAGAAGTTACACCATTACCGGAACCAGTTGCTACCCTTTATACCGCTCGTTCCTCCAGGAAGAGTCAACTTTCAACTCTTTTCTGGCTCTCTAAACATGAAAAGATTGTTGAGTTTCTTGTCATTTTGATCTCGTTAAAGTGGTTGCAAAATGACATCTACCCAGTATATGTTTACCCCTTTTTCGGGCTGGGATAGATTATTTATGAAAAAGGAATACCCTAGCTTATCACGACTAGGAGGTTTTCTCAGACATTGTTTTCTACCTTTTCGAATCTGAGGAACTATGTATGAAAAGGGACTGTTGGAGTTTACTTTTCTGCTCTCTTTTCAAACTCTCTAAACATGAAAATATGCCAATTTCTTCCTGTGTTGGACTCGTTAAACCCTGATGACATCGGAATCAGTCATAATGACGATATTCAAGTTTCTCCTTCCTAGGGCTCGTTAAATTTACTAGGATGGATTCATCCGAAGGACGGACTTATATAACAAGCATATGGTATCCTCTTCAAGCTTGAGTAAAAATAAGGAGGTACTCGCCAGAAATGGTGGGGAAAAATGGAACCAGCATCATTGTCATGTCGGCAGTATGTCGCTCTTGAACATGGCACTTGTCTGCATTCGTGTCGGGTTGGGGACATATCATCTTGTCTTTTCCACTTTCCTCCATGGGTTTGGGTGATCCCTTCTGACCTCTCATCTGATATTTTCCTCGTCATCATGACCTCTGATCTTTTGATGTCAAATACTGCAAAATCCACTGTCGTGCTGCCGATATGTTCAAGAGAAGTTGACCTCTCCAAGTTTTGACCTTCCTCTAATTCTCATCTGATCTTGATTCAAAAAGACATTGTGTTCCTATGTCTCGCGTTGATGATGTGGGAAACACTATGGCCCACCTTTGATCAAGGTCGCCTCCTGTCGACTTCAGCTCATTATCCAGGAAGCTGATCTAGAGACTCCCTTCTGGTACCTTGGAGCCTGCATGCCTCAATGGCAGGTTCTTCACGTTTGACGTCAGGTTTTCATCATTGGCCTCCGATCGATTGATTCTATGGGTGTTCGACGCTAGCTCACTGATTCACATGCCATAGATTGTACCTATAGTACCTTGAGGACCATTGTCATTATTGGTGGTACCTCTCGTGTCTGTTAACAGCTTTCATGATTGGCTGGTAATCAGACGATGTTCCTGCATGTTCGAATTTAGCTCACTTATTCGCATGCTTGAACTTGTACTTTTTTCGAGTCAAGATGGAGCGCAAGACCCTATATTTTGTCTATTAGGATCTAGGCTGCGATTTTGTGGATTATTATGATTGGTTACATGACTCATTTGCTGGATGGCTACAACCATACCTGAGTCTTTTTATCGATCTTTAACTAGATGGCTACGTCCATGCTTTGGATCTGGATTATTGTATACTTTGTTATGGATGGATGCACCCATACTGCATATATATCATGTATTTGAGATATTAGTTGTACTTCTCTACGCAAGTTTTCCGACGGTAGTGTTTTCAGTTGGACATGTTCTCGTAAAGCATTTCACCCCTCTCTCTCTCTCGAGCCTCATCCTTTAGGGGGCATCTGTTACACAGAAATTTGTCACCATCCCTGCAATCCCCCGTCCCACACATTGGAGGGCTCATTCCATGACCTGTGAATAGTGACATGACCTGAAACCACTTTCATGGCATTCCCCTGGACATGGACTTTCATTCTCCTGAAGACATCTCCTTGTGAAACACCCTAAAAATAGCCTTTTTGGCATTGGCTCGAGCATCAAGTTCAGTACTCGCGTCAATGGGGGAAATCCTCCAAAGAGGGTGAGCTAATTGGCGCTCTGTCCTAGAGTCGCACTCGCGCCAACCTTAATTAAGATTTTTTTTTTTTTTAAATAAATGGCGGAAGATTCACTGCAACCAATTCCTAAACTGGTATCTAATTCGAGTTGGGATGTTTGGCTCTGGATCTCCATGTAGAGGAAGTGGTTTGCCACCTCTCATGGAAGCTTCCTTCAGGATAGGGCCAATCCCATGATTATAGGGATCGCAGCTCCCCTTCCTCCATCTATAAAATATTGCCATTTTCCTTTGCAAGCTAGTTCCCAAGAGCCTTCAGAGCCTAATGTTGATATGAAAGAGTAGAAACTAAGTCAACGATGACTTTTTGGTTTCTACGCTGCATTGAGGGAGGTTTGCTCCAAGATTAAATTGCTTCAGTAAATTATTCTCTACTAAACAGGGCCAACCATGTGAAGGTGGAAGCTCTTATGCCCTCACCCCCCTTCCCATCACTTTCAATTCCAAAATACCCAATCTATATTTCATTTTTTACTTTCATGAACAGAAAAAAAATATTCAATAACTGATAAAAAAGCAATGCAACAAAAAGTACACAAGAAAACATTGAAAGTGCTCGACATAAAAATAGTATGATAAATGAGTTTTTAATATAACGCAAAAAACGTTCTAAGTATGGTAACATTTGTCTTATAATAATACAATATTTTACATTATCAAATTTTCTTTTTCTTATTCCTACTTCTAAAGCTCCTAACTACATCATCAACATCATTGTGCTCTACTCCTGTTTCATTCCTTTCCCACAGAACTGACCTAGTTGCGTGCTCATGATGTCTGGTCTCATGCAGTGACAGGCCATCGCCTACAAAAACAGATAATATTAAATTTTAATTGTCAGTTTTTAAATATCATTGAACTAGTTCGGTAATATTAATTAAAAAAAATGCAATGAGATTATTTACCTAGTGCACCAATTGTCACTGTTGGAACCGTTTCCCTGTGTTCCTCTTTGGTGGTAGGATGCTGAAGTACAACATTCTCTGTCATTTAAACAAAAAGCATTATTAGGACACAACCATCAAGGTATAATTAGAAAAATTTATAAGTGGAAATTAATTACCCTCATGGCCCTCACTGATAGTAGCATTGCCAGCCTAGTCCCCACTACAATGATTAGGTTACACGTGAGGACCATGTACTTTTGGAAATATTTCACTCTCAACACACTTCTCGACAACTGGGTTATTTGGCTCATTGAAAGTGTTGCTCCCCTGATTTCAACAAATTTCTTAGGCATTAAATTTATGGATGAAAAAAAAATTATTGAAAGGTTAACGTTTTACCTTATCAGGCATTCTGGATCTTGGGACCTGTCCCAAGCTTCTACGATGTTCAACTACGGCTTGATAGCCAGAACGAAAAGTGATCTCTCTATCTTCCTTTGTGGTTTCCATTCCAAATTCATCACCCTACATTACATATGATTGTGTATTTTTAATATTATTCGATGGGATTACAAAAATGTTGGAAGGCGATACAATTAATTATAAGATGTTTAGCTACTTACAATTCTTGTGGCTAATTTCGAGTAGCTTCCCTGGCCTAGCTTGTGATGGCCTTTTTTTTCAATCCTATATTTGGTTTCCTTCGAGGTGTCAGGAAACCTATCATAAAAATATTGAAGTCAGATATGACATAGCACACTTTTATTTTAGACATAGAGAAAATTAAAGTTGTTGAATTAAAGTTGTAATTTACCTTGCGGGTCCAGTTAGCATTTTACCTTCTTTCTTAGCCCTTTTCTCTTTTCCATCATCGATTAGAGCTCTCCACTCCCTCTCTATAATTGTGAGAGGATGCTCGTATCTAGAGTTAATTTGTAATTGCGTCCTATAAGTGTCCCTATTATATTTCAGATATTTTCCAACTACCTGAGCCACCACTGTTATATCAAATGTGCCCACCCCAAAAAGGGCTTCTAGATAATCTAGAAGTTCTTTTTTCAGGTTGGAATTCTAGGAATTACACCTTGTGTGTATGGTTGGGCCAAAAATTATCAATTACTTTCTCTCCAAAAACCTGTAGAACTCATTCTTTCGTACACAAAAAAAAGATATTATCATTAATTTAAAAATAAAAATCACGATAAAATATGTTTTAGATAGAGTACATGAAATAGTTAAAATATTAAAATTTACTTGGGAGTTGTACATGCTTTATAGGAACACCTTCATCATTCACCAAAAATGTTCCATCAATGGTCCCCATGGAGGTGACATGTGTAGCTCCAGGAAACGCAATAATATAGTTGGCCATACCACCTTCATCACTGCCAACATGTTTAGCGGTTGGCTGGGTGTCTTCTTGGGTAGGGTGAATTTCTTGGATGCCACCTAAAGGCGTAGAAGGTGTACGAGAGGGTCGATTGGCAATCTCTTGCCTTTGTGTCCTACTACCACCAACACCAGGGGCAGTAGGTGTTAGATAACACTATATGAAAAATAATTTTTTTGTTAGTTTAGTTAATATAAAAATTAAAAATCAAACTATCACAATTGATCTCATGTAGAACAAAAAAAATATCCTTTTGATATTTTATTATTACCTTATATGTTTCTAGCTAGTTCATAAGTTGTGTTATCCTCATTGCCAATTCAGGTGTTTGAGGCGTAACGTCTACCAAATGCTCAAGTTCTAACTTTGCTTTTCCCACCTTTTTTTGAAGCAATAGAAATGGACATGGCGATGAAGAAAAATATTCCTCATTGAGGGAATCATCAGGCGCACCATGGCCAGGCGTCTGCATATTTGAACAAAATTAACATTATTTCAATTATGTAAATAACTAAAACACCTAAAGATAGAGCAATGCTGGCACTTTACATGTTCTTTGGCTAGCCCCTTTCCATGATCATCCTGTCTTAGGGTTGTTATTGTACTACCACAATCAATCTGTCACATTGCAATAAAACTAGAAATGTGAAAACTTGAAAACAATATCTAACTTGAAAACACGAAATGAAAATGAAATAATTTATAAATTTATAGTGAAGTGCTTGAATTCAGTTGAACTTTTTTTGAATGAATTTTTATCCTTAGATGCTTTTAGTGCATGTTTAGATGATTTGGTTCTTACTCGTTGTGATTCTCAAAGAAATATATTTATGAATGAGATAGGAAATGATAGTGGAAATGCAAGATCTGCTAAGAAATTGATTCAACAGCTTGCCTTCTTATGGCTTGAAATGTTCCAAGGGAGGAAAAATTTTCCTATAGATGAGCTTAAATATATTTGCATGATAAGGATTTAGTTTTGATTAATGGTCCTCCAAGTGTCCACAAACATTCATTACATGGATTATAATCATACGTACATATGGGCTCTACAATGATTATTAAACCTCTAATATGGTGGCCACTTGGTGCAGATTTTGATGGGGATTCCATTCTTGTTTTTTATCCCCAATATTTAAGATCTCAAGTTGAGCTTTCTCAGCATCTCAGTGTGGATCAAAAAAATTTTAGTTCCCATTTTGGAGAGGCAAGAATAGCACTAAGTGTTGATACTTTATACATTGTTGTATGCCAATCTTTTATCCATTCACATGATGTAGAATCATACCATCAAGGTTGGAACAAAGATATTGGGCTTTGGAGGCATGTCACTCATGCTACCCTTCCTAAGTTGTGATGAAGTATATCACTATCTTATGATTACTACATCTTCCCATTAGTATTAGTTGTCTTCTTGATGTATATTATGAAATATCCACATTGCATTTGCTCATGGCTATGACCATTTTCATGACATGGACCCGCTATGTACTTTTCTCACGGCCATGGTATTACATATTATTACATGGATTCACAGTGTATTATGTTGGCAGCCATGCTTTGTTTCTCTTCTAAGCATCGGTATGCCTATCTATTTGTTGACAATCAACTGCAAGTACTCACTAGTTCCTTGATCTTTAGCTCTTTCCTTGGAATTCCTCATAACTTATGTTTATTAGAATGTGTTTCGACCATTGGTTTCTCTTCCTACCTCACACATTAGGGGGTGTTGTTACAAATCTATTTTCCACTCTTGAATCTCACTACTGACCCATTACATAGACCAACATTGAATGAGTTGAGGAAATCAAAAATAAATGAATTGGTTCTCTTGCACTAGGAGATTTTAAACTTATTAAACTCAAGTTCCTTAAGTTCGAGAGATCTACAACCATACTCTATCCTCCTCCATGAATATATTTAAGGAATGTCTCTCAAGGATGAAAGGAGGAAGAATCATTTTCAAACATGTGTTGTTCGTTTTAAAAGAGACTATTCAACCTTCAGATATCAGACTTCTCAAGTTGTGTGAGGGCCAAGGAAGTGTTAGATGAGGGACTAGGGACAAAAAATATGATAGCATTTTCCATTACACTTGGAAAATGAATTAAGAAGATTTTAATAAACTCCATATATTCGAACAAAAGACACAAATATTTTTTATAGCTTCAACTTTGATCCAAAAATGTCTCAAGACTAAAACATGTTAACCATCATATATTGTTCAAAAAAATTCTCATAGATACATACATAAATGCATGCACACACATAAATATATACATATATTATTATATTTTATTTCAAACAGATAAAAATTAATCTTGACGATTTTTTCACAAATTCTATATAAAAACATGCTTGTGTCCTTGTGAATGTAGTTTCATACCAATAGAAGGGGGAAATGTGGATATCTGACTAGCCTAATATCATCTATGTTTGGGGCTAGCGCATATATATAGTGTTTATCACCTCCAATTACCGAGATAGGCTAGAAGGAGGAGATCAATTTGGTGAAACAAGATCTACATAAATCTTGTAAGGTCAACTGTCTGTTGTAATGCCTCACATATGTACAAAGGAAAACATTTCTGATCTTAGGAGGTGGACTTAATTAAAACCTGTGTCACAAGTATCTTTGATTCTCCAAATATTTTCCAATCCACTAGGAACACTGGGAAGAAATATGTAATCCTCTAAGGAAGGTCCAATTGAATGGAGAAAATGGAAGAGAAGAAAACGATAAAGGTAATACAAGATTATGTCTTGCTAATTAGAAGCCCTAAAAACAAATTTCATAAGAAAAGAGAAAATCTGGAATTCTCGACAATAAAAAATCTCAGAGATGCCACTGGATATTTCTAGTAGGAAACAAGACAAATTTTCCCCAAGTAGTTGGCAGGGGCATAGGTCACAGTGACTACTCAAGATCTTGTTAACCTTTCAAGCTATCAAACTGCTGCTACAAACTCTGAAAACTAGTAGGAGAAAAACAAGAAAGATTAGAAGTTGAAGAAGAGTGAATAATCAAATTGTAGCTTTGATCTTGCCAAACATAACAATATACCAAATGGAAAGAATACGTGTTATGTAAAATCACCTCATCATGATAAGATAACCCCTAGAACAAAAAAAATATAGGTGGTATAATCCTCACCCAACCACAACATAAGCTCTTATCACCTTGCTTGCATATCAATCCAAATCCTGCATGTAACTTTTCTTGAATCTCAAGAAAATATTGAAGTGAACTAGATATGATGTCCCTATCAAAAACATTGAATCAAAAAATCCTCCAAAGATGATGACTACTCAAAAAAAGGCGACAAGTATGACGAAAAATACTAGCAATCATACATTCACTTGTGGGGGTTCTTATTCTCATTGAGGGCATACATATGATAGCAGGGGTGCAAATGTGTAATCCCCAACCAATAAATACTTCATTATTATGACCATTTAACCAATAAGGGGACACAACTTCCATAACCAATAAAAGATCACCAAAGAAATAGACACAAAATAGAGGATGTAAGGGGTTTGTTGTATAAGTTTGAAGCCCAAACCATAGTACCTTGAAGTTCTATAGTGATTTAATCCTCTATAATAGTATCATTATGTGACCAATTAAGGAACAAGTTTTGTATCAATTTAACATCATTCTTGCAAGTTTTTCCAAGGTTAAGTTTTGAGTCTCTTGGTGTGTTTTAATCGTATTGCAATTGTGCCATTAATTTCTCCTTGTTTATTACATATTTTTTTGTTGAAATGAAGAAAAAAGTCACTAGAGGGCTGATCAGTTTCAATTGAAGGATAATAATTGTGTTTCGGGTGTTTTATAGAGTCCTCGTCCATTGGAAGATCAACTAGTCATCAAACTAGGCCTCTAGGCCTAAGGGTTTGCTCTCTTTCCTCATACTCTCCTCACTGTTTTTACAATCATATCTGAAGCATCTCATTTATAGTAGCATAAATCTGATCCAAACATCTTAGTAATCTCTAAAATTCATTGGCATAAGTCTATACTCATTTCACACTTAATCTCAAGTAACTAGAAATACTCGTGTCATTGCTCTTAAGGCGTTCTAAGTGATTTTCAAGGTTCGATGTATAATTTTTTGAGTCTGATATACATGTTTCAATAGTAAGGAAATAACTTAAGAAGCATTTAAAATTCATAATAAGTCATTCTTATACCTTAAGGGTTTCCTATATTTCATTTTGTCCTCATATGCAAGTGATAATGGGTTGCTCTTGTAATTTTTGGTGTCTTGTGCATCTTGCATCTTACTTCCTCTTGTATTTACATAGTGCAATTCATTTTTATAAGTCACTGTTAGTAATATCATCTCAAATATTGAATTTTAAGGGTGAATATTGATTACAGAATGATAAATTTAAAATCTCTATTTCTTTCTTGTTGTTTGTGAAGGCAGTTTGAGGGAACAACCAAGATCACATCCTGGACTTGTAGATCATTCAAACCTACAAACTTTACGGAATTTTGAAGTTGGTTGGCCACAATTGGGCTTGCTTAGGTCTTCATTCAAATTTTTTCGTTTGATTTGGGAGCAAATGTTTCATGAAATTCCCTTCTCAATTTTTTCTAAAGGAAACTCTTACTATCACTATGCATATTAGGATATTAATGCATGTATGCTATGTATTCTTAAACAACATAATACTTCTCTGCCTAACCACAACCTTATTATTGAATACAAAGGAAGATAAATTCTTAACATTGAAGCTGTCATTTGCATGAGATTTCATTGATCATGAAAATTCCATAGTTGGGATTTCCTAAGGTTTCCATTTCACTCGTTCCTATTGCAATCTTTAGCCGATTTCAAATTTTGTAATCATTTTCTACTGCTAAATTTTTTCTTAGTGACACCTCCTCTTTGGATGAGATTTCATTGATCATGAAAAATCCGTAGTTGGGATTTCCCAAGGTTTCCATTTCCCTTGTTTCTATTGTAATTTTTAGCTGATATCAAATTTTGTAATCATTTTCTACTGCTAAATTTTTGCTTAGTGACACCTCCTCTTAAAAGGAATTAATGTTTAAGATGGTCTCAATATACTTGCAAAGTATGTCATTTCTCATGTATTCAATCATGTAACATTTTTACTATTTATGGATTTTCTAGAAACATTAGATTTCCTATTTACTTATATTGTTGTTTTAAATGTTTATCAAATTTTGAATCTTATAGAAAAAAATTGAGTTTCTGAGAGCACAGGTGAGCACATTATAATTAATTTCGAAATATCAGAGAATTACAATGCCAAAAAATATGATGTAATAACAATGGGAAGATGTAGTTGTATAGTTTAACAGACGACCTAGTCACTTTATTGTATATTATTTTAGGTGGCCAAGTCTGGCCTAGGAAATTGTGGGGCCATAAGTAATAATCATATCATCGAGGTTGGAACAAAGACCTTGGGATTTGGAGGCACGTCACTCATGCTACCCCTCCTAAGTTGTGATGGAGTATATGACTATCTTACGATTACTACATCTTCCCATTTGGTATTACTACATCTTTTCATGGCCATGGTATTGCATATTATTACATGGATCCACAGTGTATTATGTTGGCAGCCATGCTTTGTTTCTCTTCTAAGCATCGGTATGCCTATCTATTTGTTGACAATCGATTGAAAGTACTCACTAGTTCCTTGATATTTAGCTCTTTCCTTGGAATTCCTCATAGCTTATGTTTATTAGAATGTGTTTCGACCATTGGTTCCTCTTCTTACCTCACACATTAGGGGGTGTTGTTACAACTCTATTTTCCACCCTTGAATCTCACTAAGGACAGATGCAACAGTTACACATGCCAATATCATCATACTCTTAACTATTACAATGTTTAAACTCTGCAAGGTCAATTCATATAATGTTTCTAAGAACAAGTGTACATAGACCAATTCAACTCGATCACTAGGACCAATCCACATACCAAACCTGGTCTAAAACATTATAAAAAGCATATAACAGAAGTGATAGGAGAATATGACTTGGTTACTACATTGATCCACCTTGGGTGTAAAACTGACATGAAGAAAAAAAGAGAAATAGTAGGGGAAAGCTGGCCACTTTTTTTAGATTTGAGTCCCTGTGGGAGTTAAGACAATACCTTGCTCTTACCAACCTAGTTAACTTCTCGTGGCTGGAAGTATTGTATTCAACAAAGTTAGTTTGAATATTTGACTGTAGATATGTATTCAAAACCTTGAGAGTTTCCTTCAAACAGTATAAAGAAGGATTTCCTTAAGATATGATTTGATTATGCTACATTTGAAAGGCGTCGTGTAGGAATTGTGGCACAACATGCATTTGGACATATGAGAAAAACCATTGCTATGCAGTCTATTAATTCCTCTTCTTGACACTTTGTTCCTGGACTGATTTTGTGATGATATTGACTTAATTTCATGTGCCACGACATCTTTAAAATATAGCAAGTGTTAGTGTCTTTTCTATGAGTTACTAGGGAAAAGTTGACACAATTCGGTGAGTTCAGTTGGAGGTCCTTGTTCACTACTAAGTAATCCTTATATCCTATTTTTGCAGCTTCCATTGCCACTAACCCAACAAGGAGAGAGAGCATTAGAAATAAAATTAAATTTAAACATGTTGAATTAGCGAAGTACCAAAGCAAGTTGTTCTGCTTCAAATGCAATGATAATCGCCTGCTAGCATGCAAGTGAATATGTGTTGCAAATAAACTTTTCAACTTGATTAGGTTGGTTTATGATTTTGAGGGTGAAGATGAGGATATTTAAGATCAACTCACTGGTGCTAGTGACAGGTATCTCCTTGCCAGTTTCTATCATCATGGGATTATTTCAACCACAAATTATAACAACATGATGCTGTCATTAGAAAACAATGATAATAATCTTGATAACTGATTGATGTTAATAGTGCTCACAGCCTTTTTGATGTTTTTGTATTTTTGGATGGTGCTTATGGTAAAGATCATGTTAAAATTTGGGACATCATGTTGTTTTAGTAATATTGGTTGGTGAATTTGGCACAGTGAAGATTCCAATTTGGCACAAAATTTCTGGACTAATAAGAGAGCCATGGAAAGTAATCATCCATAGGAATTTATTTCTCAATACACAAACTAATATTAAACCCATAAGTTTTATACATTCTTGATTTAAGGCAATATGAAGATAGTTCCAAGTCATAAACAGTCAATTTATTAGATTGAAATCAACATATACAGTGAGATAATAAGGGTAATTGAACTTGGTTTGGAGGCTTAAGAATAAGTGAAAAATATCAGTTCTTAAGGCTGAAATGGACCAGCGTTGACCCCTTGAATTATGAGCCTAATTTCTAGAGTACGACCAACTCTTACTCATTGTACAAACCCAACAACATTTATGGCTCCCTTTTTATCCTAAATGACACCCTCTGCACACATGTAATTAAGGCATCTCCATAACCCACACACAGATATTGTGATAGAATCCAGAAGAGGTTAAATCAACCCACAATAATGCTACAGCTAGCAAGGAAATTTTTCTAGCAACTTGTCCTTAAACACAATGTCACCCTTATGAGGTACAAACTTTAGCAAATGAGAAAAATATCAATCCTGCCTTCCAAAAACACGCCCATAAGATAAAGACAAAATTTGAGCTCCCTTGTGACTGGTTATTGTACTTCCTTTGTTACAAAATTTGACCAGCTGAGAGTAAGAGTGAATATGGACCTCTTGAGTGGATAACTCGACCCCTTGGAAAAACTGAACTTTACCCATAGAACAAAGGATTTCAGCCTCTTTCACAATACTAAACTTGTTCTTCCTTGTGAAGAACTTGACCAACAATGAATAAGAATGAACTCAACCCTAAATGCAATGTTCACTTCCTTTCTAAGAATTATTGAGAGGTTGGAGACTTCGAGGTTGATGTTGATAATCCCAGCTACATTGATCCACACTTGATGCTAATGCCCAACGATAGCCTTTCCAGCAACAAGGAAGCTCTTTGTACATAGAAGTGTCAAATCAAGCACAAATTAGCATATATGGTCATTGACAATGGAAACCAAAATAACCTTCCCTTGCTTCAATTGGAAAAGGAACAAAAATTACCAATTTCAACTCATCCCAACTCCAATTAGCTTGGATTGGTCATAAATGCACATTATCTTGTGCTAATCACTTGACAATAGATTAGAATGTTGCTAGAGGATGGCAAGATTTTTCCCAATATCTTATATGTTCTTACAAACAAATATGAGAAGACTTACGAAAATAAGATGATGATAAAAAGTGTAACTAAGTGCGTAAAGCAAGGGCTTTGAGGTTCAACCTTAGGCATGTTCCCTCTTTCAATCCTAATATTACTTGGAGTTATTTCTATGGTGCATGTCAAATGTTGGGTGATTATGTTGCTGGTATTTTCCTTCATTACAGTTATGATCATTAATTCTAACTCAAGTTTGGAACTAGTAGTGGTACTAATATTCGTGCAAGGTAAGTAGCCCTTTGGGCCCTATTAAAATTTGCTATGGTTAAAGGTGTTCAAAATCTTCAGGTTGTTGGAGACTCAAAAGTGGTAATTAGAGTTTTAAAGTATATGTAACATTGGATACTCTGGTTCTCTCTCACTGGCAGCACTAAGTTAAGGAACTCCAAGAAGCTTTTCATTCATTTTCTATTTAGCATGTTCACATAGAATTTAATTCTATGGCACATCATATTTCAAAGGATCCCATTGCAATCAGCAAATGGATTATGCATGGAGAATCAGAGGGAGGGTTTTGGTTTCAACTTTCCCAGAAATATTGTTTTAAAAGAATTTTACAGGAAGTTTTAAGATATTATTTTGGGTTGTCCGCAATGTTAGCACTATAGGTGGAAATCTTATTTTGATGTTCAACATTTATTAGAAATATGTTTTGCAGAATTTGATGATAATCTGGAAATTGTCTGAAAGGAGCTCTTATGCGTAGGCACAATAAATGTATACTTTAATTTCTACTTGAAATAACAGATGCCAAAAACACATTTGTTTTCTTGGAAGAAAAAAGACAGAAATGAGGAAAATATTCTGTGGAAGAAGATATGAAATTTTATATTGCTTTGAAGATACAAATTGGTGTATCCTTACCATTTTGTGGGTTGACAAACCGATTGCACCTGATTTCCTGGTTGGGCCAATAGTTGTCTTTTCTTAGTGGTTGGTGGTCGAACCAACAGGTCCCTTTCTAAACCCTCGAACCAACGGGTCCCTTTCTAAACCCCTGAACGAACGGGTCCCTTGCTAAACCTCTGAACCAACAAGTCCCCTACTAAACCCCTGAACCAATGCCTCCACTGCTATTTTTCACTCTATTTTTTCCAATGTAGGCAGAAATCATTCGCTCCTTGGCTGGGTAGTTGAAGGAATCACAAAGCATGGGCCAAACATCTAGAGAAACTAATTTTCTTTGAATCGACCAGTTAATCGTCGAATAATCCAACTCTCCTTTCTGGGATCTACTCTCGGCATACATGCATAGACTGTTGAGATAATGAAATTGATTAGCTAAGAATTTTTGGAAAAAGGGTGCGCGGGTAAGGTAATTAGGCTAATTAGCATTGTTGGAATTAAAAAAAAGGGCGGTATTTAGGCTAAACTAGGGGTCTCAAATTATATGTTTGGTATACATGGTAATAATGGCATTACCCACAAACACATGATACCCTCATAACCAATACCTAGTTATCTAAAAATCAAATGTTTCCAATATGCTCAATTAGAGGTGAAGGATTCTCCTAGGAGGTCAATATCTTGGTTTGGGGCCGGTGTTATTTGTAGCCTCAGATACTTAGTGGTTAAGGACTTCAAGGGTAAAGGGTTAAGTTCCAAGGGATTTAGGGTCCGAGGATTTATTCGTTAAGGACTTAAGATTTAGGGGATTTAGGTGTTTAAGGGTGAATGACTAGGGGTTAAGGGTCACAGGTTAAGAGGATAAGGAGTTATGGCTTACAAGGTTCTTGGATTATAGCTGGTTAGGGGTTATTTTATTAATATTTAATGAGTCAAGGGGTTTATGGGTTATGATTTATGAGTTTAGGGGTTAAGGGATTATGGATTGGGGGTTAAGGGGATATGTAATTCAATGGCTATGGGTTAAGGACTTATGGTTTGTGATCATTGGACTCCTAATCCCTGACTTATCACTACTATTGGGGTTTCCCCTGTTGGGAAAAATACTGAGAGGGGGGGGGGGGGGGGGGTGAATCAGTATTTAGGATTTACTTAGCATCATTTTAGTTTTTCAATCTTTAGTAATCCATGCTACTTACACATACCGTATCGCGTACATACGCGGGATACGCTACTTTGTCTGAATCCTTAAGTATAATGAGATATTAACAACAAGTCATCTTCACTTAGATCCTTGCATGTATTCATTTATCAGATGTTTATATAGCAGTAGACATGTGCAGTAATAACAGAATGAAACATCACACAAAAGCATCACACATGAACACCATGATTTTTAGGTGGAAACCCAAGTCGGGAGAAAACCACCGCTGCCGTTGTCTCAGCCTTCAATATTTTATTATAGAGAAAAACTTCTTACAATCATGTACTGGTGCAGACTTATACCAGCACGCAGGAACCCACCTACAGAAGGCTACCACCTTCTCTCATTTACCAGCCTCACCTGGAAGGGAGCTTCAACCCCCTGCTCTCGTTTACCAGTCTCACCTAGAAGGGAGCTACTACCCCCTGATATTAGCACCAGCCTCTGCGGACAGAGAGCTTCTATTATCAGACTGAAGGCTTCAACCCTCAGATCCACTGCAGACCACGTTTCATCAATTTTCAAACTGGATCAAACAGCTCCAACACAACCCTTCACTCTTCAACAAACATACTTTGCCCAATGCTACAAACAGAACAGTAAACCCACTGAAACCAGAATATCAGAGTTAACCCAGACTTCATAACAGAAATTCAGAGAGACATTGAACTTTGAGCAATCATCAGTTCAGATATGATACGCGCTTTTCTTTAGATGGATCCGCGTATATACGCGCCTTTACTGAAGACAACCCGCGTATTCATTCATGCAACTTTCCAAGAAAACCCTAACAGGTCATACGCTCCTTTGTCGAAATATATCCGCGTATATACGCGCCTTCAGTGAAGCGAACCTGCGTATAGATCTATAAAAGATAAATTTTGCAGAACAGACAAGATCTATGAACTTACCCAGATTTCTTCAACTTCTTTTAACAGATTTGCGCCAGGTCTTCATCACTTCTTTTCAGATCATCCAAGGGTTTTTCCATTTCAAGATCTAGAGATCTTGAACCTTCATTATGTTCATAGATACATTATAGAATCAGATCTATCAATTAAGAGCAAAGTTCCATCATGCAGATATACTTCAGAGTGAAGTATTCATTAAAGCCCAGACACATGCACTCTGCTCACATAATTTGCACAATGAATTTCTTCTCTTTATATAGGTTTACCCTTTTTTGAATACCATGAGCCAAAACCACATTACTTCCGATGGTATTCCTGGACGGGGTCACATAGACGAATCATTACTCAATACAATGGGTCAATACCATGGTGGTTACCCCTGGTTTTGCACTTTATGAGCGCTTTTTCCCATAC
>CM076569.1:15686609-16184603 GCA_034641835.2 Pinus albicaulis
TGCGGTTAGTTATTCAAGACAAGTGTTGCAAACATCCAGATCTATGTATAAAGAGACATTAAGCAGTAAAAAGAAGATTTTTCTCCATGCATCCAACAGACAAGACAAGAACAATATTTTGAAAGAATTTTTGTATTAAGGGGCACCTGGGAGGAAAACAAGGAGTTTCCAATTCTCCTCAATGGGATGGGTTCTTGGAAGTCCTCAGCACTTCAGATCTAGCATTTCTCTCTCTTGTTGGTGAAGAAAACCCAGACAAAGATAGAACTCAAAGGGAGCTCACACAGCAAATAAAGGAAAATTTGACAATGGCAATGGCTCAAAGTCAGACCAAGAGTTTAGATCCAGAGTGATCCAATAGGCAACAAAAGGTGAAGAATGGTAGGAAAAACCCTCCTATTTATAATAAAATCTTGGGTCATTCTAGATCTTGGTGCATGATTAAAATAATGTTAACCAAATCTAGATCCACCTTTTATGGAATATTTTATTATATTTGTTGGAGGAAAAAGTATTTGACTTGGGTCAAATCCCTTTATTTGTCAATAATAAATAAATAAATGGTTTATTTATCATTTTAAGGAAGTGGTTAAAGGATAATCAATTAAATAATGATTTATTTAATTATTTATGGATGATTTAGTCATATTTAATAAGGAATATTATTTGAATAATATTTAAATAGTTATTCCTAAAAAATAATAAGATAAATAGGGATTTATCTAATTAATTTCTTTGTTTTTGGTTAAACATGACCAGGAATAATAATTAAATTATTGTTTAATTAATTATTCCATGAGGAAAATCAAACAAATGTAGGTTTGTTTAATATTTCCTTTTGGGGTTTCTTGTTTAGACCATAAACAACCTAATAAATGTGTTTTATTAAATTATTTCACATAGTGAAAGCAATTTTACTTAGGGTAAAATTGGTCTTACATGGTGTACTTGGGTCCATCTAATGATAATAGGTTAGATGACCAAAAAATGGTGTAACGGTGCCCCCATTGTCGCAGAGTGTTAGGGAGAAATCGGATGACCGAAGTACGTTGTAAGAACTCAATCACCGGACATCAAAAGGGAAGTCGAGGAGAAGGCTGTAAGGTAGACTAGGTCTTTGAAGAACTAGAACACGAGAGACAGAGACTTTGAGGTTCAACAAATCTCTTTTATGAGAGGGTACACATTGCTATAGGTGGCGGGAGGCATACCTATGCTCTACGCCCAGAGACAAAGTACAAAAGAATAGTGTGTCCAGTAAACAAGGAACCGAACCATATAGTACAGCCGGCATAAACATGAGCCAGATAAAAATACAATGAGGGATCCCACATACATGCTGTGCCTGGGATAACAGCCAGGACTTATACAATAATATTTGAGTACATGAGATACAAATACAACCCAAGTGCCCCCTAGAAATGGGGAAGGGCTTGCAAAATCTGACTGATACATGTAAATCAAAGAGGCGCTGCAAGCGGCTAAGGCCGACATCATTAAATATATGGAGCTACATCGAAGGCTGTAATGGACAGGTCATCCGGGCATGTGGGGGGCTACCTATAGGGCCACCCCCTCATGAGGGCTGAGACATCTCACACACACCCGGGAATCACCAATAGCTACTGTTGTATCACTGAACGTTCAAGCATACGGATCTCGATCATGCTGAAAGAAGCTGGAGTGGAGAAACAATCAAGTCAAAGGGTAATGAGAGATCCCTTTGCCTGATTCGAGGCACCGAACAAGAGTGGAAGCTGGAACCCAGGTACACCGCCCTCTAGACCTGTCTTCTGGAATGAATGAGCTGATGTCGACAGAAGGAGGTTCGCCATAGGTGAGGTAATGAGAGATCCTCAACTAAGGCACGAGAGAAAATAGTAGAGCGACGGATAGACTAATACCAATGATGATGATGGAATGGAGGGGACTGAGTAGCGAATGAGCGACTTCCCTTGTTAGAGCATAAAGGGCAGGAATGACATGGTAGCTACTGACACAATATCATAAGGGATAGGGGATAGTGGGACTGAAGGCCATAATGTGCGACACAAGAGAGAGACCAAGCAATGAAGGATGGAGGACCATAGCGGGGTACAAAGGGACTTGGGATAGAATCCATGCATACGATGATGACTCAAATTGGATGCTCTAAACAAGGGCGACTCGATGGTGCTGCCACATAGTAAAGGTCCAATGGGGGACCATGAAAATGTGAGTACAAGATGGTAACTCACGACGAACATCAACACGAGCAGGGATAAGTATGGAGGCCAAATGGTGCCCCTATTGTGAGTGTTCCAAGTGAAGAAATTCAATTTTGAGGAGGGTTATGGTTGAGGGGAATAAGTGCCCCCAAGCATGTGGTGGTCATGCCAAAATGTATTTAGAAAAAGGGGAATCTAAACACATTTTAATGATATGGTGTGCCATTTGTTTTCGTTATGGTTATGTAGTTTGAGAAAGGGGATGGAGGGTTACCAATCTCTTTTGGTATTGCATTTAGGAATCAAATGGACTTTAAGTTTCCGGGTTGGCATACATGGTGTCACTATCCCAAAGAGAGGATTTGGAGATAATGAACTGATGCTCTCGTAGAAAAGCTATAGGTTGGTCAACAACAATGTCTAAGAGACGGGGTTGCTGATGTAAGATGAAGGAACGATAAGGGGTATCATCCCTAGAGTGATCTGAAGTGATATGGGACTCTACAGGTTCTTCTAAATGTGGAAGACTAATGGTACGAAAGTCAGCACGACCAGATACACTAGGAGAGTTGTGGAGAATTGCTATTCTTGGTCTCTCAAATGTGGGTGCCCCCTTACACAAACATTGGGTTTCAATGTAATGGCCACAAGGTGTATGTGGTGTGAATGCATGGGTTCGATATAAGGGGGAATAGATAAAGTCAAGGGTGAGGATTTCTTCCATAATGTCGTCATCGTGATAGAATATGGGGTGACTGGTGGAAGACAAACCACTTGACGCGGTGAAGCGACTTGACTCATCATCATGAGAAGAGAGGTTCACATGCGTATCGTCATAAGGGGTGACAGAAGAGTAAGTAGATAAAGGATCTACCAATGTTGAGCCCAAGGTGATCGCTAAAGGAAGGTCAAGCGAAAAAACAAGGGAGGATTCAGAGGGAATATTCCCTGAGGGTCTCATGGATGATGATAGGTAGAGGCTCCGTCATCTCGACATCAGGAGGGGGAATGTCAATGGGAGCAGTCATGTCTGGTAGTTATGCTGAAGCAAAATGCGCAAATAGGGGAGAGGTGGACTCGTTGCGCTTGGCCTCGAATTGGCGAACCGTGGCTAGAGAGGTGCGGAAGTCCTTGAGGCGGGGACAAAGGTGGGTGTAATGGCCATGGAGATCACACAAAGCATAGGTGTGGTTGGTGTGAATAGTCTTGGGGTTCTTGGTCGCGGTCACAGAAGGAACAGAGGCTTCTGGGACCGTGAACTCAGGGAACGCGACATTAACCATGGGCTTGAGATGAAGCAGTTCAAGATAGGTATGGGTGGCGTGACCGACAACATCACACAAAACACACTGGATGGTATGATTTGGAGGCTGAGGAGGGGCAAGGTTTGTCGGGGCATCCTTGTCCTTTGATGCCCCCCTGCGAGCTTTTCCCTTCTTACCTGAAGCAGTCACAACAGGAGGTGGTTCCTGTTGAGGTGACTGAGGCACTGTTTCAGCGGGAGAAGTCATGGGGACCAGTTGAACTGGGGTCAAAGCAATATAAGGTTTGGGTTGACCAGGCAGGGTTGTGGCTGGAGGATCAAGGTACCAGATGGGAATCCCAAGGGTCAGGTTAGGAAGAGTGAGGGTGGCCATGACAGGTTCCTTGTACACTCCTGGTGGGGGAGCTAGGAACGGTATCTGACCAGAGGGGTAGTGGCCAGGTGGGACAGCTCCTAAATGGCTAAGGCTTGGAGGAACTGTTCCAGGAAGGTAAAGAGGCTCACGAATACCAGCTACAGGTGAAGGGCTAGGAGCAGGTTGCGGAGAGTGCAGTTGCTGACTAGCCGAAGCAGGTTGCTTGAGAGCAGCCCGAGATGATTGCATCATGCAAACATTCGATGAGCTCAGGTCAGAGACAGGAGGAGGAGGAAGACCAGGAAAGGTTTCGAGCAAAGAGGAGTCTTTGTAGACGCCAGGAGAGACACCGGTCAAAGAATCGATGGTTTTCTTATTAGCTACAGAAGAGGTGGTCATCTCAGGGGAGGTCTGAGATTTTGGCTTATGATATGTCAACTGGTCAATGGTGACTATCTTTCCATTGTGAGGAAAAGACATCTTGCGAAAAACCGTGGATGGGACAGCAGACATGGCATAGGTGTAGCTTTGCCCCAAGAGAATGTTGTAATCTAGAGGGGCATCGATGACTTCGACGTCAACGCAAACAGTCTTGCCCGCAAGAGTGATAGGACAATTACGGAAGAGGCCAATGGGCTGGGAGGCGTGGCCATCCCATGCTCGAAGGGTGATCGTGGAAGGGGCCAACTCAGGAGATCCGAGTTGCTTCCAAACCGAAGTGGACATCACACAGGTGGATGCCCCCTCATCAATTATGCACCGAGAAACGTTAGCGTTCCGGATTTTGACTGGGATTTGGAAGGCTACGGAAGCAGGAAGAGGAGGATGTTCTGATTGATGGGCATCGAACACAATCATTTGGTCATCAGCAGGATCTACAGTGCCCATGGTAGATAGTAGAGTCTTCTTTTGGGAAGGGCACGAATGGAGGAGTTCCAGTGTGGAAATGGCAGCAGGAGATTGTGCCAAATCATCTACTATGCTATACGAATGAGCAACTCGACCAGAAGCAGCATTTCGACGTAATGGTCCTTTAGGAATATTGGTATGGACCTCAAATTTGGGTGGAGGGATATGTAAGGGACCAGGGGATGTCGAAAGAGGCTCTGTAGAACCTGCAGAGGGAGGCTCGGGTGCAGACTGAGCAGGAGGCTTGGGGTACTGACGAGACCGAGTTTGAAGGTGAAGATCGATGGGCGAGGAAGGATCGAAGTGCATCATAAGGATCTGGTAATCAGAGGAACCAGAAATGGAAGGTGGGGCGGCTACCTGGCTGTCGGGCGGTTGGGTAGCCACGGTCACTGGCATCCACCCTCGGGGCGGTGACTTCTGGTGCGGGGGTTGAGAAGGAAAGGGAGGCGGAGGTGCTAAGGCTGGAGGAGCTGGAGCACGAACCTGTGGATACGAATAATAAGGGGGGTGGGTAACAGTATGGTGACCAGGAGGTTGGGCCAAAAGAGGAGGCATGTGGTATTCAGGATACGGGCTACCGAGAGGGGAACAAGTGCGGGAGGTGCTGCCCCCTCCCCCAGGAAAAACATAACCCATGGGAGGGTGGGCATATGGAGGAGAGAGAGCTCCAACGATACCGTCGGGGGCATGAGGTGCCCCCGGTGCATTGAGACTACCGGGTCTGGGGAGATCAGGTAGAACGGTATAAACATAACCTGTCTTAGCGTAGATCAAGTCATATTTTAACGCCAATTGGAGGGCAGCTTCTTCGGTTTGGGGAAAATGCAATGCGACATCTTTCCCGATGGGTGGCAAGAGAGATTGAAGGAACCAGTCCATGTAGACATGGTCTTCGAAGGTAGGAGATTGACATCAGCTCTTTCTTCGCCACCATTCCTGGACATGATCGGATAGGCGGGTCACAGATGATTGACAGAAAGAAGTCAAAAGTTCGATACCAGTGTCATAACGAAGGGGAAGCTAGAAGTAAGATATAAAAGCTCGTGCAAGAGTTGCAAAGGTGGTATGAGAGGAAGTGGGTTGATCAACATACCACTTAGAAGCGTCACCTGTAAGCGTGCATTGGAACAATCTAAGATGGATGGAATCATCGGTAATGGAATGGGAGGAACACCACATGTGGAAAGATTGGATATGTTTGGAAGGATCCTCTCCAGCAAGGCCTTCGAACTTGGGGATGTCGGAGGGGAGCTTTGTCGGCATAGCAGGCCAACTAGTGTCATGGTGTATAGGTTCGTTTATCAACTGGTCCAAATCAGGGAGGCTGAGGCCTACCATGAAGGGGAGCAAGGGCGTAGCCAACGTAGTTCCTATGGTGGTTCCGCTAGCAGTAGTCCTGGCATTAGGGCCAGGATTACCGCTAGCATTAGGCCCTGGACTAGACATAGTGAAGGTGACAGGGGGAGAACCAGAGGTTAAAGGAGAACCCAATGAATCAGAAGAGGAGTCGGAGTGTGGACTTGGAGGAGGACTAACTTGACGACGGCGCGACGGAGTAGGTCGATCGACCGGAAACTAAGGGTGAAGGCCAAGAAGTCTCCGGGATGTGCGCTTGGGGGGCGCAATGGTGACAACACAAACACGGCACAAGGGGAAGAAGAATGACCAACAAAGGTAGAGAGATGCAAAATCAAGTGTCGAAACAAGGGTAGAATAGGTGCAGTGTCAATTGATTTTACAATGTTTTAAAGTCTTTGCCTGGCGGTGGTAACCAGGCTCTTCTTCGCTTAGGGTGAGTGTGTCGCGTGTGTTAATTTTAATTTTTAAACTCAGACGTTTTGAGAGAAAAATAAAAAGTGTGCTGCGTAACTGAAAATAAATCTACAGAGAATAGTATATAATGTTGAAATGACAGAAAATTAACAGCTAATTATGCATCAATCTAACCCAAGAAGGTGGGTCTCTCAAAACTAGTCTAAAAGAGGAAAAAATCTAGTCTAAATGCACTAAAAGAGGCCAAAAGATCTAAGGTCGGGAGGGACAGGGAGCTAAAGGAGAAAGCTGCTGAAAAGAGGTGTAGCACATAGCCAAGAGACAGAGGCAAGGTAGCTGTAAAAAGGGAGGAAAACATCAAAAAGCAGAAGGGACAAGGAGGAGGCCCTAAAGGGAGGTCCAAAAAACACTACAGGAGGTGATTTGAAAGGGAGAAGAGCTGATTTAAAGGGATTTGAAAAGGACGTATCAGATCTAAAAAAGGGAAGGCTGAAACTCTGAAAAAACAGACACCTGAAACAGCTAAAACTCTTCCACCAAAAGTGGAGGGTACTGAAGCCCTAGGGGGGCTAGATTCCCACTTAGTTGAGTAAAACAGAGCTAGAATAGGTCTAAATGGGCAGAGACGGAGGTCAAACAACCCGGACAGAGGTTCAGACAAAACCCAAAAACATTTCAGAAAAATTCCGTCCATGTCGTAGTTTTTGACCTATTTTTCACTCAGGTCGCACTTTTTGGGCTGTTTTCCGCGACCTGAAGTTTGAGGTCGCACTTTTTGGGCCAAAAAAGTGCGACCTACACTTCCGGCACTCTCGGCTGCAAATTTCAGAAAAAATTGTCGTCTCAGCTGCAGCTGATGTCGGTCACCTGCGCAATAGGGCCAGAAACACACGAAAGTTAGAAATTTTAATGTTTTAGGGTTTTATGATTGAAAAATGACATAAAAATAGCAAAAATAAAAAGCTGGAAAGAAACCCTAGGGTCTGAAGCAGCTGGTTATGCAGGAATATGAAAAACGACAGTGGTCGTAATTGAAAACTGGTGTGGAGTCGCCAATTGTTAGTATGAATCTTTTGTCGAAGTGTATGAAAAAAGACCACTTTAGCTATGCATAACTTATAGCCCTAAAATCAAGTAACGCTGCCAATATCTTCAGATCTGCGATTAGTTATTCAAAACAATTGCTGCAAACATCCAGATCTATACATGAAAACATATTAAGCAGTAAAAAGAAGATTTTGCTCCATGCATCCAATAGACAAGGCAAGAACCATATTTTTGAAAGAATTTTTGTATTAAGGGGCACCTGGGAGGAAAACAAGAAGGAGTTTCCAATTCTCCTCAATGGGATGGGTTCTTGGAAGTCCTCAGCACTTCAGATCTAGCATTTCTCTCTCTTGTTGGTGTAGAAAACCCAGAAAAAGATAGAACTCAAAGGGAGCTCACACAACAAATAATAGAAAATTTGACAATGGCAATGGCTCAAAGTCAGACCAAGAGTTTAGATCCAGAGTGATCCAATAGGCAACAAGAGGTGAAGAATGGTAGGAAAAACCCTCCTATTTATAAAAAAATATTGGGTCATTCTAGATCTTGGTGCATGATTAAAATAATGTTAACCAAATCTAGATCCACCTTTTATGGGATATTTTATTATATTTGTTGGAGGGAAAAAGTATTTGACTTGGGTCAAATCCCTTTATTTGTCAATAATAAATAAATAAATGATTTATTTATCATTTTAAGGAAGTGGTTAAAGGATAATCAAATAAATAATGATTTATTTAATTATTTATGGATGATTTAGTCATATTTAACAAGGAATATTATTTGAATAAGATTTAAATAGTTATTCCTAGAAAATAATAAGATAAATAGGGATTTATCTAATTAATTTCTTTGTTTTGGGTTAAACATGACCAGGAATAATAATTAAATTATTGTTTAATTAATTATTCCATGAGGAAAATCAAACAAATGTAGGTTTGTTTAATATTTCCTTTTGGGGTTTCCTGTTTAGACCATAAACAACCTAATAAATGTGTTTTATTAAGTTATTTCACATAGTGAAAACAATTTTACTTAGGGTAAAATTGGTCTTACATGGTGTACTTGGGTCCATCTAATGATAATAGGTTAGATGACCAAAAAATGGTGTAACAGGTTTTGTCAAGATGTGAGCAAATTGCTCCTCCATTTTGCAGTGCTGCAAAACAATCTAACTATTGTTAACCAATTCACGTATGAAGTGAAATTTTGTGTCTATGTGCTTTGTCCTTTTATGAAAAATAGAATTTTGAGACAATGCTATCGCCGAGCTATTGTCACAGTAAATGGTTGTGCCCTTTTCTTGTTCATGACACAAATCTCTGAGAACTTTTCTCAGCCATACTGCTTGGCATGCTGCTGTTGTTGTTGCCACATACTCTACCTCTGCTGTTGACAAAGCCAAAATTGGTTGCTTCTTGGAAGCCGATGAGATGGCTCTCGATCCCATATGAAACACATATCCTGATATGCTCTTCCTATCATCAAAACTTCCAACCCAATCACTGTCAGTGTAACCTGTCAACATGAAACTTTCAGAAGAGGAGTATAAAATTCCAAACCCCTTCGTTCCATTCACATACCTTAGAATCCTCTTCGTTGCCTGCAAATGAGTCTCTTTCAATCTTTCCATAAATCTAGAGATTAAACTCACAGCGTGCATAATGTCCAGCCTAGTTGCAGTCAAGTACATGAGGCTACCAACTATGCTCTTGTACAACTTTGAATCAAAATCCTTGTTGTTGTCTTCTTTGCTTAATTTCAACCCCATTACAGTTGGAGTCACAACTGCCTTGCTGTTTTGCATGTTAAATCTCTTCAACACTGCTTCTACATATTTAACTTGGGAAATGAAAACAACATTTTCACTTTGGTCTACTTCAATTCCAAGAAAATATCTTAAGAAACCCAAGTCAGTCATTTCAAATTCACTTTTCATGACTATTTTAAAATCAACAATGAGAGAAGCATCATTGCTAGTAAAGATTAAATCATCTACATATAAAACAATAATAAGAATCTTACTCTGTCATTCTCCTTTATGTAGAGTGTGGGTTCACCATCACACTTCTCAAACCCATTCTCAATCAGGTAAGCATCTATTCTATTGTACCATGCTCTTGGAGCTTGCTTTAGCCCATAAAGAGCCTTCTTCAGTCTGCATACTTTATGCTCTTGGCCTTCAACTTCATAGTCTATAGGTTGTTCAACATAAACCTCTTCTTTTAACACTCCATTCAGGAATGCAGATTTAACATCCATCTGATAAATCTTCCATTTGTGTTGTGCCGCAATAGAAAACAATGTTCTGACTGTTTCCATCCTTACTACTGGTGCAAAGGTTTCATCATAGTCTCTGCCTTGTTGCTTCTTGTATCCTTTCACAACAAGTCTTGCTTTATGCCTATCGATCTTGCCTTCAACATTGCTTTTAGTCTTATAGACCCACATAACTCCAATGACATCTTTGCCTTCAGGGAGGTCCACTAAATCACATGTTTTACTCTTCTCAATTGCACCAATTTCTTCATTTATTGCTTCAATCCATTTATCTTCATTTACAGCATCTTCAAAATGAATTGGGTCATCAACATGACAATATAAAGCAAATAATGAATTCAGACTGGTATTGTTACTTACATCTCCTTGTTCATAAATCTCATTCAGATTTCTAAATCTTGGTCTTCTTGGTGTGGTTGGAGTTCCATTCGAACTTGAGGGTGTTTCTGATCCCTGTGGTGTGCTTGGAGAAGCACTTCCTTGACTTCTCAAGGTTGTTCGAATTCCAGCTTGTGGTGTTGTTTGTTGTGCTTGCTGTGGTGGAGGAGGACCCACCAAGGAAGGATTATTTGCTACTATCCCTTCCTCTTCTTCTTCATGAGACACAACTGTCTTCACATTCAATGTCTTCTCTAAGCTTCCATCCCAAGCTTCATCTTCAATGAATTGCACATCTCTGCTTTCTATCAATTTCTTGGTGGATGGATTATAGAGTTTGTATGCTTTTGACTCATCACAACAGCCAATAAAGACACACTTCTCTCCCTTACTGTCAAGCTTCTTCCTTAGTTGATCTGGTACATGTGCATATGCTACAGAGCCGAATACTCTCATGTGAGTGAGAGTTTGCTTTTTTCCACTCCATGCTTCTTCTAGTAGTTTGTTCATGACAACTTTAGCTGGACATCTATTCAAGATGTAAACTGCGCAAGTGACAGCTTTTGCCCAATACTCATGCGGAAAGTGTTTTGCCTTCAGCATACTCCTGACCATGTCCAGAATGGTCCTATTCTTCCTTTCTGCAACACCATTTTGCTGAGGTGTATACCTCGCGGTGAACTGCTTTTGTATGCCATTATCTCTGCAAAAACGCAGAAAGTCTTTGGAGATGTACTCTCAACCTCTATTTGTTCTGAGCACTTTGATATAATTCCCATACTGCTTCTGAACAAGAGTTTTGAAGTGACGGAATTTCTCAAACACTTCACTCTTCTGTTTCAACACATACACCGATGTCTTTCTGGTGTAATCATCAATGAAAGTTAAAACATGTTTATTTCCAACAAATGATGGTATTTGCATCGGTCCACACACATCAGAGTGAACAATTTCCAAGGGTGCTTTTTCCCTTATACTCTTTCCTGCTGGAAAGCTTTCTCTGTGTTGTTTGCCCAAGATGCAGCCTTCACAAAGGCTGTCCAGCTTCTCAATCAATGGCAATCCCTTTACCATTCCCTTTCTATGCAATAGATTCAAGCCTCCAAAATTGAGATGTCCAAATCTCAAGTGCCACAACCAATTCTCATCTTTCACTTCTTCTTGAAAGACTTCTTGTGTTATAGCTGCAATAGTTCTTCCTTCGTTCAAATTTGCCCTGAGTTTGAGAGGAAGCATTCTATTGTTGTTCATCTACACTTCTGCAATGATCTTCTTGCTTGGAGGTATGTCTCTGATTGTACACACATCATCTTTGAAGAACACATTGTAACCTTTGTCAATGAGATGTCCAATGCTCAAAAGATTACATTTCAGACCTGTTACATAGTATACCTCTGGCACAATCATTTGTTCTCCATTTCTTGCTAGTATACTGACTCTGCCTTTACCCTTGACAAATACCTTACTATCAGTTCCTGTTGTTACCTCAGATTTCACATTTTCATCCAGATTGGCAAACATTGCAATATTTCAAGTCATGTGATTACTACAACTTGAGTCTAAGAACCAAAAATCTTCTTTTTTGTCTTGTGCAACGTTACATGTTAATAGCACAATCTTTGGATTCCTATCTTCTTCATTTGCAAAATTAGCATTGTGCCTACTATTCATGTCATTTTTTTTTCCTACATTCATTAGCATAGGGCCCATATTTCTTACAATAATGACATTGGACTTGGGATTTGTCATACCTTTGTCCATGAGCTTGCTATTTGCTTGAACCTTCATCTTGGTTTTGATTGCAGCTCCTTCCGCTTGTGCTAGCAGGATTATTTCTGCCTCTGTTTTGGCTTCTGCCATGACCTCTGTTATTTGCTCTGCATCGACCTCTTCCTCGGCCGAATGACATCTGAGTCTTGAATGCTTGCTCAAAAGAGGAATCTGTTCCTCTACTTAGTCTGTGTTCATGAGACACAAGAGAAGCATTGAGTTCATCTACTGTGAACTGTGAGATATCCTTTGTTTCTTCTATTGCTACCACAACAGCTTCAAACCTTTAGGGCGAACTTCTCAAGATCTTCTCTACAATCCTTCTTTCTTCAAGAGCTTCACCATGAGATCTTATCTGAGTTATCAACCCAATAACCTGAGTGAAGAATGAATCTACTGTATGAGATTCCTTCATGCTGAGTGTTTCAAAGTCTCTCCTCAACATCTACAACTTTGCAGTCTTCACCTTCTCCATGCCTTGATAGGAAGTTTTGAGAATATCCCATGCCTCTTTGGATTTTGTTGCTGCTGCAATCCATGGGAAAACACTCTCATGCACTGATTGAAAGAGAAAAAATAGGGCTTTGGCATCCTTGTTCCTGTCGCTTTTCAACAGGTCTTTTTCTGCTACTGTCAAAGCACCCAATGCTTCTGTATCTGCAGGTTCAGGGTAACCAGTTTCAACTAGCTCCCAATCTCTGAGAAGCAAACAATGCTCTCATAGTTATGGACCAATAACTATGATTCTTCCCATTAAACTGTGGAAGTTGGAAATTTGTCAAACCAGTTCCAGCATCTGCCATCTTAACTATATAAGTAAAGAAAAGATATTGACTGTATAATAAAACAAGCAAGAACTTTCTCTGCTGGAGAAATCTGTTCAATAAGCTTCTTGCAGCTCCTGCAGTGGAAAAACAAACTCTGTTTTGTCTCATTGAGTGCCTAGACTAGCTCTGATACCATGATGGAAATTTTTGAATATTTCGAATAAAACAGAGGAAGCAAAGTTCCTCAACTCAACACAAAGAAATGATAAAAATGTGGACAAAGACATGTTGAAAAGCTCTATTTCATTAACCATAAAAATGACTGTTACAAAATACAAACTTCATCAGAACTACAGTTCTGGAATAAACAAAAACTCCTTACTCTGTTTTTTTCAATTTCTGTTTTTACACAGATTTGTGTTTCAGCGACACATAGACAGTTGTTGAAACTTGACACAGTCTGTTGCTGAAACACATAGACAGTTGCTGAAACACTCTGGAAAATGCATTGCTGCTCCAAAACACAGTGACTCTGTTTTTCCTCTGTTTTCTCTGTTCTTTGTCTTCTTCTCTGTCTTTTTCTACTTCTCTAACTTTGTTACATTAAAACTACTGCTGTTTATTACATTTATATGTTGAAAAACATATTTGACTTAAAACATTAAAATAATACAAATATTTTTTAAACATATCAGCTTCTTAAATGCAGTAAGCGGTGGGAGATAACTTGATGCCTTTTGGGAAAAATGAAGTCGGCTGTTCGCTGGGACATTAACTCTGAAAATTTAATACACAGTAAAATGCAAAAATAAATCACGACTTTCAGGCATCCATCAGTCTGAAATATCCACAGAAATCTGATTTTCTGTCCACCTATTTCAGTTTGCATTTGGAGTTAAATTCCAACAAAAACTATAATAATAATTAAGTTGAAAAGAATATGTATTTTAAATTTAATTTTAATTGATAGTTTTTCAATTCATTTGTTTATTTATTTATTCATTCAAGGAACTTATAGTGAAGTAACCAGGCAGGTAGTTTCCTAATTCATATTAAATCAAAATTAAAATATATCAGCATCCCCAATCTGATGCACATCCATCTTGAATTGGCTAATGTGACCACAATGACATATCCGTCCATGGCCATGACTATTCAGCTATTGAATAGATATGGAGATGCCTTATTTACATAAATAGACTATTTGTCTCTAAGATATCTATATATCATATTCCACGTAGTCAGCCTTAGATAAACAGATAATCTTCGACTGCATTTATTCTCTCTTTCCCATACCTGCGATACAATAACAATGTAATTGAGCAAAAATAAAATCATTACGTCTTTCTGCAGCTGAAAAGAAACCGAAATCATAAACCATGACATATTTGTGCATATACTGCGCTGAAGAAATAGCATAGCATAAATTTTAGAGACGAAAACAAAAGCCACTTAGTATAAGTTTGTGTACTTCACTTGCAATTAGCTGGTGCTATAAGTTGCTCTAGAAGCTGATCGGGCTGTTGCTGCCGCCCTGGTCTGTGTTGTTGCTGTTCATGGTGTTGTTGCTCTTGCTGTTTTTGTTGTTGCCAATGATGGGATTGCCGTTGATGGGGCCGTTAACGGGATTGCCGTGAATCCTGGTGTTCTTGTTGCTGCTGTTCACTTTGTTACCGCTGTTGTCTCCGATGATGGGATTGCCGTGGATCTTGGCGTTGCTGCCCACGACGTTCTTGTCGCCGCTGTTGCACCTGCGGTCCACCTTGTTGTTGTTGCCTCTTATGTTCCGCCCTGCTTGTTGCATATTGCTCATCTTGTTGCCTTACGGATACTGGATGGTATCACTAAGTTGAAACTGGAACGCCTTCAAAACCAACAAGAATCCGTCTTCTGCAAAAAAAAAATAAAAAAAATGCCTTCAGTTCAACTCAATCTGCTAAAGTGCATCAATACATAACGTGGACATTGATAAGTTATCGTAAATCAATACATAACATGATGAGCAAGTCATTGATAACTGTACATCAATGCATAACGTGGACATAGAATTATATGAGCAAATAATTGATATCTCACATAATAGAAATATACAACAATACCTATGTTACACCAAACCTAAAACTGGAGTAGGGTAAAGTCGGTAAGCAAGCAGTGAGAAATACAATGGCATAGCCTGCCTTATATAGGAGGGGAACTCCAAACTCGGATTTGAAATCCATATAGTCGTCGGAGGTATATTCAGAAAATGATTTACAAGAGTGTCACGAGAATGACATCATCAATCATGCAAAGTGAGGATGACATAGATCGACGATCCATATGGTGGACGCCCTATTTACAGATGTAGCTACTTCCAGTTATTTTTCAGCCAAGAAAAATTCTTTGCCCTCTTTACAGCTGTAGCGACTCCAACTTATTCGCGCAATTGGGCACTCTCTACAGAGTGGAGTTATTCCTTTTAGTAAAAATAAATAAAAAAATTGCACTCTCTACAGAGTGGAGTTATTCTTTTTCAGCAAAAAAACACCGAAATCTTTGCCCTATCTACAGATGTAACTACTCGCATTCGTGCAATTGGGCAGACGAGTTATTCCTCTTCAGCCCAAAAACAAAACGTCAAAAGATACCAGCTTTTTTACTATAGATGTAACGACTTGCACGAATCTTCGTACAATTGGGGAGGCGAGTTATTCCCCTCGCCCCCCAAAAGAGTTAAAGTGAAAAGATTTCAGGTAACTCGCATTCGTGCAATTCGGCAGATGAGTTATTCCTCTTCAGCGCAAATTAAACATAAAAGTGAAAAGATGCCACCTCTTTTACTTTAAAAAAAATAATGCGCATACACTTTTCAAGAGATAGAAGTAATCAAAACACTTTTCCAGAGAGGGTGACTAATCACTATAGTATTCGAAGTAAATAGTACACTGAAAATAATACACATAAGCTTTTCAAGCGACAGCTCATCACTATATTACTTGAAATAAATAGTACAGTGACTTAGAGCAGATGATTTATTTTCTCATAGTTTGGCGTGGAGTTGTTTTAGAACATTGCCGATGTCATTTAAATTCGTTGAAAAAATAACAAACCTGAATTGATGGAGGCACCTAAATTAATGGCATGGAGTAGTCAGAATTTGGAGTGAAGTGGTTATGTTTACTTTTAGCATTGGACCCTTCTCTTGCAGAGACCTTTAAGCATAATTTCGCATGCAACTCTTATTCTTTTATTTTTATCATGGGACTCTCCTCATAATTTTGTATGTATTTTTTTTTTTTTAGCTTTTTATCGTAACCTTGTATCTGAATCTAGGCATCACCTCTGACTCTGGAAGGAAAATTAGTGCATTTTATGTCTTATACTCTCTATTCACAATATACTTTGGTTTTGGTAACCTTAATGATTTTATTTTATTTTAGAAATGTATTTTCTTTTGGTTAATGTCTTTAAAGATATAAATAATTTTATCTTATAAAAAGAAATGCATTTCTTGTGGTTAATGTCTTTAAGGATGTATATAGTTTTATCTTGTAGAAAGGTATATAGAATTTTCAATTTTTTTCATGAAATAATATTAGTTGGACTCACAATTAATAGATTCTGAATGTAGACATTTAAGAAAACAAATTCAGTTCAAAAACTTGAAGATTTTCCCTTAAATCATCAATAAAGACTTTTGTGGGTGGGATGTGATGAATAGAGGTTGCAAGCCGCTCATCATTTTCCCTCTTATTCATTTTTGTAAACCTTTCATTTGAACTCAAGTTGGAGTGGAGGAGAGCCCATGGCATGGCCCCTTATATTTTTTTTAAGGTTGAAAAGGGTTTCATGGAGCCCTTCCTTTAACTCCTAATATTGTTTTTAGGAAAGAGTTTGAGATTTCACGTGTTGATTATCTCATGGACAAATTAAGGCTTTTTGTTTCGTAATCTCATGCTTGATGTGTTATTACTAGCCCATAACTCCATTAAAATCATGTCAATAGATGGAAACATCAACATACAACTTTATTGAGGGGGGGAAATGTACCACCAACCTAAAAAAAACGGGATCACAATGGTGTGAAGTCCCAATTAGACCCCACCTTTTGGGATAGGAATCCCATCCAATATGTGGGCACCACTTCCACCATGGTTGCTTTATCTTGACTTTCAAATGAAGATATATTAGCGTGACAAAACATATGAAATACCTAGAGAATAAGGATGAAATAGCCCACAAATGACAAACTTGCAATATGAGATACATGAGTATAACAAAAGAACAAAAAGAAGAAGTAAATCTCAAAAGGATTTAGCTAACTAAAACCATCATAGACATATAAGGATATGAAAGTACTATGGTTAATTGAAAATTATTCCTAGCTACATGAAATGAAAGAGCGAAGTTTCTAAGGAACGTGATAAGCAGTAAACTAGCTCATCAACATGTAATTCACATGAAAACAAACATGCTCACATCATTGGAGCACTGGATAGCCATTACAACTAAGAGATGAATGCACAAGAATCAATTCCAAGAATGAAGAGCTTCTCATTGATACTAATGAAAATCGAAGTACATGTACAACAAGTCCATCGAAATCCAATAGTGGGAGGTGGTTTTCTCATATCATCTCTAAGAAAACCTCCTTGCCTCACCAAAACTCAGTTTACTATCACCAAGAGCTATAGTGCTCACACCTACCTAAGTATTAAGAACTATGCTAAAAGACACAAGTGCCAAAATCCCCCTTACTTAGAGGCATGAGGAGACATTTATAGAAATGGGAAGTTGATCCTTCAACTCTCCCATGACTGTTCCACTACTTCATGACCTTTACACTCCTATTGATTTTTAAAATTTGTATTAACTCCTCTCTGTTAGAGTTATCACAACGGAAAACATTAAACAACAGCAAATCAATCATGCACATAAGACACACAGGTTTAACGTGGTTCACCCAATCCTCCTGGGCTACGTCCACACAACATAGGCATCGGCAGTCTTTATAAATCAAAACAGGAGATTACATAATTAATCAAATCCTCCCAAACTCTCACACCCACACACAAATCATCCGTATGGATACCTGTTATATAGCAGGAGAATCTAACAGCCTCATAAATCCTCTCAACTCAAATTTAGGATGCATTAACTCCCTCCCAACAAACTGGAGCTAATCTAGGAACTGATTCCTAATTTTTGTCACCTACTGAGATTTTGCCTATTTTATCCAAAACAGAAAATCTCAACAATCTCCACCTTGACAACAATTAGCCTGATGCCATGTTCTTTATTATTTTATCTTTTCTGCAAGCCAAGAGAAGCCAAACACCAACGTAGCTTCTCTAACAAAACTGGTTTCGTGAACATGTCTGCACAGTTTTCCTTTGTATGCACCTTTTCAAGAGAGACTCCCCTTTCAGTGATAACTTGTCTTACAAAATGGTACTTTATTGGTATATGCTTTGATTTACTATGATAGGCCGGATTCTTAGCCAAATGTATTGCACTTTGACTATCACAAAGTAACTTGATGTTGTCCTGTAACCTACCAAACTCACCAAGCAAACCTTTCAACCAAACCGCCTATTTGCAAGCATGCGAAGCAGCAATGTATTCTGCTTCAGTAGTGGATAAAGCAACAATGTTTTGTAGCTTTGACATCCAGCTAATAGCTCCACCTGCAAGAGTAAAGACATACCCTGAAGTTGACCTTCTCTTATCCAAATCACCTGCAAAATCGGAATCAGCATATCCGCAAACAAATTCACTACTCTTATTGTAAGTGATATAATAACTACTTGTGCCTCTCAAATACCGAAGCACCCATTTCACTGCTGACCAGTGTTCTTTACCCGGATTTGCCATGTACCTGCTGACAACCCCAACTGCATGTGAAATATCTGGTCGAGTACAAACCATCGCATACATTAAACACCCTACTACATTGGCATATGGAATTCGAGACATATAATCCTTTTCTTCATCTGTATTAGGACATAAACCCGAAGAAAGCTTGAAATGGGAAGCGAAAGGGACTGAAACAGGCTTCACATTATTCATATCAAACCTCAAAAGTATCTTCTCAACATACTTCTGTTGTGATAGCCACAACTTACCATTGCTCCTGTCTCTGAAAATCTCCATGCCCAAAATCTGTCTTGCTGCTCCTAGATCTTTCATATCGAATGTCCTTGCCATCTGAGTCTTCAACCTGTTGATTTCATCAATGCTTTTGCTTGCTAAAAGCATATCGTCAACATACAACGATAAGATAATGAACATGCCATTTTTCAATTGCTTGAAATACACACAATGATCATATTCACTTCTAACATATTTCTGACTCAACATGAAAGAATCAAACTTCTTATACCACTGCCGAGGCGACTGCTTCAGGCCATATAATGACTTCTTGAGCCTACAGACAAATTTCTCATTGCGATGCTGAACAAACCCTTCCGGTTGTTCCATATATATTTCCTCATCTAAGTCTCCATGTAGAAATGCAGTCTTAACATCTAGTTGCTGTAACTCTAAATCAAACAAAGCAACTAAAGCTAACACAATTCTAATTGAAACAATTTTAACCACTGGTGAAAAAATCTCATGAAATTCAATGCCTGCTTTCTGAGAAAACCCTTTTGCAACCAGTCGCGCTTTGTACCTGTCCTCTGTATCATTCACACCCCGTTTCAGCTTGTAAACCCATTTACATCCCACAGTTTTCATGTCTTTCGAAAGCTCAACCAGATCCCATGTGCCGTTCTTACTCAAGGCCATCATTTCGTCCTTCATGGCTGCTTTCCACTTGTCACTATTCGAACCTTCTATTGCTTCCTGATAGCACAGAGGTTCATTGTCATTAGCAGTAAATGCAACTGAAGTAACATAATCATCATACCTTCTCGGTGGCCGTTTGATTCTTGTCGACCTCCTTAAGGATGTTTCTGGTGCTTCCTCGATTGGCTGACTACCATTTGTAGGAACTTCTTGCCGATCAGTATCTGAGACTTGTTCATGATCTAAACCTGAACCCTGTTCATGTTCTGATTCTGAAACCTGTTCATGACTAGTATCTGAACTATGGTCATCATGACTATCATTAGAAGTGCTGTCAAACTGAATGTGCTGAAAATCAAATACATCATCCTGTTTCAATTTACTATCTACATCTAGCTGTACAAGAGAGGATTCATTAAACTTTACATCTCTGTTGATGATGATTTTGCGGGTAGTAGGATCCCACAATCTATATCCCTTTGTTCCAACACCATACCCAACAAAGATATACCTTTTAGACTTTGGATCTAACTTAGTTCACTGATGTTTAGGCACTAGAGCATATGCATCACAACCAAACACTCTGAGTTTAGAATAGTCACAAGGGTGTCCTTTCCATACCTCTTGCGGAATCTTGCAGTCTATCGCCGTCGATGGAGATCGGTTTATCACATAACAAGCTGTTGCCACTGCTTCCGTCCACAACTCCTTTTGCAACCCGGCGTTACTCATCATACTCCTTGCTCTCTCTAGAAGAGTCCTGTTCATGCGTTCAGCAACTCCATTTTGCTGAGGAGTATAAACCGTGGTCTTATGTCTCTCGATCCCTGCATCCTTGCAATAGCTGTCAAACTCCTTGGAAGTAAACTCACCACCATTGTCAGTTCTTAAACATTTTATTGTTCTACCAGTGATGTTTTCTACCAATGCTCTAAACTGTTTGAAAATTGTAAAAACATCGGACTTCTTTTTCATCATGTAGACCCACACCTTCCTAGAAAAATCATCAATGAACGACACAAAATATGACGAGCCACCATATGACGCTGTAGGGGCTGGACCCCAAACATCTGAATGAATATAATCAAGTATCCCTTTACTAGTATGTTTGCCTATTTTAAATTTTTGTTTACTTTGTTTTCCAAACAAGCAATGCTTACAGAAATCTAACTTTCCAGACCTTAGATTAGGAAGTAACTTGCGATCAGCCAAAATTTTCAACCCTCTTTCACTCATATGCCCCAATCTTTGATGCCATAAGTGAATGGAACTACTGTCATGTTCAGACACCGTAGACACATGAACTGACCCTGTTCTTCCTTCTAACTGAAACCGATTTCCTACTTTCTTAGCTTTCATTACTAGTAAAATACCTTTATAGATTTTCATAACTCCACCTTGAATTACAGTTTTATATCCATTTGTGTCAAGTGCTCCCAGTGAAATTAGATTTTTTCTTAAGTCTGGAACATGTCTCACATCTGTTAATATTCTAGTTGTGCCATCAAACATTTGCAGTTGTATACTTCCTATCCCAACAATATTACATGTTACATCATTACCCATGTACACGACGCCATCATCAACAGATCTATACGTCTTAAACCATTCTCTATGAATACACATGTGGTTTGATGCACCGGAATCTAACAACCAATGTTGATCATGATTTGACATATTAACAGACAACACTTCGTCGCTCATACCTGAACCAGATGCCGAACCTGTATCCGTCGCATTTGCCTCCTTCTTCTCTGTCAAAGAATCTGCTTTAGAAGTTTGCTGCTGTCGCTTCCAGCAGTCCTTCTTCAGGTGTCTAGCTTTCCCACAATGCCAGCACTTCACCTTTGTCTTCTTTCCTTTAGACTTTGAACGAGAGTTGCTATGCTTACCACCGGAGTGTCTCTCTCTCGAGCGACCTCTGGCCATCATTACCTCTGATGTAGAGGTGTCTGCATTCGACCTCTTCCTCGTCTCCTCAGACAACAAGGCTCCAACCACATCGTTCTCAAAACGGGCACTCTGAGTTTTCTCCATCTTGTTTAAAACAAACAAAGAATCTCCAAAATCAACCTTTTAAATGAAGTTAATCTCAAAAAACACTGCCTATGCCTTTAAAAACAAACTGATATCTGCCCTTTGTACTTCACATACAAATTTCTGCAATGTGCACTTATATGTCTGTGCTTTCATACCATATGCAAATGGTATATTCAAATTCAATTTTTTAAATGCCACCCTTCACCTTAAAAACAAAAAAGGACCTTTCACTTAAAAACAAAAGTAAATGGCATTTACATTATAAAAAAGGACTTTTTAAATAAAATCGATTTATTATATTTGACCTTTTACCAAACTCCAAAGTCGATTTATAAACTCCAAATCGACCTTTTTCAAAACTCCCAAAAAAATCGATTTGTGACCTTTTTAATCCATATGTGACCTTTTTTTTAAAAAAAATTCCAAAATGATTTCTTCCAAATCGACTTCATACCATATTCAAAATGGCATTTCATAACAGCATTAAAAACTTCAAATCGACTTTAAATTTCAACGTTGTTCAGAATTTCAAATTCAACGCTGTGCACAACAAAACCTGTTCAACGCTGCCAACGCCTACACCTATCTGCATTTCACGGCCAGTTCAACACTGGGGAACTCCACGCAGCACCAGTTCAAATACCGGCATTCTCAACAAACTGATTTCAATGCTGGCATGTTCAATGCTAGCAAGTCCGAGTCTGAATTAAACTTAACAGTCCACGTGATCAGCTTCCACGGCTCTGTTGTGGCTATTCCACAGCGCTGACAAACCTCCAGCATTCACAGCTCAGCGTTTATAGCACTATTTTCAAACTCAGCTTCCGCAAATTTATTTCAGCTCACGGTTCAACCAGAATAGTGGTTCAAACAGCAGCGCTTCCGATTGCAACGATCTGGTATCTCACTGCTCACGGCGCTACTGTTCCTTCAATTCATGCATTGTAACAGGCTCACGGCTCTTCAATTCAACAAACGATCCCACAACAACACTTCAAATCAGCAACAGGGATTCGACAGTTCTTTGACATAGCTCGACCGCTCGGCAGCCCATAGAGCTTTGACACAGCTCACAGCCTCTCCAAGCAGTTGAACAGCATCACCAGCGCTGCCTCATCAATCATTCTGCGCCCAGCAACCCTACGCATCAACCATTACGCTCTGATACCAATTGTTAGAGTTATCACAGCGGAAAACATTAAACAACAGCAAATCAATCATGCACATAAGACACACAGGTTTAACGTGGTTCACCCAATCCTCCTGGGCTACGTCCACACAACATAGGCATCGGCAATCTTTATAAATCAAAACAGGAGATTACATAATTAATCAAATCCTCCCAAAATCTCACACCCACACACAAATCATCCGTATGGATACCTTTTATATAGCATGAGAATCTAACAGCCTCATAAATCCTCTCAACTCAAATTTAGGATGCATTAACTCCCTCCCAACAAACTGGAGCTAATCTAGGAACTAATTCCTAATTTTTGTCACCTACTGAGATTTTGCCTATTTTATCTAGAACAGAAAAACTCAACACTCTCACATGACTTTGTATTTGATATTTTTATGAAAATATAACAAATGGAAATGTGACAACCCTTGATGTGGTAGCTTGTTCATGTTATAGTCTTTTGGGGGGGATATCAAAATTTGTGAGAGAACCTTTGGTGTTTTATCCATGCCCTCAGGTAACCTTGGTGCTAGTTGGACTATCCACTAATTATCGTTGATTAAGATCACATATCCATGCTTTATGTGGGGGCCAAATCAAAGATAATCCTTCTAATAATGCTTATATAATATTGGGTCTCACATCATGTTCTTACTTTATCAAGCCTATGAATATGCTTGTAAAGTTCCTTACTGAGATATTCAAGTTTCAAGTTACCCTCACTCATCCAATCTCATTTCCATTCATAAGAAAGTTCATTTTCTCATACATATAATCAAAATTTTTCTAAGTTTCAATGGTTGAATATCATAGGGAGGTGATAACACATGTTAGGATTTGTTGAATATAAGCATTACAGAGTGGTTAGAAAAGTAACTAATGATGACCTCATTGTCAGCCACAATAAATAAATATAGGAATATATCTATATGATAGGATAGTATTAATCCCAAGTTATTATGTTCAATGGAAGAAAAATTTCACGGTTTGAAAATATCATTTAGGCTAATTTCATTTTTTAATGTTAATTCTTAATTTCTCTTTTAACTTGGAAATCATTCATGTAATCACCAACAACATATCATGTAATAATGATATAAAATAACACATGAACACATCACAACACCATGATCCATAGACATATGACAGAGAGGATTTCAATGTGGAAACCTTAAAGGGAAAAACCACCAATCCTTTTTTTATGATGTAAATATGAGATCCTACTCTATTACATCAATTTTGCTATTATCCACCACTCATAGGAAGCACCAACCCCCTTAGATTGTACTTGCTAGTCGCTACTTGAAAGAAGCCCCAATTCCCTTCTTTGTAGATATCTGTTCACCTTGCCTAAACCACCAACTTCAATATTTGTGCAAAAACCAACTTGCAGGAGGTCCCAACCTCCAAGTTACCTTCAGAAACCTACTCCAATGGAAGCCCCAACTCATCCTTTTGTAGGTAGAAACCTACACTCAATAAGGAACTTGATACTCTTATGTTGTTGGCACTTAGCGCGGCTTGTTTCAGCTTGGTAATTACCAAATTTCCTATCTATTCTTAGCCCTCATAACTCTCTTCCCTATGTTGAATTTGAGCACTCTTCAACAACATGTTGAGCAACTTCATAAACTTAGTTCACGTTACAAAAACTCACTATTCTCTCCTTTCTTTCATCATACATAATTCCAAACTGTTCTTGGCCCTCATACATTCAACATGCTCGGCTCTTAGCCTTATCTTCTGGATAGGAACAATTAGCCTCAATCTTTAGGATACACTACATTAACCCATTTACATATATCAAATCCTCAGTTTTGTTCCTATATAACACATAAATCATTATTGCATTTGTGAGCTCATCAGTCTCCCCAAGAGCATACTCCAGTCAACCTCTCCATTTTATTGTTCCATTCTATTGTCCAGCATTTGTATCACTCTATCAATGATCTTAATATCACAATATGAATCTCATTACTAATTAAATGAAAGGATGCATTAAAGCTGAGATTGGGGATGCAACTCCTTAACGCTAATGTTGTTAGAAATTAATGGAGAATGTTAAGTTAGGATAGGATTGAGATTCTCATTCTAGATCTCAGATCCTAATATTCAAGGAGTGGTTCAAACCACCCATTTGTGAGAAAGCATATATGTACTAGGATGTTATCTTGATTGTATGTATTAGATTGCATGAGTGTGTTTGTACACTCTCTTCTCACCTGGAAAGCCATTTCATAAATTTTAACATGGTATTAGAGCTCAGGAGAGCTGAGAGACTTTGCAAGTAAACTAAGTTGTGCATGAGGCAGGCCAAGAGCCCAAGTGGAAGCCGTGAAGGCGAATTTCGTGGCTCACTGGTGTAGAGTTGTGTTCTCTGTCTCCATACTGCGTGAGGCAGGCCATGAGGCTATGTGAAGGCCGTGAGGGCATTTTTTTTTGTGGTATGGATACCAAGGCTGTGAAGGAATGTTTTCTCATGGCGTTGCCTGGAGGTGGAGCAGATTAGAAAACTCCTCAGAGGCACAACATCCTAGATGGGACAGAGCATATGAGCCCACCGGCATCCCAGATCAGATCGGATCGGACTGGTTGGCATCGTTGATGGACAGATCGTGAAGAGCTCGAGTGGTAAGCTTTATCTATCTATTAGTTCTGCATAAAGAAAATTTCAAAATTGGAAATCGCCGATTTATCTATTCTGTAAGCCTATTTAAATAAAGCGTTGGGAAAGGTCACGAACCTATTTACATCTATTTAAATTTTTATGTTGCAATCGAGTGGAGGCTGAAAGCCTGCACTGTCGATCCTTACATAATAGTGCACCGACCCTTCTCCTTGGGAGGTGGTGTAGCTAGTTGTGCATACCTATTAGCATCTATTAGATTGTATGTAAACTCTGATGTTGGAGAATTTTGGGTAGCATTCAGTTGCTTCCAATCTGGTGTTACTCATTTAAAGCATTTGATTCGTGAAATAATTGGCTCCATTGCTGCAGTCGCCATCCTTTCACATACGGTTTTGTCACGTATTAAAAAGAGAGCTTATTGACAACTCTACCTCTTCATGCGGGGATCAGTGATGGTCTTGTTGGTTCATGTTTATGAATATATTTTCTTGCTGGAGTGATTCTGTCATCGCTGAAGAATTGTGAGTGTGGTTTTCTAAGTTCGTTGATGTGAGTTGGTTGATCTGCATGGGCATTGGACCTAAGAACAGTTATCTATGGCTTTGAATGGGCGTGAAGCCGATAAATTCCTGCCAGATTTGACCCAGTGTGTTATGCCTCTATTAGCGTTGGTGTAGATTCCTAGATCAGAAATTTGGAAGGCAACGTGGGCATCATGGATCAGTGTTTCTCCACATAGTGGTGCCTAGTTAGGGCCAGTGTAGATCACAAAGCTTAGAATGTGTTGACGACTAGATAGATGACAGGAACAACAATTTCTCGACCACTCTACTTCCTTTGGTTACGAATGATCTCATTCCCAATAATACCCTATGATGCTTGATATAAGCTTGGTGCGGAGCCAACAATGCTAAGGGGGTCGAACAGATGCATACTCCTAAAAGCCCTACAAATACTCATGCATTCTGGTGGATTTTTTCAGGAAATTGAATAAGCCAGAACAAACCGTATCCAAGACTTGAGAGGCTTGAGAGGCTAGCCAGGGAGAACGTTTGAAATGCAATTTTCATCTCGGATGAGGGAAATTCCACAGTACTCGTTGGAGTGTTGAAGGAAAATAGGGACAAAGAGGGTCAGATTTCCAACAAGGAAGTGATTGGGTTGTGCTACCACTAGACGAAGCGATGAAGCAAAAGGTTGATGGGGCAATGGAGCTAGAGCTTGGCATACACTGTCCATATGTCTTGGAGGCAGTGTCACGTGATTTTTCAAAGATTTGCTCTATTTTTTGCAGCTGTCATTATTGAGAAAATTCATCATTTTTTTTTTTTGGTGATCACGATAGTGACGTTGCTGAAGGTTTGATTGCTAGAGGTCGTGATTTGCTGCTGAGAAGGATAATTGGTTGCGTGAATAGAAGTCCCTATTGTTGGGTTATCTACAGAGCCTAGAGGATGAGATTGCATGTTAATACTTGTGTGATCTGCTTGTGTGGTCTAGCAGATTCACTTTGAAATTTTATTGATTTAGAAACAACCCATCTTATCAGAGATATGTCTCATTAGAAATTGTTAATTACATGCATCAGAATTAGACATTGATAGTGTTGTTAGCTTCTTGAGAGGTCATTTGTTTCTCCTTGCAAGAGCTGAGGGCACTAAGCCCTGCGTGGCATAGAAGCCATAGTCTACAAGGTTCTACTATTGAAGAGCTTCCAAAGGAAGGATTCCCGCCTGCGTGGTAATGGGGTTGTTGGAGCTCGTAAGAGGATTGAGTGGAGTCAAAATCTGGAAGCAAGACAAAACCAGAAAAACTGGACCTTTTTTAATGACATGTCTATATTTTTAGATATTTTTGATTCTGATGATGATGATGATGATGATATTCTCATGTTGGCATTTGGAGGCATTCGCATGACTAGTATTTTTACGTTTGGAATTTTTTCAGAAAAATAATGTGGTTTTGTTGATGACCACGAGAAACAAGAGGTACAATCCGTTGTGCAAGATCCTAATATTGAAGAGTCACAAGTTGATCTTCAGGAAGGATGTAAAGATGAACAAAGTGTTGAAGATCAATTTGATGAGCCACATGAAGCTGATGGCGAAGACGTGGTAGAAGAAGACAGAGCTGGAGAGAATTTAAAATGTGATAATCTCATCAATATTTATGTGTGTGCAGATGACAACACTGCTGAAATTTACATGCGTGACACCAGAGATGGTGAGAGAAAACAATTTTCTATTAAGCCTATCATAACTTTCGAAAGGGCGAGGATAAGCATTCAAGCTTTCCATCACTGGGGAAGAAATGAGGCAAAGATACATCACTATCTCAGGGAAAAGAAAGTGAAGATGAAGCCTCATCCACAAATGAACAAGCATGGATCTCATGCAAAGAAGACTAAGATGAAAAATCTGTTACCAAGTTTTTTTTTTTATGTCCTTTACCATTGTAAGCCTAGCTGAGACTAGACCGGCAGGCGTATGTTATCATATGTTATTGTTCTGTACCCTTTCTCCATTAAGAGGGAGTGTTAGAAATTAATGGAGAAAGTTAAGTTAGGATAGGATTGAGATTCTAATTCTAGATCTCAGATCCTAATATTCGGGGAGTGGTTCAAACCACCCATTTGTGAGAAAGCCTGTATGTACTAGGATGTTCTCTTGATTGTATGTATTACATTGTGTGAGTGTGTTTTTACACTCTCCATGTTCTCACCTAGAAAGCCATTTCATTAATTTTAACAAATGTTGCACCATTAATTCTGATTTTTTGTGGTCCTTATTTCCTTACATCTCAAATCTCTGTAGATGTCATTAATTCGAGTAGAATGTTTTAGCAAAGGTTTTCCATTTCTAGTGACCCTTACCTTAGCACCATGAAACTAATTATAATTCACACAAAACCAAATCTTGGAGCTTTACCTTAGCCCCTAGTAGAAATCAATTGTGCAACTTAATTTTCCTTTAGTGAAAGACTTGAAGTCTTACGTGTCTTGGTATGTCCACTTATCTATGCCACCTACACCAATTCGAAGCCTTTCAGGGCTACGTGACATCACGGGGGCTTCACTCAATGAATCTCGTGCATAGCACATGTGTTCATGGCATACTAAAAAATACCCTTAATTTGACTACATATTGGAAAATACCTCTAAAAATAACTTCATTTAATGCCTTACCAACGTGAATCCAATACACCTTCCCAATTTAAAGAAACCCCTACTTTCACTATATATTGTATATATCCATTTTTTCATTAACATTGTTTGTACCCCTATATATTTATATCCCTGCTATAGTGACATGATGGCTCTTTATGACACCACATGCATTGTACAATGAACCTTTATTATTTTGATATACATTGTAGACGCATATTAGTTCTCCCACAATGCAATTACTCAACCCAAACTCAAGCACATCTCACTATGATTTATGGCATTTCATGGTCTAAGGAACACAAAGATCAACCATGTTTTACGAAGATTGATTACGTGCATGTATATAAAATAACATATAAATTGATCTATATGATGATGAAAAATCAATAGATGAATCTTTATCAATAGGTTTGCACCAAATAATAGGTTCAAGGACAATACTAGAACCTCTAGATGCAAGAACACTATATACAACCAAGGTTGGGGCCCCTAATCTCAAATCAAGGGCACAATCCCAACCTAGAAAAGCTTAGAATAAGAGGATGGATAAGTCCCAACACATGCACTCATAATGAGGAATAGAAGAAGCTTTGGCACTCTTTTTTGAACTAATTTTCATCTCATATGTAAAGATCTGAGACCTCTTGCAAGCTTTATGTGTGCAAATACTTCTTTGATGGATTTGGAGACAGCTAGATCCATCTTAACTCCGGAACTATCAAGCGGCAGAGGGATCAAATCCTCATGCAGTTGACCTCATTTTTGGAGTGAAAAAAATTGAGGGAAGGTTTGCAACATAAAGAGATTTTATCCCTCTCGGCGCTTGATAGATCCGGGTTAAGATGGATCTAGTATGGTTTTAGTCATGTCTTTGCCAGGGAAAATTTTTGGAAGATATGATTAATTTTATCAATAATATGTAAATATATCAAATATTAATATAATAATTTTAAATATTCTAAATATTTTTGAGATTAACTTGGTCATTTTAATTTTAAATTTTCTTAGTTCCCTCAGTTCCTTGAGATGATAAATATTGTTAATAACTATAATGATGAAAAATGATGAAATATTTTTTTTAAATGTAAAGTGACAATAATAGTGTTAAAAGATAGAAAATGTGAATAATAAGAATGTACTCATGTTACAAATAGTCTTCATTGTGATCAATCTCAAACTATTTTCTTCTACTATTCTTATTGCCACCCTTGTTATATTTTTTATCCTTTCATATCAATTATATGAAAAAGGAAATTTAAATCATAAACCATTTAAATCTTTAGCTAGAGTTGTTGTAGTAAACATGATACCTTGTCTCTCTTGCTCTCCAATATTAATAGGTTAAATTACTATGACACAAAAATCAATATACATTGTCAATACTTTTTGTGCTTACACTAAAATCAATGCATATTGTTAGTCCAATCACTTTAAAATTAATGTACCATCATATATCCAATTACATCAAATCATAAATCAACATATACATTGAAATCAATGCATTTAATGCAAGAAATCAAATAATTTTAGAAAATAACTTCTACATTTAAATCAGTGCACCTAATGTAAGAAATCAAATAAGAAATGAAACCAACATCTACACTGAAATCAATGCATTTAGTGCCAACAATCAAATAGGATTAGAAATAATCTTCATTGAAATCAATGCATCTAGTGCAAGCAATCAAACAGTATTAGAAATCACCACCTACACTGAAATCAATGCATCTAGTGAAAGTAATCAAATATAATTAGAAATAAATATCTACACTAAAATCGATGCATCTAGTGCAGATAATAAAATAGGATTAGAAATCACCATCTCCACTTATATCAATCCATCTAGTGCGAGAAATATTCCTCCCTCTCTCCACCCTCCATCCATATCTATATTCCCCTCCATATATTATTTTTTGTCTCTCTATCTCACCCCCTAAACACACACGCTCTTGCACTCCATATATATCAATCTCTTTGTCAATCACCCCTTGTCCCCATATATCTCTTCTTCCCTCTCTTCACCTTCCATATATATCTCTATCTTCCCCATATCTCCCTCTCCCCCGCTAATATCTCTCTTTCCTCCTTTTTTCCTCTCTCCCTCTCTCTCCATCTTCCTTATCACTCACTCTCTCTCTCTAGAAACCAACGTCTACACTAAAATCAATGCATTTACTCAAAGAAACCAAATAGGATTAGAAATCACCATCTACACTGAAATCAATGCATTTAGTGAAAACAATCAAATAGGATTAGAAATCATCTACATTGAAATAAATTCATCTATTGCAAGTAATCAAATATAATTATAAATCAACATCTAAATTGAAATCAACATATTCAGTGCAAGGAATCAATTGTATTGGAAATCACCACCTACACTGAAATCAATGCATCTAGTGCAAGTAATTAAATATCATTAGAAATAAATATCTACATTAAAATTGATGCATATAGTGCAAATAATAAAATAGGATTATAAATCACCATCTCCACTTATATCAATCCATCTAGTGTGATAAATATTCTACGCTCTCTCCACCCTCCATCCATATATGTATCCCCCTCCATCTCTTCTTTTATGTTTCTCTATCTCATCTGCTAAACACACACGCTCTCGCACTCCATTTATATCAATCTCTTTGTCAATCTCCTCCTCTCCCCATCTCTCTCTTCTTCCCTCTTTTCACCTTCCATTTATATCTCTATCTTCCCCTTCTCTCCCTCTCCCCCACTAATATCTCTCTTTCCTCCTTTTGTCCTCTCTCCCTCTCTCTCCATCTTCCTTATCACTCACTCTCTCTCTAGAAACCAATATCTACACTGAAATCAATGCATTTACTCAAAAAAATAAAATAGTATTAGATATCTCCATCTACACTGAAATCAATGAATTTAGTGCAAAAAATCAAATAGGATTAGAAATCATCTGCATTGAAATCAATTCATCTAGTGAAAGTAATCAAATATAATTATAAATCAACATCTAAATTGAAATCAACACATTCAGTGCAAGAAATCAAATCGTATTAGATATCACCATCTACACTGAAATCAATGCATCTAGTGCAAGTAATCAAATATCATTAGAAATAAATATCTACACTAAAATCAATGCATATAGTGAAAATAATAAAATAGGATTATCAATCACCATCTCCACTTATATCAATCCATCTAGTGTGAGACATATTCTTCCCTCTCTCCACCCTCCATCCATATCCATATCCCCCTCCATCTCTTATTTTCTGTCTCTCTATCTCAACCCCCTAAACACACATGCTCTTGCGCTCCATATATATCAATCTCTTTTTCAATCACCACTGTTCCCACCTCTCTCTTCTTCCCTCTCTTCACCCCTTCCACCTATGTCACTATCTCCCCGCCCTCTTCCCCTCCTAACTAATTTCTCTCTTACCTCCTTTTTTCCTCTCTCCCTCTCTCTCCATATTCCTTATCACTCACTCTCTCTCTTTAGAAACCAACATCTACACTAAAATCAATGCATTTACTCGAAGAAATCAAATAGGATTATAAATTGTCATCTACACTGAAATCAATGCATTTAGTGAAAACAATCAAATAGGATTATAAATCATCTACATTGAAATCAATTCATCTAGTGAAAGTAATCAAATATAATTATAAATCGACATCTAAATTGAAATCAACACATTCAGTGCAAGGAATCAAATTGTATTATAAATCACCACCTACACTGAAATCAATGCATCTAGTGCAAGTAATCAAATATCATTAGAAATAAATATCTACACTAAAATCGATGCATCTAATGCAAATAATCAAATAGGATTACAAATCACCATTTCCACTTATATCAATCCATCTAGTGCGAGAAATATTCCTCCCTCTCTCCACCCTCCATCCATATCTATATCCCCCTCAATCTATTATTTTTTGTCTCTCTATCTCACCCCCCTAAACACACACGCTCTCACACTCCATATATATCAATATCTTTGTCAATCACCCCCTCTCCCCATCTCTCTCTTCTTCCATCTCTTCACCTTCCATCTATATCTCTATCTTCCCCTTCCCTCCCTCTGCCCCGCTAATATCTCTCTTTCCTCCTTTTGTCTCTTTATCTCAGCCCCAAACATACATGCTCTCTCTCCATGTCTCTCCCTTGTCACTCCTTCTCTCTCTCCACTTCTCACTCTCTATATTTCTTATTTCCTACATCTCTCCCCCTCCAACTCCATCTCTCTATCGATCCCTCTCTCCTCCTCTCTCTCGTCCAGCCTCTCTCTCTCTCTCTCTCTCCTAACTCCCTCTCTCTTCCCTGATCTCTCTCTCTCTCTCTCTCTCCAATACTCTCTGTTCCCCCCATCACTCTCCTCCTCTCTCTCCCTTTCTCTCCTACCTCCCTCTCTCTTTTCCCTCCAATCCTCTCTCTTCCCCCATCTCTCTCTCTCTCTAATCCTCTCTCTTCCCCCATCTCCCTTTCTTTCTCTCTCTCTTTCCACCCCTCTCTCTCTCCAACTACATTACTTTATCCCTCCCTCTCTCCTTCTCTCTTCTTGTCTCCCCCCTTCTTTCCATACATCCTACTTTGTCTCTTTATCTCACCCCTACACATACACACTCTCTCTCCATCTCTCCCTTATCACTCTCTCTCTCTATTTCTTCTTAGTTATGTAAACTAATGAACATAAATATTTGTAAATATAAATCAAATTATGGAGTAAATATGAAAAGAGGTTTTATTTACTTACCATACCTCTGGTTTATTTATATTTTTATTTATTTACCACACCTCCTTTATTTACTATGGTATTTGGCCCATAGGCTTGTTATATAATTAGATTTTTATTTATAATTATGTTTCATGTATTGTTATTTATTTACCTTACCTCTTTATACCTCTTTTATATTTATTTATTTACCATAGTTATTTTATAAATATGGTATTTTGCCCATGGTATCAATATAAATTAACCCATGGTATTCGTCCCATAGGATTCATCTAAATAAAACCTCTTTTTTAAGTTTTTTTAAATATAAAAAGGTTTATGGAGTAAATATAAATTTTTTTATTTATTTATTTAACATACATCTAGTTTATATACATCTTTATTTATTTACCATAACTCCGGAGTAAGTATAAAAGTAGGTTTTATTTATTTACCATACCTCATGTTTATTTATATTTTTATTTATTTAAATTTTAATATATTGCAACTTTGATGGGGAAATGTTTATGTCTTTAAATATTTTAATTTATCCATAGAATATGGATTTTCTTTTTAAAGATTCATTTTACAAATATTTAATTAAAAGAAATATTAAGAGATTTTGGTTTTTGATTGGTTGTGTTGAATTAACTCTTTTCCTTTGATTTAGGAAATGGTATTGACTTTAGTAAAGAGTAAAGATGTTTAAAATTTTACTTAATTTGGAAATTCAATATAGTAAATTTTTTGTTAAAGGTAAATTTATGATCCATTCAAATTCATGTATATAATTTACTATCCATTTAAATTATATAAATAATACATAGTTCTATTTTAATAGTTAATCTTAGCCCATTAATAAGTTAAAAAAGTTATATATAATCTAAATATTCAAGTTATATAAAATTCAAGATTAGTTTAATGCTTTGGCGGACATTAGAAAAAATAAAATTTATTATTTTTTAGAACATGACATACCCGACATCAGGGTCATACTGGTTTGTAGATTGCGCCTCTGGGCGCAATGACATTGAAGCATTTAATTAATGGAATACAACTAGAATACAAGATGAAACAATTTTGGTTATATAGGTGACTTGTTCCATTCACCAAGCTAAAAATAATGGTGTATTCCTAAAGAAACCTCCAAACATCTACAATATTTTCTACATGTTAAAGGAAAGAATTAAATTATCATGCACCTCACCAATGACAAGGATTCCTTGCGCTATCATACCTTTGAAATACAATTTTGTATTTATATAGGATATTTTGATGGTGCATCTCAAGGGAACACAAGACTCAATAATACTAGAGAATGACTCCTAATACCCTCTAGTGAGACATTCTCTTTAAAACATGCACTTGGAAGTGCCACCAAAATTACAGGCTATTTGATCACAACGTGCACACTTCTCGATATTGCTTGGTAGATATCAACACTCACAAGTGGTTTTAGGTTATATTTTAGGAGACTCGAAATTTCTTGATATTTTCCATCAAACAAGAGTAAGAACTTCATCCGATATTGTTTCCAAATTCCATCCTAATCTCTTACTCATATATACAAGGAGCTTAATAATAAAGCGTAAAAACTAGCAATTCATGTTGTGACAGTTCCACTAGGTTACAAATCAAGAGCACATTGGAGGGTCTATCCCTTCCTTGTACCATATTCCTATATTGACTATGTTGGCATTGATGTTGTGATGTGGAATTGATGTTGTGATACATTGCTGATGGTTGGCATTGATGTCACCTTGATGGAATGAGTTGCTGATATAATGTGTTGCATAGGTACTCAGTTTGTGCATTGGTTGTAGATCTTAGTTCAGTGGTTACATATGTTAGTGCAAGTTGTTGGCTTGTGTGTGGATGCCTTTGCGGGATGTGGAGCTACTACACCTAGTTGAAAGTAGTAGAGACTTTCAAGTCATGCATATTCTACTTGGTGTATCTTTGGATGGTTTTCAGCTTGTATGATCAGTTGGAGGGCGTCTCATTGATGGTTACATATGTTGGAGTAGTTATGGTGAAGTTTGATGGCTTGAGTATTAAAGAAGTTCATGGATGGAATTCAAGTCAACCTAGCTTGACTTGTGATGATGAAGGAGTTGATACAGTAGATTGTTGGAGTTTTGAAGAGGTTAAAGTGGCCTTGTGAGGATTTATTGATGATGATTAGCTAGTGGAGAAAGTTTGAGTAGGTTCTGAGTAGAGGAAATATGATTTTAAGCATCTACTACTACAGTGGATTGCATGACGATGTTATGGGAGTGGGTGAAAGCTCCAGTCACTAGCATGAAGGCCTATGTGAGTGACTAAGGAGTTACAATTGCATGGAACCTCTGTTGTGGAAGTGACTAAAGTTTTTCCATGATATTTTCTTTGCATTCCTTACACTCATCAGGTGTTTACTTATATTTTCAGCGTGTCTCTTGTTCGAGAATATTCATGTAAAGGTCATAAAAATGTTATTGTGATTTTAGATGATGGTCAAAAGAGAATATTTATTAGTAAACGAAGTTAGCGGCTAGATTGAGTCAAGAAGAGAACCAAGCCAAATTCATCATATGATCATAGCTCCACTAAATGATTGGAATTAATTTATTTAATCATTTGCATAAGGTAAAGATAGATTGAGAAATGTTGCTCATTGGGATGGTTCTCTTGTGTGAGAAAATTGTCATAGTGTTTTGGAGATCCATTGGTGAGGAGCGTGAATTTACTGAAGCATACTGTTCATGGAGGTATGACTATAGCATACACATAAGTATGCATGGATGAAGACTATCCTTATGGAGAAGAAAAGTGAGAGAGCTATAAATTAATTTTCTAGTGCATTTGTGATTGCAGGGGAAATTTTTTTATTTGGGTTGATATGATTAAGATAGATTGGCTGCAATAGTGTCTCATGTTTTCATATGGTATTATTTAGTTTCTACATCAAGTTTGTTTGCAAAAAATATATTGAGGCTATGTGAGTTGAGGATGATGTATGAATGTGAGAGAGGGATATGATTTGATTTTGATTCAGTGATTGATGTTTTTTGTTGAGAATTTTGTTTATGTGCTACGAAGATATTTCTATTATGATGTTCATTTTTTTGTAAGTTATACTAATTTATATTATAGTGTAAAAAACTTACAATCAAACTTTAGAACAGGGGTTTCTGGATTAGCCAACCCCTGTTGGATGAAAATAGTACAAACAGTCAAAAAATGGGTTACCCTTTAGGGGGAAACCAGTCCTTAACGAGTTCAGAGATTCAAATAATAGGTTGAAATTCAAGGGGAAACCAACCATTAGCATAAACATGAGTGACAAATTTTGTAGGCAGTGATAAATATAGACATAAAAACTATAAAGGAGCTTATATAAACTGAAAAGGAGGAGCTTGAAGGAGCTGCAACTGCCGGTTCTAAGCATCGTGGTTCTCCTAATGAGGATTCTACTAAATTATGAAACAACCATATTTTGACATGGTCTATATATCCTTCTTTGAGAGCTAGTGGTCCCTCTCAGGAGTCGAAGTGGAGACCATATTGGTCTACTTGTCCAAAGTTGAGCGAATCACATTGTATACTTCTACATATTTTTGCTAGGTGTCCTCTGTTGGGCTGCTCCCACTATTGTCTGAGTATTCCGCCAAGTGTTTGACTAGGAGGCCGAAGGATTTTTGTGGTAGAGGGGAGAAGGAACACAATAATGTAGATTTTCACAAGTGTTTTCTGCTTTCAGAGCCAGATAGGTGGTGTTGTTCATCCGAGAGGTGAATTGAGAGCTTCGAAGAGAGAAATTGGGGGTCGAGAACCTCATGTTCTTCCACAACAACATATATGGAAAAGGAGCATGCATACATTGTAGGAATTGGAGTGAAAGAGGGAGATCCTCTACCGCCTCCTTGAAGGAACCAAATCGGGTGTCTTCTTGGCGTTTTATCCATAGGTTGGAGGGTTTGCAAGGCTAAAAAAGAAACATTAGAGGGATACAAGTGAGGATCAGAGCAACGGGCAGAGCCATGATAGAGGAAGTTGGCAGAGAATGAAAACGGAAACATAGATGATAATGAAAACATGAGCTATTAGCCATAAATGGCCAAGTTGCAAGTTGCAGGAGCAGAGGTCAAGGGTGAGGAGTAAATGCCTCAACTACCAACGTCCTCTGCAAATTTAAAACCTTCACGCAGGAGCCAGGCACGGTCATATGGAGAGGCCAGGTATCCTTGCGTTGAGAGACTATGTGGCACCTAGTCTGATCTTGTCAATCACTTGCATTCGGGGGTTGCATATATTTGAGTACCAATTGACTGAAAGTAGTGCGTAGAGATTCATCAGAAATGGAATGGAATCTATTGTAGATAATAGGAGAGTTTCGATTCAAACCTCTATTGGCTAAGAGATCCACAACTTCATTATTTGATCTATGCACATGCAAGAAGGTAATGACTTTGTGGAGTGGAAGCCATTGTTCCAGGTTTTCCTGTCCAGACGCTAACCGCTAACTCTTTGAGATTTTGGATGACGAGGAACCATGAAGAAGATGTTGGGGTACATTACTGGTGATCTAAGAGTACCCTTCAACCTCCAGAGGGAAGAGATCATTCTTTTGAGCAAGGTTGAGGCCTTGGATGATTCCTTCCAGTTCATCGGAGTTGTTTCTATCCCAACCAACGGATGCAAATAATATTAGAAAGGGAGCGCCTTCAGAAGTCACGAAATATTCCTCCAAAGCTAGCTTCACCTGGATTTCCTTTGGAAGCTCTGTTAAAGTTGAGTTTGTAGAGATCCTTAGGAGGAGGACTGAAAGATCTAGCAAATTCTAAATATGGATTGGAGGAAGGAGAAACTATGGAGTTACAAGGGATAGAGAGGTTCCAGTTGACCGATATGTGGCATTCAATAGGCAGACATAGAAGATCCGTGTGTCACCATTGACTCAAGGCTAAGGTATCCTTTATGTTGTTGCAAAATTTGTTCAAAATAATCTCTTGAGACATTTCCTAATCTTTGAAGATTCAGTGATTCCTCTCCTTCCAGATTGTCTAGAGAAGTAGCCCAAGGATGAGAAGCCAGAGAGAGTTGAGGAGATTTCTAGTGAATGGGGTATTCTGCCAATAATATATTATATTGATGACATCCCCTCACCCTTTTTTGGTCCTACGATAGAGAATGGAGACTATGTCCAAAAGAGTGCTTGCAAAGGGCAATGTATCTAGTAGATGATCTATGGTTTCCTCATGAATTTGATAAATGGAGTACCGTGAAGGGAGAATGAACCCTATTTTTAGTAGATTTTCCCAATTTAATATACGTCATTTACTGAGCAGCTAGAGGAAGGTAGAGACTTTGGGCCATATGCTCGAGTTCCATATTTGTGACCAAATTTTATCAGCTTGATTTGGATTGGTAGGATGGAGCGTTTGATAGGCCCCCTTAGTAGTGAAGACTCCTTGGGGAGTATGACCCCATTTGAGGATATCTGATCCATCTGAATATCAAATTTTCCTTTTTCTGTGTTCCAGCCACATATCATCATGGGTTTACTTGTGCAAATTTTATTGCCACTAAATGGTGGGAAGCCATTGGAAAAATACTTGAGTGTTCAAAAATGTCCACAAATGCTTTATTTGAATGTCCCCCCTATGTTGAAGAGTATATTTCCACCCAGGGTTTTGAAAAAGTGTTGCAAGCTTAGGTTGTTGCTACTATAAGATAGCTATAAAAAATTTTATACCAAATGCTGGCTAAATCATTTTTGGAGCCTTAAAAAATGTTATCTCTTGAAGACTCTTGAAGGCCTCATGCCTCTGTCCAAATCTTCACTGCTGTTACCATCTTAAAAAATCTGAAATTCTGGTGATTTCATTGAGGAAATACTGCTCCAAAGGCCATTTTCCCCTTCCTTCCACTTCAAAAACTAACCTCATTTTTACCCCTTTATTCCCCATAAAAATCCTTCATTTTCATATTTTTCAGCTTTCCCCTCCATCAAAACCCCTTTGATAAGGTTTAAGACTTTTTCTTTGCCTTATCAAAACCCTCAAAACCCTTTGAAAACTAGAGAATACATATTTTTGTGTAAGGGTTTAAGCCCTCTTTGGAGAAAATCATAAACCACTTCCCCCACATGCCCACGACCTACAAACCAGGCACTAACCCCTCACAGCGCTAATTGCATCGCAAAGTTTGAAAATGGTTAGATCAGAAAGACCAAGGCTCGACCACCGATTGTGATTGGCCCCCTTATATAAGCCCCAGGCCCCTTTTTGTTTCTCACAAAGTCCAAAGGCCCCGTAGTCGGGTGCCTATCCATATCATAAATATAAGACCTTCCCAATGCTTTTTTCCTTTCTATTTCACAAAAAATCTATTTTTTCTATGTATAAAGGGTTCCGCCCATTCATCATTTTTAACCATTTTCCACCGTTGATCCTTTAAACACATCAACGTTCAGCGCGTTTTCCCTGCCCATCACATCGGAAACTTCTTCAAGGTTTCTTCCTATTGCGCCCCATTGAAACCTCCGATTGCGATGAACCGATCACACCATCGCATCAACCCACCTCCGATCGCCAATTCCCGATTCAACCCGCACTATTGATCTGGCCCTCAGATCAACGGTCCACATTTGATCGCATCGGATCTTTTCAGCAGGTGCAATTTTAACATTTGTTTTCCCCCCCGCCGATTGCAATACTCCGATAGAATCTGGACCGTCCATGTGTCCAGATCAGACGGTCCCAGATCTTTCCCTCATGGTTTCATCACCCTCCGCCTTCCACCAAGAGGATTTTAATGCGTATTCCCAACCGTCTATCTCTGCGCGATCGACCGTTCTGACATATTTTCTTCCTCTTCTCTTCTTTAACCTTCTCTTAGCCGATCTCCACCGTTGGATGTTGCCATCCAACGAACATACTCTCTCCGTGCCCTCTAAAGCAGTTTACCCAAAAAATGCAGGATTTTATAATATGGTTTTGTATTGTGTAGGTGTTTGAATGTTTTCCCATCCTATTAAAGAGAAAGGCAAAGGCTGAGAGTGATTATTCTCACGCCTTCGATTCATTAAAGGGAAACCATCCATGGGTTCAATTTCCACATCTCGTCAATGCTTCATGAGGCATTGATGCCATACAAGCCCTACACGGCCTACACATCAACAAGACAGTGATTTTAAATCACGATTAAAAGAGTATCAGTGTTGAAGATAGAACACAGTAGAATAGAAAGATTGAAGACAATTTGGGGATTATGGCTAAGATTGATCATCAAAAGCCTAATCCTCCAAATTAAAACACAATTAAATAAATTCATAAGTGTTTATCAGACAGAAAGGCCTCCAACGCCTCAACAAAGGCAAATTGATTCCTCCCAACTACCACAAAGCCACTTGTGCCTCAAAGCATTCAAACATAGGTCGAAGTTATTGATTAAACGAAGATATTCACCATAGCGCAACCAAAGATTTAATTCTACTGAGGGAATTTAATGTAAAAATATCAACAGAGTTATTACATCCATGACACAGAACCTCAAAAGTCAACAAAAGCTCCCACTGAGCTTTATCTTAAGTGTAAAACAATTAATACAGACAGAACATCTATAACTTCTTCATCGAGCCCCACAAAGGCCGAGAAGCCATTAAGACTGTATTAATTTCCCTGGGAGATCTTTTATTCAATCTCACCTCCTCATTATTCTATAAATACTTTTGTAGAAGATGAGAAATTGTTGGTTAGTTGGTTGCTAAACTTTGAAATGTAATTGAGCTTGAGACTTCTACCTGCAAATAGTGCTCACTAGCTCTTGAAGCTCTGCTTGTGATAGATAAGTTAGTCTGGGAAGTGTAGATGATTGCTAAACTAAAGCATTGGACTTAAAGCTGTAACTGGTTTGGAGCATCAATACAAGCTGATTTATGGGATCCTGGTCTATGTTGACGGTGATGTTTTTCTCATTATAACTCGTTATTTTGTTTCTATTTTCACTGTCTTCATATTATCTTATAAAGAACAACATGCATAGAGTTAGGACATAATGTATATCAGTACCCTTCTCTCACTGAAAATATTTATCTATATGTTTTCTTCCAATTCGTGTTATTTAGGAATGATTTAATTCAGTTTAAGCATAGGAATGCTCGCGTTCCCTCATTATACTGTCTTAGATAAATATTGTTCTTGAATGTTATTTTCATTTCATGTTCAGTAGAGATGAACTAAGGAAGATATGGTGAGCCCTAGTCCTAGTTTTATCTCAAAATATTGTCTGAAAGTTTCCCTTGGAATGTGTCAAAAGCTGGCTAGTTTCGAAGTACTTACCAGATCTTAGGCAATTCTGTGTTGTCTTTGTGTTTGTCTTGAAAGTAACCAAGTAAAGTAGAGCTAGGAGAGGATTTGTGGTGAGCCCGACTTGTTAGTTTCTACTCCAATAGTTTCCTTCAAGTTTCCCTCTGTTTTTATATGTTTTCTATGGAAAGTATATCAAAGGCTGGCTAGTTTTGAAGTACTTACCAAATCCTGGATTGATTTTATGTTTCTCTTAAGTGTTTGTCAAAGGCTGGCTAGCTTCAAAGTACTTACCAGATCCTAGGCTACTTTTGTTCTTCATTTCTTTAATTCCCCTTATTTTTGTATGATTTCATTCCATAAATCAAATTTCAAAGAGATCCTTAGACATAGATGACTTGCCCCATGGACCACTCTTGCCTCTTGTTGTTTCAATTAAACCTTATTATGACTCCATAGCCTAATTGACTAAAACCTGCAATTTTCTATCTTCCTGGCCAAAGCTTGTTCTATTTTCTTGCAACTTCTCACCTTTGAAACTCTTTGCATTTAGAATTTTCCACCTAAAACAGTACTCCTGCTCAACCATCCAAAAACAAAACAAAACCCTCGGCCTTAAAAACTAGCCTAATATCATTACCAAGGACTTCGAAGACAAATCCATATTTGCACTTATTGGAGAGATCCCTCTCTGGATTCAGGAGGGATAGATCCTAGAATCCCAAAGTGGTTGAAACGATCTTCTCCCTGCAGTCAGACATTTTCCAATATTGCTAATTACATGGTGTTAACATTTCTGGCGACTCCACTGGGGAACTCGAACCTAATTGTAATATCTAGCTCCCCTTAAAATTTCATACAAACATCATGAGTTAAAATCAGCCTTTTCAAGCACCACTTAGAAATGGTAATCATGATGAAGCTTGTTTCAATTAGTGACAAACTAGGAAAACCCTAGGATTCTCATAAGGCTCTATCTAATCTTGAAAAATAAGCCAGCTTAGCCATAAGAATAGACTGTCTTTGCCTCATAACTATAGCTAAGTTTTGAAACAGAGTTAGAACATTCTTAGAAACCACACAACTAGAAAATAACTCAGAAAACCAAAAAATATTTCAGATTGGTATCCAATAAACATGGTGGTGGACCATAAGACCTTTTACCTCCTTAGGAGCTAAAAACTTCCACTTGGCGACTCCACAATCCTTAACAGACCTTAAAGACTCCACTGGGAAGAACCCTTATCATTATAATATCATTCAAACTCAGTTAGAGGACTGTAGGATTAAAATTTGTGTAAAAAGATTAGTTGACCTTTTAAAGACTGTCATACATGGTTGAACTTTTCTTTTTTATTTGGGTCTGAAAAACACAGCATAGTGGCTCCTAGAAAGATTCACACTAGAGCCTATCCTAACCCTGATCCACCTGAGATAGTTGATAACCCAGAAAGTATCCTTAGGAAGTCTCCTAGGATTAAATTATCAACTATTTTCAAATCACCCTCGAGAGCTAATTCAGTTCCTGAAAATCTTGCAGCTCTACAAGAGTCATATGGTGGTGGAACCATAAAACATTTTACCACCTTAGGAGCTAAAAATTTTCCTCCTGGCGACACCACACTCTGAAACTCCCAAAAGACCAAATGACTCCACTGGTAGAAGACCTTGAACTGATTGAACAGACACAATGACCTCTTATTCTGATTAGCAAACATAGATTTAGAGAAAAAAGATATTTCACTGTTTTCTATTGTGCAGGTTAAGGATAATGATGCTTCCAAGCAAGTTTCTGAAGGTACTCCTCAAAGCTAAAGCCTTGGAAGCAGACAATTTACCAGACATGGAGGGCCAAAAAGAAGAGAATCTTCATCTTTTCTTTGTTTATCCTGTGGAAGAGTGTGTGGAAATCCCAACTGGCTCAAATTATCAAGCAGTGATCATTTGCAAGAGCGAGAGACATGAAAAGCTATCAAAATGTACTATGGATACCTCTGACAAGTAGCAAGAGTTTCTTATTCATCTTGACATTACTCAGCTGGCTGCATTGGGACTTTTGTATCATATTAATATGTAAATACTTCTTGCTTAGAATAGGTTAGATAGGAATGTCAATAAAGCTCAGTTATGAGCATGTAGTTAGTTGTTTTTTTCTGCTTTGAAGAAAAATAAAAAATTAAAAAATACAAAAACAATGAAAGAAAGAAAAGAGGGCAGATTGTGAAAATAAGAAAGGTATAGCCCCATACTAAAAATGAGAAACAAATTCTGAAATTATGCAAGCTTAAATACCACTCCTGAAAAACACACTTCTAGTTAGTCAAACAGCCTAATCTTGATTAATTAGTTTTAAATTTATTGGTGATAGGATAGTGAATTCGATTTGCCAAACTATTTAATCTTGGCTTATCAATAGGTAGATTAGGCTAGAAATTAAAGGTTCAAACAAGCTCAAAACCTGAACCTAAGTTTCCAAGAGAGATGACTCAAGTCTGTTTAATTTTCTGAGTCAAAAATAGAGGAATACTGGTTCTAATCAGCTCAAAATCTGAACCAGTTGATCAAAGAAAGAACAACTCAAACAAAGTCAAAACATAGCTGTAAAAAGATGAAGGAAATGCTTTGAAATTTCATATCTTAAGCCTTCCATTTTGATTTAATTTTTTGCAAAATAATATCTATGTGTAGCTTTTTTTTTATGCCATAGATTAGCATCAAGTTAGACTGTTCAATCCTCACTTGTATGCTTTTAAATTTCTGTTGTAGAATTTAGAGAATAAAAATTTGTTAGACAGTTTAATCCTAACAGATTGATAGATTAGGTAGAGAATCATATGGACTCAACTGTTGAATTTGATTCCATGGAGAAATAAGGAGTAAAATTAGATTATCATTATGCTTTCAAAAGAATAAAATGTTGTGAAAAGAGTTTGCCAATCCAATTGCACTTTGATGAAAAAAAATTGTTAGATCAGTAGGATTGGGTAGGTAGAAAGCTTGTTTTTTTTTTTCTCAGTAAAACTAAATCTATTTATAAAACATAATAGTACAAAACTGCACCAGTTTCAGCTATGGGAGCCTGAGAACTGGGCTTGATGTCCAAGCTTGACTTTAGCAACTGAACTGCCCAGAGTGGGAAACCAATTTTTTTAAAATAAAGTCCACCACCCTTAGAAGGGAAACCGGTAAATAGTAAAAGTACTGTGATATAACAAGAGACAGTAAACTGGAATAGCCTACAGCTTTTACAGCTGAATATGAACTCAAAAATCCAAAAAGTTCTTCCATGAGGTCGAAAATCTGTACCAAAACAAGCTGAGGGAGATCAAAATCACCGTTCAGGAGTAGGGGACTCCAGTTCCTCCACAATCCTACAACCAAACTCAGCTTCTCCATCATCGTTTTCCTTCTCTGGCACACTACTCTTGCTGAAGAAGTCCACCTGCAAGTTTTCCATTCCAGGAATGGAATGACCAATGCCCACGGGCTCAACAGGGGCTGGAACGTCAATATTTGTATGTGAGGGCTGAGGGTCAGGTGGAATAGCGGCGGGGCAGGGCACTGAAGCCAGAGCTGGGACAGGGGATTCTTCACAAATAGTGACAGTGATGAAAGCAGTGAAAACAAGCTTGTTTAAGGAGCAATTTAAGCGGAATTCCACCCTCTGTGAAGACTGGCGGAGGGCTGGGTTGGTGGGAAAATTAGAAGTAGGGGAGGTAGGCTGAGAGACAGGCTGAGGAGGTTGAGAAGGCAGAACAAAATGAGTGCTTCCAGGAGGGTAGGAGCTACCTCTTAGACACCTGGAATCCAAATGCAAACTCCAATCTTAATCCTCATCAGAAGATGTCAAGAGCGAGCTAATGGAAGGGCGAGGGCAGGAAGAGCGCCCTCTGCTCATTCTGTGCCTGTAGCGCATTCTATGCCTAAGCCGAGGAATCGAAGCCGCATGAAGGTAGGATTGATTGGGGTAGAAGGAGCATTCGAGATGCAACGGAGAACTCTGAAAATCAGTCGCGTGAGAAGGCAAACAGAAATTGAGATGACAGTAGCTGGTCTGGGTGAAGTGGAAACCTGGAAGAGTTTCCAAGCATCCCAGGATGGAGCAACGTCAACCTATTTGGGTGTGTTCACTTGGAACAGTGCAAGCAGGGGGGCAGCTTCCACAGATGAGAGAAGGAGGACCACAAAAAACACAACGAACAGACGAATTCTCCAGAATGAAATCCATATCCAAATGAACCAGCGAGGCGAGGTAGATGACAGGCGCAACGAACAGTGTGAAAGCGGAACAGGTTGGAAAAGCTAATGTGTGAGTAATGGAGCTACAGGGGGCCATATGGCTGCAGCAAGTGAACGCCCTCAGGATCCACCAAGGGACAGAAGTCCCATCACTCCGAGCCATCATCCGCATCCGGAGTAGGTAGAAAGCTTGTTGATGAAAGATCCATTTTTTTTTATGGCTGCTAATATATTTTCAGAGCAAAAGAAGATCATTCAAGGAAAGAAAGGTAGCCCAATGGATGAGGCGCTGATCATCCTCCTAGAGAATGCAAGTCTGAAGTTCTTGATGCCTTCAAGAAGGCACCATCCCCAAGTGGAGCCGCTATTAGCTAGCTATAAAATTTGTTATATCAAATGCTAGCTAAATCATTTTTGGAGCCTTCAAGGAACAATTTTTATTGCTAAAAAATGTTATCTCTTGAAGACTCTTGAAGGCCTCATGCCTCTGTCCAAATATTCATTGTTGTTTCCATCTTAAAAACTCTGAAATTCTATTGATTTCATTGAGGAAATACTGCTCCAAAGGCCATTTTCCCCTTCCTTCCGCTTCAAAAAATAACCTCATTTTTACCCCTTTAGTCCCCATAAAAATCCTTCATTTTCATATTTTTCCCCTTTCCCCTCCATCAAAACCCCTTTGATAAGGTTTAAGACTTTTTATTTGCCTTATCGAAACCCTCAAAACCCTTTGAAAACCAGAGAAAATCATAAAAAATACATGTTTTTGTTTCAAGGTTTAAGCCCCCTTGGGCCAAAATCATAAACCACTTCCCCCACATCCCCACGCCCTACAAACCAGGTGCTAACCCCTCACAGTGCTAATTGCATCACAAACTTTGAAAATGGTTAGATCAAAAAGACCAAGGCCCGACCACCAATTGTGATTGGCCCCCTTATATAAGCCCTAGGCCCCTTTTTGTTTTTCACAAATTCCAAAGGCTCCACAGTTAGGTGCCTATCCATATCATAAATATCAGCCCTTCCCAATGCTTTTTTCCTTCGTATTTCACGAAAAATCTATTTTTTCTATGTATAATGGGTTCCACCCATTCATCGTTTTAAACCATTTTCCATCGTTGATCCTTTAAACACATCAACGGTCAGCGCGTTTTACCTGCCCATCACATCAGAAACTTCTTCAAGTTTTCTTCCAATTGTGCCCCATTGAAACCTCCAATTGCAATGGCCCGATCGCACCATTGCATTAGCCCACCTCCGATCGTTGATTCCCAATTCACTCCCCACTGTTGATCTAGCCCTTAGATCAACGGTCCACATTTGATTGCATTGGATCTTTTCATCGGGTGCTTTTTTAACATTTTTTTCCCCCCACTGATTGCGATCCTCCGATTGAATCTGGACCGTCCACGTGTCTAGGTCGGATGGTCCCAGATCTTTCCCTCATGGTTTCATCACTCTCCATCTTCCACCAAGAGGATTTTAACGTGTATTCCGAACCGTCGATCTCTGTGCGATTGATGGTTCTGACATATTTTCTTCCTCTTCTCTTCTTTAACATTCTCTTAGCCGATCTCCACTGTTGGATGTTGCCATCCAACGGCCATGATCTCTCCGCGCCCTCTGAAGCAGTTGACCCAAAAAACGCAGGATTTTATAATATGGTTTTGTATTGTGCAGCTGTTTGAATGTTTTCCCATCATATTAAAGAGAAAGCCAAAGGTTGAGAGTGATGATTCTCACGGCTTCGATTCATTAAAGGGAAACCATCCATGGGTTCAATTTCCACGTCTCATCAATGCTTCATGAGGCATTGATGCCATACGAGCCCTGTGCGGCCTGCACATCAACAAGAAATAGTGATTTATAATCACAATTAAACAATATCAATGTTGAAGATAGAACACAGCTGAATAGAAATATTGAAGACAATTTGGGGATTACGGCTAAGATTGATTATCAAAAGCCTAATCCTCCAAATTAAAACACAATTAAAGAAAATATTAAGGGTTTATCAGACAGAAAGGCCTCCACCGCCTCAATAGAGGAAAATTGATTCCTCCCAACTACCACAAAGCCACCTGTGCCTCAAAGCATTCAAACATAGGCCGAAGTTATTGATCAAACGAAGATATTTGCCTCAGCGCAGCCAAAGATTTAATTCTACTAAGGGAATTTAATGTAAAAATATCAGTAGAGTTATTACATCCATGACACAGAGCCTCAAAAGTCAACAAAAGCTCCCACTGAGCTTTATCTTAAGTGTAAAACAATTAATATAGACAGAACATTTGTAACTTCTTCATAGAGCCCCACAAAGGCCGAGAAGCCATTAACACTGTATTAATTTCCCTGGGAGATCTTTTATTCGATCTCACCTCCTCATTCTTCTATAAATACTTCTGTAGAAGATGAGAAATTGTTGGTTGATTTGGTTGCTGAACTTTGAAATGTAATTGAGCTTGAGACTTCTACTTGTAAATAGTGTTCACTGGCTCTTGAAACTCTGCTTGTGATACATAAGTTAGTCTAGTAATTGTAGATGATTGGTAAACTATTGCATTGGACTTGAAGCTGTAACTGGTATGAAGCATCAATACAAGCTGATTTATGGGATCCTGGTCTATGTTGACGGTGATGTTTTTCTCATTATAACTCGTTATTTTGTTTCTATTTTCACTGTCCTCATATTCTCTTATAAAGAACAACATGCATAGAGTTAGGACCTACTATATATCAGTACCCTTCTCTGACTGAAAATATTTATCTATATGTTTTCTTCCAATTTGTGTTATTTAGGAATGATTTAATTCAATTTAAGCATAGGAATGTTGGTGTTCCCATGTCCTACTGTCTTACCTAAATATTGTTCTTGAATATTATTTTCATTTCATGTTCCGTAGAGATGAACTAAGGAAGATATGGTGAGCCCTGGTCCTAGTTTTATCCTAAAATACTGTATGAAAGTTTCCCTTGGAATGTGTCAAAAGCTAGCTAGTTTCGAAGTACTTACCAGATCTTGGGCCATTCTATGTTTTTTTTGTGTTTGTCTTGAAAGTAACCAAGTAAAGCAAAGTTAGGAGAGGATTTGTGGTGAGCCCGACCCGCTAGTTTCTATTCCAATAGTTGCCTTCAAGTTTCCCTCTGTTTTTATATGTTTTCTATGGAAAGTATATCAAAGGCTGGCTAGTTTCGAAGTACTTACCAGATATTGGATTTCTTTTATGTTTCTCTTAAGTGTTTGTCAAAGGCCGGCTGGTTTCAAAGGACTTACCAGATCTTGGGCTACTCTTTGTTCTTCATTTGTTTAGTTCCCATTCTTTTTGTATCATTTCATTCCATAAATCAAATTTCAAAGAGATCCTTAGACATAGATGACTTGCCCCATGGACCACTCTTGCCTCTTGTTGTTTCAATTAAACCCTATTATGACTCCATAGCCCAATGGACTAAAACCTACAATTATCTATCTTCCTGGCCAAAGCTTGTTCTATTTGCTTGCAACTTCTCACCTTTGAAACTCTTTGCATTTAGAAATTTCCACCTCAAACAGTACTCCTGCTCAACCATCCAAAAACAAAACAAAACCCTCGACCTTCATAACTAGCATAATATCATTACTCAAGACTTCAAAGACAAATCCATCTTTGCACTTATTGGAGAGATCGCTCTCTGGATTCAGGAGGGCCAGATCCTAGAATCCCAAAGTGGTTGAAACGATGTTCTCCCTACCGTCAGAATTTTGCTAATATTGCTGATTACAGGGTGGTAATAGCTACCATGTGTCTTCCCAAAGATGAGCATGGGATCCTGAACTAATTTCCCAAAAACTGTGAGATTGGATGAGGAGCTTATTTTTTTTGGCAGCTTTCCAAATTTTGGAGCCTGTGATTTCTAAATTGTAGTGTATAAGATCCTCTTGTGGAAATTTTCTACATATTTACCTACTCAGAGTTGTGCCCAGGGTGTATGAGGACTGGATACCCATTTCCACCAAATGCAAGCTCCCATGACAATATTGTTTTGCTCCAGGTCCCTCAAACCCAATCCTCCCAAGTGTTTCGGTGAGCAGACCTCAGACCATTTAACTAAGGCCCATTTCTTATTGTTTTTGTTTCCACCCCATAGAAACATGCACTAAAGGTTAGGGATGGATTTCAAAACCCATTTCAGAGCAAGTTGCATTGAGAAGATGTAAAGTGACATGGATTGGAGGACAGACTTGATCAGTACAAGACGACTAGTGAAGTTGAGAGCCTGATGGGTCCAAGAGGATAGTATTTTTTCTTGCTTGTCCAAGAGCGCATTCCTAGAAATATGCTTGATGGTTGAGTCAATGAGCGGGGCCCCTAGGTATTTCGAGGGGAGAGAGACAATGGAGAAACCAAGGATCCATGCAATGTTGCGTTGAGTGAAAATAGGGATCTTAAAGAAAAAAAGTTGTGATTTGTCGGGCATTGATAGTAGTTCTAGAAGCTTCAGAGAAATAATCGAGAAGAGATTTGAAGGAGTTGGCTTCTTGGATAGAAGGATGGCCTAAAAGGATGTTTTCATCCACAAATTGTTGATCGAAGATTCAGGGTTATTGTGAATGGAGATTCCTCTGAGGGATTGAGAGTTGATGGGATGGTAGATTAAACGACCCAATATTTCCACCATGAGGATAAAAAGGAAAGGGGAGAGAGGGTCACCCTCATGGATACCTCTTGAGGGAGAGAAGGTGGGAGAGAGTAAACCATTGACAAAAATGGAGAAAAAAATGGATTAGAGCATACTCATGATCCATTTGATCCATGTGGGACTAAAGCCGAAGGCGAGGAGCACATCTCAGATATAAGTCGAACTGAATTTATCAAATTCTTTGGAGAGATCAATTTTGAGAATCATACTTGGATTTTTCTACATTTTTAGAGAGTGGATGACTTCATGCACTAGGATAATACTGTCCATTATTTGTCCTCCTTCGACATAAATTGTTTGCTCATGTGATATGAGCAGTGGGAGGATAGGTTTAAGAATTTTGGCTATCTTTTTTTATATGAGCATGTAAATGATGTTGCAAAGGGCTATGGGGTGATACTTACTTGGTGTTATCACAAAATCTAACCCTAATAGGCTACTGATCAAGTAGACTCTGAGTAACTCTTTCAAACCAATTTTTGGCTGAGGCTTAGCCTCCTCAACCTGAGAAGCCTCTCTCAATAGGTTTAAGATTTTTGATTAATGATTAAATTTCTAACTCTAGGAATAAAAGGACAAAAATTTATAACTTGTTGAATCAAATATTAGAAAACATCTATTGTGCTATGGAGTCAAATTAGTCTTCAACACAACATCATGATCTATCAAACATGGAAGTCAAGACACTTGGAGTCTAGGTCGATAAGTGAAAAATAGTAACATAGTGAATAAGCACAGTCTACAACCATGTGAAGGAAGTTAGAGCATTATTCAACGAATTCTAAGTAACACATGTTCATACCACTGCAAATAGATATTTGAAAAATGCCATAGTAACATCAAACACATAAACCCCTTGTGAATCTTGAGTAGTAAAACTAATCTCCATATTAAGTTGAAAAATATCCAGTGACATACTATAACACAACTGCTTTGCTAATGAAAATGAAAACCTCAAGGAATTCGACCTCATGATTCATATAGATTCTTTAAATTTCTTGGATTCCATGATCCATCATTAGGAGAATTCAAATTTCTAAAATTGACACCTATCTACTCCTAAAACAAACTCTTAATTACAAACTGACAGCTAACTGTCTTCTAGTAGTTCTAATACAAATAGGAGAGAAACTCCTCAACATGTCTCAAAAAACCTTATAAAAAATTTAAATACTCTCTTTGAAAGTTGCTAATTGATGTCTTCAACCTTTATGATGCCTCTAGCTTTTTGGTGAAAGCTATTGATTCATGCCTTAACTATCCTAAAAACCAGAAGATAGAGTTTCCTGATTTTTAGCCCTTACCTCCATGCTTTTCTTTGAACATCTTTGCTAGCCTTGATGACTATCTTGTATATGTAACATGTGTTAACATTCCATAAACTCTTCAACCTTCCACCTGTGCAAAAATAAGCCTTCGAAAAAATTAAAAGGAGAGGGAATATGACTGCGCTATGAAAACAACCTGTTTTCGTAGCGCAGTTTTTATACCACTGTAAAAACACCTTCTTTGACCATTATTTTTCTTTATTTTCAACTTGAGACTTCATTTATGAACTTGCTCTTTCCACTAGAAATTCTAAAATATGAAAATGATCAGTCCTTACCTCCCAATTTCATGCAAAAAATGTCAAAACTTCACCTTCAGCAGTTTCGTAGCGCGCTACGAAATTTCTATGTATACTCCTTTAACACAGTTTTTCCCAACAATTTACAGTTTTGAGGATATGTTAATATTTTTTAAGGATATATGTCAACATCAAACAGTTTTAATGGATTTTATTCTTCAAGAATGATCCTTATCTTCATGAAAAATTTGATTCAAGGATTTACCATTTGTTGCCCTGCTTCATTTTTACTGCAACTGTATTTCTAGGTCTTCACTCTGCCTTCTTAGTTCCCTGTTGGTTTCCCTTAACTGAGCATTCATCATTCTCACATATCTAGCCTCTTTAATTGTAGAAACATTCCAAGTAAAGTATTGAGCTTCACTACTTATTTTTTCTGGTTTTGAAACCTTTTCATGTTCCCATAGAGCCTTAATCCTCTTAAAATTTGTCTTTTCAACAACATGCCTTCTTGCTCTCTTCCTTAGTCTAGCAATTTCATAATTTTCTAATTTCAACTTTTGTTCCATTTCTTCATAGCTGGTTGTTTCTGTCTGAGTTGAAAGTACTCTGTATTTGTCACCTTTAGGTATTGGTGATCAAAGGTCTATGAACTCTTCTTGAACAATGGAAACTTCCTCTGTTTCTCCTAATTCAACATTGAACTTGTTTAGTCAATTCAGTGTCCTGAGTTGATAGCATAAATTATTGACCAGGGCTACTAAACTGATGAGGTGTACTTGCACTATATGTGCCTAAATATCCTTATTCTTATTTCATTGTCTACAGTATTTTGTTGATGTTTTTTGAGTTTTGTTATGTTTGAGTTTTAGTATGCTACTCTAGGCTCAGAAGATGAAATCATATCTATGTTTAAAAAGAAAAGAAAAGGAAACCTTGGACTTCAAATAGAGGTTAGCTATAAATTTTGTCCCTAATAATGAAAATGGTGAAAAAGAGAGTATCCTAATCCATGGATGTTATATCTTGCAAATCAACTCAAAACATTATAATTCAACTTGATCCATTTAGTTAGAGGTTTGTTGGAATAATTTGTGAAAGAGGTTAAATTCCAATGTGATGAGGATCTTCCTAAAAACAGACAGCAACTTAGAATATTATAGTGCAATATTATTCATATGATAGAGGTATTTTGGAATGCTAAACTAATAACTAAAAAACAGGGTTGGGAGAATGAGTGATGAAATAGAAACGGTCTGTGCTGCAGAAACCCTAGACCGCCTACAGTTTTGATCAGCCGCGTTAGCCTGCGCTCAACCAGCCCGCGCGGCTTGGTTACTGGCAATGGCTTCAGGATCGGGGGGGGGGGGGAAGGTCAACCCCCCCCTGCCAACAATGATGGCACCCACGCCAGTTCTGTGCAAAGCAATGAAACAGCTGACAAAGGCCAGGAAACGGCGCCACCTAAAATGCTGACCACGCAGACCCAGCAGGAGGCAACGGCTCCCACATCCTCCACCTGCAAGCCCATCGCGACAGAAATAACCAAGATTGAGCTACCCAGCCATCGCATAAATGCTCAAATCTAGTACATGAGGGACCATGCCCTCATTGGAAAATTTATCGGCTTTTGGCCAACTGAAAAAGCCCTACAAGAATGGGTTGCTTCCAAATGGAAGCCCAAAGGACATGTCACGTTACAGCTTGGACCGAAGGGTTTCTTCATAGCGATTTTCATCTGCATTGAGGACCGAAACAGAGTAATGGATGAAGGGCCTTACTTTTTCAACTCACCTGGGCTATATCTTTGGAACTGGGTGGAAAGATTCATCCCAGATAAAGAAAATTTCAACTGGGCACCTGTCTGGATACGCCTATACTCGCTACCTCTAGAATATTGGGATGAAGAATCACTCCAAGAAATTGGCAAAGGGCTAGGAGAGTTCATTAAGATTGCAGAGGAGACAAAGCTGCACTGATACACTTCATATGCTCGCATCTGCGTCTACATGCATTTAGACAAAGCCCTGCCTGATGCCGTAATCATATATCATGATGATTTCGAATGGATCCAACCATTGGATTATGAGCATGTTCCTTTCAGATGTCGCAGATGTCATGCACATGGGCATCTGTTCAGAGATTTCCCCCTCACTGCACAAGCTCTGAATAAAGAAGCTGAAGTCAATCCGGAAGCTGATGGTTTCACCAAGGTTCCCTCGCGTAGAAGACATGGCAAGAAACCCTCTGCAATGGGTAAGAAACCTTCTCCTTCCTCCAATGCACCCTCTACTAGTAATAGTTTTGCAGTTCTTTCCAACTCTGATCTTGCCCCTGATTCCGGCCAAATCCCCGTAAAAGCCCCCCTAAAACCCTCAGATACTCCAAATCCTTCAGCCCTTTCCAACCCCTTGCAGTCTCAGAACCAAAAACTTTCTAATGATAGCTCCTCGACCAGCCCTTCCACTGAAACCAAGCTTCTGACCTGGCACCCTGCCACAATGGACGTTGACAACCCTAATACCCAGCCAGCTAATTCTAATGAGGCTCTTATCAGCAGCAGTCAAGAGACATTCATGGAAGAGGACGCAGAAGGTTTAGACCTAGGGGAGCTTGAAATCCCAGGGCTCGAGGATGCCTACAGAAGAAAAGACTTTGACACCATCAATCCTCATCAAATTGAAAAACTGGAAAAGGTTCTATCGAATGCCCATCAGCAAAAGAAGCTAGGCGTTCAACTCGACAGTCATTGTGATAGCCTTAAAATCACAAAAGAATCAAGGAAAAGAGGTCAAAAGCTGGATTGGCAACGCACCATCACCATAGGGCAAATATTGGTTGACTCAGGCCGATATCCCAAGCTCACAAGGTTATTCAAACCTCTGTCAAATAGTTCCCCATGAAGCTGATCTCATGAAATATCAGAGGGCTCAATAGCCCAGGAAAGCACAAAATTCTCAAAAATATGATACAGAAAGAAAGGCCAAATATCCTCTTTCTTCAAGAAACTAAATGCAACAATGAAACGATAGGTACCATCTTGTCCAAATCCTGGCCTAGCTGTAACTCAGTAGCGGTGGATGCCTCCGGTTATTTAGGGGGTCTTTCTATAGCTTGGGGCACTCAGTCCATAGACCTATCAAAATTTCATGTTGCGCATCATCTTATTCAAGAAACTTTTCATCCTATTAGATCTAACATCCATGGGCATCTCTCAAATGTCTATTTCCCACAGGAACAAGCCGGGAAAATAGCTCTTCTACATACCATGGAGATTCTAAATTCTTACAGAACCTATCCCCTATGGATTGCAGCAAGGGACTTCAATATGATTACTAAGATGGGAGAAAAAACAGGTGAAAGATCCAGAGTAGATCCGGACAGTGCTCACTTCAAGGAATTCATAACCAACAGTTGGCTCATAGACATCCCTTTCTCAAATGACACTTTTACATGGAACAATAAAAGAATAGGAACTCAGCAGATCGCTTCAAAGCTGGACCGTTTTCTCATTTCAGACAATGCCATCCATTTAGGAGGGGACCTTTCAGCATCTATTCTCCCGCAAGCAGGTTCGGATCAGTGGCCCATCTTTCTACATTGGAAAAATGTCGATCCTCAATTCAAAAAACCATTCAAATTTGAAGAATTTTGGCTCTCTCACCCCTCCTTCAAAGACATGGTCACCCATGCTTGGCAAAGTTACACTCCACCTACAGGCTCGAAAATGTACCAATTTCAACAAAAGCTCAAACACCTCAAAGCAATCATCAAGAATTGGAACTCCTTTGTTTTTGGAAACATCTTTCAAGAAATCAGAATACTAGAAAGAAAAATGGAAGAAACTCAGCAAAAAATCATAATCGAAGGAAGAACTGAGGATCTCGCTGCTCAGGAACAAGATCTACACAAGCAACTAGAAGAGAGGCGCAAGCAAGAAGAAATACCGTGGAGGCAAAAATCTAGAATAAATTGGCTGAAGGAAGGGGAGAGGAACACCAAATTCTTCCATAGGTCAACAATACAAAGAAGAATGCAAAATCGCATTCCTCATATTACTAACCAGTAAGGAGAACAAGTGGAACAACAAGAGGTGATAGAAAAAGTTCTCCTGGACTATTTTCAAAGCATACAGCAAGAGGACCACACCATAGACAGACAACCCGCCATCGACAAGATCTCATGGCTAATTCCCAAATTGGTCACTGCAGAGCACAATAAAATTCTTCTCCTTCCTATCTCCGTTCAAGAATTCGAACTAGCGATGGCCCAAACGAAAGATGGAAAGGCGCCTGGTCCTGATGGATTCACCTCCAATTTTTTCCATCATTTTTGGGAACTTATCAAAACAAAAGTCTGGCAACTAGTTGAGGAATCCGAAGCTTCTCACTAGCTCCTCCCCTCCTTGAATGCCACTTTCTTAGCCCTGGTTCCAAAAGAAGAGCACCCAAGCATTCCGGAGAAATATAGACCAATCGCTCTCTGCAATGTGGTTTATGAGGTCATATCCATAGTCATAGCCAATAGATTAAAGCCTCTGCTTCCGCTCCTTATATCGCCAGAGAAAACCAGTTACGTGGAAGGCCGACAAATCATGGACGACATCATCCTCACACATGAAGTTATCCATTCTCTCAAAAGCACCAAAAAGCTAGGTATGCTCCTCAAAATCGATTTATCTAAAGCTTTTGATAAACTTTGCGGGCGCTATATCCAAATAATTCTTAAAGCTTTTGGCTTTGAAGAGATGTGGATAAGATGGGTAATGTCCCTCATCTCCACACCCCTTTATTCCATTCTTGTCAATGGCATCCCCTCTACGCCGTTTAAGCCTTCCAAAGAAATCAGACAAGGTGACCCTCTCTCTCCCTTCATTTTCATCCTTATGTCCGAAGGTCTTAGAAAACTCATTCATCATGTAGTCCTCACAAGCCATCTGTGTGGTATTACCCTTCATGACTCTCTCACCACCCACCAAAAATTTGTTGATGATAATATGATGTTTGGCTTCCCATCTGTCCAGGAACCCCGATCCTTCAAAAGTATTCTAAACCTTTTCTCCGTAGCCTCTGGCATGACCGTCAATGTTTCTAAATCCCAAGTCTTCTTTTTCAACACTCCTCCGTTGATCCAAACCAGTATAGCTTGCATTCTTGGCTTCTCTCTTGCTTAGCTCCCCGCCAAATATTTAGGTGCGCCTCTCATTGACACTGCCATAAAACACTCTACTTGCAATCATCTCTTGGAAAAATTGGAAACTCGACTCTCCTCCTAGACCTACAGAGCTCTCAATCTAGCTAGAAGACTTTTCCTCATCAAAGTTGTTCTGCAATCCATGCCCATATACCTTTTCTCTGTGCTTACAGCTCCAAAATGGGTTCTCAATCAGATCAAGAATTTGCAACGTCGTTTCCTTTGGGGATCCTCAAACCAAAAAAGCAAATGGGCTCTGGTCAAATGGAACACGGTTTTCTCCCCCAAGGAAGCAGGAGGGCTCGGACTCAGGAATCCTCTCCACAACAACGAAGTCATGGGGGCCCGACTATGGTGGAATTGGCTCTCGAATCCTTTTAAGCCTTGGGCTAAAATGTGGACAGCCAAGTATGCTAACAACAAACCACCTGAAGACCTGGTCAGGCTCTATCCTAGAAGCGCAGGCTCCCTCATATGGAATGCATCCAAACAACACTTTTCTCTCATACAACAGCACAGCTTCTGGGAAGTAAGAAATGGGCACATAGCTAGATTCTGGGCTGACTCCTGGCAGTAAAACCCAAAGCTTACTGATATTCTCAGCCTCTCCAATGATGGACGAATCAAACCCCCAGAGGAAATCAAAGTCAATCAAGGCTGGACACCTACAACCAGCAATGACTTCAGGCAATGGAAGCACCCGACTCACCTCATTCCTAACGCTTCAAGCAACATGCGGGAAGCTCTCCAAGAGGAACTTCAACGCCGGAAAATCAGATGTTCAGAGGAACCGGACATACTCCGATGGGGATATTTGCCCAAGGGCATGTTCACTACGAAAGAAGCCTTCTCTCTTATGCATCCAATCCCACTCCCGTGAGACAGGCTTTGGCAATTTGTCTGGGCTCCTGGTACTTGGCCTAAAGTATCCACCTTTCTCTGGTTACTTAGTCATAAAAGAATCCTCACATGGGACAACCTGCTCAAGTGAGGATTTTGTGGCCCCTCACAATGTCCAAACTGCAAGCAAGGCATTGAAACGATCCAACACCTCATCATGTCCTGCAATCTTGCTAGCCAACTTTGGGAGAAGATCTGCTTCAGGGGTCAACGAAGCAAACCAAAAGGGGACCTAACCAACATTATGTGCCTCTGGCCCCAACGACCTTATAGCAGTCCCATTATTAATACTCTATGGCAAATCATCCCAGGCCTCCTCTTCTGGTCCCTATGGAAGGAACGAAACAGGAGAATATTCAAAAATAAATCCAGCCCCTTGGACATCATCTAGGACAACTTCATCAAAAATCTCCAAGAGTCTCTAGCCCTTCATTCTTGGCAGGAGGAGGATCTGCCTAAACAACCGAAGGGTAGCAATATCTGGAAAAAGCGGCGGTACAAGTCGCGATACGGCCAAACACCAACATGAAGAAGTCTTACGGCTCCCGGATCCTTGGACACCTCATCTGGGCATCTACAAATTGAACTTCGATGGGCCTCAAAGAGCAGCTCGCTCGTCCTGCGCTTTGGTGGGATTCTCGGAAACTCCCGAGGAGAGATGTCCTCACTATCTACTAAGGTTCGATAGGCTGGGACACCAACAATTCAGCAGAATTGGAAGGGCTTTAGCAAGGTTTTATTTTATCCCATCTCTACAACCTCTCACCTATCATTGTGGAAGGGGACTCTCAGATTCTTATCAACACAGCCAATCAACTGCTTCAGGGCACCAGATCTGCAAAAATAGCCACTAGCTGGAGAATGGCCTCTCGAATCGACAATCTAAGCACATGGTTGGACAACAACCAAGCCATCTCCTTTGTTCACACCAAAAGAGATGGCAATAAGGTAGCGGATCTCCTAGCTAATCTGGGAGTTGAAAGCTCGGATACTCTCAATCATGGCCCTCTTCAGATCATCCATGATAGCGAACTTATCCAGAATTTCATCAATCTGGTGCAGAATGATCAAAGATTTCCAGATGCGGATGTATAGCAGGCTTGATGGGACAACCGCCCCTGGCCAACACCCAAGGTGCTTGGCATGTGGTGGCCACATGGCCCTCCACGGCGCCATTAAATTGGCCTTCAATTCGCCTGCGAGCAAAGAATTTACTCCACTGCCCCGACTCTTCATCCTCCTTGGTAAGCCCGGCTGTTTCATTATGGACGCGGATTTGGTTTTTGCAGAGCTCTCCGACTCCACGAGCAGATGTTTGGAACCCCTTGGCGGTGCTTGCCCTGTGGATTGTGCAGAGCCCAGTGCTCGCACACACACCGGCCGTCGCTGCTCGCTTTATAGTTGCCTTAAAACTGTCCCTGGTTCTCATTTCTCTCATAGCGCCCTCTGTCAAGCGAACATCATTTCTTAGTTTCCTTCTGGCTCGCTCTGTGCTCTAGCTCCTTTCCAAGCCTTTCCCCATTGCCTGATACTGGTTCACGAAGTCGCGTCGGCCATTCCAAGACTCAGACAGCGAATGACTTGCCGCCGAGGAGGCACTCGTAGCAGATCTATAAGTGAACGGCCCTCCTCCAGTCGGCAATCCTTTGACTGTCCCTCTGGCCCTGCCCATGCTCATCCGCCTGCCTCTCCTCCTCATGAAGTGCCTCGAAACTATACCTCTTCTTCCCCTCAGCCCTCTGGCAGCCATTTTATTCGTCAAACCACACAGAGAGCGGAGCTGCATTTTGACAGTGCTTTTAACCATCCCACAATTACGGCCTTTATCACCATTACCCTACGAGAAGAAGCTACTCTTCGTTCTCCTCCTTGGCATGAATCCCCTCCCGCTTCTCTTGATCCCTCTCCCGCTCCCAATGACCCCCGCCCAAGCCCTGCTGTAACGCCCCATGCCGATTTAGGCGAACCCCCTGTCATTGCAGCGCCCTCCTTGGGCCTTTTCTCTATGCAGGTGGACGCGAATGAAGTTCAAAACGTAGGAGCTCAACGCGCGGATGCTGATGCTGAAGATCCCGAGGACGACTACGGATGCCCCATTGAGGAGGAGCAGCCCTCTCCCATCAACACCAATTAACTCTGCTATGACATGGCTCAGTATGGTCTCTGAACTAGATTACTTTACTAGAGATAATGGTTTTTTTTTATCTACAGCAGCATACTGGTTTTTGTTGTCGATAGTGTCATCTTTCTGTTGTTTTCTCATGACAAATCATATAAACACCACACCGGTTTCCCTATACAAGGGCGGTGCAACTGTTTTTATAGAACTGGTTTCCCTATATGGGCAGTTCAGTATTAGGATAAAGCTTGGCCTTCAAGCCCAATTTCAGGCTATCATAGCTGAACTGAGGCAGTTTTGTACTATAATGTTTACATAATAGAATTAGCACAATTTAGAAAAAAAAGGATAGAGGTATTTTGGAATATATTGAGAAGAAGATTGCTACAATATGCTAAGGATCTCCCATGAATATTTGAAACTACTTATGATTTTACAACTAGATCTCGTTCATCAGCTAGAGATTTATTGGAAGAGTTTATTGAAGGAGATTTAGAAATAATTAGATAAGGATCTTCTAAACAAAAAGCAAGAAGTAACCTACAACATTACAACTAAGTCTTTTCTGTGATTTAGAGATTTATTGGAACAGTTTTGAGAAAGACTATTTGTAATAATATGAGGATCTTCTATCTAATTGCAGAACATGAAATTCTAATAACTCAACATAGTACAACCAAATCTCATTCATATAATAGTGATATGTTGGAAAAGCTTAAGAAAAAGAATGGCTGAAGAATAATGAGGATCTTCTTAATCTAAATGAGAAAAAACCAAAGTGCTAGTAACTCAGGATGTTACAATTAAATCCATTCATTGAATAGAGATATGTTGGAAAAACTTTGAGAAAAGACTAACTATAACATCATGAGGATATTTTATTTAAACAAACAATGTAAGACATGATACTAAAATATATGAACTTAGAAAACTGTCTAAGTAAGAAATATAACAAAACAGAATTCAAAGCTACTTATCTAGAAAGCATGTAGAAGCCTTCTTGGATAGCAGGGGCCCTCTACTATCAATTTGGCATAAAAATATTTAACTCCTCAATTTTGTCTTCAAAACAACATCCGAGTTATGCTTCTTTTTATTATCAAAAATACTTCAAAACAGAGTATCACAGTATTGGAAAAATAAGAGTTAACTGTCTTTCTCGGTCTCACTAAGCTAAATTTATAGGCAATTACATAACTGATATTGAATGAAAGTAGGCACAGGTGTATTCTAAAGTCAAAATCAAACTAAAACTCTTTTTTAGCACTCATGATTTACTGAAGGAAAATCAAGAGTCCTTATCCTTATAGTGTAGAAATTTGAATAATAGATAACTTATTCATCGAGATTATCCTGATTACACAATATTTGAGCTTCATGCATAATACATAACCTCTTCTACTATTGATCATCAATTTGCGAAATTATAAACAATCGCATGTGCACATTAAAACCACATAATCAATCACACATATAAACACAATATGCAATGGGAAAGCTTAAAGCTGAAAACCCCCAACTATCTGTATATTATAATGATAGAGTTCATGTAACAATACATAGCACAAAGCTCCTCACAAGTATCTAGCACTATCTCCAATTGTGCACACACCTGAACTAGCCAGGTCTGAACAAGTCACGGGTTCAATCTCCCTGGTGTTTACTGCCTCTCACTGCGCAATCAAAGATGAAGAGAATGAGATCAAGTTTGAATCCCCTCCACTTATGCTGAAATCCTCATTGGCAATCTCAATCAATGTGTGTGCAAATCTCATGCCTTGACTATAGTCTGGCCCGATAGCAGACTCACCTTTCACGCACCTCTTCCATGGTCTCCAGCAGGCTTGTCCATGCCAACGCGGTTAAACGTGTATTCTTTAGTTGATTTATAAGTTAATAATTAGTGAATTAATTAATAATTAATTCACACCACTCTCACTAGTGTATCAATCAGTTAGACTAGATACAACTAGTTGACTAAGTTAAAAGCTGAACACAACTCCATCAACTGTCTCATCAACTCCACCAAACTCTGCCACATGAGTTCTAACTGAAGTCAACCATGCAATAGCTCAACTAAACCCTAGGAATAGCGTAATTCCTTCTGTCAGCTGCATGTGCCACATCCGTAGCTCGAAATGAAGTGCTACAAGAGGATAAGATAATGTTTATAGTTCAAATATTATTAAGAGCTAATAATATTCGACTGTTCTATTTTTAGACTGGCAGTCTAAAGATAGACTCCGCCCAGTATGTCTAAAAATAGAGGTCCATATATTTTTACCAAATTGACCAACCATCCACAAATAGCATCCTGCAACTCATATACCATGATCCATAGTCTAAAAATAGACTTTTGCGACAAAAATCACTAGTGTGGCCCCCACCTAGTTTTGGTGATCAGTTTCCAACTAGGATCAGGAAAGATGTTTCAAGATGCCTCCTTCACTGTTTCTTGTTGCCATATTCAACACTCCCTCTCAACAAGAAATGAATGCCTTTGCATGCGACATTCAACTCCATGCATTCGCCTTCCAACCTTCACAAGCGCCATGCAACTCCATGCATCTGCTTTGAAATAACCCACAAAAGCTGAATAGACTCCAAGCAGCTCACTCGGTCGATGCATCTATCATCAAAGTCTTCGACTTCCACTTGTGTGCATGTCATTAGGAACCAACTGTGTTGTTGAACTCTTGCACCATGCACTCTACACTTCTTGTCAACTCGGTCACGCTCCGGTGTCAAACCTTGTCACTTTGATGCATGCCGCATCAATCTGACTAATCATGCTACTGTGCTCTATGGGCACCTGTGGCTAGGTTCAATTCATGAGATCCACACCATCTCATGAATCTTGCCCAGAAATCTCCTCTTGTGATTAATCATGCATGTCGCCCCACCTCTCACCTAGTGGTATAGCTGCATGCACTCCCTCTTCCCATCTGGCACGAAATTTCTCTGCATGAGTGGTTTCCCACGCTCCATGATCCTCATCTTGTGGCTGCTCCACATCCCGAGGTTCATCCTTACCTGCATGCAAAACTTGCTCCCTCTCAAGCATCAATTGCATGTATTTCTTGCACTTCCTAATAGTAGGAAGCTCCGTAGACATCCCATCTGTGATACATGGGGTGCTTGTCGAATCGACCTTCTTGACTTGTCCTGTTGCCTTGTGCCGAAGGAAAAATTTTCCTTCACTGAAGACAACTTCATACCCTTTATCCTCTAACATTGCGACTGAGATCAAATTCTTCTTTAAACCTGGAACATGCACTTTAAACCTGGAACACGCACAACATCTTGTAAAAGAATGAGTGGACCTAACTCCCTCTAAAAGGTAATGGTACCAATGCCGGTCACATTGTATCGTCCATTTTCGCCCAACTCAACATGTAACTGGAGATATTTCTCCACCAAGTCACTGAAAAGATTCACATCTCCCATCATGTAAAAGGAAGCGCCACTATCAAAATACCACCCCAATCCCAATGCACTAGACACCATGCATGCGATCAATGAGAAGTCCATCTCAAATTGTGAGGCAAGAGCCTCACTAGCTGCAGCTCCAGTAGCCTGCTTGTTCTTCTTCTTCTGTGGAAAATGCATGGCGAAATGCCCATGCTCGTGACAGTGAAAACACTTCACTTTGGACATGTCACGCTCTTTACCATCCGCACCAGATTGAGAAGCATTCTTCTTGCCCTTCCCCTTCCTTGCTTTGGCAGCCAAAGCGCAATCCTCTTCATCACCATTCTTTGATGAAGATCCATCCCTGATACTTAGACTTATCTCTTCTTGCACAAGATCCGACCAAAGTCGCTCCCATCTTGGCAATTTTTCCCGACCATTGACAGAGTCCTGATAGGAGTGCCAACTCTTTGGAAGCCCAAGAAGAGCCAAGATCACCAATTCTTCATCATCCACACTTACTCCTACACTCCCAAGCTCATCCCTGTAGTGGAAAAACTTTCTCAAGTATACCGGAATAGTGTCATTCTTCTCCATATTTATTTTCCTGAGTTTATCCTTAAGTGCCAACTTCCTTTGGTCACTCTTGCTTTGGAACAAATCTGTCAAAGCTTTCCACATCAAGAATGGAGAAGCTTTACCATGGAGGCTGGATACTATGTGATCCTTCATGCCCTCCAACAGAATCCTTCGACACCTGGCTATCTTCTTTTTCCAAGCTTCAACAACAGCAACATCAGTAGAAGTAGGCTTTGGAACTTCTTTCTCTATGAACTCCAACAGCCCATTTTCATCTAACACCACCTCCATCTTGTCCTTCCATGTGATATAATTCAAGCTACCCTCCAGGGCATACTCCAATCGCAATCCATTGAAAGACATTTTTCGCCTCTGACACCAAGTAAACAATTCTGCAAATTCGAATTCCACCAGCTCAAAACTCAACTGTTTTAATGTTTGTGAGAACAAAGTATTTATAATACAGAGATCGAATCTATGGGCATTTACTGGATCTCTCACCTTTCAAGGAAAGGATGAATCCAGAGGCTACCTGGCCCGATTACAGACTCTGCCTATAGAAATAAAATGTAATCACTGCAATTTCTCTGATGATCAATATCCCTCTGATACCATGTAGAAATTTCTGAATAAATCACTTATTCACCGAGATTATCCTGGTTACACACTATTTGAGCTTCATGCATAACACATAACCTCTTCTACTATTTATCATCAATTTGCGGAATTATAAACAATATCATGCGCACATTAAAACATCAAACATTCACACATATAAACACAGGATGTACTGGGGAAAGCATGCAGCTGAAAACCCCCAACTATCTGTATATTATAATGATAGAGAACATGTAACAATACATAGTAAAAAATCCTCACAAGTATCCAGCACTATCTCCAATTGTTACACACAAACTAGCTCAGATTTGAACAAGTCACAGGTTAAAATATCCTCCACTGTTTGCCTACCTCTATTGCGCAATCCAAGATGAGAAAGAATGAGATCCAAGTTCGAATCGTCTCCACTTGTGCTGTGTAATCCTCATTGGAAATCTCAATCAATGTGTGTGCAAATCTCATGCACAGCTATAGTCACCACTGATAGCAGACTCACCCTTTCACCCACCTCTTCCACAGTCTCCACTGAACTGTCCATGCACTGCAGTTAACTGATGTATTCTTTAGTTGATTTATGAGTTAATAATTAGTGAATTAAATAATATTTAATTCACACCACTCATCACTAGTGTATTTTTCAGTTTAACTATATACAACTAGTTCAACTAAGTTAAACCAAACACAACTCCATCAACTGTCTCATCAACTCCACCAAACTCTGCCACATGAGTTCTAACTGAAGTCAACCATGCAATAGCTCAACTAAACCCTAGGAGTAGCATAATTCCTTCTATCAGCTACATGGGCCACATCCGTAGCTCAAACTAAAGTGCTACAAGAGGATAAGATAATGTTTATAGTCTAAATATTATTAAGGGTTAATAATATTTGACTTTCCTATTTTTAGACTGGCAGTCTAAAAATAGACTTCGCCCAGTATGTCTAAAAATAGAGGTCCATCTATTTTTACCAACATGACCAATCATCCACAAATAGCATCCTGCAACTCATAGACCATGATCCATATGTCTAAAAATAGACATAGTCTAAAAATAGACTTTGTGACAAAAATCACCTGTGTGGTCCCCACCTAGTTTAGGTGATCACTTTCCAACTAGGATCAAGAAAGATGTTTTAGGATGCCTCCTTCACTATTTCTTGTTGCCATCTTCAACATATAGAAATCAGCTTCTTGGACTTTTGTTTTGACCACATGCATAAGCATATCTAGTTATTGACTTAGCCTTTGTGGATGACAAGGAATGATGTAGGAAAGATTTAGAATCTAACCATATACGCCTTTTCTTCAGATGACACCTGTGACATGTTCAAACACCAAAATGTCTACGGAACATTTGACTAGCTACAGAATGACTGAATTCTGTAGCTAAAACTACTCATAAATCATTAATACAACAAAATCACAAAAGTACAATAAGTTAGTCATTGCATGTATTCCTTAAAATATTTTAAGCATTCTTATTGATATTTAGGTCTATAAAATGATAAAAGGAATGATGAAATGAAGTGGAATTTGGCAAAGGAGAAGACAATTTTAGGGCTCAACATACCCCCATTACAAAACTTTTGCATGTCCTCATGCAATTTCATCAAAAATTTATTCCATTTGTACTGATGCTTTTGCATGAACATCTAACCTCGTTTTTCTACTTCTTCTACTAGTTAATACCATCCTAGGTTTCCTCATGACTATTTTGAACTTCAGATTAGTGAGTGCCTTGTTCAATTTCCTGTTTCTTTTCTTCAACTTCTTGTTTGCTTTATATAATACTTCCATTTTCTGAGAGAGAGTGCTATTAATGCTGCCTTTCAATTTGACCTTCTCTCCTAAGATTTCATTTTGATTCTTGATATGGTTATTCAGTACCTTCAATTAATAATTGTCTCTTTTTAGGTTTTTGTAGACTAGGGGATCTTTCTCTGTTCTTTGAGGCTTTTCTTTCTAATGATTTCACATAGTCATAAATCTGTTGTTGAGATGGATCTACATCTGGGGTTCTTCTATTAGGGTTTTCTTCATACTGGTATATAGGAGATCTATCAACTGGTGTCTGGATTGGAGTTTCTTCTTCTTCAATGTTTATAATTCCAGTTTCTTTAATGCATGTCTTTTTTATCATGCCTCTAAGCCTGGAACTTCTTCTCAGTTTGGGTGGAATTTCATCTTTTACATCCTCCCCTTCAGCACATTCATTTGTTAATTCCTCCTTCCTTCTATTCCTGAGTTGTTTCCTAATTTTAACCAACTTTTCAGATATTATTTCATCACTGTCTTCCCGTGTTGATATATTTGGCTTGATTTCAACAGTTTTAAGATCTTTTCCTCTCCTACTTCTTCTCACAGGTTTTTCTTTAGACAATGTTTCTTTTGGTTCTTGAAAATGGTTCCTTAGGTGGAATTCATCCCAAATATCTCCTATCTTCTTCAAATGAAACTTAATTGATATTTTAATTAAGCCATGATGATGTAAGGTATTTTCTAAGAACTGAAGACTTTTCTGGACAATTTAGGACATCCTTTTCAAACTATTAAGTAGGAAAAAGCGCAAATTTATTTCATCATCTAGAAAATTCATCATGAGTCTAATATGATAGACATACAAAGTGCCAAATCTGCCTTCGAAGGTTATGAACTTTTTAAAAATTAGTAGCATATTCCTCCATTTATTTTTCAAAGCTAAACTAGGAACACCTTCCTTAAACACTGCAGTGTCCATACCTGGGTTTTTTAGTATTTTTCTCCAAGCTTCATTATGAAATTATTTGTTTTTAAACCAACGTTCTCCCTGTCCTGGCAGCTCTATTGCTTCTGCTATAAATGACTTTGTGCTGGTGAAATTGATATCTCCAATTTCTACCTCCGATCCATCGAATGACCTGGAAAATGACTTTGTGATTTCTTTGTGGAATCCATTAAGCTTCTCTATAAACCTCAGACATCCAACCTGTTGTAATAACAGTTTAATATGAGGGTATCCTTCTAAATTTTTAGTTCCAATTGGCTCTGACCTTACAATAAGCCCCATTTCTTCTTGATAAAGATTGCTTCCTTTCTTTCTCTTCAATTCACTGCTCTTTTTCTGTTCTTCTATCCGAAGCAAAAGTAACTGTGGAAGGTTGTCTTTCCCTAAAATAATGACTTCTCTGTGGATGAGAATTGGCTACAAAATATAATAGCAGTGAGTGGATGTAAACAGAATAGGGTAGTGGTAAATCATGAGGATAATTGGGTTTAAGAGTTTGATATGGGATGAATGACCGCGAAGAAATCTTATGAAGATTTTCAAAAATCATCAATGAATGCTATTGTCTGATGACGTGACCTAATAGGTCACTTCTAGGTTCTGACTGTTAATTTTCAATTAATGATGATTTGTTATGGAGTAGGATGAAAGGGATTTGGTCAAGGAGTTTTTATGATAGATATTGATCAATTCGAATAATAAAATAACTTTAGGAAAACATATGACCTAACCATATTATGCCTTTCATGATTTGTTATCTAAAATAATTTCACACAGTCTTACCTTAACCCTTTTTAAACTATTGCTCCTTTGATGTGCTTTGTCTTTCATCTGAAAAATATTGATCCTTTAGGCTCCATAATATTCTTTGACTCATCCTCTGTTTACTGAAGTAGGTTTTGTAGAATCAATTGGCTGCGGAATAGGTTTGGCTGCAGAACGGGTAGCTACGAATGTACCTGTAAAAACTCTGAAATATGGAATCGAATGAAGTTAAATGTGGATGGAGTGAAGTATGGAATGGAATCAGATGGATCATGAAGATGTAGTGGAATGAAATATGGATAAAGTGAGATATGGATGGAATGGAATCAGATGGATCATGAAGTATGAAAAGTGAATCTGCAACTTATGATTTTATGATACTTAATTGCAGAAAAGAACAATTTTGAAAATCTAAAGTGTCAAAAAAATTCCATTTTTCACCTTAGATTTTCTGTATAAACATGCCAATCAATGATTGGTTTTCATGTTTATACCCCTTATATATATATATATATATATATATATATATATGATTGCAAAAAAATAAAATTAATTTAGTGAAGAAGAAGAATTCTTCTTCACTAACTTCATATCAATGTTATCTTGAAATTTCTTGACAAATTCCTCTCGTGAAAGTGGCTTATGATACAATTTTAGTCTGTGTCCATTTACAAGAAAAGCTACCTTTCCTTCATCTATTTTCCTGATTTTTATTGCTCCATTTTCAAAGATCTTCACAATATCATATGGCCCAAGCCAATGAGTTTGAAATTTACCTTGAAAATCCTTGAATTTTGAATGAAATAAGAGGGCCCAGTCACCTTCTTTAAATTTATTTTTCTTGATGTAATTATCATGCCATCTAGTCCTTTATTGTTGGACTATGCTTATTCTTTGGACTGCATCTTGTCTGATCTCATCCAATTCATTAATCTTCTCCAGTCTGTGCTTCTGTGCTTCTATTAGATCAAGTCCTAACTGGACTACCATTTTGAAAGTTTGGATCTGAAACTCTATGGGGAACAAGACCTTTTTTCCATAAGCAAGTTCATAAGGAGTATTACCTGTTATGTTTCTCCATGTAGTTCTAGAGTCTTGTTAGTGTCAGTCTAGTCATACTACCATCAATGATCAAAATTTCTCTTTTACATTTGCATATTAGGAGTCCCATGCCATAAAATTTCATCATTTCACTAGGTCAAGGATTCATTGATGGTAGTGGTCTTTCACCAGTTTTCCCTCATTTGAAACTTGCTGGTTCCCTTCTCTATGGTCTTCAGTCATGATTCACTCTTACTCCCAATTCATATTATTAGGTCATAGGGTTGGTCTCATTAGGTTCTAGGGTCTCATCATGGTCAAATTAATGAGCAAAGTGTCAATAAGTATCATCAAAGTCATGAGGAGGTCAAATAAACTGAGAAGCACAAATCAAAGAAATGTTCTATTGAGCTTGATGTAATTTTCACCTCAAAACCATGTTTTGAGGTGAAAACATGGTACTTTTCTTTTATTATCATTTTTTATGTAATTTTATGTCTTCATATGTAATAAGTCACACTTCAGAAGCTATTATCTCCACAAAGTCACCACCCTGCCCTTCAAAGAGGTTTTTTGCAGCATTTTTAGTGTAAAATCATGTTCTATATATGTCTATCAGAACTTTCCTGGAAAGAGCTTTCCAACGGTATATCATACTCTCAAAACTGACTTTTGGATCAAAAATTATGCCCAAGTGAAAGAAGGTCAGCTATAGCCTAATCTTTCCCCTTTCCCATTTCTCCCTTACACTTTATTTCATAAAATTTAAAGTTTTCTTTATAAAGCCCCCCCCCCCATTTTTTCCTATCTGATTGCATAAATCAGATTGAAAAATTATTTTAAACCCATAAACCCTTGATGCGATTAAACAAATCTCCTTCTCCACTCCGATAGCAACATTTAAATCGTCGCTTTGATTGGTCCGTTCCAATCAACCCCCTCTGATTGGTCCATCCCGATCAACCCCCTCTAATTCATCCTTCCCCGATTACCCTGATGCGATTAAATAAATCCACCTCCGATCAATCGCATCGCGAATTTGCAATTCTTAAAACCCACTACCCCTTCCAATATTCCAATTGTGATTAGGTTTTCCCCTTTCTAAATGTGCTAAACTCATTTTCAAAACATTTTGTAAGTGTTCTATCACAAAATTGTTATTTTAATGTGTCCACATCTCCCGTTCTGATCCTTGATTGCGTTTGTGATTTCCCTTCTCCTCATATACACTATTGCATCGCAATTATTTAAATGCATTACATCGTTGTGCCTTAACACCTCCCCTCCCTTCCAATTCCGATTGTGATTTACACCCCCGATCCCACCTTAAAAGCCCTCCACTCTTTTCATACAAAAATCATCTTTTTCCTATGTCAAGCACAAAGGTTCCTTTTAATTTTTTTTTAAAGCGGATTTCTTTATTACACTATCGGACCTCGTTTTCCCTCTCCACTCTATTGTATTACCCCATAGCGTCCGATCCATCGCATCTCTCCCTTGTTCGACATACCCCCTCCCCTCTTCCGATTGCGATTGTGATTCGGGCCCACCTCCTTTTCCCTTCACTCATTTTCTGTCAAATGTGTCTTTTCTTCACTAAAGGCATACTTTCATTTTAATGGTTTTCAAAAGAATTTTCTTCAAAGTTGGTTTTCTTCGAAGGGAAAAAAAAAAGGAAAGAATCAACAGCCAACTGCTAATTATGAAGCGTAGAGAATCATTTCATTTTTTCTTCTCCTCTGTTTAAAGCAAATATAACAACGAATCCTCAGATGTTCAAAAAAGTATTGTTGTTCCTTCTTTTCATGGGTAGATTGTTGGTCTCTTTCCTATGTTCGGATTTCAGTTCTGAGCTGGTAAAATATCTTATCTTTCTGTGGATCCATCTCCTCAGATTTCTCTCTATTTAATGTAATTTCGAATCATTTGTAAGATCGGTAAGGGGGATGGTGTGGAAATCATTGAGGATGCTTGTGCTCCATTGTAATAGTTTGACAGGGAATTAATAAGATATGCAGCTCTAATTTGTGGGATCCATGTGGTATGAATTTTAGCATTTCTTCTTTCCTTCATGTTCATCTATAAATTTTTCATGTTTACCATACATTCGTAAAAATTTCTGGTTGAATGCTTTCAAGATAGATAGGTAGACTCCATTTTTAATGCTCTACCTTGGGAAATCATTCAATATTCTGTGTTTTCTTTTGTTTGAAAAGGATCCATATCCTATGCCCTTTTCAGCTTCTCACCAATCTTACCATCCCATCATTATTTAAACTTAATTGCTAAAATTTCCTACCTACCTTGCCCCATGAAATACCTTGTATCCCTGATTTAATTACCTAGTTTCAAACTACCCATCTTTTCCATAAAACCCTGAAATTTATAAAAACATTTCCCATTATTATACTTAGCCTAAAACCAGTTTGTAATTATACTTCATTGAATATATTTTTTACGGAGAGAGCCCTCTCCTAACCTTGTAGGGCTAGCTACAAGGCTGAGTGTGCATTAAGGTTACCTTGATTTTCCTTCCTTCAGCTTGAGGTCCAAATCAGGTGCTAACATTTCTGGCGACTCCACTGGAGAGATCTGGCCCTCTTCGAGCTCATGTTCTCGGCACTTAAATTGAATGTGTTTGTTCTATTTTGAAGAAGGTCAAGAAGAGGCTCTGTAGAGGAGCAAAATCATAGTTAGGCCCTGGGTAAATGAAGATTATTGAAACCTCTGTCAAAATGTTAAACTCTAGTTGTATAGAACGTGATGATTCTTTAGAATCTCTTTTGTTGAAGTAAAGAACTTTGTTCTGTTGCTGGAGGGGTAATATTAGTGGGACCCAGCCATTGAGTTAACACGAGTATTTAAGTGTCAAACTACAGTGAAAATCCAAGTTAAGCGTTGTTCATTTACTAGAAGTGGGTTTCGGAAAACAATACCACCTTTGTCACACTGCTTTTGGTCCGGAGCGAAACCACGCCCAAAAAATGCGATCCAACAATATTTGGACACATCATCTCCCAAATACCAGCCATATCGCACAACTTTCATGTGTTAACCCTAAGCCTTTGAAAAAACACGATATTTACAAGGATCATTTGATCTGGAAAATGATAGATCTGACGGCAATCGCATAGTGAAGTGCATGAGTGATAAATCGAGGTATTGTCTGGCGGTTTTGCAATATTAAATGTTTATTTAATTCATAAAAAAATGAATAATGGAGTTGTGGGGCCCATTGAATGAAATGCATGTCGCGTTGGTAGAATAAATGGGTTTAGTGATATAAGTTTGAAGTTGGTGGTTCTTAAAAGAATCGGGCCATCGTTATAACATTTTGATACTATGACCGGAGTGATAATATTGCTTAAGTTTTTTTAATGTGTTCCCCTATATCATGTTAACCTTTAAGATTTTTTTTAGAGGTTTGAATATTATTGCAAGGTTAACATTGTTAAAGCACTTTTGGAGGGGAATATAATTACGAGCACTTATTTGAAGGATCCACAGTGATAGTATATTTATGGTATCAGAGCATAAAATATTGATCACCCTAGTAATATCTTCCCCGGTAAAGAATGACAAAGTTTAGATCTGATTGTTGATGGTGAACAACAGTCGGATACATATGAAGGCTGAATCATTCACCTGGCAACTCCATTCACTGAAAGATCCAAAAAATCAAATCCTTCATGGTGACTCCACTCCAGGAAGATCAATAGCTTTAATATCTTTGTTTGAAGATGGCAAGTGTTGCAAGAAGGTATGCTCCCATGAGTCGAGATCACATTCCAGGTTTTCCAAATAAGATGCCTAAAGTAGATTGGCAAGGGAATTTTCCTATGTTCAAAAATGTCAAAGTTAATGATGCTACTCTTCATCTGGAGAAATTTCACATCCATGTGCATAAGTTAAAGATTGATTTTCCTAAATATTGCTTGATGAAGATGTTCATGTCTACTCTGGAAGATGAAGCTCGATCTTGGTAAGAAATTTTGCCACCTGCTTGTATTTATTGTTTGAAATATTTTCATACAATATTCTTAGAATGGTATAAAGAATATTGTCCATCCTTAATATTAGTGCAGAATTGTTGTAAACATGTTAACAGTTTCATTGAAAATCTTGATGATTTTTATGGAGATGATGAATTCATGGACGAAGAGATCATGGAAGCACTATATGAAAATACATTTCAACATCATATAGAAATCTTAGAGGATAGTTATCATGACCAGTAGGCTGAAGACCTTTGTACGATTGAAAATGATGGAAGACAAGGTTTTATTTCAGATCTGATTGAAACAAATGATGGTGTGCAGGAAAATGATGTTCTAATCTCAGATAGTGATAAAGTCAAACCAGACCTAGAGTTAAAATATGATGAGGAAGACTACGTTGTTCTAGATACCATAAAGGAGAGTTATATGGTTGAGGCCACCTCAAATGAAGAAAATAGAGTTATAGACCTAAATGCTCTCATCTCATCAGAACAAAGTATCCACAAAGAGGTAATTCATTCCCTCTATGAAAAACAAGATGAGGTCTATGTTCAAGTAAGTGAAAAAGTTTCTTTGGATGAATCTTTGGTAGATGATAGAAATTTCAGTTTTGGATTTCAAGAATCATCTGAAGTTTCTTTTCTTATGATTGATGAATGTAATAAGAAACATGATAATCTAGTTGTTATATCATATGAAGATGATCAATAATATATTCAGACTACAGAAGACCAGAGCATTCAGAACTGCCATTCAGATTCTTCTTCCTATGTTTCATGTTTTGAAAATTTTTTTCAAGAGGAAAGCTGCTCACGTACTTGTTCAGAATTTTTTGAATACCGAGAACACACTCTTACTGAGGTACATTATGAAGAGAGATTAGAATCAAGAGAAAAGGACATATTGTCTCTTCAGCAGGAAGTAAATCTTCATGTTTTTCAGGATCCAGTGGCAAATCTATTGCAGTCAGTAGTGAAGGTAATTATTGTAGTATTCAGTGATGAAGGAGATCATGGTCAACTATGTTTTTTGATGCCCAGTTGCAGGTATCTATTGATGTTTAGAGGATCTGATCAGGAGAATCAATCAAGGAGGCATTTTCTTGATTGGTTACACTGGCATTTTGATATAGCTTGATGGTACATTGCTTTCAAGAAACAAAGGTGGTTATCATCAAGGTCTGAAAACCTCAAGTCTTGGTCATGTACTGCCATAAAGCTTCAAATGTTAAGTTTTGTCTAGGTTAGATTTGAGACACTTTTGAGTTAGTTTGTTGAGTCAAGTTTCTTTCAGTATTTTGTTTGGCTTTCAGCTATTGAATCCATGCCCAATGGATAAGGCTACTTGTTCTACAGTGCTCTTGGCACCTCCAAGGAGCTACCATCCCCATTGGAGCCAATTTTAGTGTCAGTCTAGTCATACTGCCATTAGTGATCAAAATTTCTCTTTTGCATTTGCATATTAGGAGTCCCATACCATAAAATTTTATCATTCCCCTAGGTCATGGATTCATTGATGGTAGTGGTCTTTCATCATTTTTCCCTCATGTGAAACTTGCTAATTCCCCTCTCTATTGTCTTTAGTCATGATTCACTCTTACTCCCAATTCATATTATTAGGTCATAGGGTTGGTATCATTAGGTTCTAGGGTCTCATCATGGTCAAATTAATGAGTAAAGTGTCAATAAGTATTAGCAAAGTCATGAGAAGGTCAAATAAACTCAGAAGCACAAATCAAAGAAATGTTCTATTGAGCTTGATGTAATTTTCACCTAAAAGCCATGTTTTGAGGTGAAAACATGGTACCTTGATTTGTTATCATATTTTATGTAATTTTATGTTTTCATATGTAATAAGTCACAATTCAGAAGATGTTATCTCCACAAAGTGACCACCCTACCCTTTAGAGAGGTTTTTCACAACATTTTTAGTGTAAAATCATGTTCTAAATATGTCCATCAGAAAGAGCCTGGAAAGAGATTTCCAACGGTATATTATACTCTCAAAACTGACTTTTGGATCGAAAATTATGCCTAAGTGAAAGAAGGTCCCCTATAGCCTAATCTTTCCCCTTTCCCATTTCTCCCTTACACTTTATTTCATAAAAGTTAAAGTTTTATTTATAAACCCCCCCCCCCTTTTCTACTATCCGATTGCATAAATCACATTGCAAAATTCTTTTAAACCCATAAACCCCCAATGCAATTAAAAAAATCCCCTTCTCTGCTCCAATCGCTACATTTAAATCACCGCTTCGATTGGTCCGTCTCGATCGACCCCCTCCGATTGGTCCATCTCGATCGACCCCCTCTGATTCATCCTTCCCCGATTACCCCAATGCAATTAAATAAATCCACCTATGATCAATCGCATCGTGACTTGGAAATTCTTAAAACCCACTACCCCTTCCGATCTTCCGATTGCGATCGGCTGGGCCCCACAAGAAAGTTTCTGCCATGCTTCGTTCAAAAAGGATTTTCCCCTTTGTAAATGCGCTAAACTCATTTTCAAAACATTTGTTAAGTGTTCTATCACAAAATTTTTATGTTAATGTGTCCACAGCTCCCGCTCGGATCCCCGCTTGCGATTGATTTCCCTTCTCCCCATATACACTATCGCATCGCAAATATTCAAATGCATTACATCGTTGTGCCTTAACACCTCCCCTCCCTTCTGATTCTGATTGCGATTTACACCCCTAGTCCCACCTTAAAATCCCTCTTCTCTTTTCATACAAAAATCATCTTTTTCCTATGTAAAGTGCAAAGGTTCCTTTTAATTTGTTTTAAAGGGGATTTCTTTATTACACTATCGGACCTCGTTTTCCCTTGCCACTCTATTGTATTACCCCATCGCGTTCAATCCATCGCATCTCTCCCTTGTGCAACATACCCCCTCCCCTCTTCCGATCACTGCCTTTTCCCTTCACTCACTTTTAGTCAAATGAGTCTTGTCTTCACTAAAGGCATACTTTCATTTTAATGGTTTTCAAAGGAATTTTCTTCAAAGTTGGTTTTCTTCGAAGGGAAAAAAGGAAGGAAGCAATAAAAAATCGAGAGCTAATTATGAAGCACAAAATCATTTCAGTTTGTCTTCTCCTCTGTTTAAAGAAAATATGACAGCGAATACTCAGATGTTCAAAACAGTATTGTTGTTCCTTCTTTTCAGGGGCAGATTGTTGGTCTCTTTCCTATGTTCGGATTTCAGTTCTGAGCTGGTAAAACAACTCCTCTTTCTGTGGATCTATCTCCTCATATTTCTGTCTATTTAATGTAATTTAAAATCATTTCTAAGATCAGTAAGGGGGATAATGTGGAAATCATTAAGGATGCTTGCGCTCCATTGTAACAGTTTGATAGGGAATTAATAAGATATGCAGCTCTGATTTGTGGGATCCATGTGGTATGAATTTTAGCATTTGTTCTTTCCTTCGTGTTCATCTGTAAATTTGTCATGTTTACCATACATTCATAAACATTTCTGGTTGAATGCTTTCATGATAGATAGGTAGAATCCATTTTTAATGCTTTTCCTTGGGAAATCATTCAATATTTTGTGTTTTCTTCTATTTCAAAAGGATCCATCTCATATGCCCTTTTTAGCTTCTCACCAGTCTTACCATCCCATCATTATTTAAACTTAATTGCTAAAATTTCCTACCTACCTTGACCCATGAAATACTCTGTATCCCTGATTTAATCCCTAGTTTCAAACTACCCTATCTTTTCCATACAACACTGAAATTTATAAAAACATTTTCAATTATTATACCTAGCCTAAAATCAGTTTGTAATTATACTTCACTGAATATCTTTTTTACGGAGAGAGCGCTCTCCTGACCTTGTAGGGCTAGCTACAAGGCTGAGCATGGTTTAAGGTTACCCTGATTTTCCTTCCTTTAGCCTGAGGTCCAGATCAGGTGCTAACAAGTCCCAAAAGGCTTCAGGAAGCCTCTTTGCCAAATCTCTTCTATGTAAATGAACAATATTTGTTAGGATCCCTTCAATGACTTTAATAGTAGATTCCACTTGGCCATTTGGTTGTGGATGGTAGGGAGTAGATTTTCTGTGTTTGAGTTTGTACTTTTCTACCATTTGATCCACCAACTTTGATGTGAATTGAGCTCCTTGATCTGTAAAAGTTTCTCTCGGGACACCAAAACGAGTAAAAATATCCTCAAAAATAAAATTAACTACAGATGCTTCAGTAGAAAAAAGTAATGGTTTGGCCTCTACCCATTTGGTAACATAATCAGTGAAAACTAATATATATTTATTTTGTCTTGATGGAGGATTAATAGGTCCTACAAAATCCAAAGCCCATTTCTCAAAGGGTTCAATGTGTATTTGAGGTTGCAATGGCATCTCACCTAAAGGAGAAGGTTTCCCTACACTTTGGCAACTGTCACACCTTTTAACATACTCTTTAGCATCCTTAAAGAGGGATGGCCAATAATATCCTCAATGAAGGATCTTATAAGCTGTCCTCTTATCAACAAAGTGTCCACCACAAGGTTCATCATGACATGCCTTGAGAATCTCAGGCATCTCATCTTCTCAAACACATCTTCTGATAATAAAATCTGGACTTGTTTTATATATCTCATTAGCAATCCATGAATATTTTGCACTGTTATAAATGATCTTTATTTTATCTCTTGTATTCATAATTGAAGGAAATTTTCTTGAAACTAGATAGTTAGAAATATTAGCAAATCAAGGATTTTGTGTGGTAATTGCAAAGAGATATTCATGAGGGAATTTATCTTCAACTGGAGTATTGTCTTTAATGTTTCAGAGTCTAGATAGGATATCAACTACTATATTTTTTTTTCTAGGCCTATCTAGAATAGTGAAGTTAAACTCTTGTAAAAGAAATAACCACTTTGTTACTCTGCCATTAGTAATTGATTTGTTAATTAAATATCTAATTGCAGAGTGATCTGTGTGGACAAAAGTTTCATAGCCTGTTATATAGTGTTTGAATTTATTTATGGCATGGACAACAACTAAGAACTCTTTTTCAGTTACAGTATAATTTAACTCTGAAGGAGTCAAACTTTTACTTGTATAGTAGATGGCATAAGGAATTAGGTCTTTTTGTCCCAATACAGCTCCTAAAGTTGTATCTGAGGCATCTATTTGTTGGAAATATGATGCAGAGTGTTGTCCTTGATGGCAACCCACTGAATGAAGATGAAGACATGCGACTGTTGACATGTGTTGTCCTTGATGGCAATCCACCTGATGAAGTTATGCTTGACTTGATGGACTTGGTAAATGATGTAAATCTGATGTGATATGATGTTTGTTAGCAATATGGCGCTGAGTGTTGTCCTTAAATGGAAATCCTCTTGATGAAGATGATGACAACTTACTTGATGAAGTTGTGCTTGAGAGAATATGTTCTTCAGTGTGTACAGAAGGCAATGAAGAAAGACATTTAGAATGTGCTCAAAGTATGATAAAAAGAGTATGTCTCAAGGCATACGCGGATATGTCTAATGGAAGTCGCGTATGCACGCCGGAAACAACATGCCAAGTCGCGTATGGGCAAAAGCGCTCAAAAAGTGCAAAACCAGGGGTAACCACCATGGTATGGACCCATTGTATTGGGTAATGATCCGCCCAATCGACCCCGTCTAATGTAGTTTTTGGCTCATGGTATTGGTTTGGCTCATGGTATTGAAAAAGGGAAAACCTATATAAGGAGAAGAATTTGATTGTGCAAATTATGACAGTGGGTGCAAGATGTCTGAGCTTGAATGAATACTTCTCTCTGAAGTATATCTGAATGGAAAGGGTTACACTTGAATGATAAATCTGAATGTATGATGCACCAATGATGAAGAAGGGGATCTAGATCTGAATTGCTCTTATATTTGCTAGATCTGATTATGGAAGGCTTAGATCTGTGATGAGGCGAGCATCTTGGCGAACATACATGCGAAGCCAATCAGGTCTGGGCCCAGATATACGGTCGATGAAGTATCTTTCCGTAATGATTGAAGATCTATCTGCTAGGTTTGTGTGAATGGAAGCGCGTATATACGCGACATCGATGTGAAGTGAAAGCGCGTATGCAAACTAGGGTTTCTTGTTTCAAAGTATGAAATATCTAATACAGTACCCCACTATGTTTACTGCTTTATCGATACTGTTGTTAAGTATCTGTTGGTGATGTATGTTTGTGCTTAAAAGTTTGGAAAGGGTCCAGTCTGGAAATATGATGAAATGTGGCCTGCAAGTGGTGTTCTATTGAAGTTGTTGGATCCAGTGAGAAAATTGATGAAACGTGGTCCAAGGTGGTGCTGAAGGTTGTAGCCTTCAGTCAGGGGGTTGTAGCTCCCTTCCAGGTGAGGCTGGTAAACGAGATCGGGGGGTCGTAGCTCCCTTCCAGGAGAGGCCGGTAAACGAGTCAGGGGGTTGGAGCTCCCTTCCAGGAGAGGCTGGTAAACGAGCGCAGGTGGGTGCCTGCGTGCTGGTCAAGTCTGCGCCAGCACATATGTTGTAATATGTTTTCTCTATAATAAAATATTGAAGGCTGAGCAACTGCAGCGGTGGTTTTCTTCCGATTTGGGTTTCCACCTAAAAATCCTGGTGTTCATGTGTGATGCTTTGTGTGATGGTTTATTCTGTTCTTACTGCACATGTTTACTGTTTATTGAACATCTGATGAATGAATGATGGAATAATATAAGTGAAGATTTAGTGACAGATCTAAATCTCTGTGTATACGCTAGTTTCTTAAAGGGGATCCGCGTATATACGCTGGTTTTCTGAAGGAAAGTAGCGTATGGGTTTTAAGGAATGAAAAAGTAAAAAGATTTGATTATGCAGTAAATAATGATTCACCCCCCCTCTCAGTATTTTTACCAACAATTGGTATCGGAGCAGGTCCTTCTGCAGAAGCTTGATCGCTTGAAGGAGATCCGTCACAATGGGAAGTATACATACAAAAGCTTTGCTGAATTTTGGTGCAAAAGTATGGGCTCTCATGAAAGAATGTGAAAAAGAAAAGGGTACCTTTGTGGATTCTCTAGAAGACAATAATCTTCTTGAAGAAAACATTCAACTCAAAGTAAGCCTAGAAGAAAAGAACATAATCATTGAGACTTTTAAAAATCAGCTTGAAGCAAGAGAAAAACGCATGGAGGATCGAGAATGTGAAGTAGTAAGTCTAAGGAAGGATAATGAGAAATTGAATTCTCTCAATCTCAGATTTGCTAAAAGTTCAGAAACCTTGGATGAGATTATCAAGGTACAACGGTCTCCCTTTAAAAAAACAGGTCTTGGATATACTGGGGAATCTTCTCAGACATCAGCACCAAATTCTCTAAAAGCAGCCACCGCTGGTTCTCTACATTCAGCCACTCAGCAAGGGAACAAAGGATCTTTACAGGTAAAGCAAGATCACCTCAATTCAAGAAACACTAACAGGGAGATCTTTCAAAATGGCTACAACCAACAGGTAAAGTCTAATAGAATATTTCATGATCACAAAAAATTCTACTTCAATGGACAATGTTTCACATGTCACAACTTTGGTCATAAAGTTGTTCAATGTGTTGCATATAAAAACATCATGACCAGAGAAGCAAGAAAGATAAGGATGAATGATGAACCAAAGAAGAACACCTATAACAATTTTTCTCCTCTTCAAAATGAAGTTGAATGTACTTATTGCAATAACTTTGGTCATGAAGAATCTGAATGCAAGAGCAAGGTCCAGCCAAAAGAGCATGTTCCCTCAAGCTCTAAGGTATGGAAAAAGAAAGAAATACCGGTTGAAAATTGTGGGATAGCATTATTTGCAGAAGGTGAAGAGAATCAATGGTACATTGATAGCGGGTGTTCAAGACACATGACAGGTGACAAAAGCAAACTGCATACTTATAATGCTCTAGAGAAGGAAAAGAAATTTACTTTTGGAAATGATACTCCTGCTGTTATTAAAGGAAAAGGGTCAGTATTTCTAAAAGAAAAGGTGACGGCTAAAGATGTCATGTATGTGGATGGATTAAGGCATAACCTATTGAGTGTTAGTCAAATGTGTGATCAAGGAGCAGAAGTGGTCTTCAGTTCCAAAGAATGTGTAGTTCGTGATCTTGATACAGGTAAAATCATTATAAAAGGAAAAAGAAATCCAAGCAACCTGTATGTACTTAACGACATAGAACAATGTTACTTAAGCAAATCATCAGAAAATTGGCTATGGCATCGAAGACTGGGACATCTGAGTTTCTCTCAAATCAACAAAGCAAGCAAACTTCAAGCTGTTCGTGATCTTCCCAAGATCAATCTTCCAGAAAGTACCATATGCAAATCGTGTCAATTTGGTAAGCAGACCAGAGTCTGATTTAATGCCAAAGAAGGTTCATCAAGTAAGCCTCTTGAACTCATTCATACTAACATATGTGGACCTATGAGGAAAAATTCATTACGTGGGGAAGAATACTATATCCTATTTATTGATGACTACTCCAGAATGTGTGAGATCACGTTTATTAAACACAAAGATGAAGCTTTTGAAAAATTTCAGAAGTTCAAAGCACAGGTAGAAAATGAATTGGATTCAAAAATCAAGTGTCTTAGATCTGATCGAGGAGGAGAATATTCATCAAATGAATTCTTTGAATTTTGTGAACAACATGGCATTAAAAGACAGTTCTCTGTAGCGGGCACTCCACAACAAAATGGTGTAGCAGAAAGAATGAATAGAACAATTGTTCAAATGGCCAGGGCTACGCTTGCTGACTCTAATGTTCCTAACATGTTCTGGAGTGAAGCAGCACGTGCAGCAGTTAACATTCTCAACAAGGCTCATGTTCGGGTAAACAGTGATAAAACTCCATATGAACTCTGGTATGGCAAATCTCCCACTGTAAAGCATTTTAAAGTTTTTGGAAGTAGATGCTTTATAAAAAATAATGATGAAAAACTTGGCAAGTTTGACCCTAGATCAGATGAAGGGATACTTCTTGGCTACACATCTTCAAGCAAAGCATTCACATGTTACAATAAGAGGCTTCAAAAGGTTGTTGAATGTATTGATGTTGTTATTGACGAGTCTCCTGCAGCTCCTAAAGAAGAAAAACAAACAACATAAGAAGATGATGATGACATATGGCCTTCTACATCAGATGGAAATGATATAGACAGTGAATCAAATGAAGAACCTGAAAATGATCTATCTGAAAAAGCTCCATCCAGATACGTTCAAAAGAATCATCCTGAATCTCAGATTTTGGGAGACAAGGAATCAGGTGTACGAACAAGGAGAACTTTTGTGGGATCTTCTAGTCGTCAAGCACTTCTATCCACAATTGAACCACACAATGTCAATGAAGCTAGCAAATATGAATGTTGGAAGCAAGCCATGGATGACGAAATTGTTCAAATTGAAAAGAATGACACTTGGGATTTGGTTCCAAGACCTCATGATAAAAATGTCATTGGAACTAAATGGATTTTCAAGAACAAGTTAAATGAAAATGGGGATTTTGTAAGAAAAAAAGCTAGACTGGTTTGCAAAGGGTATACTCAACAAGAAGGTATAGACTTTGAAGAAACTTTTGCTCTTGTAGCTAGACTTGAAGCCATAAGAATGTTTCTTGCTTTTTCAAGTTATCAGCAAATCAAAGTTTATCAAATGGATGTCAAATCTGCATTTCTTAATGGTGATCTAGAAGAAGAAGTATATATAGAACAACCAGAAGGATTCATTTTGGGAAATGATGCAAATCTTGTTTGTAGACTTAAAAAGGCCCTATATGGTCTCAAACAAGCTCCAAGGGCTTGGTATTATCATCTTGACAAATATCTTCATCAACAAGGATTTTCAAAGGGGTCTGCTGATAGCAACTTATACACAAAAGTTGAAAATGACAAACTATTGATTGTGGTTGTATATGTTGATGATATCATTTTTGGGAGTAACGAAGAATCTATGAGTCAAAAATTTGCTTCTGTCATGCAGCAAGAATTTGAAATGTCTTTACTGGGGGAACTAACATTCTTTCTTGGCTTGCAAGTACATCAATCTGCTGCAGATGGTATATTCCTATCACAAGCAAAATATCTTAAGCAAATTCTGAAGAAGTATGGCATGGAAGAATGCAAACCTGTAAGTACACCAATGATAATCGGATGCAATCTCAGTTCTCATGATGATTCTCCCATGGTGAATCAACCAGAATACAAATCAATGATAGGAAGTCTACTTTATCTCACTGGGACTAGACCAGACATTATGCATGCAGTTGGGATTGTTGGACGATTCCAAGCTAATCCAAAAGAGTCTCACCTTCAGGCTGTCAAAAGAATATTCAAATATCTACAAGGAACTCAAGACTTTAGACTATGGTATCCAAAGAATGTTGATCTTACTCTTCATGCTTACACTGATGCAGATTGGGCTAGAAATGTTGATGATCGGAAAAGCACTAGTGGTGGTGCATTCTATATGGGGCCCCGGTTGGTATCTTGGTTCAGCAAGAAGCAAAATTCTATTGCCTTATCTACAGCAGAAGCAGAATATGTGGCTGCCGCGTCTTGTTGCACTCAACTCCTTTGGATGATGCAAACCTTGCAAGATTTTCAAATCAAATATACACCTCCTATCTCCATTATGTGTGATAATAAAAGTGCCATCAGTATCTCAAAGAATCCTGTTATGCATTCAAAGACCAAGCACATTTCCATCAAGTATCACTTCTTACGTGAACAAGTTCTTGAACAAAGGTGAAGTTGGAGTATGTTCCCTCCAAAGAACAAGTTGCTGATATATTTACCAAACCTACGCAGTGGTTCGAGTATCTGGGCCAGTACAGGAGTGGTCTACCGCGATCAAAAGAACAAATGTAAATTATGAAGAATGGCTTGGGAAGGTGGGATACGCGGGTTTCCTGAAACACAGTCGCGTATGTATGCGAGTTCCTGCACATAAAACCGCATATGTCTGGTTGTTGGCATTTTTTGGTTGGTTCAGCTCTCTTCAGCACAGGTGCAGTGCTGTTTGGTATCTCTGATACTGTTTGGTATCTCTGGTGGTGTTCCAGTTCTCATAATTCTGTTTCTAATGTTTTTATGAAGATGCGTTGATGATTTGTTGGTGGAAGTTTTCAGGATGCACAAACTAAGGGGGAGCCTTAGTCATATGAAAAGAATGCATGGATGCACAGATTTAGGGGGAGCATTAGTGTTGGTGAGTATAATGCATTGTTGGCATTATGTTGGTTCTGAAATATGTTCTCATGCTTGAGGACTTTCTGGTGTTGGTCTTAAATGGTCATTTTTGTAATTTGAGACTCATGATGTAAAATTTGTAATATTCAGTCATATAAGGACTTGTCAATTTTGTAAACCCACTTGGTTGGGTAGCTGAGTCAAATTTTGTAAACCCACTTGGTTGGGTAGCTGAGTCAAATTTGTAAACCCACTTGGTTGGGTAGTTGAGTCTCATATGTAAATCCACTTGGTTGGATATGTGATGTAAGTATGAGTCTTTGGTGATAGGAAGTCATGGAGTCATGTACTTTTGTGGAAAATATGTTTGAAGAGTCAGCATGAACTCAGGGGGAGCTTGGTCACTTCAGTTTATATCATATCTGCAGAGCGCTTCTTCTACATGAGGATAAAAGGGGTGAGTGTGTTGGTTTTGATCCGCCCGTTGCCCTTGATGTCAAAGGGGGAGAGTATGCTGGTTTTGATCCGCCCTTTGCCCTTGATGTCAAAGGGGGAGAGTGACATGGTGTTTGAATGGAGATAATGGTGTCAAAGAATTGGGAGAGTGACATGGTGTCAATGTACTTATCTGTTGTGGTAACCAAACACCATCGTGGTTGCCATCAAGTCCAAAGGGGAAGATTGTTGGAAATATGATGCAGAGTGTTGTCCTTGATGGCAACCCACTGAATGAAGATGAAGACATGTGACTGTTGACATGTGTTGTCCTTGATGGCAATCCACCTGATGAAGTTATGCGTGACTTGATGGACTTGGTAAATGATGTAAATCTGATGTGATATGTTGTTGAGTGTTGTCCTTGAAAGGCAACCCACTTGATGAAGATGATGAAAACTTACTTGATGAAGTTGTGCTTGAGAGAATATGTTCCTGATGAAGAAAATATGATGTTTCTACAGTGTGTACAGAAGGCAATGAAGAAAGGAATTCAGAATGTGCTCAAATATGATGAAAAGAGTATGTCTCTTTGTATACGCGGATTGGCCTAGGGGAAGTCGCGTATGCACGCGGAAAATAACGTGCCAAGTCGCGTATGGGCAAAAGCGCTCAAAAAGTGTAAAACCAAGGGTAACCACCATGGTATTGACCCATTGTATTGGGTAATGATCCGCCTAATTGACCCCGTCCAGGTAGTTTTGGGCTCATGGTATTGTTTTGGCCCATGGTATTGAAAAAGGGGCTCATGGTATTGAAAAAAGGAAAACCTATATAAGGAGAAGAAATTCATTGTGCAAATCATGAGTGGTGGTGCAAGAGGTCTGAGCTTGAATGAATACTTCTCTCTGATGTAGATCTGAATGGAAAGGGTTACACTTGAAGATAAATCTGAAGGTATGATGCACCAATGATGAAGAAGGGGATGCAAATCTGAATTGCTCTTATGTTGCTAGATACGATTATGGAAGGCTTAGATACGCTGATGAGCGAGCATCTGGTTGACACATACGTAGAAGCAAAGTGTAGAACGGGCCCGAATATCGTGCGATAGTATCTTGCTACGTAATGATTGAAGATCTATACGCTGGTTTGTGTGGACGGAAGCGCGTATATACGAAATCGATGAAGTGAAAACGTGTCTAGTAGGGTTTCTTTGGCTCAAAGGGTATGAAATATCGATACGATGCCATATGTTTCTACTCTCGATCTGACATTGTTAAATGTCTGTTGGTGATGTATGTTTGTGCTTAAAAGTTTGGAAAGGGTCCGGTGCGGAAATATGATGAAATGTGGCCTGCAAGTGGTGTTCTATTGAAGTTGTTGGATCCAGTGTGAAAATTGATGGAACGTGGTCCAAGGTGGTGCTGAAGGTTGTAGCCTTCAGTCAGGGGGTTGTAGCTCCCTTCCAGGTGAGGCTGGTAAACGAGATCGGGGGGTCGTAGCTCCCTTCAGGAGAGGCTGGTAAACGAGTCAGGGGGTTGGAGCTCCCTTCCAGGAGAGGCTGGTAAACGAGCGCAGGTGGGTGCCTGCGTGCTGGTCAAGTCTGCGCCAGCACATATGTTGTAAGATATTTTCTCTATAATAAAATATTGAAGGCTGAGCAACTGCAGCGGTGGTTTTCTCCCGACTTGGGTTTCCACCTAAAAATCCTGGTGTTCATGTGTGATGCTTTGTGTGATGGTTTATTCTATTCTTACTGCATATGTTTACTGCTTATTGAACATCTAATGAATGAATGATGGAATGATATAAGTGAAGATTTAATGACAGATCTAAATCTCTGTGTATACGCTAGTTTCTTAAAGGGGATCCGCGTATATACGCTAGTTTTCTGAAGGAAAGTAGCGTATGGGTTTTAAGGAATGAAAAAGTAAAAAGATTTGATTATGCAGTAAATACTGATTCACCCCCCCTCTCAGTATTTTTCCCAACACTATTGAAATATGAAAAGGTAATTTCTATTTAGGTCCCCTTAAAATAGGTGCTTCAGAGATTTTTGTTTTCAGTGTTTCAAAGGCTAACTGATAGTTAGGATTCCAATTAAATTCATAGTCCTTGGTAAATAATTTGAAAAGTGGAGATGCTATCTTGGTGAAGTTTTCTATAAATCTCCTATAATACCCTGTAAATCCTAGAAAACTCCTAACATCTTTTTAACAACTTGGAACTAGCAGTCTGGAGATGACTTCAACTTTTGACTCATCAACTCTAATCCCATCTCCTCAAATGTGATGTCCTGAGACTATCCCTTCAATAAACATCACAAAACACTTTTCATGACTTAATGAAAGATTTGCTTCTTTATATCTTTTTAGAACTTTTTCCAAGTTTGCTAACGCTTCTTCAAATGTGTTTCCATAGACTGTGAATTCATCCATGTATACCTCTACACAGTCATGTATTAGATCTGAAAATATTCCTAATACTGCCCTTTGGAATGTTGCAGGTGCATTGCATAATCCAAATGGCAATACTTGGTAGGCACAGGTACCCCAGGGATAGGTAAATGTGGTTTTGTCTTGATCCTCAAATGATACTTCAATTTGATTATAACCACTAAACCCATCCAAAAATGAAAAGTATTTTTTGCCTGCTAATGTGTCTAACACCTGATCTATGAAAGCTAAGGGAAAATGGTCTTTAAGAGTAGCTTTGTTTAATTCTTGATATTCAATGAATACCCTTCATTTTCCATTCTTCTTGGGTACAATCACCAAAGGAGAGACCCACTGACTATCTGAAATGGGATAAATAAAGTTGACATTTAACAATTTCTGCAACTCTTCTTTAATAATCTCCCTAAGGTTTGGATTCATCCTTCTCTGAGGTTGTCTGATTGGTTTAAAATTTTCCTTTATATAGATATGATGAGTGCAAGTCTTAGGATTGATCACTTTCATGTCAATGTACTCCCAATCATATGTAGAAGATTGTCTCTGTAATATTTTGACTATATTTTCTTGTTGAAATTTCTCTAGGTTTTTGTTTATGTTTAAGGTTTTTCCTGGGAATATTTCAATTGTAGAGCCGCCAAATTCTTCCATGGAGTAAAGAGACATCTATCTTGATGATAAGAACTCAATGTTAGATTCTTCTTGAAATTTTTCATGTTTAAATTTTGAGGAAGAGTCATAATTTTCCAATGTATTCAAAATCTGACTATCTTCACTAATTTCTGAAATAGTGAAGAGAGGTTGTATATCTTCTTCATCATCAATCCACTGAGTATCATCTAATTCTGTGATTTTTCTTTCTATAGGATACAAGGTAAATTTCTTGGTTGAATTTCCATCAGAGATGTACATATCACCAGATCTATAGCTAATGGAAGCATCAGTTGTAGCTAACCAAGGTCTTCCTAATATAATAGGATGTCCTCCTAGATCATTCTTAGGAGTTAGGATCATGAAATCCACAGGATACTCCCAAGAATATAAGGACACTGGAATGCCTTCTATTACCCCATCTAGCTTTATCACAGATCTATCTGCTAATTGCAGCAATGTGGGTGTAAAAAGAAGATTAGGAAGTTTTAGTTTTTCCATGATTTGTCTACTCATGATATTGATTACTGCTCCTAAATCATTAAGTGTGTTTTGGATTTCAATTCCGTTGATGTGTATTTTAACAACTGTATTTCTTGGGTCTAGATACTTTGGAATGGCAATCTTACCCATCACTATATCTACTATTTTTCCTACCAATTGTATTTTCTTTATCTTTTTTATTCTTTTTCCTATTTTTTTCATACTCAACTCCTTTATTTTTTTTTCTAAGATTGGGATTTCCTTGATAGCTTGTAATAATGGGATCTTAATACAAACATTTCTTAACTCATCTAAGAAATCATAGTTAGGAATCAAATTTTTTTTCTCTACGCCCCTATCAATTTGTAATCTTTTTGTAAAAGGAGGTGTAGAAGTAGATGTTGATGGCTGCTTTAATATAGGAGTTGAAATTATTGGTTCTTTTTGTTTTGATTTTTCGATATTTTGGTTTTGAAAAGATGTGATTTCCTTAAGAATTTTATTCACCCATAGAGAATCTTCCTCATGATTGTTTTGCTCTTGTATAATTACAGAAGGTTTCTTCTTTTCAAGTATTCTTCCAGACCTAAGTTGAACATCATTAAGGTCTAAAGGAGTAGTCAAATAGGTTGGGAATTGTTGACCTTCTATCATATATGTATTCTGAGGATTTTTATTGTTGGGGTTTGGTATTGGCTGAGTAGGCAATTGATTTTCTTTTTGAGGAAATGGTAATGGAAGTGGTAGATTTTGATTTTGGTTTTGATGTTGTGGATTCTATTGAGGATTTTGTTGAGGGGGAAAGTTTGAATATGTTGGATATGAGGGATAAGAAGGTGGATATTGATAATACTGGGAAAACCTTCCATAAGGATTTTTGTTCCTTGTGCCCAAGGTTGAGATTGATTTTGAAATTGGGGCCAAGGTTGTTGCCAAGAGTTCCTATTTGGTGGGGATTGATTATACATTTGATTATTGAACCCTTGTGTCTCAGGTCCCTGCCAAGGTATTCTAGAGACAAAGTTAAGAGATTTTGTCGAATTTGTGGTTGTTTCTTCTTGAAAGACAACTTAAAGACCAGGGAGTGAAGGAAAACTCTTGGTCTCATGTTTTTATGAACAAATTGCACAAGTCTCTATTACTTTTGCATCTAAAGGACACTCTCTCAAGGCATGTTTCTTTCTACATTTGGGACAAAAGATTGCTAAGGCATCAGTTTTGGCTTTTTTCTTGTTTTGTAACTTAAGGGTGTCTATTTTTTCACTAAGAATCCCTAGAATTTCAGATTTCAAGTCATCAAGCATATTACCCATTTCTGCCCTACTTACTGTTCCAGCTGCAGATTTACTTGCCCTTGCAAGAGCAAAGTCTCTTGGTCCTTTTAGAATCTTAGATTTTCCTCTTGAAAGATTGATACATTATTCAGCTATATCAGGTAATGAAAGTTGAGATATGTCCCCTTTTCCCATCATATTGAGGATATCTATCTATTAATCCCTAATTGTTTTTAAAAAGAGAGCTTTCAAAGTATCTTGAGCTAGGTTTTCCATTTTTGCCCTCTTGATGTTATAATTGAGTCTTTCCAACAAATCCTCCAGATTTTCATCCTCTTTTTGCATCATCTTGAATACTTCTTCCTTATGATTGACTGCTATATAGTAATCAAAGTATCTATCTAGAAATGCTTTTCTCATTTCATCCCATGTCCTAATAGACCTAGTGATTAAACTCATAAACCATTTTAGTGCTGCTCCTTTCAATGTTGAAGGGAACAATTTAAGTTTCTGAGCATCTTTTAGATAATCATAGGTTCTAGATAGAACTTCAAATTCAAATAATAAGGTCTCAGGATCCTCACTTTTTAGTCAATGAAAGTTTGGAAGAATAGAAGGTGAGATATTTTTCATAGTTGCGTTAGTATCTTGATCTATTATAAGGAATCCAAAAGGACTTCCAGCTCCCCTTCTACCTCTTCCTCCTTCTATATTTCCTCTTCCTCTACCTTCTTCTATACCTCTACCTCTTCCTCTATCTCCTCCTCTTCCTCTACCTCCTCCAAATAGTGTATATTCTCCATTAAAGACTCCTCCTTCCCCTTCTTCTGCCATGATAAACTACTCTGAACTGATATAGAGTTTAGTTGGAAGAGATAGTTGTTCTACTGGTTCTTCTATTAAGGGTATATTGAAGAAATAGTCCTCTTCTTCCTCTTCATTAGGGATTTGTGATTCTTCTGCTGGAATATATTCCCCTGTGGAAGTGAAAAAGGTTATCCCTTCTGTAGGAGTCCTTGGATCTTCTTCCTCTAGAATTTCTCCAGTGGATGAAGTGTGGGATCTTCTTGATGGGATATCTGATCTTGAGACTTCTGGAAGCCTATGACTAGTATAGTATGGAATGTGAGTTTGAGTTGGAGCTGTGCTGCTTCTTGGTCTTGGTGGAGTGAGTGGAGTTGTGGGAATTAAGCTTCTACCTCTTACAAATCTACCCCTAGAATCTCTTTCTCTAGGCATATCATTGTTTTTGGGAAATAAGAAATAAGGCTACCTAGTTACACCTCCCCGACAACAGCGCCAAAATGTTTAGTTAATTCAGTGTCCTAAATTGAAAGATAAATTATCGACCACGACTAGTAAACTGATGACGTGTACTTGCACTATATGTGCCTAAATATCATTATTCTTATTTCATTGTTTTCAGTATTTTGTTGATGTTTTTGAGTTTTTCTATGTTTGAGTTTTAGTATGCTACTCTAGCCTCAGAAGATGAAATCAAATCTATGTTTAGAAAGAAAAGAAAAGGAAACCTTAGACTTAAAATAGAGTTTAGCTATAAATTCTGTCTCTAATTAGGAAAATGGTGAAAAAAAAAAGTATCCTAATCCATGGATGTTATATCTTACAAATGAACTAAAAACATTATAATTCAACTTGATCCATTTAGTTAGAGGTTTGTTGGAATAATTTGTGAAAGAGGTTAAATTCAAATGTGATGAGGATCTTCCTAAAAACAGACAACAACATAGAATATTATAGTTAAATCTTATTCATATGATAGAGTAATTTCGAATAGCTTCGAGAAGAAGATTGCTACAATATGCTAAGGATCTTCAATGAATATTTGAAACTACTTATGACATTACAACTAGATCCTGTTCATCACCTAGAGATTTATTGGAAGAGTTTATTGAAGGAGATTTAGACATATGTGATAAGGATATTCTAAACAACAAGCAAGTAGTAACCCAAAAAATTACAACTAAGTCTTTTATGTGATTTAGATATTTATTGGAACAACTTTGAGAAAGACTATTTGTAATAATATGAGGATCTTCTATCTCATTATAGAATAGGAAATGCTAATAACTCAACATAGTACAACCAAATCTCATTCAGATGATAGTGATATGTTGGAAAAGCTTAAGAAAAAGAATGGCTGTAGAATAATGATTATCTTCTTAATCTAAATGACAAAAAAAAAACAAAGTGCTAGTAACTCAAGATGTTACAATTAAATCCATTCATTGAGTAGAGATATGTTGGAAAAACTTTGAGAAAAGACTAACTATAACATCATGAGGATATTTTATTTAAAAAAATAATGTAAGACATGATACTAAAATATATGAACTCAGAAAACTATCTAAGTAAGAAATATAACAAAACAAAATTCAAAGCTACTTCTCTAGAAAGCATGTAGAAGCCTCCTTAGATAGAAGGGGCCCTTTGCTATCAATTTGGCATAAAAATCTTTAACTCCTCAAGGTTGTCTTTAGTACAGCATCAGAGTTATGATTCTTTTTATTATAAAAAATACTTCAAAACAGAGTATCACAGTATTGGTAAAATAGGTATCAACTACCTCTCTAAGTCTCACCGAGATAAATTTATAGGCAATTACATAACTGATATTGAATGAAAGTAGGCACAGGTGTACTTATAAAGTCAAAATCAAACTAAAACTCCTTTTTAGGACTCATGATTTACTAAAAGAAAACCAAGAGTCCTTATCCTTATGTAAATCAACTTCTTGGACTTTTGTTTTGACCATGTGCATAAGCATCTCCAATTATTGACTCAGCCTTCGTGAATGACAAGGAATGATGGAGGAAATATTTAGAACCTAACCATATACGCCTTTTCTTCATATGACACATGTAACATGTTAAAACACGAAAATGGATACGGATCATTTGACTGGCTACAGAATGACTACATTCTGTAGCTAAAACTACTCAAAAATCATTAAGACAACAAAATCACAAAAGTGCAACAAGTTAGTCATTGCATGTATTCCCTAAGTGATTTTAATCATTCTTATTGATCTTTAGGTCTATAAAATGATAAAAGGAATGATGAAATGAAGTGGAATTTGACAAAGGAGAAGACAATTTTATGACTCAACAAAACTCTTGCATCTTTTTAGATTTCCTAGTTAAAGGCTTTCTTGGCTTAAAAACAAATGCTGCAACCTCATCCTCAAATTCCCATTTCTTAGAAGATTTCATCTTCTTAGGTTTTCCCTCATCAAATTTTGTGAAATCTGCCTATACCAAAGTGGATTCTTCAATATCAATGGCTTCTAAAATATCATTTAAGTTACCCTTTAAGCTTGAACTTTCTTCTGAGATCACTAATTTACCTTTCTCCTTTGCAATTTGACTTCTAGTAAATCTCCTTTGAATTGGCTTATCAGCTGATTGTTCTTGTGTCATTTCTCTAATTTCAGTTATCTTTTCTTTTGTAGGTTGAGGAGTCTCAAGACTAACCACTGATGCTTTACTCACTTGCTCTTTCACTTGCTTTCTAGGTTTCAACTTGACAAATATTTTTTGACCTGGTCACTACAGGATTACTGGTTCCTGCTGGTGAGGTTTATTTAGCCTTAGGGCTAATGCTTGCACCTTGGTTTTCCACTCCAAAACCCCATAAAAAAGAAGAAGAAGACCATTTTCTATTGATATTTTGACGTTCATGTAAAACTATCAGTTTAATTAGGCCATGATGGAAAAGGGAAGTTTCACATCCTTGATTTTTCATTTGCACTTCATCTACCATCTTAGCTATACTTCGATACAGGAAGAAACGAAAATCTAAAGAAATAATGCTAGTGAAAAGCAACAGGAGTTTAAAATGATATGAATATACTTTATGATATCTTCCCTCATAGGTAAAACACCTTTGAGTGTTGAAGAGCATGTTGGCATAGATGTATTTGATGTAGTTCCTTGGAGTTTCCTTGGTTAAGCCTGTTTCTGCAAACTCTGGCTTCACAAATACCTTACATGGTTCCATATCAAATTTTAAAATTTTGAACCATCCATCTTGCCCCCTAGGAATCTCTATCACCAAAGCTATGATCTCAGGGGTTACTGCCAAATTTAGAATTCAAATTTTTGGATTTGAGCCAGTGAAATGAAGAGAAAATTGCTTTGACACTTGATTGTGTCCTCCCTGCAATTTTTCACAAAATCTCCAACACCCTGTTTTCTTGAAAGCTTCCATCACTGATTTATCTTTCACTAGAGCCTCTATGCTTTTAGGCTCTATTCTTAAAAAATGACCAAACCTGTGATTTTTCCTTTATTTTATCATCTTTGACTCTAAATTCCTGTAACAAATCAGCCTCGCTTGAATTCTTGTTTATTAGCCTCGCTTGTTAATGGTGATCAGCCTCGCTTGCAAAATCGATGAGAAAAGCTTTGGTAAGAGATTACCATGAGCTTAGCATTCAAAGACAATTTTCTTGAGTGTTTGCATGCAAACTACAATACAAAACCCACCAATCCTTTCTAATTTGAAATTACCTATCATGATGACCCCTATATTCGAAATGATGAAATTGACTGGTTGCATGCCTTAGAAATAACACCTAACTGACACCTAATGATGACAAATTAACGAAATTGGTGGTTTGACAAGACTTCCTATGAATCTGTGATTTCGTAGCGCGTTTAGTTCAATTTTAGGGTTTTGCGCTAGGAAAATAACAGCATTTTCGTAGCACAAAACATACTTTTTACATTGTCTACACTATGAAAACATGGCTTCGTGGATAATTCAATTTTGTTTTCAAATGGTTTGAAATTTGACTTCTAAAGAGGGTTGTATGACCTTTAATACATGAATAAGGTTGTTTAAGCTTTATTTGGACATAAAAATGATACTTTGAGACTCTAACCCTTTCACCTACCCTTTGGAACATCATGATGACCCAACACCTATCTAAGGCCATAACTAGAAATGATGTAAACTGTCCAAGTTTAGAAAAAAAACTTTTATGGTGATAACACCTAGAGTAGAAGCTTGTTCCTCTTTTGGAATCAAGGTGAGGAAGGTGTTGTTGAGGGCTAGTAGAACCTAGTGCATGCTTCTATATTCTTCAACCAGATCCCATACCTCCTACTTTATCACATCCCAAAAGTAGTGAGAGAAGTTGGAGGTGAAACCATTCGGGCCTGGAGCTTTGCAAATGGTTATACAAGTCTAAATTTAGCGTTGATGGGAGTATAAATAAATATAAAGATAGGTTGGTTGGAAATGGATACTCATAGAAAGAAGGCATATATTATGAGGAAACCTTCGTCCCTATAGCTAAATTATACACAATTAGAATGTTAATTGCTTTAGCTACCAAACACCATTGGATGATACACCAGCTAGATGTGAAATCTGCATTTTTAAATGAGGAATTAAAAGAGGAAGTGTATTTTATGCAACCTTAATGTTTTTTTAAACAAGGGGAGGAACATTTAGTCTATAAATTGAAGAAAGCATTATATGGAATAAAACAGGCACCTAGGTTGTGGTATGACAAAATTGATTTGTTCTTCCTGTAGCATACTTATATAAGAAGAAAGAATGATCCTATTCTATATACTGTGTTTAATAAAGAGGGGTGAATTATTTTGATTTCTTTATATGTAGGTTATCTTATCATTACAGGAAATGCTAATGAAATTATTAAAGAAATCAAAGAGAATATGTCAAAGGTTTTTGAGATGAAATACCTTAGAGAGATACACTATTGTTTGGATCTTGAAGTATGGAGGAATTCTCGCCAAAATTTTCTATCACAAGGGAAGTATGTGAGGAGTTTACTGAAAACATTCAGGATGGATCGAATTAGTGGAAAGATGCAGCAGTTCCTTTATAGTAGAATGTCAAGCTTCAGAATGATGATGGTTCCAAGGAGGTCGATGCAACACCTTACAAACAGTTAGTTGGGAGTCTAATTTACTTGACTACAACTAGGAAGGATTTGGCTTATGTAGTGAGTGTATTGAGATAATGCATTTAAAGCCTCTTGAGAGTCATTAGATTGTAGCAAAAGGTGTCTTAAGGTATCTTCAAGGAACCTTAGTCTTTTGTATTAATTATACTGATTCTTTTGATGTTAGATTGGCAATTTTTTCAGACTTAGATTGGGCCAGAAATGTAAATGACAGATAATCCATAATAGGTTATGCATTCAACATTGGGTCTCGGGTCATTCCATGAGAATCAAGAAGCATAAAATTGTATCCTTGTCTTTAGCAGAAGCTGAGTATCAAGCAAAGTGTGCATCAACATGTGAGGCAATTTGGTTGAGGAGACTTCCCCAGGATGTCAGAGAAGAATAGAAATATGCAATAATTATCAAATTTGACAACCATGGCTCCATCAAAATTGCAAATAATCCAATGTTTCATAAAAAAACAAAGCATATTGAGACATAGTTTCACTTTGCTAGAGATAACTTGCAGTCAAAGGAAATCCATATGGAATATGGTAATACTTGTGATACTGTTGCTGACATTTTTACTAAACCTCTTGGAAGAATTAAATTTGAGTTATTTAGGGAGATGTTAGGAGTACTATTGAACCCTTTCTACATTAAGGGGGAGTGTTGAAGATAATGGAAAAAAATATTTTAGGAGAGATTCATTTCATTAGTTGTATGCGTGCCTTAGATTAGGATTTAGTTTCAATTTCTTGGATATTTGTTCTAAATTCCCTACTTATTTGTAACTTATATATTCATGGTGTGAAGTGATAATTTGGTAGTGTTCTATAAATGTAGTCTCGAAGTGAAGCTTCTCACTTGTGAGCTGCTCAATTATTGAATATAATTTATGTCTTCAAGTTATTATGATGAAAAATACAATCCCGTAGCTTACCTTATATAAAAGCAGGGAAACACCAAACTCGGATTTGAAAACCATCTAGACACCCAACTAGGACCAAATTTTGAAGTTTCGAGTGCATGTGAGGACCATTTGATGTTTCATGTATTAAAATTGACGTTGGAGAAAAAATCCTCCACTTATATAAACTCCTACATGGTGGCTTCTTCTATGTCGTATAGTGATGCAATTTTAAACATTATTTTTTATATAAATTCGAAGGTCGTATTTTGATCCCACTAAATTTGAGAAAGTGCCATACTTTAATCTAGAAGAGGTTCTTTATTTTATTTTATTTTTAGTTCAAGCTAAGGTAGTAAATGGACTAAAGGACGTCCATTGGTTTTGACTTACATGAAAAGTAATAACCATATTGAGGATAACAATGATGCGGTATTAAATAGCTAGACAGTTCAAGATGAATCGGTTACTTTACATATGACAATTATGACATTAAGTAAAATACGTTTATGGTTTCTTGATCAAATTTAAAGGGAGAAAGTATGATATAGTAAATGAAAACTAAATTTGATATTTTTAGAAAGTACTAATTAACGCCGACAAATAAAGAGTTAATTTAGTGGCCATTGTTCAATACTTGGATTTATATGTGTTCAAGCTTTAGTACAATTTTTCTATGAAAATAAACTTAGATTTAGATTATTTATGAATATAAATAGCTATGAAATTAATATGTATGGAATTTATCTTATTAAATGGACTTCTTATGTAGTATTGTTTCTTCAATTGAACGCAAAAAGATAACACCACTTTCCAACCAAGGACACATAATTATGTATCTTATTTTAATTTGATGCGAGAATTGTTGGTAGGATAATGGGTATAGAGGTATTTTATTAATATACATTCTACTTCTTGATTACTATTATAAGCAATTTCATAGCTAGAAATTTATTCTTTCAAAGTGTATTTTCAACAACATATTTATTATTTATCCCACACAAGTTTTAGAATGCCCCTTTATATGTATTAGTAAGTTAGGAAAGACAAAAAACCCTAAATCTTGTATTTTAAAATTGAAAGATTTAACATTTGTTATAATACTTGAAGCTAATCAAAATATACTTAATCATTATAGCAGTTTACAATGAAATTTAATTGAATTTGAAAAGATAATGAACCATTATACCTTCACACCTAGATCCTTAGTTATAGGAGATCCATCTGACGGAGAGGATGCATGTAAGATAACATATAAGGACCAAGATGGTGAACAATTGATTTTAGTTGTGAGGGAAACTATAACTACTTTATATATATATATAAAGTAGTTATAGTTTCCCTCACAACTAAAATCAATTGTTCACCATCTTGGTCCTTATATGTTATCTTACATGCATCCTCTCGGTCAGATATATATATATATATATATATATATATATATATATATATATATATATATATATATATAATTTCTCATTAACATTGGATTCAAGGATGTCTATACAATATTTCTCACCATTATGTGACTCTCACAAAAATGAGGCTAGATGGGGAAATAACAATCATTCTTCCGAAACATGCTAGATAACCCTAATTGAGTGTATATATATATATATACTTTTTCATAGTTGGCATATTGTTTATAGGCTAGTTATATTAGGATGCATTATTATTCTATCTAAGAATATAGATCATTGTAAACTAAACAAATACAATTGTTTCAACAAAAAATATGTCAAATTGTTTGCAGAAAACCATGGAAACATTAAGAAACAAACATACAAAATTTTATTCAACATAAAAATGAGGACCCATTTTAAAGGTCCTTCATTAACTAATTACTCGTTATTGATTGATAACTAGGAAAGCATGGACATAAAGGTGGTAGAAAGAAAAAAAAATAAGTGATGCTATGTTAAAGACGTGAATTTTCATAATATCAATTAATAATTTGGTCATGCTTAATGTTTTTTTTTTTCTAATTTGGGCTAGTCTATTAATATAAAACATATTTTACAGAGCATGACTTATCTCAAGAACTACATAACTGTCCAATTTCGGAGGGAGTCTTGAGCAAAAGAACAAAAAAGAGACCATCGCTAGTGGGGAAACCGGCCCAGAGAAAGATGCCCATACATGGGAAACCAACTATCACAAAGTTATACAAAAATACAACTTTTACAACCAAATTGTCTCGAAAATTCAGCAAAGTAGTAAAAAAGACCAAAACAAGGTAAGGAGACCTATCAAAGCCATGGATGCCCATCAGGCTAGCTGTCGAGGTGTGTTGGAGGAGGCTCCTCCACAATGGGACATTTATACTCTTCATCAGAATCATCTTTGTCTCCCTTGGATTGCTAAGTAGTGTGTTAAGGAGAGGAAGTTGAGCAACCTTTCTTCAGCTACCTATCCGAATGCACCGAACTCCTGCTACCATTTCCCGCATTGCTAGAGGATTGCAAACCAGATTTGACAGGTAGGGCAGCAAATTTCCTGGAATCCTGAGGAGGCCCCATGGAGATGGTGGATTTCCGCATATGCTTTCTGGAGCCCGAGCCGGTGTCACCATGTTGCATCTCCTGAAACACAATAGAGATGGTAGCTATAATTCTTGGATTGTAGAAGACGTTGTCGAAGTGGAATTGAGCTACATTATTGGCCAGAGGAATTGAGCAATCTTCGTGGATGGAAAGAGGCAGGCGAGAGCCAGCACCTTTGCCACCACCTCGCCTACACCTCATACGGTGCTGTATCACAATGCTGGGGATGGAGGGCGAATGGCGAGACTGAGAGGGCGAACAGGAGGGTGAGTGCATGAGATGAGAAGGCAAGCATTGCGAATTCGCACAATGGCCAGACTAGAAGGATGGAGAGTGCAGAGGAGAGGCGTGAGGTGATCACGTCTTGAATTCTGCCTTAGAGGGGTGGTGATTGTAGTGGAGATGCGAGGGACGAACAACGCAATGAGTAGAAAGAGGGCTAGCAGCTCTATACGTCTGTTTGGCGAGCTGAAGAGAGAGATGGAGTAGTGAACTAGTGTAGCTCAGGAGCCGAGTAGAGGTGAAAGACATAGAGAGAGAATGACGAGCATAAGTAGCAGTGATGAATATGGGACGCATATCCTTTGAAGGATGTGTCGAGCAAATTGCATAGTTAAGGCAGAGTGAGGGTGATTTGATTGCCATACATGGTTCACCAAGGAGTTTTAATGCCATGGTACAGTCCTACAGAGTGGCCAGCTATCATGCCTTGGGCCAACCACTGCATTATTCTCATAACTCACCCACATCCGGGAGTGTAATATCATTATGCACCAGATGAGTGTAGTCGTGGATGAGAGTGGCATCATTAGTACTGGTTAAAGGACCCTTGAAGTGGATAAGATTCCACTCAACTCCCTTGTTTGCTAAGGGGTCTGCTACCTTATTTGCAGTGCGACAAACATGCTTAAAGGATATGGCATGAAATTCTTTGAGCCATTGCTCAATTTGTTCTAATCTTGTCAAAATATGCCAACTTGTGGACACTTTGGATGTAGGGGTGCCCTGTTGGAGACAAGTGGTGGCATCGATGAGGATCTGTGAGTCTCCTTCAACTTCCAAGGGGAAGAAGTTATTTTCCTCTGCTATAAGGAGACCCTGCCTTAAACCTTCCAATTTAGGTGAATTATTAGAGTCCCATCCAGTAGAGCCATAGTAAATTATGTGAGGGTTTCCTAGTGCATCTCAAAAAATACCTCGAAAACCTGTAGCGCTTGGGTTGCCTTTGGAGGTTCCATCAAAGTTCATCTTTATAATGTTGTTGATGGGAGGGATCCAAGAACAAGGAGAGTGAAGATATTTGGAATGGGCATGGGAGTGGAGGGGGAGATTGGGAGTGGAGAGATGTGATTTTTCCCATATGATGCTTTCAGGAGGAGTAGTGGGAATTTCAGAGTCCTGCCAGGCCTAGAGAGCAACAGTTTCCTGAAGGTTACTACATAAGCTAGTCCAAAGGATATCAGGGGGAGTAATTTCATCTTTGAAGATTCTTTTATTCCTTTCTTTCCAGATAGTCCAAAGAATAAAACCAGGGTGAAGAGACCATAGAGTATTGAGAAGGTTACTATTAAAGGGTTCATTAGGCCATTGTCGTATGGTATTTATGATATCTCCCTTAATTCTTCCAGTTCTTCTGCAACAAATGTTTATTTTTTCCCACAAGAAGTTAGCTATGTTGCAGGTGTCCAAGAGATGAGGAATGTCTTCTACATTCTTGGATAAATTAGGACATCTCGAGGGCCTAGTGAATCCCTTTTTGATGAGATTATCCCAAGTGAGAATTTGTTTCTTGCTTAGGAGCCAGAGGAGGGTAGAAATTTTGGGCCATATACCTAGCTGCAATATTTGAGTCCAGATTTTGTCCTTATGTGCATGCGCTGAAGGAAACAGTAGCTGATAAGCCTCTTTGGCGGTGAAGTATTCTCTACATGTATAGCCACACCATTGTGTGTCTTCTTGAGTTGCAAATCGAATTTTCTTGTGGTTGAGCTCTTTGTCAATTTCCTCATAAGTTTCATCCTACCAATTTGCTTGCCATTGTGCTGCTGGAATCCATTCACAATATCCTAGAATTGGGTATTGTTGCCAGAAGTAGTTGACTTTATTATTCTCTGTGCCTTGAAGTACAACTTGCCATTTTGGTTTATGGAAGAGGTTCGCCAGCTTTGGAAATTGCTGCCAAGAATATTCCCAAAGTCGGGTAGATTTGCTAGAATTAATCTCCCAAAAGCTATGCGCTTGAATGAAGGCAGTGTGTTGTTTGGCAGAGTTCCAAATGAGAGAGCCAGAGATATCTGAGGAGAGTTTGATGAGATCTGTTAGTGCTCTATCATTGGTGCATTTGATAGCCCAAAGATGAGCCCATGGGTTATGAGGTTTGGAGAGCGACTGCCACCATATTCTCGCTCCCATCATGACATTACTGTGTTGGGGATCCCTTATACCTAATCCTCCTTCCGACTTTGAAACAAAAACATCTGTCCATTTCACGAGAGCCCATTTTCTGTTCGGCCCTGTGAAGCCCCAAAGAAAATTCTGCTAAATATTTCTGATCTATTTTAGAACTCATTTGGGGGCAACCAGAATAGAAAAAAGATACAAAGGCACGGATTGGAGGACAACTTTAATTAGGACTAGTCTGCTAGCAGTGTTGAGTGATCTATAAGTCTAGGAAGAGAGGTGAGCCTTAAGCTTATCAAGAAGCTCTTTTCATGAGAAGTGTTTGATTGTTGATTCAATGAGTGGGGCTCTGAGGTACTTGGAAGGAAGAGAAGAAATGGAGAACCCTGGGAGTTTGGAAATTTTGCATTGAGTGATGGTTTGTATGTTGAAGAATAATATTTGGGATTTTCCAGTGTTAATGGTGGTGCTTGAGGCTTCAGAGAAGGTTTCCAGCAAGGATTTGAGCGAGATTGCTTCTTGTACAGATGGATGACCAAAAAGCATGTTGTTGTCAACAAATTGTTGATGGGTGATGGGTTGATTGTCATGAAGGGAAATACCCCTGAGAGCATTGATGAAGGCTACATGATGAATGAGATGGCCAAGCCCTTCTGCCATGAGGACAAAGATGAAAGGGGAGAGAGGATGTCCCTAATGAATGCCTCAAGTAGAAGAGAAGGGGGTGGAAGGGGTTCCATCGAGCATGATGTAGAATGTAGGGGTGAAGATGAGATGCATAATCCATCTAGTACAGGTAGGAAAGAATCCAAAAGCAAGTAGCATTTAATTGATGTATTCCCAGCTTAATTTTTCAAATGCTTTGGAGAGATCCAGTTTTAAAAGCATACCCGCCTTCTTGAGGTGCTTCAACGAATGGATCACTTCATGAATGAGGATGATCCCTTCTAGAATTTGGCGACCTTCAACATAGCCAGTCTGTTCCAAAGAGATTAGCAATGGGAGCAGAGGTTTGAGTCTATTGGTGATGACTTTGGAGATAAGTTTTTATATGACGTTGCATAATGCAATGGGCCTATACTTGTCCAGGGTACTTTAATTCTCCTCCTTGGGAATGAGGGAAAGGAAGGTTGTGTTAAGAGATGGAAGAATCCAGTGAAGAGTCATTCATTATTCAACTAAATCCCAAACTTCCAATTTGATCTGCTCCCAGAAGAAGTGAAAAAATTTAGATGTGAAACCATCTGGACCTGGTGCTTTTTCGTCTTTGAGTTGAGCCATTTCCTACTCTACCTATTGAAGAGAAACAAGTTTAAGTAAAATAGATTTATGTTTGTTGGTGATTAGCCTTCGAATGTGCTAAGTAAACCTGTTTATGGCTTTCCTCTGATTCCTTGTGGGCTCCTGAAGAATGCATTGGAAATAGCTGACGAATTCCTTTTCTATGTCCTCATGTTCCTCAAGTCATTCCCCCTAAATTTTGTTGAGAAAGGTGATGTTATTATGCATGTGCCTTTGAATGGTGGATCAATGGAAGAATCTGGTCTTTTTCTCCCCCTCTTTAAACCAATGGATCCTTGACTTTTGACGCCAAAGGATTTCCTCTTGATGATAACACTCATCCAGCTTTGTGAGGAGACTCCTTTCTAGGGATGCATAGGCGTACAATCTACCTTCTTTGATAATGCATTGCTGTAACTCACACATTTGTTGTTCAAGTTCTTTCTGATGTGAAAATATGTTCCCAGAGCTGGTCTGATTCCACTTTTTGAGTTTGAATTTGAGGTGTTTGAGCTTCTTCTGAAACTGGTACATTTTAGATCCCCCAAGAGGGTAGAAATAATTCCAGCATGTGGTTACCATCTCTTTGAAATCTGGTTAGGCAAGCCAGAAGGATTCAAAATGGAATGGTCATTTATTGGCTATTCTAGGACAAGACCACTGGAGGAGGATTGGCCAATGATCAGATCAAGCCAAGGGAAAAATTAAAGAGTGAAAGTGCCCCCAACCCCCCCCCCCCCCCAAGTGAATAGCATTGTCTGAGATGAGGAAGCGATCCAATCTAGAGGTGATTTGTTGTGATATGCCTCTCTTGTTGGTCCATGTATGAATACCATTGGAGAAAGAAAGATTAATCAGCTAGTTGTCTTCTATAAATCTTTGAAGCAAGTGCTATCCGTCTCAAGATGAGTTCTGCCTCCCACTTTTTCCTCTAATTTGGTGATCAAGTTGAAGTCTCCACCACAAATCTAGAGAGGATGGTGTTTAGAGGATTTGAGGATGGCTATTGAGGTAAACAGGGAAATATTTTGCAGAGGGTCTTGATTGAAATAGACATTAGGGAGGTGTTGATGAGTATTGGAGCCTACCAAATTGAAGGTAGCTTGGATGAAATTGTGGGAAGCAAGAAAGTCAGTCAGAGAAATTATTTGGGCATTCCAAACTATGGCTAACCCTCCTGAGGCTCCATAGGTGTCAACAAAAACTAATCTACAACCCAACCATGACTTGGTGAGGATGGAATCCAAAGCATTGCTGTTACATTTGGTCTCCTAAAGAAAAACTATTGTTGGTTTTTTTTTCTGAATCATATTTTTAATCATTCAGTGTTTCAAGGGACATTTTAGCCTTCTTAAATTACAAGAGATTAACTTCATTAGGAACTATGGGAGATTGGCTGATAGAACTTTGTTAACTTGGGATATATCCTAGATTCAATAAGCATTTCTCCTATTATGATTGTTCTTTGTAGATCTGACTTGCACCCTCTCTTCTTTGACCCTTTGATTATATTTCTTCCATCCCAGTGGCTTCTGGCTTGAATGCCTAATGAGTTACTTTGTTGTGCATGGAAGAGAGCAATTTCGAGGCTGCGATTTGCCTAAGGGGAATCTTGTCGAAGTCCTTTTGATGGCAAGCGAGCTCCAAGGCCAAGATGTCTAGATCACTTAGATCAATGCTCTCTGGTTCCTCTTCCATATGAGTGGGCGTGTTATTTTCTTCTTTGGTTTCTTCTCTCTGAGAGGCTGAGGGGGGAACTCCATCCATCTCCATCTGAGAACTTCTGAGTACGATTTCTATGTCCTTATTAGTCAGGGAGGTGGATGCTTGGGGTGTCAACGGAGAGAGGGGGGTGGGTTTCTTTTGAAGCATGGATTTGGGGTCAAGAACATCAGTGATGGGGTTATATGATTAGGGCTCATAGAAGTCACCTTCCAAGGTTGGATGGGTGGCTAGGATTTCAAATTTTTTGCAGATAGAAGGGTTGTTTAGTAATTTAGGGGTTGTAGAGGGCTTTTTGGTGTGCTTTTTTTGGCTGGGAACTTTGGTGAAGCCTTCTGCATCAGTGCTTTCAGAAGTTGGGGTAGATTTAGGAGGGGTGTTCAAAGGGAAATATCTGAAACGATGGCCATGTTTATAGCACATTCTACATTGAAAGGGTACATGTTCATAATCTATTGTTTGGATCCATTAAAAGTCATCATGGAAAAGACTTATCGATTTAGTGAAGACTTTCGCTAGATGCATGTAGACACAGATCCTTGCATATGAGGTATATCGTCTAAGCTTGGTTTCTTCAGCCATTTTGATGAACTACCCTAATCCACTGCCAATATCTTTAAGGGTTTCCTCATCCCATTATTCTAGGGGTAAAGAATACATTCAGATCCAGACTGGTGCCCAGTTGAAGTCTTCCTTATCTCGATTGAATCTTTCAATCCAGTCTCTGAGGTATAAGCCTGTAGAATTGAAAAAATATGGGCCTTCGTCCAAAATATGGTTTTTGTCCTCCAGACAGTTGAATATGGCTGTGAAGAAACCTTTTGGACCCAACTACTGGGTGACATGTCCTTTGGGTTTCCATTTTGAAGTGATCCATCCATATAGCACTTTTTCTGTTGGCCAATAGCCTATAAACTTGCCAATGAGGGCGTGATCCTTCATGCACTAAATATGCCCATTGATTTGATGTCTTGGAAGAGGTATTTTGATGTGGTATGTTGCTATCGGAATGCAAGTAGCAAAGGAGACTTTCTGCTGCGCATCTAATGCAGTCTGTGATTCCTTCTTGTCTTTTTGTTCATCATTACATCTTACCTATGCTCCTACTATGTTAGGGGTTTGTATTTGCTCAATAGCGGCCAGAATGGTTGTGTCAGAAGGGGGGTTTCTAGGAGGGCGGGAGGTTCCTGCCCTTCCCAAAGGAGTTGCCATGGTAAGGTATTAGAAGAAAACTTTGAAGGGGCGCAGCTCTGTTAGACAAAGGCCACCCGGAGAGCAGAAAAGAGCTCTATCGACTCCATTTTAGGGTTGTAGAAACCCTAAGGATCCGTGGGGGAGGCCTCTGCCTCGCTCGATTTTTTTTCATGCTTAATGTTAAACAATGGGAAATTTAAATTCAAGACATAGTATTCATAATCTCACAAAACTATATTCTCCATATCACACTTCATTCAATTATATTACATATATATAGTTGAACTTAGATTCAACTACTTCTAACCTTAGAGATAGGAGCTAAGAAAATTTCCCCATGACCTATTACAAATATCAAACAAATTATAAAGTCACCATCGAAGCATTATCTTCCAATTATATTTCTTAATTCTTACATGAAATAAATTATAATATATAGAATACATATTACAACAACAAACCTTTGTGTGACTCGTGTTCATAGCACAACCATACAGTCTATAATCTCACTACTCTTTCTTCACCACCACATCTTCAAATTTTGACTTGACCTCCATTTAAACCATAGGTATCTATTACCTTCATTCAAATATAAACATCTCAGCTCATCGGGCCTTCATTGCTAAACTTTGTTTAGTAATGAACCATCCTATGGACCAAGTGTCATTTTTAACATATTTTGCTTTTAACTATCTGTGAGTGGCTAGGATTGAGTTCTCGATACCGAAGGTGTTCAAAAATTGATCAAAATAATTGACCTTACTAAGACACAAGAATTGGTATTAGTGAAGCTTAAGAGCCACCAATGTTTTCTACAACTACAATTGAAAGAAACAGAAAAATATTAAAAAAAATATATCTCACAACAACAAATTCAATAATAATGAAAATATTAGTTTTCATCAAGGAAATTACAAGTAACCACATCCCTCCTTATCATGAGTCAAGGGTTGTTGTTCAACCTTTATCTTGTAGTTTTCCTTCTTCAAGAGGCAACTGTTAGAGAGGTCACATGTAACAAAATCTCACTCACATATTCAGTTGACTAGACTAATTCTTAAAATAAAAAAACATATTAATATAGCTAAAGAGAAAATTCTCGAGTTGTGTTGAAAGTAAGAAGAATGTCAACAAGGGAATCTACCTCTTCTTCAATGATTATTATTTTCGTTGATATCTAAATTATGAGAGAGATTTCTTATTCATGCTCCCTCACACAAACTAAATGGATCAAGAACTACATTATGTATTTGACCTAACAACTCTAGAATTCATTAGATTACAATACTTCATTATGAAAATGAGTTTTCCAAAGAAATGAATTTTATGTTAAATGTCGGAGGAGACTCCATTTCTAATTCCCTTTTGTTGAACAACAACTTGGGTCCTCTATATTTTTCTTCCTCGCCCTATAGAATTCACAGTGTTGGAAGTTCTCAGTGGCTTGATAACTTTGAATAATTTAACCATAGAGAAACACAAAGCTTCATTATATTAAGCAACCAATTACATTATTTTAGATTTCAAACTATCTATTCACTCATGTCCTAATCCAAATTGGATCATTATATCGTTTTTAATCCATATCGATGCATTCAAAGTGGAAAGAGTGGACGAATCATCTCACGGGACCATTTTTACCGAAAGGACCTAGTTTTGGGAAATGAGGTATGAAACCTTCTATGATCCTTTCTAGGAATTAAATAACTTTATTTTTGGCTCAAAATTTTTCGTTTTAGTGTCACACCTTTTTATGCTATTCTACACATATATATCTTTCCAACAACGTAAGAAGTGCGTCAATTAGAGTCTGAATGCAAAAGTTATGCCAATCAGAAGTTGAGCTTCCTATTTTCACCCCTATAGTTCGGGAGGATCTTGCATCAACCCCCATTGTTCAGGGAAAGGGAATAGCCACACTTTTGTTATTAAAAAATATATAGAAGAGTCTATGTTGTATCCCTAGTTAAAATTTTATGTAGTCAAACTGAACCACTAGTATGCTATCGAGCGATGTTATAACCATGCACCTCGATGGAATAGGCATTCCAATATTTATAGTTCATTTTGTTCCATAGCTGAGGAAAGATTGCAAGGAGAGATAGGAGGAAGAGCACACAGAGGGGATCTGTTCACTGTAGCATCCCACGGGCCATAGCTATTGCTTCTTTGTACTTGCAACCATATTTTTTAGAAAGAGAAAGAGAACGAAGCGGTCTCACCTTCTGATTCAGTTTTCTACTGAAAGGGTTTCCTTGAGAATATCTTGTGTCTTATGTGTGTGTGAAATTATTTTTCCTCTCTTTAATTTTCTGTACAATTTTTCATTCACATGCATTCAGTAATTATAATTAAATTTATAAATATAGAAGTTTAAAAAAATTGTAATAGTGTAAAAATTTAGAATTTTAATATATTATTATCATATATGTTGTGAAAAACTATCCATTGGCATATCCACATTAGTTTACAAATAATTTAGTATCAGAGCATATTTTTTTGGGTATTTTGTGGATATTGCAGAGATCTAGATTAGTGGGGTTGAAAATATTAAAACCTTAATCATGGCCAACAAATATGTAAATGAACCTCATCATCCTACAGAGGTGAGGTGTAGGTGGCTAGAACAACAAGTTTCATATATCAACCACAATGTAAAACTCTTCATGGTGTCCTTGAATAGAAATATGGGGATATTTGGAGAATATGGAGGTTTGAATGTAGAGGAGAAATATGAACAAGGATCAAAATATTAGGGAGAAACAAGGAACTAGTCAAAGAATGAGTCTTGAAAATATCAGCTAGATTTGTGTCATAAATCAATCCATCTTTAAAATGGAAGCAAAACTCAATATGAAGCCATACCACGATGAGATAAACACTCTTAAGCTGACCATTGGTTGAAAAAAATGGAATTTTATTTCAACATCCATCAGATTGAGGAAGGACAGAAAATCTCATTTACATGAATGGAATTATATGTCCATGCACTGACTCGGTGGGAAAGCCACACGGAAATCGTAAGGATAGAGGGAGAACCTCCAGTGAATAAGTGGGAATATTTCAAAACCCTCATTAAGTCACATTTTATTCCCATTGGGTACCTACAGGACTAGTGGATTCAGCTACATTACTTCATACAAAAGTTGGGCCAAAGTGTGCAAGAGTACACCATAGAATTTAGAAAGATAGCTATAATTTTGGGTATCTTCGTAAAGAACCCAGATGTACTCTTGAAGTATTTGGGAGGTTTTCACCACCATATATCTGAGCAAGTGATATTTTTTAAGCCTAAATCAATGGTAAAGGCTTGTGTATGAGCACAATACCTATAGATAATAGGCCTCAAGAGAGCACAATCAATTGGATTGAAGGAGAAGGAGAAAATGAAGCTTCTAAGGAGGGTAAGAAGAAGAAAAAAGGGGGAATATATAAAAATAAGATAACCACTGCATACTAGTACAAAGATCCTAGCAACCACTACAACCACTAGAACATTGATGGCCATACAGAGGAAAAGTGTTGGAAGTTTTATCCATAGCTAAACCTGAAGAACAAGAAGAAAGATAACAGGAAGAATAATCTCATGGTCACAGATTCAAGCAACCAAATTGAAATAAACTCAGACATAGATAAGAATATTTTATTTACGTTAGTGTAGAAGGAGGTGAATATAAGTAGCTTTCAACAATAAGAAGAGAAAGAAATGACTAAACTCTTCCGTATAAAGATATATGTAGAGAAGACAAATATTGATGATATTTTTTACTCGGGATCACAAGTGAATCTCATTGTAGCAGAGTTGGTCAAAGAGCTGGGGTTGGAAGTTCGTGATCACCCAAACCCATATCCACTTGGATGGGTAAATAAGGATGCATAGTTGAAGGTAACAAAACAATGTAAAATCAGATTTTCTATCAATGTTGATTTTATTGATGATGTAGATCTATATCTGGTTCCCATTGATGTATGCATATTCATGTTGTGGAGTCCATACATGTAAATGTGTGATGAAATATTCATGCAGAGGGCCAATCAGTACTGACTCCTCATGGATGGAAATTTTTTTATCATCAACGCGCACAAAGGAAACTAAAAAATTCCACTTGTAAGTTCCAACCAAGCCAAGAAATTTACAAGTTCTAGCAAGAAGTGTGTTTTATTGTCTTTAAGACAAAGTTCAACTCAAGAGGAGTGAATAAGAGGCAAGGAATATCTAGAGGGGTGTACTAAAAAAAATAAAAATTTGGAGGAGTTGTTACAGGCGTACAATGATGTGTTCCGAGAGCCCAAATGGTTACCACATAAGAGAGAAGCAGAACCTGAGATCCAACTATTTCTAGACTCCCTATTTCAATTATTGTGTTATACAACCAGTCTATTACAGAAGCAAGTGAGGTGAAGAAACAGTTGAAATAAATGCTAGAATAGGGTGTCATTCAACCGAGTACATCACAATGTGGGTCACCCATCATCATTGTGCCAAAGAAGGATGGGACTTGGTGGATGTGTATAGATTACATGACATTGAATAAAATCACGCTTAAGAATATATACCCCCTAGCGAGCATAAATGATCTTATAGATTAGTTGCAATAAGAAAAGTACTTCACCAAGCTAGACTCAAAATTTGAATATCACCACGTTCTAGTGAAAGAAGAAGATACATGGAAAATTGCCTTCAAAACCAGGCAAGGTTTGTAAGAGTGGTTATTTATAAAATTTGGCCTATGTAATGCACCAACTACATTTATGAGATAATTAATGATGTATTGCACCCTTTTATAGATTCCTTTATTATTGTCTATTTCGATGATATCTTGGTATATAGTGCTACGTAGGAGTAGCATATTTCACATTTGACACAGATGCTAGAAACGCTAAATAACCACCATATACTAGAAAATTTTAAGAACCGTGAGTTTGTGAAACATTCCTTGGTGTATTTGGGGTACCTGATATGTAGAGGAGAAATTGAGATAGATCCTTCCAAGATATGGTAAGTGCCTACTAATTTTATTGAGTTCAATAGTTTCATTGGGGAAACACAATCCCTGAGGAAATTCATATCCTCATTTTCAGTGGTATCAGCACTTCTCAACACCATAACATCAATTTGCAAGAGCTTCGTGTCGAGACAAGGTCAACATAAGGATTTCGAGGAGCTAAAGAAAAATATCAATTAATCACAAGCTACGTCATTACCGAACTTGCAACAACCATTTGAAGTGGACACCGTTGTGACTGGGAATGCTATGGGAGTTGTCTTGATGCAGGGAGGAAAGAACATATGCTACCATTCAGAAGTATTCCATGGGGCATTTATTAACTACCCTACCTATGATAATGAGCTCTATGCAACGATGAAAGTTGTGAATAAGTTGAATCACTATTTTATGAGAAAGGAAACCGTAATACACATAGATCACGAGTCAGTATAGTACTTTCATGCCTAGATTAATCTACAATAAATAAGGTATTACAAGTGGATGGAGTTTTTACAACAATTTCATTTGGTGATAAAATACAAGAAGGGCAACACAAATAAGTTGGGTGACATTCTTTCAAGGCCACCCACATCAAATATCACAACTTTGGGGAATCCTATGCACATGTACCCATTCACCTATGGTGCATAAAGCGAGGTATATTTAGAGGATGAGGGCTTCAAGGAGGTTTATCAGCAGTTACAAAATTAGAATCATGTGCATGATGGAAGTAGCACTATTGACTACCATCTCCAGGATGGGTTACTCTATAGTTTGGATAAGATATGTGTTCTTAAAGTTAATCAATTTCAATTGATTAGAGAAGCTCACACCTCCAAATTTGTAGGGAACTTTGGTATAGGGAAGATTATGGCTAACTTGTGGAGGTATGTGTATTGGCCCAATATGCAAGAGTAGGTAGCCAGGTTCATAATAGGATGCATGATTTTTTGTACAAACAATCTTAGCAACAAGAGACAGGGTCTATATCATCCCTTAATTATACCTTCTCTTCCTTGTGAAATAATTTCCATGGAATTTGTCGTAGGTTTACCAAAAAATAGGAAGGGACATGACTACCTATTCGTGGTAGTTAACCTGTTCAACAGGATGTGTGTTATAATGCCTTGTAAAAATACCATCAATGGGTAAGAAGCAATAAACTTATTCTTTGGACACTTTTGGGTAGACTTTGGGACACCAAGGAGCATTGTTTCAGACAGGGATACAAGATTTCTCAATGCATTCGGGACTACATTTTTGGAGAATATGAACACAAAGTTGAATATATCTACAACATTTCATCTACAGATATATGGGAAGATAGAAGTAGTTAACATGACTTTGGTGTAGCTTCTGAGGGGATAAAATCAAAATAATCTGAAGACTTTGGATGAAAATATGATATATATACAATATTCTTACAATAGAGAAGTCCACACTTCTATAGGAAAGTCCCCATTTGAGACTTGTTTTGTATATTTTCCACCTTCACATTTGGATATTTCATATGGGTGGTAAGGAGGAGTCAGGGAATATATTTTTAGGACATGCTTTGAGGGATGAAAAATTTATAGAGAATATGAGGTAGATCCATCTATAGGTACAGGAAACACAAGAAAAGTTGCATGAGAAGTATAAGGCTAGGCATGATGAACAGAAAAAAGAGAAATTGTTTAAGGTGGGAGAGAGAGTATGGCTACAGTTGAACAAAGAGAGGTTCCACAAGCCTTGTAACAAAATCAAGGCTTTGAGGTATGGTCACTCTCAGATACTAGAAAATGTGTGTGGTAATGTCTATCGACTCAGTTTACCACTGCATATGTGCATTTACTTACTTGTGAATGTAGAGAATTTGAAACTCTATGAGGAACATGTCTTAATTTCTGTGGAGGATTTGGCACGAGATGCTCATGCACGATTGACAAAAGACACATTTTTTCAGAATAGGTCTAGAATTGCAAGATAGGGTCAACATAACCTTTGCAAAATTGGATTGAAGGGATAACTTCCATGCAAAGCTAAATGGTACATGAGAGAGAAGGTGAAGGAAAAATTTCATCACCTCATTTACTAAAATATTTTTGGGGCAAAAATCCTCCCAAAATGGGGAGGTGTCATCTATATTGGATCATTATAATTTTTGTCATCCATATTGTGCATTTAGAGTGGAAAACTTTGATGAATTAACTCATCTGATCATTTTTACCAACAACACCGAGTTTGGTGAAATAGGGTTTGAAACCTTCTCAAAGCGTTTTGAGGTGATAAACAAATTTTTTTGGAGGTAAACCTTTTACTCTTTAATTTTGCACATTTTCATGTTATTCTATAGACAAATATTTTTCCAATGGTGTAAGAAAGAGGTGAATCAGAGTTCATATACAAAATCTATGCCACTTAGAAGTTGAGCTTCCTATTTTCACACCTATAGTTTGGAGGATGCCACATCAGCCCCTATTATTAATGCAAAAGGGGTTTGCCACATTTTTTTTATGTAAAATAAGCTATAAGAGTTTATATTGTAAGTCTATTTAAGATTTAAGAGTTGGTGTAGTCATAATTAACCACTAGTAGGCTATTGGGTTGTGTTTTAATGAGGCCACTAGGAGTAATATGCATTGCAATATTTCGAGAGCATGTTGTTCCATAGCTAAGAAAAGATAGCTAGGAGAGATAGGAGGTAGAGCACACATAGAGGATCTCTGCACTTTTACACTCTACAGACCACAAGAATTACAAAAACAAAAAGAGAGCAAAGCGACCTCACCTTTAAGCTCGGTTTTCTCTCGAAATGGTTTCCAAGAGCATATCTTGTGTCTTATGTGTTAGTGTGAGCTTATTCTGACACTATCTACTTTTTTGCATAATTTTCATTCTCATGCATGCCCTAATTACAGTTAAATTTATAGATCTAAAAGTTTAATAAAATTGTAATAGAACTAGAACTTTAATAAAATTGTAATAGTGTAAAAAATCATAGTTTTAATATATTAATATGAGATCTTGTCAAGTATAATATCCATTAAATTCTATGGATCATGTCGACTAATTACAACCTAGCTGAAGCAACTTGAGACACACTCTCCCCAATCTTGAAGTCTAAGTAATTTGGTGAGTATGAGACACACTCTCCTCAATCTCGAAGTCTAAGTAACTTGGTGAGTATGTCTGTAAATTCTAGAGGAACTCCCAAGGTGGGTAAGAAATGGTTGAGGGTCTAGGAGAGTCCCCACAATGATACTAAACACAGACACTTCAAATTTGCGAGCCAGAACTTCTTAAGCCCACATAGAAACTCTCATGAGAACAATGTTACAATTATTTCATTGGAGATAGTGTTGAGATATTTAATCTCATTGTGTGTTAGGTGTCATGATATTGTAATGTCCCAAATGAGGGATTTTCTGCTCCATCGGGAACATCTTAAGATGTTCCATTTTTCCTTCTTCATTGAGACACTGCAAGTCCATTTCAGAGATTGACTGTTGGGGCATTTATAGGATATGTATCCTTCAAAGAAGCAAGAGATCTTAAGGCTAGCTGGCCCTTCACAGACTTTGCCGATGGATATGCAATATTCCACCTCGGAAAATCCTACTACAGGGTCCTTGAGGACACTGTATAAGGAATCTGCTGCATAAATAAGACAAAACACCAATGGGATGCCCTAGAATAACTCATATAAAACTCCCTTGCAGGAAATGAGCTTAAAGAAATTCATCTAGATGGGTTATTCAGATCTCCACAATCTAGATCTCCGAAATAATGCTCAAAGAGTGAGCTACAACAATACATGAACATGAACATTAACTCTGCAAATTTGCAATCTATCATAATAGGGGAAATTGTACGGAAAAAATTATATTATTATTTTAGAATGAATATACAAGAAATAATTAAGTGAATAATCAGCTCAATCCTCTAGAACCAACTCCAATGAATATAACATGTAATGTCGGAGTAGCTGCAGCTACACAGAATACCGGGAAACCATAACTGCGCAGTCTCTATGATAGATGCAACTATTGAACACATAAAAAATGACAATGTAGCTAAAATATAAAAGGAAAATGGCCCAATAAAGGAAAATGGGCTCAATATGGTATTTCTAGCCAATCTCAAGGAGATTGCTAGAAATGCCAGATAAAATACAATAGTGACAATCAAATTGTCACTGCAACTAAAACCAAATGAATATGAGACTGTGTGGCTGATCTAAAATGCTGATGCCCTCCCTCTCGATGTTCTCAAAGGAAAAGGATGATCCCCTTTACTCAAAAGTAGCCCTGATGAGCACAAGACCCCCGAACACTGCCCTCATGGAACAACGTAGTTTCTCCAATGACCCGCGAGCTGGGAGATGGTGAATGAGTGTCCCGATGCCGCAGATCTGAAATGAATTCCAAGAGCCCTCTCTATAGCTCTTCCCATGAAGAATCCCTCCTCCATCAAAAGCAAGTAGTGAAAGACCTTAACTGGGCCTTTGTTGCTTCTACCTACATAACACAATTTTGCTATAGAAATAACGCTACAACTGAAGGAGTGAGCTTGGACAAATGCTGAAATGAGGAAATTCAGCTCAAATCCTCTACTCCCATGAGGAAGAGGTGGGGGATCCCCACTGGGAACACCCCTAGTGCTCAAGAGCACTACAATCCTACTAAACAGCCTGGATATGTAAGTCCTTGGCCTCACCACGAAATTTCTGAATCAAAGAATGAATCAAATGAGTTTCTCCTTCATTCTTATAAAGAAAATGAACTCACCTTCACCATAGGCCTCACAATTAGGGTTGCCTTTCACTTTTGAATGCATTCCCTCCAAAATATACGTTATCTTCTCAAGCAAGCACCCCTCTAAGGTAGCGCTGTTGACTTGGTCAAAGAATGCCAACTCAAGGTGATCCTCATCATGTTCACACCATGGGGTGTTTATTTCAGTTGCTTCATTATTTCTTGTTTCAAACAATGAGTGTTAGTTTCCATTAAAGGTGGTTAAGGGGTCTCCTTACCCATTTTATTAAACAAAATAAAAATATGCCACTATAATGTTCCATTTTAGCTTGAGGCTAAAATTGCGAACATTATAGTCCTCCCCTCCCACATGTTGCTTGTCGCCAAGAAACTGCATAGAGAGAACAAAATTTCTCCCCCTTCTTCTCTTATGGCCTTGCATCATCAATCTCCACCACTGCTCAAGATATGCTGCAGTAAAACTGTCCTCCAATGCCTTCTCCCAGGTATGCAACCGGAATGGTGTACACACATAAAGATAGAAGGTGCAGGTGGAAATCGTCCTACCGAACTATGGCCTCCTCAGGTTAGGAGTGATGACAAGCATGGGAAAATATAATCCCACTAATGATCTCTTCAACCATGCTATCATCCAATTGAAAACCTTGCCCCCAGTTCTACGCAATGTAATGGGGCTGAATGGAGAGTTTTGCTGCTTCATCCTAATAAGATCTTCTCTCCCTCTGTAGTGCATATGGGGCTGCCTCTATCCTTGGGTCCAAATGGTATGGCCTCTAAGAGTGGCCCAAGCTACCCCATCAAAATATTCAACCATGAAATGCCTCTCCAAATTCTCCAAGTGTTTTGGCCCCACAAGAAGAGAAAAGTAATAGTACGGCAATCATGGTTTGCCCATGGTATCTACTGCAATATAGAGCATGTGTAATGGGGAGAATAGTGCTCCCAATGGGTTGTCCCAACATATAAGTCACTCTCCAAATATTGCTCCTTGTTAATACATAAGTAGCAGCAATAGAAGGTAGCATAATACAATGAAAACAAGCTGTCACAAGACAACTAGAGAGTGGGTCACTGCTTCTCTTATGGGACCAATGCAGTGCACCTCTTGTCTGCATCAAAATAGAAATTAACAAGTGGATTCCCAGCCACTTTTTTTCTGCCACAACATCTCATGAGATGGAATCATGAAACTACAAATAGGTGCCAATAGTGCACACCAAGAAGTATGTGGCCTCCTCCGCAAACCACCATAAGATTGGCCAAATTTTCTGCTACAAATTGTTGCAAGTACATCCTCATATAATACGCAAGAAGGTACAAGCCCTCTTGATACATCATGCTGCTCCAGCAAGGAAAAGAAGTATAATAAAAAACATGAAATTATACCTTCTCCCTCATGCACTTGAGCTCTTGAGCAGAAATGGCTCAGCTAAAAATTCCCCTCTACCTCCAATGAGTAGGGAAGTGGTTGTGATGTTCTCTCCACCATAATCAAGTGGGATATGCATATGCCTATGCTGATAGGTGCTGTGATGAATTCCCTCCTGAGATAAATCCTCTAGCCAATCAAAGTATGCATCCAAGTGCATAGCTAGGAAGCCCTCATATGCTGCATGCAATAATTTCTTCTTGAGACTAGAAGCTCTAGCCAAGAAGAATTTGTCATAACAATAGATGACCATATGATCATCCATGTATATATCATCATCCTCCTGGTCATCAAGATTCATGCATGCACCAAGATCTTGGGACCACTCAACCAAAAGCTGAGTCGTCCAACATGGATCAATCCTCCACATAGACAGCACTGGTATTCTGCAATATGGTGCTCCATCATGCTGCTGCCTGCTACCTTGACATCCCCTCATGTAAAATTCATCCTCCAATTTTGCTTCCATGCCATCATGCAACTGCTCATGCTCAAATAAAAATAAGGACCTTTGAAAATGAGCATCCCATGAGAGACTATCGCCTCCAAAGAATCTCCCGATCCTGGAAAATGTAAGCATGAGTGGCCTCCATCCACTCCAATGCATGAAAGTGTTCTTCACTCAAAGGAAGTATCCTCTCGCTTTGAATCCATGGATTATCCATCCCCATCCATACAGCAAGCTCTATCTATGCAGTATAGTTAATAAGAGTGGGTGAGACTGAAAATGAGAGGGTGTATCCCTCCTCCTTGTGTTTATCCCCAAACTCACTGCATTGTGATGAACTCCTCTTAATGTCTCCACCCCCCCGAAATCAAATGAGTGGTGAACCAAGTATAATGATGCCTCTCATCATCTCTAGATCATATGGCCTCCTGGATGTAAAGCCATAAAAAAAGAAAAGTGAGACGTTAAGATATGAAAACAGACTGCATGTATAAGTGGACTGATTTGTCCCTCTCTCTTCTACGCAGTACAGTATCTTTTCTTGAGTAGAAACTTTCTAAAATAGATAAGGGAGAATGCTCTTCATCCCTCCATGCCAATCCTAATGTTCTTCTCTATCCATCTCAAAATACCCAACAAATGCTACATATCACTCTGGAATTGTGTCTTGGTACCCACATGCAAAACATTTGGAACTCCTTGCAAAGACACAAGGGCTCCTCTAGTGGAAGCACTGGCTCCCCTTTCACCTCTATGTGGTGATGGATCTCCTCCAAAAGTGGCAGCGTTGTTGGTTCCCTCCAATGCATGCAAAATGTTTGTATTTATGCCACAATGAGTTTCACTAATTTTTCCCATCAAACCCTTAGTGAAGGCATCACATTATTTTGCATTTTCATGATAATGAAAAATGGAACCTCCAAACCAAAATCATGAGCCATACCTTGAGTGCAGTGCTGCTCCTCCCATGGCCTCATTTACTTCCTCTACTCCCTTGCAAGGCAAATGAATAAAGGAATGTGCTGTGGATCTGCATGTGTAGCTGAATGACCACACCCTTCATGAAAATAGCTAGGATTTGTCTCATCAACAAACCCTTCTCAAAATATTTCTTCAAAATTCCCTTTTATCAAAATCTTTAATAATCTCTTGGAAAAGAAGAAGGGAAGCCTCCTCCTCCATCATTCTTCTTCTTTATTTCCTCTGTAAATATCCTCTCCTTGGAGGGAAGCTCCTCTTTCTTATAGCCTTGGATATTGGGCATAGGCTGAGACAAGATCATGCTCTGATACCACTATAATGTCCCAAATGAGGGATTTTCTGCTCCATTGGGAACATCTTAAGATGTTCCATTTTTCCTTCTTCACTAAGACATTGCAAGTCCATTTCAGAGATTTACTATTGGGGCATTTACAAGATATGTCTCTTTCAAAGAAGAGAGAGATCCTCAGGCTAGCCGGCCCTTCACAGTCTCTACCGATGGATATGCAATATTCCACCTCGGGAAATCCTGCTACAACATCTTTGAGGACACTGTATTATGAAGCTGCTACATAAATAAGACAAAACACCACTGGGATGGCCTAGAATAACTCATATAAAACTCCCTTGTAGAAAATGAGCTTAAAGAAATGCATCTAGATGGCTTATTTAGATCTCCCCAATCTAGATCTCTGAAATAATGCTCAAAGAGTGAGCTACAACAATACATGAACATGAACATTAACTCTGCAAATCTGAAATAAATCATAAGAGGGGAAATGGTATAGCCAATGTTATATTATGATTTCAACATGAATATACAAGAAATAATTGAGGGAATAATCCTCTCAATCCTCTAGAACCAACTCCAATGAATATACCATGTAATGTCGGAGTAGCTGCAGCTACATAGAATGTCGAGAAACCATAACTGTGTAGTCTCTATGAGATATGTAGCTGCTGAACACAAAAAAATGATAATGTAGCTGAAAGATACAAGGAAAATGGCCCAAGAAAGGAAAATGGGGTTGATATGGGATTTCTAGCCAATCTCAGAGAGATTGCTAGAAATTCAAGATAAAATACAATACTGACAAACAAATTGTCACTGCAATTGAAACCAAATGAATATGAGGCTGTGGCTGATCTGAAATGCTGATGCTCTCCTCTGATAATGCCCTCAAAGGAAAAGGTGCTCATCACCTTTTAATCAAAAGCACTCCTCCTCATGAGCACAAGAATCTCCCTCAACACTGCCCTCATGGAATAACGTAGTTTCTCCAAATGACTGCGTAGTGGGAGATGGTGAATGAGTGGCATAATTCCATGGATCTGAAATGAAGTCCAAGAGCCCTCTCTACAGCTCTTCTCATGAAGAATCCCTTGTCCACTAAAAATCAAGTAGTGAAAGACTCAATGAGTTCTTCTACTGCTTCCCAAGCTACACATCACCATTCTACTACAGAAATAACGCTGCAACTGAAGGAGTGAGCTTGGCCAAATGCTAGAATGATGAAATGTAGATCAAATCCTCTCCTCCCATGAGGAAGAGGTGGGGCATCCCCACCAGGAACACCCCCAGTGCTCAAGAGCATTGCAATCCTTCTAAACAACCTGGATATGCAATTCCTTGGCTTCACCACGAAATCTCTAAATCAAAGAATGAATAAAATGAGCTACTCCTTCGTTCTTATAAAGAAAATGAACTCACTTTCACCATAGGCCCCACAATTAGGGTTTCGATTCACTTTTGAATGCTTTCCCTCCAAAAGCTACGTTATCTTCTCAAGCAAGCCACCCCTCTAAGGCAACACTGATGACTTGGTCAAAGATGGCCAACTCAAGGTGATCCTCATCATGTTCACACCAAGGGTTGTTTATTTCAGCTACTACATTATTTCTCCTTTCACAAAAGGAGTGTTATTTTCCATTAAAGGGGGTTAAGGGGTCTCCTTACCCATTTTATTAAAAAAAATAAAAATATGCCACTATAATGTTCCATTTTAGCTTGAGGCTAAAATTGGGAACATTACAGATATTGAATCCCACTATCTCCTAGGTATCATAGTTAGTTTTTTTTCACTTGATTTTAGTGACTTTAATTGGATTTTTCTCTAGTAATTTATTGTTGTTTGTTTCATTTTCCTATGTAGTTTATTGAGCTAATGATGAGAAGAATGGTTCACTACATGAATTTTCTCCTATGCATTCTTTTTCAAATAAGAGCATCTTTGATTTCCCTTCATACCAAATCTTCTCAATATGTAGCCCTTCTCCCTAGACTCAAACATTTCTTGCATAGGATCTCAATAGAACACAACTTAAAAAGAAGTGACATATATACAAATTCACAAAGAATACTTGCACAAGATCTCCTTACAACACAACTTAAAAAGAACTAACAGATATACAAATTGACAAAGAATACCTATAAAGGCCTACATTAACCTATGTACAAAAGATTGAGAAATTTACTAGTTCACAATCGTCCTAACCTTCCTTAAAAGACATAAACCAAAATTGGTTCTTACACCAAATTAGAACTTGAGATTCTAAACCTAGTGTTCGGAAATAGTCACAAAACTAAATTATGAATTACACACTTCATTAAATTACATTAAATATATAGTTGAACTTAGACCCATTAACTACCTCTTATAAATCTCAAACCAATTCCAAACTCAGCATAGAAGCATTATCTTCCAAATAAATATAATTCCACTATTGAAAATTACTCCATATATTTACATGATTTAAAACATTAAATGAGTTACATAGATATTAAAAAAATTTAATTAATTAATTTATTTAGTTATTAAATTAACTTGTTCTTACTTATAAAAACCAAACCATTAAAACAAAGTAACCACATAGTAGTTTGGTGATACATAAATTAGAATTACATTAAACTATACATTAATTAGAATTACATTATAGCTTCCAACTCTAATATGAATGTGATGCACATCAATCTCGAATAGGTTAACGACATAATCATCTATGGCCATACCTATTTGGCTATGGAAGTTGATATGGAATGGCCAAAGCATCTATAAAATACAATTTTGTTATTTCTTTTTTCAAAAGCTGAAATAAACTTACATGTTTTCTTTTTAGAAAATATATGCTTTAAAATAACTTTATAAGTGAATTTTTTTTATTAAAATCTAGCATTTACATAGTAAACTTGGTTTTTAACATAATGATATTAGAGAATATAACATATCCATGGTTTAGTGAAATACTTCATCAAATTATACATGTATATAAATATATAATAGTGATTACATTTAAAGGAATATGTATTTTAAATTTAATTTTGATGGATAGCTTTGAATTAATTTGTTTATTTATTTATTCATTCAATTAACTTATTATGGAGTGAAGTATGACAACCCAGCAATTGAAAACAAGGTAACTATGCAAGTAGTTTGCTAATTCATAAATCGAAGTTACAATATATCAGCATCTAGTCTGATGCACATCCATATTGCATAAGCTAACGTGACCATAATGACATAACCGTCTATGGCCATGCCTTTTTAGCTGTTGAATTGATATGGAAATGCCTTATCTACATAAATAGACTATTGGTCTCTAAACTATCTATGTCTCAACACATATTCAGTCTCAGATAAACATATAATCTTCGACTGCACTTATCATTTCCCATACCTGCGATACAATAACAATGTAATTAAGCAAAAGAAAAAACAATCATTAGGTCTTTCTGCAAACTGAAATCATAAACTATGACATATATGTGCAAGTACTGTGCCAAAGAAAGAGCAGAGCATAAATTTTAAAGAGGAAAACAAAAGCCACTTAGTATAATTTTTTCTAAGCTTGCAATTACCTATTGCTCTAAGTTGCTCTAGAAGCTGATAGGGATGTTGCTGCCACCTTGGTCTGTGTTGTTGCAATGAATCTTGGTGTTCTTGTTGCCGTTATTCATTTTGTTGCCACTAATGTCCTCGATGATGGGATTGTTGTGCATCTTGGCATTGCTGCCGACGACGTTCTTGTCGCCGCTGTTGTGCCTACGGTCGACCTTGTTGTTGTTGCCGCTGATGTTCCTGTTGAAATGTTACTTTCAACACTGGCTGTGCAGAGCCACTTTCTATTTTTAATCTCCAGGTTCTTTGTACTCAAGCTGCCTTCTAAAATGGTGAAAAATCAATTTGTTTTAAAAACTCCTTACAGTCCTTACGTAGTTTTTTGACAGAGCCTTTGTACATTGACAAAACAGAGCTCTCGTATTGTCCTTAGAAAATAGAGTGGTATATTTTAAAAAGAGAGTTATTTTTAAATAACATAGGAGCATTTAATTTCAAAATGCAGGGGAGTTCGTTTGAAGAACCATGGTCCCCAATGCCAAGTCAATCGTCACGTCAGCAGACACATGGTAGCACCTTATTAGAGCGGGTTTTGTTTGGTTGTTCCGGTAGTTGAGAAATTCAGACGCGAAATGTTTTAGGGCAGATTTGATTTGGATTTCGGGTCACAAAGCTGCTTGCGTCAGCATGCCCAAACCAGACCCGATACAATTTATAGGGTGGATTTAATTGAGATTTCATGTCACATTTCGACTAACGTCAGTGCCCAAATTTGTAACGTGAAATTTCCCAGCTCAATATGGTTTAACGTATCATTGAAGTCCAGGAGGAGGATTGATTAAAGTTTTTTTTTTTGATATGGTTTGTTTAAACATTTTGTTATGTGGGTCCCGATAGAAGAAGAAAGTTTTTGTAATAGTTTACAGTGAATGAAATAGAATTTTTTCAAAGTGTTGAACTTTGTGTCCTGTCAAGAAATTTTTTTAATTTCTCTTTGTTAAAGAGGAGAGTATTACTCTTTCCATTTTTGTTCTGAATTTTTCAAATATTCCAACATGGTATCAGAGCTAGTCCAAGCTCTTTGAAGATCAAAGAAGTTGAAGGAAAGGAGTTCTTTTTTGCAGCAGCTTCTACAGCAATGTGAAGACTCAGCCAAAAGGAATTCAAGGTATTTCTATATCCAGTTTACTGTGTTACTGTTGTAGAATAGTCATCCATTTTAAATACACAGTCAAGTGTTTTTTGAATCATAGTTAAGAGTGAAAGAATGGCTGGAGCCAAAACTATCATGGGTATTGGAAATATCCACCTCCCACAATTTAATGGGAAAAAATATGACTACTGGTCAATAACTATGAGAGCTTTATCTGCTTCCCAACACTTATGGGAACTTGTTGAAGATGGCTTTGAAGAGCCAGCAGATGAAGAAGAGTTTGATGATTTAACTCAGGCAGAGAAAGAGTTGTTGAAGAGAAATAAGAAGAAAGACTCCAAAGCTCTCTTCTTATTGTATCAAGCAGTGCATGAGAGTGTGTTTCCAAGGATAGCAGTAGCCAAGAGATCCAAGGAATCATGGGTAACTCTCAAGACAACCTATCAAGGCATGGAAAGAGTGAAGACAACAAAACTTCAGTTGCTGAGGAGAGACTTTGAGACTCTCTATATGAAAGAGTCAGATACTATTGACTCATTATTCACTCATGTGATTGGAATGTTCACACAAATAAGATCTCATGGAGAGACTCTTGAAGACAAGAGGATTTTCGAAAAACTCTTGAGGAGTCTACCCTCAAGATTCGATGTGATTGTCACCACCATAGAGGAGACTAAGGATCTCACAAATTTTTCAGTCGATGAACTACATGCACCACTGATGACCCATGAGAAGAGATTGGGTAGGAGTGAAAAGTCATCTCTTGACCATGCCTTTAAGACCAAAATGTCTTTTGGAAGAGGAAGAGGGCAAGGCAGAGGAAGCAAGAGAGGCAGAGGCCGAAGCCAAAATAGAGGTGGAAGGAACAGTCCAGCAAATGCTCAAGGAAGGGGCAACAATCCAAATCAGCATCAAGGCCAAGGCAGCAACCAACAAAGCAGTCAGCAGAATGCTCAAGGAAAAAGGTATGATAAGTCCAATGTCTAATGTCACTATAGTAAAAAATATGGTCATTATGCTAATGAATGTAGAAAGAAGCAGCATGATATGGGAAATAGGACAAATGAAAATTTTACTAGGAAAATCTCAGCCAAGACAATTTATTTTTAGCTTGTAATATGGCTGAAGAAAAGAGTGAAGACTTATGGTTTCTAGACTTCCGTTGTAGTAACCATATGATAGGAAACATAGCAATGTTTTCTATGTTAGATGAGAGTGTGAAGTCACAAGTCACACTAGGAACTGATAACAAAGTTTCTGTTATGGGAAAAGGAGAAGTAAATTTTTTAACAAGGAAAGGTGAAAATAAATCCATAGCAGATGTGTATTATGTTCCAGGAATGAAGTGTAACCTCTTGAGTATTGGACAATGTATGTTCCCTCTTAGAATGAGAGCAGATTTAAAAAATGAAGAAGAGAAAGTAGCAGTGGCACAAGAGGCTATCCAAAGGGAACCAAAAGATGAAAATTGGTTGTGGCACTTGAGATTTGGACATCTCAACTTTGGAGGTCTAAACTTGTTGAATAGAAAAGGAGTGGTAAGAGTTTTACCATTGATAGAGAAACTAGACAGCCTTTGTGAAGGTTTTATCTTGGGGAAACAACACAAAGAAAGTTTTCCTTCCGAGAAAAGAATAAGGGAGAAAGCACCCTTAGAGATTGTCCACTCAGATTTGTTTGGACCGACGCAAACTCCATCGCTTGCTGGCAGCCACTACATGTTAACATTCATAGATGATTTTATAAGAAAAACTTGGGTTTACTTTTTGAAAAACAAAAGTGAAGTGTTTGAAAGATTTTGCAATTTCAAAGCACTTGTGGAAAACCAAAGTGGGTTGCACATCAAAGTCCTAAGGACTGATAGAGGAGGTGAGTATATCTCTAAATATTTTCTACGTTTTTTTAGATAAAATGGTATTCATAAGCAGTTTACAACTAGATATACTCTGCAGAAAAATGGAGTAGTTGAAAGGAAGAATCCCAAAATTTGCCTAATGATTATTGGGATAAAGTTATACATTTTGTAGTGCAAATTTTGAATAGGTGCCCTACAAAACCAGTTATGAACAAAGTGCCATAAGAGGCATGGAGTGGAACAAAGCAAGGGGTCACACACATGAAGGTTTTTGGATGTGTGGCTTATGCACACATTCCGGATCAGCTAAGGAATAATTTGGACAAAAAGGGGGAGAAATGTATTTTCATTGGATACAGTGAGGAATCCAAGGCTTATAGGTTATACAACCCATCCACCAAGAATTTTATTGTGAGCAGAGATGTTCAATTTATTGAAGAGGAAGCTTGGGATGGAAGCATAGAGAAATCAGTGAATGTTAAACACTATTTATCTCATGATGAAAATGATGATGAGTTGGCTGAAATACATCCCCAAACAGTAGCTCCAACACAAGGGTAGCAAGGCACACCCTTGATGAGAAATTAAGGTGCTTCTCCAAGCACACCACAAGGAGGAAATGTTGGGAAAAATACTGAGAGGGGGGGGGGGTGAATCAGTATTTAGGGCAAACTGAAATTTTTTACTTTTTCATGCTCTAAAACCCATACGCTACTTTGCTGAAGCCAACTAGCGTATACACGCAGATATCCTTCATAAAACTCGCGTATACACAGAGATCTAATTATGCGATTAGTTTTTCACTTATATCATTCCATCATTCATTCATTAGATGTTCTATAAATAGTAAACATGTGCAGTAAGAACAAAAGAAACCATCACACAAAGCATCACACATGAACACCAGGATTTTTAGGTGGAAACCCAAGTCGGGAGAAAACCACCGCTGCAGTTGCTCAGCCTTCAATATTTTATTATAGAGAAAACATCTTACAACAGCATGTGAGGATGCAAACTCTACCAAGATGTACCCACCGATGGCCGGATACCACCTCACCTTCTCCGGATACGAGTCTCCAACCCTCGACTGTTTACCAACCACTAGAGCCACACTGTTATTTTCATTTAACAACTTCCACTCTGAGATGAGCTACCACCGATCTCGCTATCAAATTTCTCACCTCGGGAAAGGAGCTTATAACTTCGACCGGCGTCGGCAACCCTCACACTTAACAGGACTATACGTTTCATCATATTTTCAGACTGAACTTTCTTCTTACATTTAAGCTCAATCATACAACCAACCGATGTGCATAACCTTGTACGTAGAATACAGATAGCAGCAATACAGCAGAATAGATCAGTCATTTCTTACCACAGACTTCAACAAACCCTAGTTTGCATACGCGCTTTCACTTCACTGATGTCGCGTATATACGCGCTTCCATTAACACAAACCATCATATACTTCTGTACATATTACAGAACCAAATTAATTGCGCATACGCGCTTTTTCTTCCAGCGAAGCCGCGTATATACGCGCTTCCTCTTTGGCGAACTAGCGTATGGTTCTTTAGAGATTTTAGGTCATTGCATTTCTTCAAAACAGATACTTTACACAGATTTAACCCTTCACTTCAGATATATGTTCGCCTCTTCTTGGATCTAATCATTCCATAAACATATCTAGCAAATACAAGCACATTTCAGATCTAGATCCCCTTCTTCATCATTGGTGCATCATACACTCAGATTTATCATTCAAGTGTAACCCTTTCCATTCAGATCTACTTCAGAGAGAAGTATTCATTCAAGCTCAGACATCTTGCACCTACACTCATTCTTTGCATAATGAATTTCATCTCTTTATATAGGTTTATCCTTTTTCAATACCATGAGCCCCTTTTTCAATACCATGAGCCAAAACAACATTACTTCTGATGGTATTCCTGGACGGGGTCAATTAGGTGGATCATTACCCAATACAATGGGTCAATACCATGGTGGTTACCCCTGGTTTTGCACTTTTAGAGTGCTTTAGCCCATACGCGACTTGGCACGTTCTTTTCCGCGTGCATATGCGACTTCCCTTAGACAGATCTGCGTGTGCCTTGAGACATACTCTTTCACCATAGATTTAGCACAATCTGAGTTCCTTTCTTCACTGCCTTCTGTACTCACTGTAGATACATCAGATTTACTTCATTAAGAACATATTCTATCAAGCACAACTTCATCAAGTAAGTTGTCATCATCTTCATCAATGTGGGTTGCCATCAAGGACAACACTCTGCATCATATTGCCAACAATCCCCCCCTTTGGACTTGATGGCAACCACAATGGTGTTTGGTTACCACAACAGATAGGTACATTAAGAATACAATGACACCATGTCACTCTCTCCATTTTTGACACCATTCAAACACCATGTCACTCTCCCCCTTTGACATCAAGAGCAAAGGGTGGACCAAAACCAACATACTCTCCCCCTGAGTTCATGCTGAATTTTCAAGCATATTTTTCAATGAAGTACATGACTCTATGAACTTCCTATCACTAATGACTCATACTTACATCAAAGATCCATCCAGGTGGATTTACATATGAGACTCAACTACCCAACCAAGTGGGTTTACAAAATTTGACTCAGCTACCCAACCAAGTGGGTTTACAAATTTGACAAGTCCTTACAAGACTGAATATTACAATCTTACATCATGGGTCTTAACAAGACCTTTTCATCAAATTACAAATGTGACTTTTCATAACCAACACCAGAAAGTCCTCAAGAAGGAGAACATATTTCAGAATCATCATAATGCCAACAATGCATTATACTCAGCAATTCTAAAGCTCCCCCTGAATCTGTGCATCCAAGCATCCTTTCCATATGACTAAGGCTCCCCCTTAGTTTGTGCATCTTGAACACTTTCACCAACAAATCATCAAGGCATATTTATCAAAACATGAGAAAAGGATTATGAGAACTGGAACACCACCAGATATACCAAACAGTATCAGAGATACCAAACAGCACTGCAGCAGAAAATTGTCAGCAATCAGACATACGCAGTTTTCTGTGCAGGAACTCGCGTATATACGCGATTGTGTTTCATGAAACCCGCGTATCCACTGCCATATTCTAAATTTATGCATATTTGTTCTTTTGACTGGCAGAGAACACTCCCAGCTTCTGTCTTAGATACTCGAACGCTTCCCTGGGCAGAGGTTTGGTAAAGATATCAGCAATTTGTTCTTTGGAGGGAACATACTCCAACTTCACGGTTTGCTCAAGCACTTGTTCACGTAAGAAGTGATACTTGATGGGAATGTGCTTGGTCTTTGAATGCATAACAGGATTCTTTGAAATACTAATGGCACTTGTATTGTCACACTTAATGGGGACAGGAGGAGTACATTTGATTTGAAAATCTTGTAAGGTTTGCATCATCCAAAGGAGTTGAGTGCAACAAGATGCGGCAGCCACATATTCTGCTTTTGCTGTAGATAAGGCAATAGAATTTTGCTTCTTGCTGAACCAAGATACTAACCGGGGCCCCATGTAGAATGCACCACCACTAGTGCTTTTCCGAACATCAACACTTCCAGCCCAATCTGCATCAGTGTAAGCATGAAGAGTAAGATCAGCATTCTTTGGATACCATAGACCAAAGTCTTGAGTTCCTTGAAGATATTTGAATATTATTTTAACAGCCTGAAGATGAGACTCTTTTGGATTAACTTGGAATCGTCCAACAATCCCAACAGCATGCATAATGTCTGGTCTAGTCCCAGTGAGATAAAGTAAACTCCCTATCATCGATCTGTATTCTGGTTGATTCACCATGGGAGAATCATCCTGAGAACTGAGATTGCATCCGGTTATCATCGGTGTACTTACAGGTTTGCATTCTTCCATGCCATACTTATTCAAAATTTTCTTAAGATATTTTGCTTGTGATAGGAATATATCATCTGCAGGTTGATGCACTTGCAAGCCAAGAAAGAATGTTAGTTCCCCAAGTAAAGACATTTCAAATTCTTGCTGCATGACAGAAGCAAATTTTTGACTCAAAGATTCTTCGTTACTCCCAAAAATGATATCATCAACATATACAACCACAATCAATAGTTTATCATTTTCAACTTTTGTGTATAAGTTGCTATCAGCAGATCCTTTTGAAAATCCTTGTTGATGAAGATATTTGTCAAGACGATAATACCAAGCCCTTGGAGCTTGTTTGAGACCATATAGAGCCTTTTTAAGTCTACAAACAATATTTGCATCATTTCCCAAAATGAATCCTTCCGGTTGTTCTATATATACTTCTTCTTCTAGATCACCGTTAAGAAAAGCAGATTTAACATCCATTTGATAAACTTTGATTTGTTGATAACTTGAAAAGGCAAGAAACATTCTGATGGCTTCAAGTCTAGCAACAAGAGCAAAAGTTTCTTCAAAGTCTATACCTTCTTGTTGAGTATACCCTTTGCAAACCAGTCTAGCTTTGTTTCTTACAACATCCCCATTCTCATTTAACTTGTTCTTGAAAATCCATTTAGTTCCAATGACATTTTTATCATGCGGTCTTGGTACCAAATCCCAAGTGACATTTTTTTCAATTTGAACAAGTTCTTCATCCATGGCTTGCCTCCAACATTCATCTCTGCTAGCTTGATTGACATTGAGTGGTTCAATTGTGGATAGAAGTGCCATATGACTAGAAGATCCTACAAGAGTTCTCCTTGTTTGTACACCTGATTCCTTGTCTCCCAAGATTTGAGATTCAGGATGATTCTTTTGAACATATCTAGATGGAGCTTTTTCAGATAGATCAGTTTCAGGTTCATCATTGGATTCACTGTCTATATCAAATGTAGAAGGCCATAAGTCATCATCATCTTCTTTTGTTGTTTTTTTTTCTTCTTTAGGAGCTGAAGGAGATTCATCAATAACAACATCAATACATTCAACAATCTTTTGAAGCCTTTCATTATAACATTTGTATGCTTTGCTTGAAGATGAGTAACCAAGGAAAATTCCTTTATCTGATCTAGGTTCGAACTTGCCAAGCTTTTCATCATTATTTTTGATAAAGCATTTTCTTCCAAAAACTCTAAAATGCTTTACGGAGGGAGATTTACCATACCAGAGTTCATATGGAGTTTTATCACTGTTTACCCGAACATGAGCTTTGTTGAGAATGTTTGCTGCTGTATGTGTTGCTTCTCCCCAGAAAGTGTGAGGTATTCTAGAATCATCAATCATAGCTCTAGCCATTTGTTGAATTGTTCTATTCATTCTTTCTACTACGCCATTTTGTTGTGGAGTGCCAACTACAGAGAAATGTCTTTTTATGCCATGTTGTTCACAAAATTCAAGGAATTCATTTGATGTATATTCTCCTCCTCGATCAGATCTGAGACACTTGATTTTTAGATCCAATTCATTTTCAGCCAGTGCTTTGAAGCTCAGAAATTTTTCAAATGCTTCATCTTTATGTTTAATGAACCCGATCCAACACATTCTAGAGTAATCATCAATGAATAAGATATAGTATTCTTCCCCACGTGGTGTCTTCTTTCTCACAGGTCCACATATGTCAGTATGAATGAGTTCAAGAGGCTTACTTGATGATCCTTCTTTGGCATTAAACCGTACTCTAGTATGCTTACCGAATTGACAAGATTTTCATATGATACTTTTTGGTGGATTAATATTGGGAAGATCACGAACAGCTTGAAGTCTGCTTGCTTTGTTGATTTGAGAGAAGCTCAGATGCCCCAGCCTTCTATGCCATAGCCAATTTTCTAAAGATTTGCTCAGGTAACATTGATCTTTGTAGCCCTTTAGTATATACAAGTTGCCTGGATTTCTTTTTCCTTTTATAATAATTTTACCTATATCAAGATCACGAACCACACATTCTTTTGAACTAAAAACAACTTCTGTTCCTTGATCACACATTTGACTTACACTTAACAGGTTATGCCTCAATCCATCCACATACATGACATCTTTAGCCTTCACCTTTTCTTTAAGAAACACTGACCCTTTTCCTTTAATTATAGCAAGAGTATCATTTCCAAATGTAACTTTCTTTTCCTTTTCTAGAGCATTATATGAAAGAAGTTTGCTTTTGTCACCTGTCATGTGTCTTGAACACCCACTATCGATGTACCATTGATTTTCTTCACCTTCTGCAAATAATGCTATCCCACAATTTTCAACCGGCGGTTCGTTCTTTTTCCATACTTTAGAGCTTGAGGGAACATGTTCTTTTGGCTGGATCTTGTTCCTACATTCAGATTCTTCATGGCCAAAGTTATTGCAATAAGTACATTCAACTTCACTTTGAAGAGGAGAAAAGTTGTTATAGGTATTCTTCTTTGGTTCAGTATCCAATATTTTCTTTCTTGCTTCTCTTGTCATGATGGTTTTATATGCAACACATTGAACAGCTTTATGACCAAAATTGTGACATGTGAAACATTGCCCATTGAAGTAGAAATTTCTGCGATCATGGAATCTTCTATTTGAATTTACCTGTTGGGTGTAGCGCCTTTGAAAGCTATCCCTGTTAGTGTTCCTTGAATTGAGATGGTCCTGCTTTCCCTGTAGAGATCCTTTATTCCCTTGCTGAGTTGCTGAATGTAGTAAACCACCTGTAGCTGCTTTTAGATAGTTTGGTGCTGAAGCTTGAGAAGATTCTCCGGTATATCCAAGACCTGTCTTTATAAGAGGAGAACGTTGTACCTTGATAATCTCATCTAAAGTTTTAGATCCTTTAGAAAATCTAAGATTCAAGGTCTTTGCTTTCTCAACTTCTTTTCTTTGACTTAACACTTCACATTCCAATTTTTCAATATGATTCTTTGCTTCTTCAAGCTGCTTTTCAATGGTCTCTCTGATTATCTTTTGTTCTTCTAAGAGAATTTTATAATCTTCTAAGCGTAGTTTGAGTTGATTGTTTTCTTCAAGAAAATCATTTTCCTCTAGAGCATCCATAAAAGTATCCTTTTCTTCTTTTTGTTCAAATGCCATGAGAAGTCTAAGATCTTATTCACATTCTTCCTCACTATCAGATGACCCATCACTGTCTTCATTAGTATAGTAACTTTTCTTAGAGCTAGATCGGTTCTTATTCCTTCTTACTACTTCTTTTCCTTTATAAGGACATTTTGCAGCATAATGACCAACTTTTCCACACTCAAAACATTTTAAAGGAAGCTTACCTTTGAATCTTCCAGTTCCTAGTTGGAGTTTTCTCACGAAATTCGCTTCTTCTTCATCGGATATGTAGCTGGATTCTTTGGCGAGTTCCTTTTCTTTTCCTCTTGCAGATACCTTAAAATCAGCTTCTCTGATTTGAGAAGGACCTCCTTGTCTCATTTCAAAAGCAGTCAGAATACCATGTAATTGAACAATAGTAAGAGTTTGCAGATCTTTCCTTTCTTCAATAGCTGAGACTTTAGAGTCAAATTTTGAAGTCAAGGATCTTAAGACTTTTTCCACCAGAGTAGTATCAATTATGGTTTCACCCAAATTTCTCATTCGATTTACAACATCATCTAGACGAAGGAAGAAACTGGCAACACTTTCATCACTATGCATCTTCAAATTTTCATATTCAATTCTAAGAGTTTGGAGTTTTTCATTTTTTACCTTTGTATCTCCTTCATAGCTCAAAATGATTTTGTCCCATATTTATTTTGCTGAATGTAGCTGCATCACTTTAGCAAATTCTGATTCAGACATGTTTCCTAACAAGACATTTATTGCTTTGGCATTGGTTTCATACTTCTTCCTTTCAGCTGCATCAGTAGGAATACTTGCCGGGTATTGATAGCCTTCTTCCACGATTGCCCATACATCTGCACCAAGACTTTGCAGATACGCTTTTGTTCATACCTTCCAGAATATCAGATTGCTTCCATTGAATAGAGGTGGCTTTATAGACATCACTCCTTCTTGACTTCCCATTGCGACGGATCTTCTTCAAGCGATCAAGCTTCTGCAGAAGAACCTGCTCTGATACCAATTGTTGGGAAAAATACTAAGAGGGCGGGGGGTGAATCAGTATTTAGGGAAAACTGAAACTTTTTACTTTTTCATGCTCTAAAACCCATACACTACTTTGCTGAAGCCAACTAGCGTATACACGCAGATATCCTTCATAAAACTCGCGTATACACAAAGATCTAATTATGCCATTAGTTCTTCACTTATATCATTCCATCATTCATTCATTAGATGTTCTATAAACAATAAACATGTGCAGTAAGAACATAATAAACCATCACACAAAGCATCACACATGAACACCAGGATTTTTAGGTGGAAACCCAAGTCGGGAGAAAACCACCGCTGCAGTTGCTCAGCCTTCAATATTTTATTATAGAGAAAACATCTTACAACATATGTGCCGGCGCAGACTCTACCAGCACGCAGGCACCCACCTGCGCTCGTTTACCAGCCTCTCCTGGAAGGGAGCTCCAACCCCCTGACTCGTTTACCAGCCTCTCCTGGAAGGGAGCTACGACCCCGTGCTCTCATTTACCAACCTCGCCTGGAAGGGAGCTACGACCCCCTGATCTCGTTTACCAACCTCACCTGGAAGGGAGCTACAACCCCCTGACTGAAGGCTACAACCCTCAGCACCAATATGGACCACGTTTCATCATATTTTCAGACTGGACCCTCTTCATACATTTAAGCTCAATCATACAACCAAACTGATGCAGACAACTCAGAACAGTAGAATATAGATAGCAGCAATACAGCAGAATAGATCAGTCATTTCTTACCACAGACTTCAGCAAACCCTAGTTTGCATACGTGCTTTCACTTCACTGATGTCGCGTATATACGCGCTTCCATTCACACAAACCAGCGTATACTTCTGTACATATTACATAACCAATTTAATTGCGCATACGCGCTTTTCTTCCAGCGAAGCCGCGTATATACGCGCTTCCTCTTTGGCGAACTAGCGTATGGTTCTTCAGAGATTTTAGGTCATTACATTTCTTCAGAACAGATACTTTACACAGATTTAACCCTTCACTTCAGATAGATGTTCGCCTCTTCTTGGATCTAATCATTCCATAAACAGATCTAGCAAATACAAGCACATTTCAGATCTAGATCCCCTTCTTCATCATTGGTGCATCATACACTCAGATTTATCATTCAAGTGTAACCCTTTCCATTCAGATCTACTTCAGAGAGAAGTATTCATTCAAGCTCAGACATCTTGCACCCACACCCATGATTTGCATAATGAATTTCATCTCTTTATATAGGTTTATCCTTTTTCAATACCATGAGCCCCTTTTTCAATACCATGAGCCAAAACAACATTACTTCCGATGGTATTCCTGGACGGGGTCAATTAGGCGGATCATTACCCAATATAATGGGTCAATACCATGGTGGTTGCCCCCTGGTTTTTCACTTTTAGAGCGCTTTAGCCCATACGCGACTTGGCACGTTCTTTTCCGCGTGCATACACGACTTCCCTTAGACAGATCCACGTATGCCTTGAGACATACTCTTTCACCATAGATTTAGCACAATCTGAATTCCTTTCTTCACTGCCTTCTGTACTCACTGTAGATACATCAGATTTACTTCATTAAGAGCATATTCTATCAAGCACAACTTCATCAAGTAAGTTGTCATCATCTTCATCAATGTGGGTTGCCATCAAGGACAACACTCTGCATCATATTGCCAACAGGAAATTCAAGTGCTTCTTCAAGCATTTGTACACCTAATGAAAGAGGTAAGAAGTTCAGAAATTTGAATGACATTTATGAACAAGAGGTAGCTAATGAAGGTATCAATTCTTTGTTTGCTTTATATTGTCATGTTGAGGACCCTATCCACTTTGAAGAAGCTATTAAGGATAAGAAATGGATAGAAGCTATGGATGAGGAACTTAATTCCATAGAGAGAAACAAGACTTCGGGTTTGGTTAAATGTGTCTACAAGACCAAGAGTAATGTTGAAGGAAAAATAGAGAGACACAAGGCCAGACTTGTTAAGGGATATAAGAAGAAGCATGGGATAGATTATGAGGAAACTTTCCCACTAGTTGCTAGAATGGAAACCGTGAGAGCATTGTTGTCCATAGCAGCACAAAACAAGTGGAAAGCTTACTAAATGGACGTGAAGTTAGCATTCCTAAATGAAGTGTTAATGGAAGAGATTTACATTTAACAACCTCTCGGATATGAAAAGAAAGGCCAAGATCACAAAGTGTGCAAGTTGAAGAAAGCTCTTTATGTGCTAAAGCAAGCACCAAGAGTGTGGTACAGTAGGATAGACTCCTATCTACTAGAAAATGGATTTGAAAAGTGTGAGGGAGAACCCACTCTCTACATCAAAGAAAAATATGGTAAGATGTTGATAGTGGTTTTATATGTTGATGATGTTATTTTCACAGGTAATGATGATTACCTTATTGAAAATTTTAAAATAGTCATGAAAGAATAATTTGAAATGACTGACATGGGTTCATTGAAATACTTCTTAGGAATAGAAGTAGAACAAGATGAAAATGGGATTTTTATCTCACAGGAAAAATATGTTAATGAAGTGCTTGAAAGATTTAATATGCAGGAGAGCAAAGCAGCGATCACTCCCACAGTGATGGGATTAAAACTCAGCAGAGAGGACAGCAACAAGGATTTTGATCCTAGCTTGTACAAGAGCATAGTTGACAGCCTCATGTATTTGACTGCAATTAGGCTCGACATAATGCATGTTATTAGTTTGATTTCTAGATTCATGGAAAATCCAAACGATGCACACTGACAGGCAGCGAAGAGAATTTTGAGGTATGTTAAAGGAACCAAAAGGTATGTCATTTTGGATACTACTTCCAAATGTTTAGATTTAGTTAGATACACTGACAGTGATTGGGCTGGAAGTGTAGATGATCGAAAGAGCACTTCCAGTTATGTTTTTCACATATGTTCAGGAGCCATTTCATGGGCTTCTAAAAAGCAACCCATTGTAGCATTGTCTACAGCAGAGGAAAAATATGTGGTAGCTACAACAACAGCTTGTCAAGCAATTTGGATGAGGAGGATGCTAAGAAGTTTATGCCAAGTGCAGGTAAGAGGAACAGTGATTTATTGTGACAAAGCTTAGCTATTGCATTATCGAAGAATTATGTATTTCATAAGAGAACGAAACACAATGACACAATGTTTCACTACATCAGAAAATTGGTAAAAAATGGAGAAATTGTTTTAGAACACAATAGAACTAAGGAGTGTTGGCAATATGATGCAGAGTGTTGTCCTTGATGGCAACCCACTTGATGAAGATGATGGCAACCTACTTGATGAAGTTGTTCTTAATGCTTGATGAGTTTATTAATGATGTAAATCTAATGTTTTACAAGTAGTTCAGAAGTAGCAGAAGAAAGGAATTTAGTCTGTGCCATAACAATGATGAAAAGTGTATGTCACAAGGAATATGCGGGTTTGCTTAGGAGAAGTAGCGTATGCACGCAGGAAAGTACGTGCCAAGTCACGTATGCTCATTTTTGCTCTAAATGTGTAAAACTAGGGGTTACTACCATGGTATTGACCCATTGTATTGAGCGTTAGATTGTCTATGTGATCCCGTCCAATAATACCATTGGAATTTATGTGGTTTTGACTCATGGTATTGATAAAGGGTAACCCTATATAAGGAGAAGAAAATCATTGTGCAAAGGGTGTGCAAGATGTCTGGGTTTTAATGAATACTTCTCTTTGAATTATATCTGTATGGAATGGGTAACATTTGAATGATAAATCTGAATTCATAATGCACCAATGAAGGAATGATAAAGAAGGGTATCTAGATTTGAAATGTATTTGTATTTTCTAGATCTATTTATGGAATGAGATGAGGCAAACATGTATCTGAAGTGAAGGGTAAAATCTGAGCTATGCATCTATTCTGAAGAATTGACTTGCCCTAAAATGTCTCAAGATCTATACACTTGTTTGAAACAGAGGAAGCGCGTATATACGTAGGTTTGATTAAGCGAAAGCACGTATGGGTTGTGAAATTAGTTCTGTAATATGTGCAGAAGTATACGCGGGTTTATATGAATGGAAGCGCGTATATACGACGAATCAGTGAAAGGAAAGCGTGTATGAAAAATAGGGTTTGCTGAAGTATCAAGTATGAAATGTCTGATCTATTATACTGTGGTACTGCTATCTGTTGATGATGTATAATTGAACTTAAATGTGTGGAGTGGGTCCAGTGTGAAAATTGATGAAACGTGGTCCATGGTGGTGCTGAGGGTTGTAGCCTTCAGTCAGGGGGTTGTAGCTCCCTTCCAGGAGAGGCTGGTAAATGAGCACAGGTGGGTGCCTGCGTACTGGTATAAGTCTACGCCAGTACATAAGTTGTAAGATTTTTTCTTTATAATAAAATATTGAAGGCTGAGACAACGGAAGCGGTGGTTTTCTCCAAACTTGGGTTTCCACCTAAAATCCTGGTGTTCATGTGTGATGCTTATGTGTGATGGTTTATTCTATTATTACTTCACATGCTTACTGTTAACTTAACATCAGATGAATGAATGTTGCAAAGAACTAATTTAAAAATTATCTACATATTTAGATCTATGTTCATACGCGAGTTTTATGAAGGATATCTGCATGTATACGCTAGTTGTGTTCAGCAAAGTAGCATATGGGTTTTAGTGAGTGGAAAAGTAAAAAGTTTTGAGTAATTCCTAAATACTGATTCACCACCCCGCCTCTCAGTATTTTTCCCAACAATTGGTATCAAAGCAGCTCCTTCTGCAAAATCTTGATCGCTTGAAGGAGATCCGTCGCAATGGGAAGTCATGGAGGAGTATTTTCTATAAGGCCACCTCTATTCAATGGAAGTAATCAGTTATTCTGGAAAATGAGGATGAGATCCTATCTTCAGTCTATCGGAGCAGATGTATGGGCCATTGTTGACCAAGGTTATCAATATCCAGCTGCTACACCAACAAATCCAACTGAAAGGAAGAATTATGAATCAAATGCAAAAGCGGTCAATGCTATAATGGGAAGTTTAACTGAATCAGAATTTGTCAAAGTCATGCAGCTGAATACAACAAAGGAAATATGGGACAAAATCATTCTAAGTTATGAAGGTGATGCAAAGGTAAAAAGTGCAAAACTCCAAACCCTCATAATTGAATATGAAAATTTGAAGATGCACAGTGATGAGAGTATTGCCAGTTTCTTCTTACGTCTAGATGATATTGTAAATTGAATGAGAAATTTAGGTGAAACCATAACTGATACTACTCTGGTGGAAAAAGTATTAAGATCTTTGACTTCAAAATTTGAATCTAAAGTGTCTGCTATTGAAGAAAAGAAAGATCTACAAACTCTGACTATTGTTCAACTACATGGTATTCTGACTGCTTTTGAAATGAGAAAAGGAGGTCCCTCTCAAATCAGAGAAGCTGGTTTTAAGGCATGTTAAAAAGAAAAGGAAGTTGTCAAAGAATCAAATTATATATCAGAAGAAGAAGACAAAACTTTTGTGAGAAGACTCCAACTAGGAACTAGAAGATTCAAAGGTAATCTTCCCTTCAAGTGTTTTACGTGTGGAAGAGTTGGTCATTATGCTGCTAAATGTCCTTGTGAAGAAAATCATGGTAAAGGGAAACAATTTGAAAAGGGAAAGATTTATTATACAAATGAAGATAATGATGAAGTGTCAAATGAGGATGAAGAAGGTTCTGATCATGATCTGCAAGTGCTCATGGCATCTACTTTGGAAGATGATAATTTCACAAAAGAAAGGGATCTGATTGGTAAAGAATTGCATAAAACAAGAAAGAAGGGTTTCTTTCATGGATGTTGTTTCTATTGTAACTCATTTGGTCATAACGCCACTGATTGCAGGATAAGTATGATGAACAGATCTGATAAATTGGAGAATTTCCAGCACACTATAAGAAATCACAAGCAAAGTTGGAAAAAGAAGAGGCACCGGTCAAACACGTAGGGAATATTGACCCTACTGCAGTCATCCGCTTCTAAAAGCTTACTTCTCTTAATGACTGCAGGAGTGATGTGAGATACATTATAGGGATTAGTAATGTATCGTCACAGGGGAGAAATGTATGATGATTCTCATGGTTGGTTTGGTTGTTCTGGGTATGTTTATTTTTGACAGAGCATCTGATGTGAAGAAGACAGGTACATGTGGTACAATTTCAAGGGGAGATGAAGGAATGTGAAAGTTTCCATATTTCACTTTACATACACGAGTTTGATGAACCAAAGCTGCGTATACACGTGAGTTCTAGTGGAGACAGACACATATGCACTTATGATAAGAAAATTAGTTTGATAGCTGAAGATCAGGAGCACAGGTTCAGGGGGAGCATTAGTCTAACTACTAATGACTGTATTATTGGCACTGTATCTGCTTATTTCTCAGTTCTAAATGATGATGACATGGTACATGGTTTATTATGATGAGATTATGGATGAGCCTCGATTTCTTTTTGCTGAAGAGTATTTTTTTTGTTTTTCACACATGGATAAGATGGAAGTCTTGTGGTTCAGAGATAAGGATAAATCATGCAGAGTTTGTTGCTGGTTGAGACCTCTTTTAATTCTTACACATGTTACATCATGATCATGATAAATCTTGAAGATCTTGGTGATATCAGATCACATGGATGATTGCTTGACACGTATTGTTTATTGTAGAAGTTGTCCTGGTATGATAATACCTATTGGGAAGAATATGTTGATGTTGCAAAGAGTCTGAAGGCTTGGTTACTAATGTGCTTATGATACAACCATTGGATGACACTTGAAGACACAAATACCTTGTCCTATCTGTCTACTCTCATATATTCCAGGGAAGTATTCAACTATCTCAGAAAGAAGCTGAAAATAGTCTCTGCCTCACATAGGATCAGATCTAGTTAAAATGCAGAAGATGGAATTGGATACGTGGATTTCCTGAAACACAGTCATGTATATACGCGAGTTTCTACACAGAAAACCGCGTATGGGTGGTTGCTGACAATTTTTCTGAGTCAGCATTTTTCAGCACAACTGCAGTGCTATTTGGTACCTCTGATGGTGTTCCAATTCATATATTTCTATTTCATTCTATGATATTGGGTGAATATACCTTGATGACTTGCTATTGAAAGCGTTCAGGTTGCACAAGCTAAGGAGGAGCTTTGGTCACATGGAAAGGATGCATTGGATGCACATATTCAGGGGGAGCATTAGCCTCGCTGAGAATAATGCATTGTTGGCATTATGATGGTTTTGAATTATGATCTCTCTCTTGAGATCCTTTTGTCCTAGTTATAAAGAGTCATATTTGTAATTTGATGGAAAGGTCATGTTGAGACCTATGATGTAAAATTGTAATATTCAGTCATGTAAGGACTTGTTCAAATTTGTAAACCCACTTGGTTGGGTAGTTGAGTCAAAATGTGTAAACCCACTTGGTTGGGTATGTAAATCCACTTGGTTGGATCTTTGATGTAAGTATGAGTCCTTGGTGATAGGGAGATCATAGAGTCATGTACTTCATTGAAAAATATGTTTGAACATTCAGCATGAACTCAGGGGGAGCATGGTAACTTCAGTGCACATCAGATTTGCAGAGCGCTTCCGTCTACATGAGGAGAAAAAAAACCTTGTTTTGGTTTTATTTCACCCTTTGCCCTTGATGTCAAAGGGGGAGAGTAACATGGTGTTTGAATAAGAGGAGAGTAACATGGTTATTGTATAATGATGATAATCAATGTATCTATCTGTTGTGATGCTCAAACACCATCATGGTTGCCATCAAGTCCAAAGGGGGAGATTGTTGGCAATATGATGCAGCGTGTTCTCCTTGATGGCAACCCACTTGATGAAGATGATGGCAACCTACTTGATGAAGTTGTTCTTAATGCTTGATGAGTTTATTAATGATGTAAATCTGATGTTTTACAAGTATTTCAGAAGTAGCAGAAGGAAAGAATTCAGTCTGTGCTAGAACAATGATGAAAAGTGTATGTCACAAGGCATATGTGGGTTTGCTTAGGAGAAGTAGCGTATGCACGCGAGAAAGTACATGCCAAGTCACATATGCTCATTTGCGCTCTAAATGTGTAAAACCAGGGGTTACTACCATGGTATTGACCCATTGTATTGAGCGTTGGATTGTTTATGTGATCCCGTATAATAATACCATTGGAAGTTATGTGGTTTTGACTCATGGTATTGATAAAGGGTAACCCTATATAAGGAGAAGAAAATCATTGTGCAAAGGGTGCGCAAGATGTTTGGGTTTTAATGAATACTTCTCTTTGAAGTATATTTGTATGGAATGGGTAACAGTTGAATGATAGATATGAATTCATAATGCACCAATGAAGGAATGATAAAGAAGGGTATCTAGATCTGAAATGTATTTGTATTTTCTAGATCTGTTTATGGAATGAGATGAGGCGAACATGTATCTGAAGTGAAGGGTAAAATCTGAGCTATGCATCTATTCTGAAGAATTGAATTGCCCTAAAATGTCTAAAGATCTATACGCTTGTTTGAAACAAAGGAAGCACATATATATATGCGGGTTTGATTAAGCGAAAGCGTGTATGGGTTGTGAAATTAGTTCTGTAATATGTGCAAAATTATACACGGGTTTATATGAATGGAAGCACGTATATATGCCGGATCAGTGAAAGGAAAGTGGGTATGAAAACTAGGGTTTTCTGAAGTATGAAGTATGAAATGTCTGATCTATTCTGCTGCTGTGGTACTGCTATCTGTTGATGATGTATAATTGAACTCAAATGTGTAGAGTGGGTCCAGTTTCAAAATTGATGAAACGTGGTCCATGGTGGTGCTGAGGGTTGTAGCCTTTAGTCAGGGGGTTGTAGCTCCCTTCCAGGTGAGGCTGGTAAACGAGAGCAGGGGGTTGTAGCTCCCTTCCAGGAGAGGCTGGTAAACAAGAGCAGGGGGTTGTAGCTCCCTTCTAGGAGAGACTGGTAAACGAGCGCAGGTGGGTGCCTGCGTACTGGTATGAGTCTATGGCAGTACATAAGTTGTAAGATGTTTTCTTTATAATAAAATATTGAAGGCTAAGACAACAGCAGTGGTGGTTTTCTTCCAACTTGGGTTTCCACCTAAAATCTTGGTGTTCATGTGTGATGGTTTATTCTTTTATTACTTCACATGCTTACTATTAACTTAACATGAGATGAATGAATGTTGCAAAGAACTAATTTAAGAATTATCTAGATATTTAGATCTCTGTTCATACGCGAGTTTTATGAAGGATATCCGCGTGTAAATGCTAGTTTCATTCAGCAAAGTAGCGTATGGGTTTTAGTGAGTGGAAAAGTAAAAAATTTTGAGTAAGTCCTAAATACTGATTCACCCCCCCCCCCCCTCTCAATATTTTTCCCAACAAGGAGCAGTTTGCAGACATTCTGACCAAGCCATTGGGGCAGCAGAGTTTTGAGTTTTTAAGGAAATGTCTGGGTATGATTGATAACCCAGCAGTTGAAAGTAAGGGGGAGTGTTGAAATGTTACCTTCAACACTGGTTGTGTAGAGCCGCTTTCTATTTTTTATCTCCAGGTTCTTCATACTCAAACCACCTTCTAAAATGGTGAAAAATCAATTTGTTTTGAAAACCCCATACAGTCCTTTGGCAGTTTTTTGACAGAGCCTCTGTACATTGATAAAACAGAGCTCTCGTATTGTCCTTTGAAAATAGAGTGGTCTATTTTGAAAACAAAGTTATTTTTAAATAACACAGGAGCATTTAATTTCAGAACATTGGAGAGTTCGTTTGAAGAACCATGGTCCCCAACGCCAAGTCAACTGTCATGTCAGCAGACACATGGCAACAACTGTTGGAGCAAGTTTTGTTTGGTTGTTCACGCAGTTGAGAAATCTGGATCGGAAATATTTTAGGGTGGATTTGATTTGGATTTCGGGTCACAAAGCCGCTCGCGTCAGCGGGCCCAAACTAGACCCGATAAAGTTTATAGGACAAATTTAATTGGGATTTCGCGTCACATTTCAGCTAACGTCAGCGCCCAAATTTGTAATCTGAAATCGCCCAGCTCAATATGTTTTAATTTATCGTTGAAGTCCGGGCGGAGGATCGATTAAAGTTTTGTTTTTGATATGGTTTGTTTAAACGTTTTATTATGTGGGCCCTGACATAGTCATATATTATCGACGAATATAATATATATATTATAAATGATATGTTTATACTATATATATATATATATTGTTTTTGTTTAAATTTTTTTGTTATGTGCGAAGTAAAAGGCCCGAGAGGAACATGATTTACAACGTAAGTTTTTACACAACAGTAGTGTAATTTCATGCATAGAAGTGCATAGTTTTTAGAGACAGAGTATTTTATTTTTCTGTGTGTGAGACAGAGAAGAATTTGAGAGCACTATGTTTATGCAGTAGTCTTGTTTTTTTGTAAATCCCTATGACAGAGAAAGAAAGTTTTTGTAATAGTTTATAGTGAATGAAATAGAAATTTTTCAAAGTACTGAACTCTGTCTCCTGTCAATAAATTTTTTTAATTTCTCTGTGTTAAAGAGGAGAGTATAACTCTCTCCATTGTTGTTTTGAAATTTTCAAATATTCCAACAGTTCCACCCTGCCTGTTGCAAATTGCTCATTTTTTTCACTTAGTTTAGATACTGGATGGTATCACTAGCTTCAAACTAGAGTGCCTTCAAAGCCAACAATAATCCCACTTCGGCAAAAATAAAAAATATAGCCTTCAGTTCAACTTAATATGCTAAGGTGCATCAATACACAACGTTGATATTGATAAGTCACTCTGAATCAATACATAACATGATGAGAAAATCATTGATAATTGTGCATCAATCCATAAGGTGGAAATAGAATTATAATAGCAAATAATTGATATATGACATGATAGAAATATACAACAATATCTGTGTTACAACAAACTTAAAACCATACCTACAAATAGACTAGGGCAAAGTCGGTAAGCAAGAGGTGAGAAATACAATAGCATAACCTGCTTTATATAGAAGCAGGCAAATGACATGATCAATCATGCCAAGCCCAGCCCATGGTCAGTAGGATGGCATAGATCCACGATCCATTTATTCGTGCAATACGGTAGACATGTTATCTTTTTCAGCCAAAAAAATTCTCCGCCCTCTTTACAGATGTAGCAACTCCAACTTAGGGCACTTGAGTTATTCCTTTTCAACGAAGGAAAAAAAATAAAATTGGCACTCTCTACAGGGACTAGTTATTCATTTTCAACAAAAAATTACCGAAAGTACCTTTGCCCTATCTACAGATGTAAAGACTAGCATTCATGCAATTGGGCAGATGATTTATTTCTCTTCAGCCCAAACAAAATTAAAGTGAAAAGATAGCCAAATTTTTTACTGCATATGTAAGGAATCACATTCTTGCAATTGGGTAGATGAGTTATTCCTCTTCAGCCCAAAAAAATCATAAAAGTGAAAATATGCCAGCTCTTTTACTCTGCTTCGGCCCAAAAAAATCATAAGAGTGAAAAAGGATGCCAGCTCTTTTACTTTAAAAAAATTAATGGGCCTACACTTTTCTAGAGAGAGTGACTAATCACTACATTATTTGAAGTAAATAATATGATGAAAATAATACACATGCACTTTTCAATCGACAACTAATCACTATATTACTTAAAAAAATATTTTACATTGAGTTATAGTAGATGAGTTATTGTTATTTTCTCATATTTTAAGGTGGGTTGCATTAGAACATTGCCGATGTCATTTAATTCGTTGAAAACTCAGCAAAGCTGAATGAATGAAGGCACCTCAATTAATTGAGGGAGTAAGAATTTGGAGCACAGTGCTTATATTTACTTTTAGCATGGGACCCTTTTCTTATTCTTTTATTTTTATCATGGGACTCTCCTCTTGCAGTGATTTTTTTAGCATAATTTTGCATGCAGCCCTAATATTCTTTTGTGTCTTTTTTATCATAATCTTGGATGTGAATCCAGGTATCACCTGTCATTGTATATTCTCTAAGGAAAATTAGTGTATTTTATGCCTTATGTTGGAATATAATTCCAAATGTTGCTCTCAGATGCACTATAGCAAGTTTAGTTGCTGATGGAAATTTGAAGGATGGACGACAGGAGCAAATCTTAAAGTCTAAACTTCACGCAACTAGTCTCCTCCACACTTAACTATTCGCCCACCAGAAATAAATTCTGCACCAACCAGTTTGACATACCACATTTTGATTTGATTGCTAATACCATTCTGGGAGGTAGCAAGGATGGGCAGCAAAGTAGGGAGATGACCCACCTGAATGAGTGATGTCATCTCCTCTCTAAACCCACCAAAGTAATTCTGGGGGTAGCAGACTTGAGTAGCCAAGGGGGAAGATGAGCCCACTGAATATGGAATGTTTGTTTTAAATTTTTTGATTTAATGTTTTTTTTATTTGCTACATATGTTTTATTTTTTACTTTGGGTTAATTTTTATTTTACTGCGGTACATTGTTTTTTAACTTTGGTTAAATATATTTTGATATATCTATCTATCTATCTATCTATCTATCTATCTATCTATCTATCTATATATATATATATATATATATATATATATATATATAATGTAATATGCCGTGAGTGCATTAGAGTGGATTGTGCATTGTAATTTTTGTCCAAAGGCAGAAAAGGAAAAACAGAGAGACAAAAGAAAAAGACAGAGCAGCAAGTTGTGTTTTGCAGCAGTGTATGCCAAAGGAGAAGAACGTTGTGTGAGTAGGAGCATATGTCAGAAGAGCAGAGTTGTGTTTGTGTAGCAGATGTAATATTTTTTTTGTTTGTTGTTGTGAATCCAGAACACAAAAGTTCTAAAGAAGACTGTCATTTTGTAATAGTTTTTAAGTTTAATAGAAACAGAGTTTTTACTCCATCTGCCTCTCTGTGTATGAATTTTTTTTAATCTCTATGTTGTAGAGGAGGAATTATATTTTCCTCTCTATTGTTCAGAATTATTTAGAAATTTCAACATGGTATCAGAGCTAGTCCAAGCTCTTTGAATTTTTTCAAAGAAGCTGAAGGAAGGAGTTGTTGAAGCAGTTCTCGAGTAGAGTGAAGGTTCAACAAAGAAAAGCCAGGTATTTATCAAAAAAAAAGTTTATTGTTTGTTGTTAAGATTGCAATTCAGAGAGCTATAGAAGAGAAGTCTCAAGAGTTTTAGAGATAGAGTTTATTTCTCAGCAGAGAGACAGTTTGTTTAAAAACATAGTCAAGTTTTTATTACATAGTTCAGAAAGCTAACCATGGTAGGAACCAGCACAAGCATGAGCATAGAAAATACTCAACTCCCAAAGTTCAATGGGAAGAACTATGACTATTGGGAAATCACCATGAGAGCCTCGTTTTCCTCTCAAGATCTATGGGAGCTCATTGAAGATGGTTTAGAAGAACTAGCAGATGAGAAAGCATTTAATGCCTTAACACAGGTAGAGAAGGATTTAATGAAGAGCGATAGAAAGAAGGACTCAAAAACCCTCTTCTATCTCTATCAAGCAGTGCATGAAAGTGTATTCTCAAGGATAGCAGTAGCTAAGAGGTTCAAGGATGCATGGGATACTCTCCAGACAACCTACCAAGGTATGGAGAAGGTAAAGACAACAAAGCTTCAATTAATGAGAAGGGATTTTGATGTTATTTGCATCAAGGAGTCTGATACAGTAGACTCATTCTTTACTCTATTGATTAGGTTGGTTACATAAATTAGATATCATCGAGAGACAGTAGAAGAGAAAATAATAGTGGAGAAAGTATTGAGGAGCTTACCCTCAAGGTTTTATGTGATAGTCACAACCACTAAAGAGACAAAGGATCTCTCAAAGTTTACAGTTGATGAGCTTCATGCATCATTGATGACACATAAACAAAGATTGAGCACAACATCAGACTCATCTTTGGATCATGCCTTCAAGACCCAAATGTCCTTTGGAAGAGAAAGAGGTCAAGGCAGAGGAAACTATAGAGGAAAAGGTAGAAGAAAAAGCTAGAACCGATGAGGAAGAAACAACCCTATAAATACTCATGGAAGGGGCAACAACCAAAATTAGAACAAAGGCTAAGGAAACAGCCAACAAGGTGGAAAAAATCAAGCACATGGACAAAGGTATGATAAATCCCAAGTCCAATTTCATTACTGTAAACAATAGGGTCATTATTCCAATGAATATAGGAAGAAACAAAGTGACATGGGTAATAGACCTAGTGCTAATTTTACTAAAGAAAATATCAGTCAAGAGAAGTTGTTTTTAGCTTGTAATATGGCTGAAGAAAAGAATGAATATATATGGTTTCTAGATTCAGGATGTAGCAACCATATGTGTTGGAACACCTAATCCTAAATGGGTAGGTGTGGAATATGAAAAGTCACAATGGATTCCAAGTGACCTTGGAATGTGAAACCAAGAGTCACACCATTGTACTATAAATGTACATCTTTGTATAATGGAAAATAAGAAAGCCTCACGCTTATCCTTCATTGTGTTGAGTCTCTTGTGTGTGTGTGTTATTCTTCCTCATACACCATGTGTGTGCTTCAACATGGTGTTTAACATGGTATCAGAGCGGGCGATTTCTGGCCCTGCTCCAAATTGAGTGGGCCATTTGTGTTTATGGCCTTGCATATCTGCAAAAATTCTTGGCATTTTTGCAGCACTCAGAAATTGGGAGCAGCACTGCACATCTGAAGCACTCAGAGATTTCTGCAGCAGTGATTTTGCAGCATTCAGAAGTGTTTTGAAGAAGGAGCAGCATTCAGAAGAAGGAGCAGCATTCAGAAGAAAGAGCAGCATTCAGAATTTGAAGAAGAAGAAGCATTCAGAAATTGGTTTTGAAGAGACGCAACCTTGTGCATCTGAAGGTTTTCTCACTGTTTATTTCTTCCTGCAATCTCTGCATTTTAAATTCTACATTTAAAGATCTGCTGGATACTATTTAAATTGGATTTCTGAACAAGTTTCTGGGTTTTTACTGGAAATATTTCTGAGTTTTCATTAGAAGATTTCTGAGAATTCTGAGTTTTTCTGCTGCTATATGGCCCTCAGCAATTTTTGAAGAAAAGTTCTGAGTTTTTTGAAGTAAAAATTTCTGAGTTCTTCCATTGAAAATATTTTCTGGTGCTGGGTTATTGGAAAAATTTCTGGGTTTCTCTGCTCCTGGAAAAATTCTACTGCTGCCTTCATTTCTGCATTTTGTCCATTCTGCTGTGTATTCAAAAGAAATTTCCTGCTGCTGCTTTAAAGTCTGGAGTCTCAGTGTTGCTCCTCTACTGCTGAAAAAAAATACTCTGCCCTCTATTCTCTGGTGTTTTACCATTAAAAATAAAAAATAAAAAAAAAACCTCTACAACCCACTCAAAATCTGCTACAGCACTTGCTCATACACTTACCCTCTCAACGCTCTGCACTCGCTCACTCCCACGAATCCCATCTCCCCACGAACTGTCACTCTCACCACTAAAATACAATCCCCACCTACAAGGCCGGCCCCTCCAACTCTCTTCCCAACCCGCCTATCGCTCCCCTCCTGTCACAATCTGCACACTCGCCAGCACCCTGCCCTCATCTCTCGGCGCACACCCTGCAGCTTCCTCACCATACGCACTCCCCTATCTAGCTACAACACCAGCGCTCATCTGCTTCCCCACTATGCCCTAACCCACACAGCAATACGCTCACGCAGCAACGCTCCTCATAACCCGAGCCCATACGCTCCGCCCCTTCCCACTCTTATTACTCCGCCCCTCCCTTCTGCATATGCTACCCACGGCTCTCTTGCATCGAACGCCCCTTCACCCTTCAACGCATCTACACTACGCGGGCTCTCCCACAGTATCTCCCGCCGCCCTCCCAAACCTGCTACTCACACCTCCACCTGCTCCCTCCTTGCCCGACCCCTCGGCATTTTGGCCTTCCCCTTCCCACTCGCTATTACACTATTCCATATTTCATTTTTAAAATTTTTTAAATTAACTCCACCCCCTCTTTCAAAAAAAAATCAATGTTGTATTTTAATTCGACTTTTTAATAGCGCCCCGTCCCTACCTCCCCCCTCCATATAATAAATATTAACTAATAGTCTTCTTCACCTATTTAAAAAAAATTAAAATTAAAAAAAAAAAAAATTTCCCATTCCATTTTAACATTTCCCCTTCCCTTTTAATTTCCTTCCCTACACATTTTCATAAATTTCCCTCCCCTCCCATTTCATATAATAAATTCCCTTCCATTTTTAAAATATTTTCCATTTTTAATTAATTTTTAATTAATTAAAAAAAAAAAAAAAAACAGCAGAGAGAGAGAAAAGACATTGGAGAAAGAAAGAAAGATTTGAACAGCAGAAAATGGAAAATGGCATATGAGGAGCACATAGACTGAAATTTGCAGATTTGACATTGATAAAAGATTGATTTTTTTGAAGAATTGACATTTGAAGACAGTTTGCCATCATTGAAAACAACTCTTTGAAGGAAAATTCAGCTGCCTCAAAGGCTTCTTGCGCATTGTTTTTGATGCACATTTTTGCAGAGATATGTATTGAGCTGACATTGTATTGTGAGCAGACATTGCTTCTTCATAGTTGCAATCAGTGCTTGAGTTGTTGGATTGTTGATTGCCCTCCATCATTTGAGGAGCACACCTTGTACTTTGAGATTTCCATAGTTGGAAATTCCTTGGAGTCATTTGTATTTGTTGAATCACATTGTAACCGGGTGCATTTTCGGTTGAAGCCGACACCCTTTCATTCATTTTTGAGCCTAAGTTGTTGAAATGGCCAAAATCAATGAGGCATTAGTGTTGTTGAATGACCTCATTCATTCAAATGTTGATGACATGATAAAAATGAGCAAAGATGCTCTTTGTAATATTCAGAGTTGTTTACAAGATGCACATGAGAAGATTGAGTTTTTGCAGTTGGAATCTCAGCTCCAACAAGATGAACTTCAGCAAAAGAGTCACCATTCTGAACCTGTTTCTATTCAGAAGATTGTGAAGGACTCTCATCAGAAGAAAGAAGATAAAGTTTCAGTTGATTCACATTCAGTTCCTTGTACTAGAGCAGATGTACATGCAGATGCAACCGCTCAGCCTGCACTTCCTAAGCCCATCATCAGACCTTGGGAAGAGCTTGTCCATAAAAAGCACAGAACTGGTCTTGGATATGACAAGGATGTGTCCTTTCATATTCCAGACTACACCAAGCCCATCATATTTCAGAGTGCCAGATTCATGTATGACAGTTCACCTGCAGCTGTTCCAGATCCTGTTCCACAACAACATCAGATCGTAAAATGCCAACACTGTGATCGAGTTGGCCATATGAAAGATCACTGTTTTGATCTTCATCCATGCAAGCACTGTGGTCGGCACACCCATTCTTCAGACACAAGCCTCCTGCAAGAACCAAGATTCATCTTGGATGGATCGCTTCTTGGCAATGGGCATCAGCAGCCAAGAAGATGTTTAAGACACATGTTAGAACTTGTTCATGGATATTGAGCAAACTTGCAGTTGATTTTTCGCCATCATCTCACCTTGTCCCTGACAGGGGGGAAAATGGTGGTCATGTACAAGCTTCGACGACAGATCAAGCGAGCCTGAGCCACAATCTCTCATTCCATGTTCAGAGTTGTAGCTAGCAGTTCAAGTGAGCCTGAGCCACAATTCGTCATTCTGGATTCAGAGATGTAGCCAGAGATACGGATGCCCATGAGCATACCTCGGTTGGTGGATAACCTAAAACCATCATCTTTGGTTGGTGGATAACCTAAAACCATCATTTTCGGTTGGTGGATAACCTAAAACCATCATCTTCGGTTGGTGGATAACCTAAAACCATCATTTTCGGTTGGTGGATAACCTAAAACCATCATCTTTGGTTGGTGGACAACCTAAAACCACCACAGGTAGTAGACCTCCCTTCTTTTAGGTCGAAGGTCTCCCTTTTTTATGAGGGACAATTCCTCTAGTAGAAGCCTTCAGCTTCTTGCCAGTTTTGGAAGAGTTCCGGGAACTGCAACAAGTTTTGCGTTCCAGTGTTTGTGGTCATCCTAAAACCACCTTTTTTTCCAACATTTCAGAGAGTTGATTCAGCCAAGTGCTGCCATGTATACTTTGCAGATTTGTATTACAACTCTTTTCTTGGACTCACACATACCCCTTCGGATTAAGGGGGGATGTTGGAACACCTAATCCTACATGGGTAGGTGTGGAATGCGAAAAGTCACAATGGAGTTCAAGTGACCTTGGAATGTGAAACCAAGAGTCACACCATTGTACTATAAATGTACATCTTTGTATAATGGAAAATAAGAAAGCCTCACGCTTATCCTTCATTGTGTTGAGTCTCTTGTGTGTGTGTGTTATTCTTTCTCATACACCATGTGTGTGCTTCAACATGGTGTTTAACAATATGAATAGAAACACTTCCATGTTTTCCATGATTGATGAAAATGTAAAGTCTCAAGTAACATTGGGGACAGAGAGTAAAGTCTCTGTCATGGGAAAAGGCAGAGTGAGTGTCTTTGTTGGTCGGATAAATCAATCTTGCGGACAAGATCGATCTCCCTAGTGTCATACGAAAATCTAGCAACAAAAGAACAACTAAGTTTATCTTTATCTAAATATATTCTTTTTACAAGTAAATGCTACAAAGGTGTCGATCCTACCTTAGATCCAAACGCTTATTTGCAATCGTAATTCTTCTGTCACATCGGTAGTTCTTCCGTCGCAACAATATTTCTTCCGTCGCTTGAAAGTGTCGTCTTTAAAGACCTGCAATCACAAACAAGAAAATATTAAATAACACCTATATAACAAATAATTATAAAACATACCTATCATAGTGATCAAGGAATCTATGAAATAAACGATCAAACGATAGCTTATTGAAATAAACAATCGAACGACAATTTATTGGGAAAAACAAACTTGATTGTATTAACTTTGAAATAATAGAAGAACCTTACAACCTTAGCCTTGATGTTGAGCAGGCCTTCTCGGGGTCCAAAGCAAGAGTTTCCTCTACTTTGATAAGCCTTGCACTCTTCCTCTAAGAGCACATATAGGTATGTGATCTTTCCTCGCAAAAGCTCAGCTGAAAGGAGTCTAAATCTCAATAGCACTTCACCTCAGTCACACACTAAATCTTGAACTCCCTTTGAGGCTACCCAATGCCTATTTTTATAGAGTAGATAAGGAGGTTAGGGTTCCACCTATGAAGGGATAGAATCCTCCTTCAAAGGGATAGGCTCCTCACATCAAGGGGTTAGCTCCTTAAAATATGGGAAGCATGAACCTTACAAGAGCATACTCACCCCCAAAAAATCTCATCCAGAAGCATCTAGAATTGACCAAAAGATAACTTTTTTACTTTGGCTTCTCACCCTTTTGACTTTTAAGGGGGTACACAGGCATTACATAGAGAAACTGCATTCTAGAATGTATTTTTGCTTCACATTACCTATGTACCCCAGCCAGGAATGCAGGTAAGCTTCATGTTACCTATGTACGCAGGGTTTTGGAGCTTTTTAGGGTTTTTTCTCCTATTTAAGGTCTTGACATGAGGAGCAGAGGTTGTAAGACTTGTAGAGGAGGTAAGTATGAGTGACAATGACCTCATACAGTTAGCAAAATGTCAAGGTGATAGTTTTTAGTGCAACAGATTGCCCCCTAAAGTGCAAAGTCTAGAATAGATGAAGATGAAGTATGTCATATATGAAGAGTGAAGTACCTTATCATTTCAAGGATCATCCTGTGGACACCCTAGTCGGAACCTGTAAAAACATTCAATGCAAAACATATATATGTAAAAATATCATGGTCGAGGTAAGCATTCCCATACTCAGATCAAAACTAACTAGAAAACTGATTTAAACTGTTCTGATATAGGAATGATTTTCAATACATCAATAATATAGACATGTGTAGACATAGTATGGATGCAGCCATCTGTTTATGAATAGTCCACTTTATAAATGAATAACAAAATTCCTCGTAGCCTGGATGGTAGAAACTAGATCCAAGGTCTTGATTTCTGCTTCCCGAACTAGTATGATTCTATCCATGTCAATGAATGTGTCGAAGTCGAACATGGTAGAAACCACTTGATTACCAGTCAATAATGTGAACTGTTAACAAGTGTGAGAGTAACCACTAGTAATGTTAATGGTCCTCAAAGTATTCAATAGAATCTATGAAATGTGAATGAATGAGCTAAAGTCTAACATGTCACGGAATCATTCAATCGAAGGTCAATGATGCAACCTATCATCGAAGGTGAGAAACCTGCCACTGACGCATGCAGATTCCAAGGTACTGATGATTTCTAGATTGATTTCCTAGATAATGAGATGTCGTCGATAGAAAGTGATTCGTCATAGGCAAGGCTACAACATGAAATCATAGATCAAGTTTTGAAGAAATATATTGGCAAGGACTCACTCAGGGATGGTCAAAATGGAAGACAAATATTTTGCAGATGAATGGTTTGTTTAAATTGTCCTCTTGAACATATAATGACACTGCAGATGGCTTGGTGACAATTGACCCAAAGCTAATACCCAAAAACTGGTTGAAGACTTTCAATATGGTTTGATTAACTATTAGGCAAAGCATTTTACCAACCTAGGTGAATAAAAGTGTCATGTTCAAGAGTGGTTAACAACTTTCCGAAAATAAAAATGTAACAAACAGGTTCGTTTTTCTCTCTTTTCCCCCACCATTTCTGGCAAGTACCTCTTTATTTTTGACAAGCTTGAGGAGGATAACATTTTCTTGTTTATAAGCTCATCCTTCAGATGAGTCCAACTTAGTTTAAAATTTGAACACTAAGAAGGAGTGGTTCATTCCTGTTTAAAATTGAACAAGTCCTTTACTGTTAAATTTTAACGAGTCCAGTATAGGAGGAACTCCGTGTTTTTCAATTTTAGGGAGTCAGAAGAAAAAACTTAAGAAAACTCCATGGGTGTACTTTTTTGTAAATTTAGTCTCTCGAGCCCGAAAAAGGATAAAATAATGCATGAGAGAACTCTATTGACCGTAATTAGTCAACGTATACCTTTTTCGTAAATAGTCCATTTCAGTCTGTAAAAGGGGTAAACTTATATTGAAGGGACGGTCATTCATTTACTTTAACGAGTTAGAATAGTCAAGTACTCGACAATATTTTCATTTTAGAGAGTTTGAAAAGGGCTTAAAATAGAACTCCAGGGTTTCGTTTTTTTGTAAGTTTTAACGAGTTCAAAAAAGGGATAAAAATATACTCTTGTAGCCGAATTTCAATTTAATTTACGAGCAGGAAAAGACGAAAAGAACTTGGCATTTTCGTGTGCTTTATGAGAATGAAAGATAGAAAAATAATCTTGGGATTTTCATGATTTTAACGAGTCTTGAAAATAACCAAAATTGACTCAAGATAGGTTTAAATTTTACAAAAGCTTGAAACAGAGAAAAACTATGCTTCAGAGTTGTTTCATTTTTACACAAGCTTGAAATAGAGAGAAAACTGTGCTTGATGCCCACTAAGCGTAACTGCTAGAGCGCATGCACCCCTAGCTTCATTTCATTCAACTAAGTACACTGCTAGTAATTAATAGCTGGATGGAATGAATGTTCATTTATGAGATCCTATGAAAGAACCGACCTAAAACTATAAGAAAATTATGCAAAAAACTGAAATAACTAACCTAAATATATGACTTAACATTTACGAGATCTAGTCAAAGACTCAACTCAATTAGGGGAGGATTTGTTTCATTTTTTAACGAGCTTGACACAGGAAAAGAACTATGCTCATGGCAACGTGTTTCATTTTTTAACGAGGTTGACACAGTAAAAGGAACTTTCCTCTTTATAAATTGATTCATTTTTAACGAGGTTGACACAGTAAAAGGAAGTTTCCTCATACCTGATTCATTTTTTTATGAGGTTGACTCAGTAATAGGAACCATCCTCAGAAACTACTTATTTCTAATCTATTAATCTACTCTCTACAATATACCTACTGATTCATTTTTTAATGAGGTTGACACAGGAAAAGAACTATCCTCGTACCTGATTCATTTTGTAACGAGGTTGACTCATTAACAAGAACTATCCTCTAAACTAACTGATTCATTTTTTAATGAGGTTGACATAGTAAAAGGAACTTTCACCACACTCACTAATTCATTTTTTAACAAGTTTGACACACTAAAAGGAGCTCTCCTCATGGGCCACTGATTCATTTTTTAACGAGGTTGACAGAGTAAAACGAACTATCCTCAGAACTAACTGATTCATTTTTTAATGAGGTTGACATAGTAAAATAACTGTCCTTATACCTAATTCATTTTTTAACGAGGTTGACACATGAAAAGAGCTTTTCTCTTGGAAACTTGTTTCATTTTTTTAATGAGCTTGACACAAGAAAAGGAACTATGCTCTCGACTAACTGATTCATTTTTTAATGAAGTTGACACAGTAAAAGGAACTATCCTCACACTGATTGATTCATTTTTTAACGAGGTTGACAGAGTAAAAGGAACTATCCTCGGGCCACTGATTCATTTTTTAATGAGGTTGACACAGTAAAAGGAACTATCCTCAGTGACTTTATCATGGCTTCCAACTAGAAGAAACACATGTCAATGGACACACCTTGATCATGGCTTCCAAGAGGTCTTCATCAGAAGGAAGAATAGTTCTCTGGAAGGAACACATGTCAACGGACTCAAAAGGGATAAGAACATCACGTTCAAATAATCCCATAGATTTTTCCATGTCAATTACCAGATCTAAGTCAAAGGAAGATGTGAAAACAGTGAGAGGCTCACTTTCATTGGTAATTGAAAACATGGGACTAGTTGCCACATAATTAACCCGTGGGGGGATAGATACCACATTAGAATTAGGAACATTTAGGGGTGTCATATTATTGGTAGTTGAAACAAGACTAGGGAATGAAAGCTGGTCTACAGTCATAATATTTCCATTGTGAGGGAAAGACATCATGCGAAAGTGTGTCGATACTACAGCTTTCATTGCATAGACATAGTCTCGCCCAAGAAGTAAATTGAAATCCAAGGGGCCTCGAACTACCATAAGATCAATACAGACAGTTTTACCTTCAAAAGTAATAGAAAACTTAGGATGGATCCCTAAAGGTTCACTAATGGTTCTGTTAAAAGCTTTCAGATTCTGCGTAATAGGAACAAGCTGAGAGGAACCCAATGCTTTCCAAGCAGTTGAGGATAAAATAATAAGAGAAGCACCTCCATCTACCTATGTGCAGTGTATGTCCCTAGCACCAAACTTCACAATGATTTGGAAAGGGATGGAGGAAGGAAGACGAGGTTCTTTCAGTCTATTCCAATCAAAGGAAAAGACCCCAGTACTTGGAGTGGGTTATGTAGAAACAATTGAAATGCCCCCTAGCATAGAAGAATCTAATGGAACAAGAAGAACCTGAGCAGCATGAAGTTCACTCTCTATAGGGAGAATGGGATCGACCGAATGTGAAATAGAATCAACCACTTTATCAACTAATGGATCATAAACCTGAGTAATATGAGTTTCACTCTCCAATGGAAGAGTGGGATCGACTGTACTTGAAATTAGATCAATCACTCTGTTAGTTGATGGTAGGTTGGGAGAAATTTTACGATAACCAGTTGGAAATTCTTGATGTGGAATAGTAAGGTTTTGAGGGAAAATGTGACTTTGATGACTCCCTTTGCATAACTTACAAGGAAACCTAACTTTACCATTTTTCCTAGGAACTTGACTATCACTGGTTGATGGATCAACAGAAATTTGATGAGATTTTTCTAACCATACTTCCAAAACCTTTGGAATATCGGGACAATTGATAAGGAAGTGGTCAACCCTACAAAGCCTGCAAGGGTATTTGGGTTTATGATGCATGTTGGAGGTTTCCTCAACACTACTAACGTTTACATCCATGGTTGGTTGGTTGAATTATTTCTTATCTTGCTTCTTCTTCTTCTTCTTCCCTTTCTTATTCTTCTTAGCCACCTAGTTACTAGCGTCAAGGCTTTTACCAAGCGAAGATGAAGAAATGGAGGAAGAAATATTAGGCGAAGAAGGTAAAGGGTCAATAGAAGGTTGGTGATGTTGAGATGATTTACTCTGTTGAAGTGAAGCATCCAGTTGAGGTGGAACAATTGGAGTATTCGGGGCCAATAAAGTTGAAAATAACCATATCGGTAAACCTATTGTAAATCCAGGTAATGAAAAAGTAGCCATATAAGGAGGACCAACATTTCCAAAGCAAGGAAAAGTATTAGGATTCTTGTTAAGAGGGATTCCTTGGTTGGTAAATTCTAGAACAGTTGCCATTATATTCAACTTCAGTGAATTTTATTAACAATTTAAAACTAAAATTAACAATTAACAATTCACACCTAACAATTAAAATTCACAATTCACACCTATGGTCTCTAAAAGTAAAAAAAAACAAATTAACACATGTTATCAAATAGAGGAGTCAAACCACACACAAACAGTAGATTCCCACACTGAAAACACTAGTTGGTGATGAAATCAAACATCATAGCATTTTAATGAAAAAATGGTGGTTGGAACAGTTACCTCGAAAACCTTCTTAATGAAACAGACTGGCACGAGTTTCTTCACAAAACTATCTCGAGTGAAGAGAACCCCCCAGAGAGTCCAAGTGAGTATAATCGACGTCTGCTCCAGGTACAGTGAGATCTTTCCTTCACCATCACCTTAGGAAATAATCTTAAGTTTATGGACACTAAGGTTACCAACAAAAAAAAATACAACTGGGGGAACTGTCTATGATCCGATTCTAGACACAAGGGCAGAGTAACAAAGCTCAATCCCCTTGAAGGCTCCTGGACATGGTTAATCTGAGGTTTATCAACAAGTGACCCCAGGCTCCTCGACAATGGTTAATATGAGGTTTACCATTTTTAATGCGCACATATATTCTATCTTCCCCAATGAAATAGAATTGATTATCTCAAAGGTTCGGACATGATCTCATCATTAACTCCTTTAAGAGAAGCTTCCTAGAATGTACCAGTTACAACTGGATTTATTTCCTACTGCAAGATTTATCTACTTGTTTGTTTTATTTTCTTTGGAAATTTAACTAAAACCTATTCCAAAGCACTAATCCTGAGCTGGATTGGTGGAAAGAGCCCTAAAAATGTAAAAATTACTAGATGAATTTTAATTAAGTGCTGTGTTATTTAGGCCGTTATTACTCAAAAGGGTAAATGGATATGAAACCAATGATGTTATGACCCAACCCAAAACTGAATGAAATCGAATATGATAATGTAATCTTTTCAATTCGATGAATCCTAACTAAAGTAAGGATAGAGTTTCCATTCACTTCCAACAATGTGAAAAATTGATCACTAAGAGAAAATATAACAAATTCTCTAATGCACTAATTTCATCAAGAAAAACTAATGGAAATAAATTCCAAAATATTTTTTTTATTTTTGTGTTTTTAAAACAAGCATAAAAACATCTAAATTCAAATCAAAGAAAACTAATCTAAATCTACAATTGATTTTTTAGAATGTAAACCATGCAGTTGCAATCTATGCACAATTCACTCATATTCTGAAAATGGGAATTCTAATTATGCAAATGTGATCTATGCAAGAGAATTATCAAACATAGTATGATTCTAATGTAATCTAAGAAGCAATCAAGTGTAAGTAAAGAAAATTGGGTGAGAGTTCCAAAGATCAAAAATAAAAATACTCAAAGGCGATTAACACTCATACACAATTTACCCCCCCCCCCCCCCCCGCCGAATGAGTGGGAAATTTTTTTTGCAAAAACAAAAGAAAAAAGATGCAAAATTGTGAAAAGACTAAGACAAACCTCCAAGTAATAACCAAAGGAAATAAAATTAATAATTTCTCAAAAAGGAGACTCAAAATACCCAATTAACTTAAAAAATATTGATGAGATGAAAAATTTGCTGAAAGAAACTCATAAACAAGGATTTTTGACAGAAAAATACAGATCTGGGTAGATGCTAAGAATCCTAAATTAAATCTAAACTCAAACTAGAAGGAGAAATCTTAAATTTTTCAAAAATTTGACAAGGTCCGCGAGCTCTAGAGAAAATAGGTGCAGTCCCACACTGGTTACTCAAGGAAAGTGCGGAGATGCCTACACTATGTGTGAAGACAAAGTGCGGTCCCCTGAAAACTAAAAGAAAAACAAAAAAGTTCTTAAAATTTTTGAAATAAAAGTAAAACTAAGCTACCCAGGTGAATATTCATCAATCAAAAACTAGAAAAATCATTTTATCAAGTCAAAACAAAGGAAAACCAAAAAACAAGAATCCTTCCCCAGTGGAGTCGCCAATTTGATGGCCGGATAAATCGACCTTGCGGACAAGATCGATCTCCCAAGTGTCAGAAGACAATCTAGCAACAAATGAACAAATAAGTTTATCTTTCCCTAAATATATTCATTTTACAAGTAAATGCTACAAAGGTGTCGATCCTACCTTAGATCCAAATGCTTATTTGCAACCGTAACTCTTCCATCGCATCAGTAGTTCTTCTGTCACGACAATAGTTCTTTTGTTGCTTGAAAGTGTCGTCTTTAAAGACCTACAATCACAAACAAGAAAATATTAAATAGCACCTTTATAACAAATAATTATAAAACATGCCTATCATAGTGTTCAAGGAATCTATGAAATAAAGGATCAAATGACAACTTATTGAAATAAACAATGGAACAATAATTTATTGAGAAAAACAAACTTGATTGTATTAACTTTGAGATAATATAATAACCTTACAACCTTAGCCTTGATGTTGAACAGGCCTTCCCGGGGTCCGAAGCAGGAGTTTCCTCTACTTTGATAAGCCTTGCACTCTTCCTCCAAGAGCACATAGAGGTATGTCATCTTTCCTCACAAAATATCAGCAGAAAGGAGTCTAAATCTCAACAGCACTTCACCTCTATCACACACTAAAGCTTCAACTCCACTTGAGGCTACCTAATGCCTCTTTTTATAGTGTAGACAAGGAGGTTATGGTTCCACCTATGAAGGGATAGAATCCTCCTTCAAAGGGATAGCTCCTCACATCAAGGTGTTAGCTTCTTAAGGTGTGGGATGCATGAACCTTACAAGAGCGTACTCACCCCCAAAAAATCTCATCCAGAAGCTTCTAGAATTGACCAAAAATCAACTTTTTCACTTTACTTTCTCACCCTTTTGACTTTGAAGGGGGTACATAGGCATTACATAGAGAAACTTCTTCCTAGAACACATTTTTTCATCACATTCCCTGTGTACCTGTTGAAGCCTAGAAAATCTCTGCTTCAAACATCGGGGAAAACCACCCGGTCAGGACCTTAAGGCAGCTCCTTTTCCGTTTGGTATGGTGGCTCCGACTGGATTTAAAGGACCAGTTTCCTTGTAACTGAATAGATTGGATTGGATGGGTGGAAATGAGACTAAACTAAGTGAAATAAAACTATCTAATCTAAGCTAAATACTAATAAAGAAATTCTAATACTAACTCGGGTGGCTACATGTGAATACAACTTAAGATTGTTCCAATTCAACAATAACCATGAAAATGTATTATTAATCAAATTGAAATGTGCAGAAAAAAATAAAGATAACTCTGTTTAAGAAATTAAACAGAGTTATATTAGCATATTGCATTCATCATTATATACCATTCATATATGCTTATAAATGATAACATTCCAATTATACTCAGAAATGTTAATATAAAAAGGAAATGTTATGAAAACCAAATATATAAATGATAGCAAATTCTTCAAATGAATCATATAACAAAGAAAATCAACAGTGAACTGATAAAAATACCTCATTCATCTTGAAGACTGTCAAATGAAATAGGATACTCTGATCTAGTAACTCCGATGTAAAATTAAATCCAAAGGCACAAAAATGCAACACTTCAAAGATAATTTGAGCACAAAAATCACCAGATGTGATCTTTCATATAAATATAATAAGGAATGAAGTACAGAAATGTTAGCTCCAAATCCCAAAAATATTACCACTTCCGATCCTTCTCTAAATGCATGAGAGGGATTTAAATAATAAATTACATAACAAAATCCTAATACTACTGCTACAATCTATCAAATTAAAACTGAAAGGCTATCTTGAATGAAACCGATTCATTGTTTTTCTCTCTCGCTTGATGAAGCCAAGTTGCAAATGTTCAACATATCTCGGAGTCTCGATGGATGACTCATCTCAGAATGCAACTGTCCAGCATAGGTGGCATCGGAAAATTCTGGAATTAAACAATCAACAACATTTGATAGGAATTTGATAGACGTCTGTTGATTGTTTGGTTTGATCAAATGAGTCCACATACTGTCCCAGGATATTGTTTGAATTTTGCTGATTTTTTGACTTTTCCTTTCCATTTCTTCTCTCCACCTGTCTTCAGTTTCTTTCATTTTTGGCAAACTGCCAGGAACACAGTCTGAAATGAGATTGATTGAGTATAAGCTGTCATTTATGAATTGCATGATATTATTCATCATACTCCTGGCCCTTGATATTGCTCTCTCAGCTCTCATTATTTGATGTTCCCATTCGCCAAGCAAGATTTCTTTGTGTTTTTCCTCTATCCTAGGAAAATTTGCTTCTTTTCCCTTTTCTGTGTCCTGCCAGCTGAGAAACTCAGAAATCTTTTCATCGGCGTCATCTATTTCTTGTCTAAGAGTTATGATATTTTGGATCAAAGATGAAGTAATATCACAAAAAGGTTCTGCTTGTGACAGCTTTGAGCAAAATTCAATTAACTGCTGAGTCAATAGTTTATTAGCCTCAAGGGCTTCTGATTTGAATTCATTTAACTTTGGGTAATCTTTAAACTTATCCAAATTTGCTTGAAATTCCTTTTCTTGAATCATTTTTGCATTTTCCTCATTTTGTAACAGACTTTGTAACTTAGAAATTTCTTCATTTAGCTGTTTTTGTTTGCCTAAAAGTTTTTCATCAACTTTCTTCTTTTCTTCAGCAAGCTGTTTTTCCAATTCTTTAGACCTGAGTGTCTGATCCTGTAGTTGTTGTTGCAATTGGCTAATATGTTGCTGAATTTCTTTAGCTTGTTCTTCCAGTGAAGCTACGTGAAGATCTTTCTGAGTTATCAGTTGAGAAACTTCTACAACCTTATCCACTGTTGCAGCACTATAAGCTCCTGTATACTGAGACAATTTCGTGAGGTCTTCAAATGGATTCATTTCGTTGTTCTTATAAACAATATTCATAAATTCCTCTGATGGAGTAGAAAATATGCCCTGTTCTGTTTTTCTTTTCTTTCTTTGTCTTTTAACAACAGCCTTATGTTTAGGGCTGTAAAATACATCCAAAGGAGGGATCTCCTCAACTTTTAATACAATATGCCCTGTAGGATGTTCAGGAATGATTTCAACATCCTGCTCTATTTGATCTTCATCTTTATCCTGCAATCCAAGCTGTTGAGCAAACTGATCATATTGTTTTAATAGCTGAGGAGAAACATCAAGATTAGTGGAAACCATAATCTCCTTAGTTATTTCTTTTCCTTTTTCTTTATCTATGCTCTGCTCAGTGCTTTTGTCATCCGATCCATCCTTTTGATTATGCACATCATCATTGATATTTGTGCATTTGTCTGTCATTTGAGAAGTAGACTTCTGGCCAGTATTTGGACCGGATTTATCATCAGTATTTCCCTTTGGGACATCAGGTTTGTCAATAGTGACCACTTTTTGAGTATGTACAGTCGGCTGGTTGACAGCCGATTGTGTAATGATTTTGCTGGTAGATGTTTCTACTGGCGTTTGGCTGAATGCACCTTCTGTCTCTGATTTTTGGATTTGAGTTCTCAGCTGGTCCAGAGGAACTCTCAACAATCTCTGGCTTCTAAATAAGAGAAATTTATTTATTTCCTCCTGTTGAAATTTAGACTTGACCAAGTCAAAAATTCGAATAAAATTATATAATGAAACAAACAAATCATCGAACAGATCTGGTTCATGCTCAAAACGAGCAATTGAAACTGAAGCAGTGACATCAAATGCTATCTTTTTTGGATCATATTGTCTTCCAGGAATGGTTGCAAATTTACAACCTCTTATCTTGGAGACTTCTTTTTCTGCATGCTTAAAATCATTTAGAGTGAACTGATCACAATTGAGTGGAAATTGAGGCCACATTCTCTTCTTACTGTTATTCAATGACCTAGATATTCCTTCAACGGTCAATTGATAGGAAACTTCTTGAGCAAGAAGTTTGTCTGGAACAAAAAGTGGAAGAACATGCGGCTCCACTATACTACCAAAAACCCTGATGTATGTGAATTTTTCCTCCCCAAACCAATCTCCGATTGCAGATAGGTCGGCCTTAGCTTTATCAGAAAATCTAGGAGGAAAGCGATTAAAAATGGTTTGGAAAACAGGGATGAGGAAACCATGACAGATTCTATATACATTATCTTGGAAATGAACCTTCCAAAGCAGTTTATGATAAATATGAATCGGGGTAGGGTCTCTGGGAGTCCATTTCCATCCAAATAAGGGAAACTCGGAATTGAAACAAAGAGCATCAAGAATATAGGCACAAAAGAAAAAGGGAGTGGAATTTCCAGCGGTTTTTTCTTGTCTGTATTCAAGTATCCTATTGGCCATTCTATCGGAAAGAATAACAGCCCAATCCATAATGTCGGAATTCACAGCAGCTAGGATTAATGGGACCATTTGTATAGAAAACCTAGCTGAATTATCATTGCCAAATAACCTACACATCATGGCAGCTGCATAGCAATATGGAGGCAGAAGGGAATCTACATAATACATACCGGATGCTTCATTTCGGTGTTTCTCTGGATTTTTCCTCCAATCTTTGATAGGGTCAGATTGGACTTTGTTATTATCAGCAAAATCTTTGATAAATTCCTTGTTATACACCTTCTGCGGGTCTGGAAGGTGATACATTGCTTTCAGGTCTTCTGCTTTAAACGAGCCAAAAGGCACTCCAGATGCTGAAACAAACGTTATGTCTTGTATCTTTACACTGTCAATAACCCATAGAACTGCATCATAATAAGGCATGATGCTCGCTCTGGCTGCAATTCGATGCAAAAACGAATTTGCAAGTGATTTTTCAGTGATCTCAGAGTCGGAATCTGAGCTATCTTCGTCTGGAACTGATGCTTTTTCCACTGTGACCTTGGGGTTTTCTCTTTCCAATAGGTTGTAGACTGCTTCCCATGTCATTTTCCCAAGCCCCTGGCATGATGTATCTGTGACTAATCTTAGTTTTATGGGCTTTTCTTTTGAGACCGTAGGAGTTTCGACAAACTTTACTGGCAAAGCAGTCTTGTTTCTTCTCCCTCTCTTTGACATTTCTGCGTTTGCTACCGCTTCCCTTTGTCTGTGAATGAAAGAGTTTAGTGTTCTTTGGCTCTGCAAGACAATAAACTCTCAGTCATGATAAACAAGCAACTCAAACGGAATGATTTATGAACTTATGATTTTCATTTATTTGTTTCTTATATCGCGTAAATGCTCCTTTTGGGTCACACTCACGTATTTAAAACCAAATCATTAACCATATTCATTTGATTCGTTATTGAATGCCCTCGTACCAATAGAGATTTGGTGCTTGTGAAATATTAAAATATTCACTCATTCTGAACTTTTCACATGCAATAAATGACATTTATGAATCGCATCGAGAGTTTTCGAATGGCTTGTAAGGATTACAATACGTTTTTCCCGATTGGTCGATCCCGATTGAAAACTTTTCCGATCTCTATTGGCGGGGTCTACCATTTAAGACTTCGAACAAATGTTTGATTTTTCTTTTGAAAGTGTTTATTGTAATAACGCGCGTCGGATCGGGGAATTTCAATTAACGGTAAAGAGTTTCTTAAAGACTATCCCGATTAATCGATTGTGATTGATCGCATCGCATCGGAAGTTATAAATAACCGTTTTAAACTCTTAGCGATTGAAAATTCCCGATCGAACTAATCGCATCGAAGGATTTGAAATAGGCATATGAAACTTCTTTTAAAGGTTATATCCGATTCTCCGATTGCGATTGAACTTTTAAATTTGATTTGTTTTTTATGATAAGGCCTTGTATATTAGATCGGATCATAAGTTTTTGAATGTTGAATTTGTTTGGTAACAATATGAAATTTTCCAAAACAATGAATTTTATTTCTAAGTTGTTTTATTTCTATATAAAAAAGAAAAGAAGAAAGGGACCCTATTTCTAAATTTTATTTCTAAAATTTAAGAAAAAGGGAGGGTTGTTGTATAGTACAACAATTGGCGATTCACTTGAACGAACCAGTTATCTCTGAAAAATAGAATGAATACTATATTTTAAGTAAGTAAAGATTTTTAAAGGTAAATAAAAATTATCCTAGGATAATCAGAAATAAAATCTAACTTATGAAAAAGAATAAAAATTATTAACAATTTCTTTCTAGTTTCTTGAGAATAAAAACATTTTGAGTTATCTTAAGCTTTGATTGGTATTAATAATAAAGTAAGTGGATTTCTTCAAGTTTGGTTTTGATAATATACTCTATTGTCATAGGTATTGCCTCTGCTGCCTGCAAACGTTCATAGTCTCGACAGGGTTACCTTTTAACCATTAACTATTCATTGTCCCATTCAACTAAGATTATGACTTTTTAAAAGATAAATTCATAAGACATATTATCTCATGTTTTTGTCTTTTATTTATTTTTATTTCTTTTTAAGAGCCTTTGTTCTGGTTTGGTGGCCAGTTGATAACAATGCCATTCAATAGTTATAATTAAACTGAACAAGCTGGCTCGTGATGAGACCCCTTGTCTTATATTAATAAGCCATTACCCTGTTTTGATATGCAGTATTGGTAATGTCAGTTTTATTATTTCTTATGAATATAGTAAGTCGGCTCATGATGAGACCTCTTATCTCTTAAATAATTTTACAATAATTTCTTAGAATTATATTCTAAAAAATCACAACCTAAATGAATGGTGTGAACTAGTCTTATCCTTAAGAATCAATGGATGACAATTTTCTGAGTTTTTTGAGTACCAAGACTTGAATAATCTTTACTTTTATAGATAACTTCTCTCTGCTTAATAAACTTGTAATGATTTACATTTTCCTCAAGTTTTTCCAAAAAGATTATGCAAATAATTGGTATAATTTTTCAAAGTTTAATATCTTATTTAAAATTATCAAGAGAATATAATCATTTCTCTAAAAATTCTTATTTACACTAAAATAAATATTTATAATATTTTTCTTAAGAATTTTTTTTATCAAGTAAACAGTCAATTAGAGACTTATTACCAACCTTTATTTGTAAAAATAATATAAGATTTTTCAAAAAGGAATATGTACAATTTAAGAAGGGGTTACCTCCTTATGAGAAGAATTTCTTTAAGATAAGCCCATTTACAGGAAGAGATTCTCTCTTACCTGTTAGATCTTGGAGCATGAATGTATTTGAGCCTATCTTTTCAACGATCTGAAATGGTCCAAGCCACATCTTTTGAAATTTGGTATGTTTACCTTTTTCTTCATGTGCCTTATCCCATTTTAGAACAAAATCACCAATTGATAAAATTTTTGAGCCAGTAGAACTTGCATCAAAAGAAGATTTTACAAGCTGTTGATGTTTTTCATGAACAATTTTAGCCTTATCTCTTTCTTCTTCTAGTTTAAGGATTTGATCATATCTCAATTGAACGGATGAAGAAGGATTTTCTTCAATAAATTGTACTAGGGCTAATGATGGAAGAGTTAAATTTGATGGTATCACAGCTTCTTTTCCATAAACTAAATTAAAAGGTGAAGTTCTTATTGAAGCTTTCTCAGTAATACGATCAGCCCATAATGCAAAGATTAAAGATTTATGCCAATTCTTTTGATTTTGATCGATAGTCCTTTTAATAATTTTGATAAGATTTTTATTGGTGGATTCAGCTAACCCATTACCTTGTGGGTAATAATTTGCTGAATATTTGAGTTTAAAACCTCTTTTAACTGCAAATTCTATTAAACTGTTTCCTGAAAAATAAGATGCATTATCAAAGACAAGAGCTTGAGGTACACCAAACCTGGTTATGATAAATTGATCCATGAAATCAATAATGGCATCAGAATTGGCTACCTTCAAAGGGATTGCCTCTACCCATTTTGTAAAATAATCGGTTGCAGTAAGAATGTACTTGTGCTGCTTGGAAGAATGAGGTACTATCTCACCAATAATGTCAAGTCCCCATTGTTCAAATGGTTGCTCAATATTTACTGGTTGCAAAGGAAAGGCTGGTTTCCTTTGTCTTCCACTTGCAGTTTGGCAGATTCTGCACTTTCTTACATATTCATGTGTATCTTTAAAAAGGGTAGGCCAATAATAGCCAGCATGAATTATTTTGTGAGCTGTGGTATCACCTCCAAAATGACCTCCTGCTGGTCCATCATGCGACTCCTGCAAAACCTTTTCAGCCTCAGTCTTTTCAAGACATCTCAACAAAATTGAATCATAATTTCTTCTAAATAACACATTATCAATGATCTCATATTTAATAACTTTTAATCTTAAAGCACGTTTTTTCTTATAACTGAGATCAGAAGGAGCATACCCATTTTTCAAGTAATAGATGAGATCAGAATACTGAGACTCAGAATCCGTAACACTTATCTGATTTACTTGAATATCTTGATTTGAATGATCATTTTCTGGTATGTTATGAGCTCCTGCTAATAATCTGCAAAAACCTTGTCCTCTAACAATCTTAGCTGGTTTAATATCAACATCATATTCTTGTAAAGTTGTTACCCAGTTAGCTCGTTTTTCTCCTACTTCTCTCTGAATTAATAATTGTCTCACTGCAGAGAATGGGACAATGATTTTTGTATGAGTTTTTAAGAGAAAAGGTATGAAATGCTTGATTGATTTGAACACGGCAAAGGCTTGTTTTTCAACATCGGAATAATTCAGTTCAGCTCCTTGCAGATTTGAGCTAAAGAAAGAAATTGGTGCTTCAATTTTCTGATCATTGAGTTGTGTTAAAACAGCTGCATAGGATGTCTCTGTGGCTAAGGTATACAAAATAAAATCTTTAGAAAAATCCGGAGTACTCAATGCTGGTGCATTAATGATTGCCTGTTTGATTTCCTCAAAGGTTTCTTTTTCTTTATGCCCCCATTTGAATACTGAATTCTTCTTGATCATATTTTGCATAGGTAAAACAATTAAAGAAAAATCGGGAATGAATCTTTTTACAAAATTGATCTGTCCAAGAAATGATTGCATGGATTTTTTGTTATGAGGTAAAGAAATATCAGAGATCTCTTTAACTCTGTCTGGATCAATGTATATACCATCTTTTGACACAAAAAATCCTAAAAGTTTTCCTTCATCCAAAGCAAAGAAAGATTTTTTTGGATTTAAGGAAATACCAAACCTTCTACATCTTTCAAATATTTGCTTTAGATCATGTAGATGATTGGTTCTGTTTTTTGAGAATACTGTTATATCATCGAGATAAACAACAACTGATTTATTGATCAGACCTTTAAATGCTATGTCCATGGCTCTTTGGAAAGTTGCTCCTGCATTTATTAATCCAAAAGGCATTTTTTGATAAACATAAGTTCCCCATTTCGTTCTGAAAGTTGTTTTCAATCTGTCATCTGGATGAACCAAGACTTGATTATAGCCTGAAAATCCATCAAGAAAGGACATAAGTTCAGAACCAGCTACTTTTTGAAGTATCTGCTCCATGGTTGGCAATGGGAAATTGTCTTTCAAACACGCCTTGTTTAAATTTCTGAAATCAATACAGATTCTTATATCACCATTTTTCTTCCTTACAGGTACCATATTGGAAACCCAATTGGAATGCCTGACAGGAAAAATGATTTTGGCTTTCAAAAGTTTATTAAGTTCTGATTTGATTTGATCTTCAAGATTTGGATGAAATTTCCTTAGCTTTTGTTGAACAGGCTTAATATCGGGAAGCATTGGAATTGTGTGCTGAATAACTGAAGTATCATATGTTTTTAAATCATCATAATTCCAAGCGAAAACATTTTTATATTTTTTCAATAGTTTAATGAAGGCATCCCTTTCCTCTGATGTTAAATTAAGTCCTAAATTAACATTTTGAGGTTTTGAATCAGAACCAAGATTCACTAATTCAAATTTCAAAGTGGAACTTTGAAGCTTGGTATTAGTGACTTTCTTGAATCTGTCTTTAATATCATATAAGTCCTCCAATCTAACAACAGATTTCGGAATGGGATTTTATTACCTTTTGAAGCAATTTGTAAATCGTGATCTTCTTCGTCAATAATTTGATCATCATATGATTTCTCTGAAGTCATGAAATTTAAGATATCTTGATCATGGTAAAAAACTTTCCAATTTGTGACATTGTCTGGGACAGATGGTCGAAAAAGTAATTCTATTGAAAATCTATCTGGGCTATAATCTTCGGAGGGTATGAGTCTGGAGGCAACATTGGCTAGCAATTCTGCTGCTGAATTTTGAGACCTAGGGATAGAAGAAATATTGAATGCAGAAAAGTGCGTGGTGAGTTCTTGTACCAGCGATTGATAATGTTTGAGGTGATTTGAAAGACAGTGAATTGTATTTCTCACATGTTTGACAATAATTTCAGAATCGCCGAATACTTTCAAATATTGCACTTTAAGGCCAATTGCTTTATACAGACCTTGGACTAAAGCTTCATACTCGGCTGTATTGTTTGTGCATTCAAATTCTAACCTACAGGACAGCATTGTTTTTTCTCCTTGCGGGCTAACCAAGATACACCCTGCTCCTGAACCTTCGTTAGATTTGGAGCCATCAAAATATAAAGACCAAAATAAATAAGTATTAACAATCTTATTTACAGTTTCCCCAGTATCACTAAAACATCTTGACCTATCAGTTTGTGAATAGTTTTCAATCTGTGATGTTAAACTGTTTACTGAGAAAGGGGATGGTTGGGCAGTGAGATTTCCAAAAAATGACTCTGATGAATAATTTCCCAAGATGTTGTTATTAAATGCAATTGGTTGATTTTCCTATTCAAAATCTGTTACAGTATGGGTCATGTGTTTCTCTCGATTGATTTTTATTTGATTTGGCTTTCCCCTATAGGGTAACCACATGTGAGACCAATCGGTAGAAATATACCCGTGGAGCTTTTCAGACCAATCTCTACTCAAAATCAACCCATAAAATTCAGGTATATCAGCTATTAAGATATCAATTCGTTGAACTACCCGTGGATCAGTTGCTAACCTGATAGTTACAGAGTTAATCTCTCCTAAAACCTGGACCTTGGATCTGTCTAACTGTACAATATGTATGGAAGACTTTTGGGGTTCTATGTTCAGCTTGGAACAAACTGAAGCTGGCATTATATTGGATGATGCCCCTGAGTCAATCAAACAATTGTGTAGGTTTCTGTTGTAGATCTCAAAAGTCAAAAGGAAGGGTGGAGTATGGGAATTCGATCTATCCCCAATCAGGACTGAATCAGTAGCTTCTATCATACCAGAAGGTGGTTGACCAGAATCATTTGCAGCTTTAGCACTGGGAAGAGGTGAAGAGGGAACAACATTCAATTCTTTGAGAAGCAATTTCTGCCGATGTTTTAATTTGCTAAGTTCAAACATAGTAATGTTTGCCTTAGTTTTCTTCATATCATCAACAATATTGTAATCCATTGAATCGGATACTACTAATGTTTTGGATGTTGAAGGAGTACTTGAAGTTGAAGGTGTGTTTTGGGGGACTGCTGCAGATGATTTCTTTGTAGGTACTTTTTCCTTTGTTGTAGCAGCACCTGCACTCCGTTTCTTTGAAGTTGTCTGAACAGGTTCGGAATTACCTTTACTCCTAGTAGAGACAGGTAAAGCTTCTTCATCATTATCTGTATCGGAGTTGGGCAGTATGAAATCCCACATGCCATGGCATTCAACAATTTCCTCTTCATTATCAGTTAGTGAGATTGTTTCCTCTTCTTCTTCTTCTTGATCTGAATCTGCATAAGATATGATATTTGGTGGTTTTGATTCGGTTTTCTTATAATTCTTAAAGGGCCTTTTGGTTGAAGCTTCAGCTACTTGTTTCTTGATTTCAATCATTTCATTTGACATAGTCTTGAGGACCTTTTGAAGGCCTTCCATATCATATGGATCTTTCGAGATTTTCTTCTTTGAGTCTTCTTTGAATGAAACTTTTTTGTTTTTTCTTTCCTCAAGAGCTGCTTTCTTTTCTAGAGCATTAATACGTTTTTCCACAGCAAGTGCTTCTTTCATGTTTTCAGCAAGTGTTGGTTTTGCGGCCCTGTCTACAAAAATAGCTATATTGGCAAGTAGGGCAGTAATATACCACTCACTTCTGATTTGTTCACTTGGTTTGGAGGTCGTTGGGATTTTATTCAAAAGTTTATTGAAACGAGCATTAAATTCCTTAATGGGTTCCCTATGCTCTATCCTAAGATTGGAGAGATCATTTATTAGTGTAGCTAAAGATCTATCATCTCCATACTTAGTGAGAAACTGTTCTTGGAAAATGTTCCAACTGGTAATAGAATCAGAAGGCAGGGAAAAATACTAGGATCCTGCTGATCCTTGCAACGTATAAGGGAAAATCCTAACAACGACATCTTGCTCTGTTACTCCCTTGAAATTAACTGCTAACATGAAGTTATTGATATGTTCCTCAGCTTGGGTTCCATTTTCTGGATTAAACTTGGGTAGCCATTTTTCAGGAGCATCTGGTAATGCATGTAATGGTGCGGGCATATTGACAGCACCAGGTCTGGTCCATGGATCTGCCATTGTAATACCAGTGGTGGATAATACTGTTGTTGAGATTCCAGATGTCTGGGAAGGAATTGATATTGAGGAGTGAGCAGGTTGAGATGTTGAAGTTAAAAATTCCTGGTGAACAACAATATGTAATGAGGGAGTGGATGGTTGACTTTGCACTGGGGAAGATGAGATGGAGGGTGTGGATGAAAGTGCTTCACTGTCAGAATCTTCAGTATTTTTCTTTGCCCTTTTCCTTTTAGGTAAAGGAAATTCAGTAGGTTCAATACCGAGCTTTTCACTCTGAAGTCTAGTGAGAGGGTGAGGTAGATTGAATTGCGAAGTCTCACTGCTTTGAGATAGCTCAGATTTCTGTGGTGAAATCGAGAAACTCTGAAGTTTATGGATGAGAGACTGAACTTCAGGAGATTCAAGACTTAATTGTTCTAAAGTATGGTGGGTTTGAGCAGTGATAGTGGATACCTCTTCTTCTTGCTTGGATGCTGAAGAATCAGCATGCAATTGGGAAGTACGAGGTGATACGGAGGGAGAATTACTCTTAGAATGGTTTGCAGATTTGGGCTTGCTTGCCATTCACAGTTGATGCCCTCCTTCTAGCGCCAAAAATTTTGAAGCCTAGAAAATCTCTGCTTCAAACATTGGGGAAAACCACCGGGTCGGGACCTTAAGATAGCTCCTTTTCCGTTTGGGATGGTGGTTCCGACTGGATTTAAAGGACCAGTTTCCTTATAACTAAATGGATTGAATTGGATGGGTGAAAATGGGACTAAAATTAACAGAAAATAAAACTATCTAATCTAAGCTAAATACTAATAAAGAAATTCTAATTTTAACCCGGGTAATTATATGTGAATACAACTTAAGATTGTTTCAATCTAATAATAACCATGGAAATGTATTATTAATTAAATTGAAATGTGCAAAAACAAATAAAGATAACTCTGTTTAAGAAATTAAACAGAGTTATATTAGCATATTGCATTCATCATTATATACCATTCATATATGCTTATAAATGATAATATAAAAAGGAAATATTATGAGAACCAAATATATAAATGATAGCAAATTCTTCAAATGAATACCATATAACAGAGAAAATCAACAGTGAACAGATAAAAATACCTCATTCATCTTGAAGACTGTCAAATGAAATGTGATACTCTGATCTAGTAACTCCGATGTAAAATTAAATCCAAAGGCACAAAAATGCAACACTTCAAAGATAATTTGAGCACAAAAATCACCAGATGTGATCTTTCATATAAATATAATAAGGAATGAAGTACAGAAATGTTAGCTCCAAATCCCAAAAATATTACAACTTCCGATCTCTCTCTAAATGCATGAGAGGGATTTAAATAAGAAATTACATAACAAAATCCTAATACTACTGCTACAATCTATCAAATTAAAACTGAAAGGCTATCTTGAATGAAACCGATTCATTGTTTTTCTCTCTCGCTTGATGAAGCCAAGTTGCAAATGTTCAACATATCTCGGAGTCTCGGTGGATGAATCATCTCAGAATGCAACTGTCCAGCATAGGTGGCATCGGAAAATTCTGGAATTAAACAATCGACAGCGTTTGATAGGAATTTGATAGCCGTCTGTTGATTGTTTGGTTTGATCAAATGAGTCCACATACTGTCCCAGGATATTGTTTGACGTTTGCTGATTTGTTGACTTTTCCTTTCCATTTCTTCTCTCCACCTGTCTTCAGTTTCTTTCATTTTTGGAAAACTGCCAGGAACACAGTCTGAAATGAGATTGATTGAGTATAAGCTGTCATTTATGAATTGCGTGATATTATTCATCATACTTCTGGCCCTTGATATTGCTCTCTCAGCTTTCATTATTTGATGTTCCCATTCTGTAAACAAGATTTCTTTGTGTTTTTCCTCTATCCTAGGAAAATTTGCTTCTTTTCCCTTTTCTGTGTCCTGCCAGCTGAGAAACTCAGAAATCTTTTCATCGGCATCATCTATTTCTTGTCTAAGAGTTATGATATTTTGGATTAAAGATGAAGTAATTTCACAAAAAGGTTCTGCTTGTGACAGCTTTGAGCAAAATTCAATTAACTGCTGAGTCAATAGTTTATTAGCCTCAAGGGCTTCTGATTTGAATTCATTTAACTTTGGGTAATCTTTAAACTTATCCAAAGTTGCTTGAAATTCCTTTTCTTGAATCATTTTTGCATTTTCCTCATTTTGCAACAGACTTTGTAACTTAGAAATTTCTTCATTTAGCTGTTTTTGTTTGCCTAAAAGTTTTTCATCAACTTTCTTCTTTTCTTCAGCAAGCTGTTTTTCCAATTCTTTAGACCTGAGTGTCTGATCCTGTAGTTGTTGTTGCAATTGGCTAATCTGTTGCTGATTTTCCTTAGCTTGTTCTTCCAGTGAAGCTATGTGAAGATCTTTCTGAGTTATTAGTTGAGAAACTTCTACAACTTTATCCACTGTTGCAGCACTATAAGATCCTGTATACTGGGACAATTTCGTGAGGTCTTCAAATGGATTCATTTCATTGTTCTTATAAACAATATTCATAAATTCCTCTGATGGAGTAGAAAATATGCCCTGTTCTGTTTTCTTTTCTTTCTTTGTCTTTTAACAACAGCCTTATGTTTAGGGCTGTAAAATACATCCAAAGGAGGGATCTCCTCAACTTTTAATACAATATGCCCTGTAGGATGTTCAGGAATGATTTCAACATCCTGCTCTATTTGTTCTTCATCTTTATCCTGCAATCCAAGCTGTTGAGAAAACTGATCATATTGTTTTAATAGCTGAGAAGAAACATCAAGATTAGTGGAAACCATAATCTCCTTAGTTATTTCTTTTCCTTTTTCTTTATCTATGCTCTGCTCAGTGCTTTTGTCATTCGATCCATCCTTTTGATTATGCACATCATCATTGATATTTGTGCATTTGTCTGTTATTTGAGCAGTAGACTTCTGGCCAGTATTTGGACCGGATTTATCATCAGTATTTCCCTTTGGGACATCAGGTTTGTCAATAGTGACCACTTTTTGAGTATGTACAGTTGGCTGGTTGACAGCCGATTGTGTAATGATTTTGCCGGTAGATGTTTCTACTGGCGTTTGGCTGAATGTACCTTCTGTCTCTGACTTTTGGATTTGAGTTCTCAGCTGGTCCAGAGGAACTCTCAACAATCTCTGGCTTCTAAATAAGAGAAATTTATTTATTTCCTCCTGTTGAAATTTAGACTTGGCCAAGTCAAAAATTCGAGGAAAGTTATCTAATGAAACAAACAAATCATCGAACAGATCTGGTTCATGCTCAAAACGAGCAATTGAAACTGAAGCAGTGACATCAAATGCTATCTTTTTTGGATCATATTGTCTTCCAGGAATGGTTGCAAATTTACAACCTTTTATCTTGGAGACTTCCTTTTCTGCATGCTTGAAATCATTTAGAGTAAACTGACCACAATTGAGTGGGAATTGAGGCCACATCCTCTTCTTACTGTTATTCAAAGACCTAGATATTCCTTCAACTGTCAATTGATAGGAAATTTCTTGAGCAAGAAGTTTGTCTGGAACAAAAAGCGGAAGAACATGCGACTCCACAATACTACCAAAAACCCTGATGTATGTAAATTTTTCCTCCCCAAACCAATCTCCAATTGCAGACAGGTCGGCCTTAGCTTTATCAGAAAATCTAGGAGGAAAGCGATTAAAAATGGTTTGGAAAATAGGGATGAGGAAACCATGACAGATTCTATATACATTATCTTGGAAATGAACCTTCCAAAGCAGTTTATGATAAATATGAATTGGAACAGGGTCTTTGGGAGTCCATTTCCATCCAAATAAGGGAAATTCGGAATTGAAACAAAGAGCATCAAGAATATAGGCACAAAAGAGAAAGGGAGTGGAATTTCCAGCATTTTTTTCTTGTCTGTATTCAAGTATCCTATTGGCCATTCTATCAGAAAGAATAACAGCCCAATCCATAATGTCGGAATTCACAGCAGCTAGGATTAATGGGACCATTTGTATAGAAAACCTAGCTGAATTATCGTTGCCAAATAACCTACACATCATGGCAGCTGCATAGCAATATGGAGGCAGAAGGGAATCTACAGAATACATACCGGATGCTTCATTTCGGTGCTTCTCTGGGTTTTTCCTCCAATCTTTGATAGGGTCAAATTGGACTTTGTTATTATCAGCAAAATCTTTGATAAATTCCTTGTTATACACCTTCTGTGGGTCTGGAAGGTGATACATTTCTTTCAGGTCTTCTGCTTTAAACGAGCCGAAAGGCACTCCAGATGCTGAAACAAACGTTCTATCTTGTATCTTTACACTGTCAATAACCCATCGAACTACATCATAGTAAGGCATGATGCTCGCTCTGGCTGCAATTCGATGCAAAAACAAATTTGCAAGTGTTTTTTCATTGATGTCAGAGTCGGAATCTGAGCTATCTTCGTCTGGAACTGATGCCTTCTCCACTGTGACCTTGGGGTATTCTCTTTCCAATAGGTTGTAGACTGCGTCCCATGTCATTTTCCCAAGACCTTGGCATGATGTATCTGTGACTAGTCTTAGCTTTATGGGCTTTTCTTTTGAGACCGTAGGAGTTTCGGCAAACTTCACTGGTAGAGCAGTCTTGTTTCTTCTCCCTCTCTTTGACATTTCTGCGTTAGCTACCGCTTCCCTTTGTCTGTGAGTGAAAGAGCTTGATGTTCTTTGGCTCTGCAAGACAATAAACTCTCAGTCGTGATCAACAAGCCACTCAAACGGAATGATTTATGAACTTATGGTTTTCATTTATTTGTTTCGTATATTACGTAAATGCTCTTTTTGGGTCACACTTACGTATTTAAAACCAAATCATTAACCATATTCATTTGATTCGTTATTGAATGCCTTCGTACCAATAAAGATTTGGCGCTTGTGACATATTAAAATATTCATTCATTCTGAATTTTTCGTATGCAATAAATGAATCGCATCGAAACTTTTCGAATGGCAGATGAAGATCACAATACATTTATCCCGATTAATCGATTGCGATTGCAGATTTTTCCGATCTATAATGGTGGGGTCTACCGTATAAGACTTTGAACAAATGTTCGATTTTTCTTTTGAAAACGTTTATTGTCAAACGCACATCGGATCGGGGAATTTCAAATAAGCGTAAAGAGTTTTTTAAAGACTGTTCCGATTAATCGATTGCGATTGACCGCATCGCATCGGAAGTTATAAATAACTGTTTTAAACTCTTAGCGATTGAAAATTTCCGATTGGACTAATCGCATCGAAGGATTTGAAATAGGCATATGAAATTTCTTTTAAAGATTATCTCCAATTCTCCGATTGCGATTGAACTTTTAAATTTGATTTGTTTTTTATGATAAGGCCTTGTATATTAGATCGGATCATAAGTTTTTGAATGTTGAATTTGTTTGGTAACAATATGAAATTTTCCAAAACAATGAATTTTATTTCTAAGTGTTTTATTTCTATATAAAAAGGAAAAGAAGAAAGGGACCCTATTTCTAAATTTTATTTCTAAAATTTAAGAAAAAGGGAGGGTTGTTGTATAGTACAACAGTACCCCAGCCAAGAACGCAGGTAAGATTAACATTACGTGCGTACCCAGGGTTTTGGAGCTTTTAGGGTTTTTTCTCCTGTTTCAGGGCTTGGTATGAGGAGTAGAGGTTGTAAGACTTGCAGAGGAGGTAAATATGAGTGACAATGAGCTCATACAGTCAGTAGAATGTCAAGGTGATAGTTTTCAGTGCAATAGTCTTAACAAATAAAGGATATAGAAAAACTATATCAGATGTTTATTATGTGCTTCGTATGAAGTGTAACCTCTTGAGCATTGGACAACTCATTCAAAAGGGGTATAATTTTTTCTTTGAAGACGATGTATGCACCATCGTAGATAAACCACCAAGAAAGAGATGCATTGCACAAGTGAACATGACAAGGAACAAAATGTTCCCTCGTAAGATGAGAGTAGATTTGAAGAAAGGAGTTGAAATGGCAGCAGTAACACAAGAGACTTACCAAAGAAAAGAAAAGGATGAAAATTGGTTATGGCACTTGAGATTTGGACATCTCAACTTTGGAGGTCTGAATTTGTTTCATAGAAAAGGAATGGTAAAGGGATTACCATTAATTGAAAAATCGAACAGCCTATGTGAAGGCTGCATCTTGGGAAAACAACACAGAGAATTATCATACCAGAATAACTTCTACAATAAACAATACATGTCAGGCAATCATCCATGTGATCTGATATCACCAAGATCTTCAAGATTTATCATGATCATGATGCAACATGTGTAAGAATTAAAAGAGGTTTCAACCAGCAACAAACTCTGCATGATTTATCCTTATCTCTGAATCACAAGACTTCCATCTTATCCATGTGTGAAAACAAAGAGTACTCTTCATCAAAAAGAAAACAAGGCTCATCCACAATATCATCATAAGAAAACATGTAACATGTCATCATCATTTAGAACTGAGAAATAAACAGATACAGTGCCAATGATACAATCATTAATAGTCAGACTGATGCTCCCCCTGAGCCTAATCTTCAGCTGTCATACAAATTTTCTCATCATAAGTGCATACGCGACTGTCTCTATTGTAACTCACGTGTATACGAAGATTTAGTTCATAGAAACCGTGTATGGAAAGTGAAACATTCAAAAATTCACATTCCTTGATCTCCCCCTAAAGTTGTACCATCTGTTCCTATCTTCCTCACATCACATGCTCTGTTAGAAATTAAACATAACCAGAATAACCAAACCAACCATGTGAATCATCATACATTGCTCCCCCTATGATGATACATTACTCATCCCTATAATGTATCTCACATCACTTCTGCAGTCATTCAGAGAAATAAGCTTTAGAAGCGGATGACTGCAGTAGGGTCAAAATTCCCTACGTTTCTGACCGGTCCTCCTTTTTTTTCCAAATTTGCTTGAACTTTCTAATTGAGTGCTGGAATTTATCCAACTTCTCATATCTGTTCATCCTGCATTCTTTTTCCACATGTACATACTTGTTACAAGCATAACATCTCATGTGACCAGAGAAGTAAGCATAAGGATCATAGTGTGTTTCTCTATTCTTCCTTCTATTGCAATCAGCTGCTTTATGACCATACTTGTTGCATGAAAAACAATATCCCTTGAAGCAACCAGAGTACCTTTCTGAATGGAATCTGTTTGATTATGACTGAGAAGATCTGCTTCTACAATTTGCTGCAACATGCCCATAGTTATGACATTTAAAGCATTCAACATTATTAAATGATTTCCTTTGAGAGTTCATGATTGTCGGTTGATCTTTTGTTTCTTTCAGCACTTCAGGTTTTGCATTGATTTCCTTTGAATCTTTAGCACTAGATTCTCCTTTAACAGTTTCATGAAAACTAAGAAGAAGTTTAATAGCAAGAGACCTTTGATTACTAAGAATATTGTCCAGAATCTTAGTACTATCTTGAAACCTCAAGAGTTTATCCTTTTCTTCTAATTTACCTTTGAGAATGTTTACCTTAACCTCCAAGCTCTGACATTGCTTTTTCATACTTTATTCAACCCTTTTTCCTTCTTCTACTTGATCATTCAGTTTCAAGATTTCTTCTTTCAGCCCATTTTCTTGTTCTTCAAATGCTTGTAGAAGTTCTTCATTCTCCTTATACAATTCTTCTTTGACAGAGATGATTTTTGCTTCAAGTTCTTCATTTTTATTATTTGATTTTTCCAAATTTATTTTGAGAGCGAGGATTTATTCTTCAAGCCTTCTATTATGATGGGTTGCCTTAACCTACAGATTTTCATGCATTTCTATCTGTTCCTTCCTTCTAGAGATCATCTCTTTGAAGATAGAATCTTTCTTATCAATTTCCTTTCGTTGTTATTCAACTTTGATCTTGATAGCTTCCTCTGTTTCCTCTTCTTCATTTTTTGCTGCACATGTTTCCTGAGATGTCTTCTTTTGAGTAGCCTTCTTCTTTTTCTTCTTTGCCATGAGCACTAGTAGATCCTTGTCATAACCTTCTTTATCCTCATTAGATACTTCATCATTATCTTCATTTGTATAATAACTCTTTCTCTTTTCAAATTGTTTCCCTTTACCAAGATTTTATTCATAAGGACATTTAGTAGCATAATGACCAACTCTTCCACAACCAAAACATTTGAAGGGGAGCTTACCTTTGAATCTTCCAATTCCTAGTTGGAGTTTTCTCACAAAATTTGCTTCTTCTTCTTCTGATATATAATCTGATTCCTTGACATCTTCCTTGTCTTTTCTTTTTGCACATGCCTTAAAAACAACTTCTTTGGTTTGAGAGGGACCTCCTTGTCTCATTTCATAAGTAGTCAGAATACCATGTAGTTGAACAATAGTAAGAGTTTGCAGATCTTGCCTTTCTTCAATAGCTGATACTTTTGACTCAAATTTTGAAGTCAAAGATCTTAAGACTTTTTCCACTAGAGTAGTATCGGTTAGGGTTTCACCCAAACTTATCATACGATTTACAATATCATCTAGACATAAAAAGAAACTGGAAATACTCTCTGTTAGACTCCTATACCAATAGGTGTCATTTTTCATGATTGTCTTGATTGAACTATGGAATATGTTCAAACCTTTTTCTTGAGCAAAGGTGTTCCATATTCTTGAAAAAAAACCAAAAAATCAAAAATTTTAAAAAAATGTAAAGAGGGTATACCCTAAAAGAAAAATCAAAGGGTAAGAAAAATAAAATGGTCAAAAAAGTGAAAGAAATGAACCCCAAACAAAAAATAGACCAAGGAAAGTGTGCAAATCCAAATACCACTACTATTTCATTTTTGTAAATAAGCAATTGTGTGCAGCTTGTCAAACTTTGCCACAATTTATGAAGGGTCAAACTGTTTAAACTTGACTTATTCATATTTCAATTTCATGTTATAGAATAGAGAATAAATATCTGACCAAACAGTTTAATCTTGGCAGATAAGTAGATAGGTAGAGTTAATAAGAGGTGCTCAACAGTTTAATCTGAGCCCTTGGATGTAATAAGGGTAGAATTAGATAGATTTGCCTTGTAAAAAGAAAAGATTGAAAAGGGCTTGCAAGTCTAAATGCACCCTAATAAAGAAGAGAAAATGGTAGTGTCAAGTAGATAGGGTAGGTAGATGGTGCTGCAAAGTGTTATTTGATGAATGATGCTGCTACATGTTTTGATCCTTGCTTTCATCACAAATACTAAAGCAGGAAATACACTGGAAAATCACAGCAAGCAAAGTCAAATTCATTAACCTCCCTCATCATTTTTCCCCCTCAAGAGTTTTACTAATTTCCCCAAAAGTACTAAGGTAATTTGAGATCAAAGGGGCTCAAGGCATTTCCTTGACTTCTGGAGGGACCGGACCCTCGGCCTAATGATCAAAAAGACCTAAGTGCTTGAGATAATTCATCATTATAATCATTCACTTTTAACTTTTTCCTAAGTAAAATCCAATTTTACTTAGGAAAATCATGCAAAATTCCATAAAAATCCCTCAAAATAACTTACTATTCTAAGTTTAAGTGTTGAAGATGAGATATTGCAATTTACTTCAAAAATTATCACTTTCTTAGATGTGCAAAGTGTTTTGAGTTCCCTTGTCCCTTTGTCATATTAATGTTTAAATCTATTTACTAAATCCATAATGAAATGCCCTATCCTAAGTATATAACTCCTTTTTTATAAATACCCCAAAAACCCCTCTATTATAAAGTTTAACCAAAGTAATTATTTCCCCGTGCATTAACATAAAAACCCACTATACGCCCTTTGGTTAAATTTATCATTATACCATAAACCCGCCCCTATGGTAAGTTAACTACATTTGTTAATTTACCATATAATAAAATAAAAACATATATATGAAAAATAAACTTTAAACATACGATATATATGTTTAAACCCAAAAATATAAATAAAACCTGAAGTTTTATTTTCGAAACCAAACTTTGCAAAAATCCCGCGCCAACGTGGCTCATCCACCTCGCATTTCACCTGACGTTTTAATCCCACCGCGACCCCTATTTCCTTTATCACTGTGGGATTAATTAATTATCTGAATTAATTAATAACCATGCTTCTCCGCCTATCAGACGCCCCCCGGGGAGATTAATAAAGTTAATGGCATTTAAAACCCCGCCGGGCCCGCGCAATAACTATCCCATTATCTTTTCGTTTCTTCAACCGTCAGATCGCTCCTCCGCAGATCAACGCTCCATGTCAATCCCGCTACCCATCCATTGTAAGAAATTTAACCAGCGGGGGATTGGTGGTATTGAAACAGTTCACCGTCCACGTGTCAATTACTTTGTGGAATCGCTGCCCTCCCGACTAATACCACCTTTATCCATAAGCGGTGCGGGGATTACCGCTTACCGCTTACTGCTTACCACTCAACCCTCCACACGTCAGCCCGTACATTGATGACGTCACTCCTTGAAAAAATAAAAAACCCTTTTAACTTGTAAATAAAGCCAATTTTCATGTTTTTTTCCGTTATTTTCGTTATTGAAAACAACGACGCCTTCTGCTACGATTTTCGAATTTCCACTAAAATCCACTGTTCCATTCGATTTCGCTCCAAGATTCCACGACACCTGGGTACGAGTACCCTCCTGCCATCGCCTGATACCTGTTAAAAGACATTTTTTCTCCAAGAACAGGTATTTATCTTACAGCGCCCCGAACGTCAATAGAAAATTTTTTTTCCCTGTTTTCCACTGAATTGATAATTAAATCTTATCACTGAGATTACTCTCTGAGATTTAAAACTGTAAATTGTTCCCCAGAACCGACAATTGTGCCAATTTCCTCATTAAAATTGAAAACGCACCCGGCCTGTGAAGAAAACCCAGGAATTCCCATTTTGAATCCACAAGAACCAAAATGGAAGCCCCAGCAGCCATGAATGTGACCCCACTGAATGCCCCTCACAGAGAATTAGAGTATTTACCCTTAGTGGATAGAGATTTTCAGATTAAAGACTTGGATTTTGATGAAAGCCCCCTTCTGAGTTTTTGTCGTTGCAGAGACGATTATTCAAAGGGGTAAGATGTCATTGGACTGTGGGAATCCAATCTCCCAAGGTATCTCATCCCCTCAGTCATTAATTTCCCAGAAATTATCCACTATTGCCATTCCAGCTATGATCCCATTCAGAGAGCTGTAATTTCCCCTGACCAAAATGTTCTATTCCCCATTACTCCCCAGGCCATCAATGAAATGCTACACTTTGAACCTGACCAAGAATTGGCACCTCTGTCCATGGAAGAATTGATTGAGAAGTCTAATAAATTGACCCCAGAGAAATTAGAGTCCATTTGCCATAATTTCATGTTGCCTGAACACCAACCTAAGGGACCTCCTCCCTATGGTTTTTATTATTTCAATCAATTGGGAAGACTCATCCTCAATATGATATCTTTTGTCTTGGGCTTCAACAGCAGTGAATATGTTGATGAGATAACCTTGGTTTTGCTATCCATTTTTACTCCTGGGCAACCTCCTGAGATTAAATATGACTTTGCCTCCTTCATAGCCAACAAAATCCATGATCAGTTCATGAGGCTAGATGATGAAAAAGTCTTTAAATATTCCTCAGTCATCTATCATCTCATTATCTACTATCAGTCAGAAAAGTTCCCTTTCCCTGTTCAAAAACTTGATGCCAAGGGAAACCCAAGGTCAGTTATATTTTGGTCTCCCATATATCATTCTTATAAGTCTCCCTATTCCTATTTTGAGTTTATAGATATTTTTGTATATCCTGCAACTACATTGTTGACAGGGATTCCTCCCCCAAGACTCAGTAATGAAATAAAGAAGACCTTGCAACTTTCAAGGACCTATAAAGTTGGAGATTGGTATTTGTATCAAAACCATACAGTCATCAGAATCTATGGATGTGAATTACATCCATTCAAGTTACCAAAGTATGTACCCATGAGACTGTTTGCCTTGGAATATTTTAGGCAAATGAATAATTCAGATGTGATCCATTTTTTTAATGTGAAAAAGAAAGCTCAACTCCGGATTAAAAGTCAATTAGGTCCCTACATCTGCAATTCTAGAGAGGCTGAGCGAGAAGCAGAGGATATATTACAAAACCGCTGCAAATTTCAAAGAAGTTTTCGTTGGATTCCTTATGACCCATTTGGTTTCAGCTGTGAAAAAAGATTAAAGAACAAATCTTCCCCTTATATCCACCACAAGATTCCTGATATAGAGCAATATGCTAACCAAGATGAATGGGTGGAAAAAACACTTGTTGAAGAAGAAAGTGCAGAAGAAAAAATGAATAAAATTATTGAAGATCTTCAAAAAAAATATGACCTAGAATCTTATGGTCAAGTGCAGGTATCTCACATTGGCACATCTTCAGCAGCAAATCCACAGCAGAGATTACAGGAAGGCAGTTCATCAGTGGCAGCAGAGACAAAGGGAAAAGGAAAGGAACCTGCATTACAGGTGATTGAAACTTTAGTCATGGCAGAGAAACCACAAACTTCCAAAGCACCTGAACAATCACAGGTTTCTCCCACTCAAGTAAGTCATCCACAAGTTCCAGAGTTAAAAACTCCATCAAATGTGGAAATAGGAAAGAAAAGGCAAGTTCCAGATACCACACCTCCTAAAGAGCCTTCAGGAATACATCAAGCTAAAAAACATAAATCAGATCCACTTCCAGATGTGGAAATCATAGATGAAGTGTTTGATGATGGGAGGGAAGACAGTCAACTAACTGGCACAGTTAGTGAAACAAACACAGGACAGAAAGGAAAAGCTTTACAAAAGCAATTGAGTACTGAGGTATCCTCTTTCAGACCACCAAAAACAGATACAGGGGATATAAAAAGAACCTTCATTAATATCAAGGCAAAGAATGATCCATTAAGAATGAAGGTATATGATCAATATATGAAAATGGCTCCCCATAATCAAGAAAGACTAATGTCAACATTTGACATGTCACAAGGCAAAATGATAATGAGCCACTTCAAGTCAAAGGTGCCAAAACCCATTACTGCAGCTGACTACATCAGAACAAATTTTGAAGTTTTGGCAAAGGACATTCATCCTCTGGACCAGATAGAGCTACACAGACAAACTGGGGAAATGGTCTATTCCACTCTTACCAATAAAGCCATGGCAGCTCTAACACTGCAAGATTCTTTGAATAACACAAGTGCTCAATTGCAAATTGAGAAGGCCTCTTCACAGGCCAAAGATAACAGAATAAAGTCTTTAGAAGACATAATCATTGGTTTGGGGCACAACCCCAAAGATATTAAAAGCATTGAGGCATTAATAAAGAAGAAAGATGATGACATAGCTGCACTGAGAAAGCAACTAAAATTGCCAGCCTCAAGGCACCCTCAGACCCAAGAAGTTCTAAAGGGGAATTCACAGGAAGAAATAATGGAGTTGCTCCTAAATATGACTGAGCGACTAAGTGAAACGGAGAAGGAATTTGAACAAGCTTTGCAGGAACAGGAAACTATTAGGCAGACATCAGCCACAGGTACTACAACAGCAGGTCAGCAAACACAGCCATCCCAGGTAAACACTTCTGGTTTGAGTTCTGATGAATTGATAAAGCAAATGGAAAGTTTACAACTAAGGGTCACAGAACTTCAAACCACAAAATTGCAATTAGTAAAATTGGAGGAGAAATATGATACATCTAAAAAGACAGTTGCTGATAACACCAGGGAAATAAAAAGATTAGAAAAATTGGTTCAGGCTTTGGAAAAAGATCTTTCATTGGAAAAGCCTTTAAAGGAAATAAATGAAATTCTTTGGGGTAATATCATTGAGTTAATAAAGGGCATTTGGCCCTCTATTCAAGCTATTTTTGAACAAAATGATTTGGTTAAAATAGCCCAAGAAGAAATAAACAGAACAAGAAATGAATTAAGAGGCAGGCCTGAGCAGGTCAATCAGCTTATTCAATTTTTGAACACCCGGACAAAGCAACAGCTTGCAGTTTTAGGGATTGAGGACAGGACCGGCACAGTTTTGGAAATAAAGAGAGTTTTCATCAAAAGAACTTTCATGCAGAATTTAGAAAGGAAATGCTCAGATATTTTGATTGATATCAATATTTTCAGAGAGAAATTTCAAGATTTGTTGGACAATGGGTTACCAAGTCCTGTGCTCTCAGAGGATCAAATAATGGACTTAGAAACCTATGTAAAGAAAATAAATACTCATGCTCAAAATACAGCTGCTTGTTCTACTAGTTTACCAGAGTCAACGTTACCAACCGGGAGAAATATTTATGATAGAGTGAGGAATTCATTTCATTTGGAACATGAAATAAAGTATCTATTTCCTAATGAGCCCACCTTTTACAAACTCACAGAAGCAGATGAGACCTTGAGAAAACTCAAAAGGACTGTGATACCAGACGATTCATGGTGGAGAGACTTATTGGAAATTTTATAAAAGTTATTTTCAGGATGAGGATTTTATCTTTACTATCAGGTAAATGGTAAAAATGAGTACAGATGAAAGAGTATCAGTTACACAAGTTAAAGAGTATCCGTAAAGACAAAGAGTATCAAACAAGCAAATAAATTACTCCAGAAGACAGCAACAAGCCCTTTTCCAGCACTTACCTCCAGCACATCCATAAAGAAAGGAAACAGCACATCAGCAGTTACTTATTATTCTATCTACGAGACCATTTGTCTCCTGCTTATTTGTAAATTACTCCTTAGTCACCCCAAATTATGGGCTAGGATAGTGTGAGATATTTTCAATTATTTTGTGTATAAATAAACCCTCAAAGAGAGTATTGAGGGTGGATTCTATTACTCTGCTGTAACATTGAGATTTCAAAATAAAAGCATTTTGGAGAAATTTATTCGTGGCTTACTGGATGACGATTTGAAGTTCGGGACTTTTTGCAGGATTCATGTGTTGGACTGCAGTTCAATAAGTCTTTCTACCCTTTGTCTTAAGTTTTTTATCAGTTTATAATATCATTATGTCCATTTCTGAATAATTTACATAAAGGATTGAATCAGAATTTACTTAATTGTACTCTGATTTCAGATGTGATTGTTCTTAATGTTTTCCTCTAAATTGGTTATAAGCATGAATTCTTAAATGCTCTTGCTTTGCTAATTTAAACATTGTTGAGTACTATAATAAAGAATTCTTCATTGCTCTTTGTTTGTAGTCATCTCATTTCTTTCTTTTGAACATGGTGAAAGATTCTTAGCTACCTTTCATCCCTTCAAAATCATCCCATCCACTTTAAATTTTAAGGATTGTTCTCTGTCTAGCTATCTTGCCCTGTAAAGCCATCTTGTGCGTAGAATAGAAATCCGGTAAAGCCATCCTTTGACTCCATAGCCCAATGGACTGAAAGCCCTCAACCTTGCCCTTAGTTTGTGGATTCCACCATTTTCCCAAAACAAACTCTTGAATCTATAACTAGCCTAAACCTTCTAAGAACAAAGATAAATTATAAAGAGAGAGCCCTCTCTGGATGCAGATTGGCTAGATTCTGCATCTAAAAGGTTGGTTTGTGGTTACCTCGGGTATACTTTCCTCTTACACAACTTCTAGGAAAACCTGAGTGATAACATAGTGGCGACTCCACTGGGGAATGAATCATTTATTGATACTATTGTTTGATTTATGAGCTATAGACAGAGTCTGAAGATCAGCCAGGTAGCCTTTGAAATTTATTTTGCTCTGCAATTGCAAAAGTAAATAAATGCTGCTTCAGCCTATCTCTGATTTAGCTTATATATTGAATCTTAGTTTCAAAATATTCAATCAGATTCTCTAGTTTAACAGATATTTGAGAAAATTTTAATCATACATCATTATTTCTTAAAGAATTTGTAGAAGTTGTATTTATTCTTTCAATTAAAATCAAAAATCCAAAAAACACATAGTCTAGGAAAACTGGCTTCAGAAAGGATTCGACATACTAGGTCAAACCCTGACCCCAATCCACCACCAATATTTGAAAATCCGAATCTGATTCCTAGGATTCTTAGAAGACGAGGAAGTCAAGAAAGTTCTGAAAGAGGAAGTCAGGAGAGTTCAGAAAGTTCTAGACCACTTTCTAGATCTGCATCTTGTCCTGTGAAAATTATATATATTGATGACATTCCTTTTGATGCACGATTTGAAACATCTTTATTTGTGAATTTTTCTGAAACTGAATTATCTAGATTAGTTCCAGATCCATTGTTCTTTGAAGATTTGCAATACAGATTTGTTTCACATCATCTTGACAGACAATTACAAAACTCTATTCAATCGGAACAAACCTTTGAAGAAAATTCAAACATCTCTGTAATTACCGAAGCTTCTCCAAGCTCAGTTACTTTTTCTCAAGCTTTTCAAACACCTGTCACCCCTTCTACTCCTCCATCTCCTCCTGCCAGACCATCAACTCCTATTACCCCACTTCATCTTCCAATGGCCAATAGATACGACCCTTTACAGCTACCAGCCAACCCTCCTACGTTGCCCCAGGATTACCAAAGTAAGATCACACCTTTTGATGGATCAGGTACTTACACAGCACAACAACACACCAAAAGGATGACTGATTACTTTGAGTTCTATGAGATTGATATTGATAATGTTCGAATGAGAATTTTCGTTCAGAGTCTTACTGGAGAAGTTAGGACATGGTTTAGGGCCCTTGCTCCAAATACTATTGCTGATTTACCAGCTTTATATAGGGCATTTTTGAACCGATGGGAGAAGAAGAAAGATCCTCTTCAGATCCTGTCAGAGTTCGAAAAATTAAGAAGAAGACCTAACGAAACAGTACAAGATTACATCATTAGATTCAATGAAGCATATAACGCAGTTCCTCAAAACCTAAGACCCCCACCTGACTCTGTATTGGTTAAATTTCCAGATGGTTTTGACTCTGATATAGCTTATTCCCTTAGGGAAAGAGCTCCCCAAACATTAGAGGAAATGCAAAGCATAGTGGTGAGTGTAGAAGCAAATCTGATAGAAAAACGAGCCAGAGCAAGAGCAGAAAGAAGAATGCCTATGAATGAAGAACCTTCGGCTTTTGAAAAGAAGCTGGATGCAATCATTAAAGGTATGGAAAGATTAGGAGACAGAGTGGAGACCATTGAAAGAAATTCTTCTAGTGATAATCAGAATGTTGCAAGAAACCCAAACTTTAGGAGAAACCTGAATCAAAATATTGGAAAGAATGTCCCTGATCAAAACATTAGGCCACCTTTCCAAGAAAACTTTGTTGAAGGTTCAACTTCTGAAGAACCTACAGAAGATGTAGAAATAAACAATGTAAATGATGACAAAAATGAACCAGAAGTCTTCCTATCCCAGGATGATCAAGAGAATCACATCCTTGAAACATTCCAAACTCATTCAGGTGAGACTTTTGATTTTAAGGAAGGCTATGACACAGCAATTTACGAGGTCCATAAACAGTATAATTTGAGAAGTAGACGGATTGATGTGCCAGAGAATAGCAAACATAAAAATGAAAAACAAAATGTCAAAGGTAAAGGTAACATTCCCCCTGTACAAAACAGTCCCCAAGTACAAATTTTGTCTAGGATAACTCCCAATTCTTCAAATCCAATAATTGAAGATGTCTCTGACAACCAACCAATCAATAAACAACAATCTACTCCTTTTCCTCTTGTGGGAAATGCAGAAGAAATAGTAGAATTTAGTTCAGATACCCCTTCAAAACAAAATTTCATTCATGAAAAAGAGAAAAACATTGAAGACCCAAAAAATAGAGAAAACCCAACTGTGCAAAACACTAAAACTCAAACGGAAAAACCTTTCAATCTAGAGGCTGAAATAGGAAAACTAAAGATAGTTGTTCCTTTATCAGAATTGGCTAAACATGATGTCTATAGAAGTTAGATTACCAAGTCCCTACACATTAACATTACTGGATTGGATGATTCAGTAAACATTCTTGATGATCAACCCAAACTTTTTTTTGGCCCTGAGGTTAATGGCAAACCAGAAAGTGGAGGAACTCCTCCATTTTATGTAAGCCTAAATGTTCATGACAAGATACTCCATAATGCAATGCTTGATTCTGGAGCATCTCACAATTTGATGCCAAAAGCAGTAATGGAAAGATTAAATCTAGATATTACTAGACCGTACAAAGATTTGTTTTCATTTGATTCTAGTCAGGTAAAATGTTTAGGTCTGATTAAAGATCTGTGTGTTACTTTGGTACAATACCCTGCTAAGTCTGTTTTGATGGACATAGTAGTGGCTGATATTCCACCTAAATATGGTATGTTATTGTCTAGATCTTGGGGTGCTAAACTTGGAGGGTCTATTCAACTAGACATGTCATATGCAACTATTTCGGTATTTGGTCAGCCTAAAAGATTATATAGAGAAACCTTGATGAAGTACTTAGTCAGTAGCCATGAGAAGCCTGAAAACTTCCCTGTTTACTCTGTACATTCTGACATGGATTCTTTTATTTTATACAATGCTGAGTTGGATCTCCCTACTGAAATAGAAGCTCCAGAATTGGAAACCATAAACAAAACCACTGTTAAAATTGAAGAAATCTCTGAAAACAAAGAAACAACAGATGATCAAGAAATACCTGAAGAAACTAAACAACTAGCTCCTGTCAAGAAACATTTTAAAACAATTGATGAGGATTATGAACATGAAATTCTATGGCATTTAGAGTTTCATGGCTCAGTAAACAAACTAGGGGCAGGAGCTGGGATTTGGTGACATAATGTTGAAAATAATCATGCAGAGGGTCGTGCTTATAGGTTGAATTTCAAATGCACTAACAACATGGCAGAGTATGAAGCTCTTTTATTAGGGCTTAAACATGTCAAGAAATTAGGAGCTATTAGGGTATCAATCATAGGAGACTCCGAATTAATCATTCAACAGATTAAAGGAGAATGTTCAACAAAAGACATGAGACTGAAACAATACAGAGAGACAGTTGTAGAGATTCTCAACACATTTTTACAAGCTCAACTTGCCAAGATTCCCAGGAAACAAAATTTTCATGCTCACAGTTTAGCAATGTTTGCTAGTACATGCAAGTTACCTTTTGACCCTAATCATCAGTTTTCAGATGAGATTAGACATAGGCCTGCTATACCAGACAATCTTTTGAATTGGCAAGTATTTGTTAATAACAATCAAATCAATAATTTTTTGACACTTCAAAATGAGTTTTCTAACTGTAATATAGATGAAGATATAACTATTGATGAATTTGATCAAGAAAAAGAACAAAAAATAGAAATTTCAAGAGAAAATGCAATTCATATGCTGCATCCAACCACATTCACAGAAAAAGATATACAGGACTTGAAGCATATGGAATCTGATGAGATCATAGAAGATGAGACAGAAATCATCAATTTAAAAGATAATCATTTACCCAAAGGATTAACTCCTTTGGAAGATCTGTTTGACTCAAATGATATTCCATTTAGACCTAAAATGGAGCCTGTGAAGGCTGATATGGAAGAATGCAACTTAGGAACCCCAGAAAATCCCAAAATGGTTAAGTTGTCCAAATCTCTTCCAAAAGATCAAAAGGTTAAATATGTTGAACTATTGAAAGAATTCCAGGATGTTTTTGCCTGGAGTTATGAAGATCTGAAATCTTATGATACATCCATCATTCAACACACTATACCTTTGAAACCAGATCAGAAACCTTTCAAACAAAAGCTTAGAAGAATAAATCTTGTTTTATTACCTTCAATTGAAAAGGAAATCAAAAGAATGTTTGAAGCAGGGATTATAGCTCCTATCAGATTCTCAGAATGGGTTTCTAACCTAGTACCAACTAGGAAGAAGACAGGAGAAATTATACTGTGTGTTGATCTAAGGAATTTGAATAAAGTTTCTTTAAAAGATAACTATCCTTTACCAAAAATGGACCATATTCTTCAGAGGGTAGTAGGATCTTCTAGGATATCTCTATTGGATGGATTTTCAGGGTACAACCAGATTCTGGTTCATCCTGATGATCAGGATAAAACAACATTTACAACACCATGGGGTACATTTAAATATGTCAAAATGCCATTTGGGCTCAAGAATGCAGGAGCTACATTTCAAAGAGAAATGGATATTGCTTTTGCTAAAGAAATACATGATTTTCTGGTTATTTATCTAGATGATTTAACTGTTTTTTCTAAAACAGATCAAGAACATTTAGATCATTTAAGGCAAGTGTTTATAAAGTGCAGAAAATATGGGATTTCTTTAAACCCCAAAAAGTCATTATTTGGTTTGGAAGAAGGAAAGCTATTAGGGCACATTATTTCTAAAGATGGCATCAGGATTGATCCAGAAAGAATTCAAGCAATTTTGCAAATACCCCACCCCAGAAACATAAAAGAGTTGCAAGCATTCATAGGAAAGATTAATTTCTTGAGAAGATTTATTTCTAGTTTAGCTGAGTTTCTTAGGTTACTTACTAACATGTTGAGGAAAGATTCAAGCATTGACTGGACTGTAGAAGCCAAACAATCCTTCGAAGAAATTAAAATGGCTTTAACAAGAACACCAGTTCTGACCAGTCCTAAATTTGATAGAGATTTTATTATTTTTTCATTTGCTTCTGAACATACTGTCGCAGCTGTTTTACTTCAAAAAGATGACCAAGGGTGTGAAAAGCCAATAGCATTTTTTAGTAAAGCACTGAGGGATGCATCTTTGAAATACAATATTATGGAAAAATAGGCTTTTGCATTGGTAAAAGAAATTAAAGATTTCAGGGTTTACATATTATATTCTCATGTGATAGCTTATGTGCCTAATGCTGTAGTTAAAGATATTTTGACTCAAGATGGCATTGAAGGTAAAAGAGGTAAGTGGATAGCTACCATTTTAGAATATGATATTGAGATTAAACCAACAAAACTCATAAAAGGTCAAGGTTTGGCACAACTCATGACTGAAACTAATTGCCAAGCCTTATACATTAACGAACTGGATGACAATCAGGAGATGGCAACTCCACAGATCAGTCAAGCTTTCTTAGATTCACCCTGGTACACTGATATAATTCATGTTTTATTAAACCTGCAAGCTCCTCCAGGGTTGTCCAGAACCAAAAGAAGATTTTTGAAAATGACATCTTTGAAATATTGTATTTTAGATGGCACTTTATTTTGGAAAAATCATGAAGGAATCTTGTTGAATTGTCTATTAAAAGATGAAGCTGATAAAATTCTTAATGAATTTCATGCAGGTGATTGTGGAGGACATCTCTACTATAAATCTACTGCAGACAAAATTTTAAGGGCTGGGTTTTTTTGGCCAACCTTATTTTCTGATGTTAAGAAATTTGTAACATCTTGTCATAAATGTCAGATATTTGAAGGTAAAAGAAAGTTGCTACCTTTGCCTTTAAAACCAATTTCCACAAAAAGACCTTTTCAACAACGGGGGTTAGATTTTATTGGAGAAATTCATCCCCCTTCTTCAGGGCAACACAGATGGATTTTAACTGCCACAGACTACTTCACTTAATGGATTGAAGCCATCCCATGTAGACAGGCCAATGATTCTATAATCATAGGCTTTTTAGAAACAAATATACTTTCAAGATTTGGCTGTCCAGAAAATATTATAACAGACAATGTTGCTGCATTTAAATCAAAGAAAATGATTAGTTTCTGCCATAAATATCATATTACTTTAGGCCATTCAACAGCTTATTACCCTCAGGGTAATGGACTAGCAGAATCCTCCAATAAAAGCCTTATCAATATCATCAAAAAGTTATTGGAAGAAAATAAAAAGAATTGGCACAAGAAACTGACCTATGCATTATGGGCAGACAGACTTACAACTAAGAAATCAATTGGGACTAGTTCATATGAGTTAGTTTATGGCCTTGAAGCAAGATTCCCATCATCTTTAGGAATTCCTGTTATGAAATTACTTCAGGAGGCTCAGGTGGAGCCAAATGACATTCAAAGAAGAATTAATCAAACAATCCACCTACAACAAACCAGGGAAGAGGTATACCAAAGATCACAAGTCTTGCAGGAAAAGCTAAAGAAAATGTTTGATAAAAGGACTAAAGCAGAAGATTTTCAACTAGGTGATAAAGTCCTAAGATGAGATTCTATAAGAGAAGAAAAAGGGAAACATGGAAGGTTTGATTTCTTATGGAAAGGGCCTTACATTATTCATGCCTTGCAGGGAAACAACACATACTTTTTGAAAGATGTGGACAGTTCAGAAGTTGAAGAAGGACCAGTTAATGGTCGAATGCTCAAGCATTATTTTGATCCCATTTACTAGAATATTTTGATTTTTCTAACTTGTACATAATATATTTTTTTTAATGCAGTTTGGATTGGATGGTGACTTCTTGAAGTTGAAGCCCGAAGTGAAGGCCCTAAGCTTCAAAATTTTCACTATCATATGTAAAATAAAAGCTACCAGGAGAAGGAGATTTCATGATTCAGTTTAAGGCATTTTGAGGCATCTGACCTGCTGTTCTTGACTTTTCACAAGGAAAAGACATCCCCAAGTGGAGCCAGTGTTAGACTCCTATACCAATAGGTGTCATTTTTCATAATTGTCTTGATTGAACTATGGAATATGTTCAAACCTTTTTCTTGAGCAAAGGTGTTCCATATTCTTTAAAAACCAAAAAATCAAAAAATTTAAAAAATGTAAAGAGGGTATACCCTAAAAGAAAAATCAAAGGGTAAGAAAAATAAATTGGTCAAAAAAGTGAAAAAAATGAACCCCAAACAAAAATAGACCAAGGAAAGTGTGCAAATCCAAATGCCACTACTATTTCATTTTGTAATAAAGCAATTGTGTGCAGCTTGTCAAACTTTTGCCACAATTCATGAATAGTCAAACTGTTTAAACTTGACTTATTCATATTTCAATTTCATGTTGTAGATTAGAGAATAAATATCTGACCAAACAGTTTAATCTTGGCAGATAAGTAGATAGGTAGAGTGAATAAAAGGTGCTCAACAGTTCAATCTGAGCCCTTGGATGTAATAAGGGTAGAAATAGATAGATTTATCATATAAAAAGAAAAGATTGATAAGGGTTTGCAAGTCTAAATGCACCCTAATAAAGAAGAGAAAATGGTAGTGTCAAGTAGATAGGGTGGGTAGATGGTGCTGCAAAGTGTTATCTGGTGAATGATGCTGCTACATGTTTTTGATCCTTTACTTTCATCACAAATACTAAAGCAAGAAATACAGTGGAAAATCACAGAAAGCAAAGTCAAAATCATTAACTTCCTACATCACTTTCTCCCTAAGTTTTTACTAATTTCCCCCAAAGCACTAAGGTATTTGGAGATCAAAGGGGCTCAAGGCATTTCCTTGACTTCTGGAGGGACCGGACCCTCGGCCTAATGATCAAAAAGACCTAAGTACTTGAAATAATTCATCATTATAATCATTCACTTTTAACTTTTTCCTCAGTAAAATCCAATTTTACTTAGGAAAATCATGCAAAATTCCATAAAAATCCCTCAAAATAACTTACTATTCTAAGTTTAAGTGTTGAAGATGAGATATTGCAATTTACTTCAAAAATTATCACTTTCTTAGATGTGCAAAGTGTTTTGAGTTCCCTTGTCCCTTTGTCATATTAGTGTTTAATTCTATTTACTAAATCCCTAATGGAATGCCCTATCCTAAGTATATAACTCCTTTTTTATAAATACCCCAAATACCCCTCTATTATAAAGTTTAACCAAAGTAATTATTTCCCCGTGCATTAACATAAAAACCCACTATACGCCCTTTGGTTAAATTTATCATTATACCATAAACTCGCCCCTATGGTAAGTTAATTACATTTGTTAATTTACCATATAATAAAATAAAAACATATATATGAAAAATAAACTTTAAACATACGATATATATGTTTAAACCCAAAAATATAAATAAAACCTGAAGTTTTATTTTCGAAACCAAACTTTGCAAAAATCCCGCGCCAACGTGGCTCATCCACCTCGCATTTCACCTGACGTTTTAACCCCACAGCGACCCCTATTTCCTTTATCACTGTGGGATTAATTAATTATCTGAATTAATTAATAACCATGCTTCTCCGCCTATCAGACGCCCCCCCGGGAGATTAATAAAGTTAATGGCATTTAAAACCCCGTCGGGCCCGCGCAATAACTATCCCATTATCTTTTTGTTTCTTCAACCGTCAGATCGCTCCTCCGCAGATCAACGCTCCATGTCAATCCCGCTACCCATCCATTGTAAGAAATTTAACCAGCGGGGGATTGGTGGTATTGAAACAGTTCACCGTCCACGTGTCAATTACTTTGTGGAATCGCTGCCCTCCCGACTAATACCACCTTCATCCATAAGCGGTGCGGGGATTACCGATTACCGCTTACTGCTTACCACTCAACCCTCCACACGTCAGCCCGTACATTGATGACGTCACTCCTCGAAAAAATAGAAAACCCTTTTAACTTGTAAATAAAGCCAATTTTCATGTTTTTTCCGTTATTTTCGTTATTGAAAACGACGGCGCCTTCTGCTACGATTTTCGAATTTCCACTAAAATCTACTGTTCCATTTGATTTCGCTCCAAGATTCCACGACACCTGGGTACGAGTACCCTCCTGCCATCGCCTGATACCTGTTAAAAGACATTTTTTCTCCAAGAACAGGTATTTATCTTACAGCGCCCCGAACGTCAATAGAAAATCTGTTTTCCCTGTTTTCCACTGAATTGATAATTAAATCTTATCACTGAGATTACTCTCTGAGATTTAAAACTGTAAATTGTTCCCCAGAACCGGCAATTGTGCCAATTTCATCATTAAAATCGAAAACGCACCCGGCCTGTGAAGAAAACCTAGGAATTTCCATTTTGAATCCACAAGAACCAAAATGGAAGCCCCAGCAGCCCTGAATGTGACCCCACTGAATGCCCCTCACAGAGAATTAGAGTATTTACCCTTAGTGGATAGAGATTTTCAGATTAAAGACTTGCATTTTGATGAAAGCCCCCTTCTAAGTTTTTGTCGCTGCAGAGACGATTATTCAAAGGGGCAAGATGTCATTGGACTGTGGGAATCTAATCTCCCAAAGTACCTCATCCCCTCAGTCATTAATTTCCCAGAAATTATCCACTATTTCCATTCAAGCAATGATCCCACTCAAAGAGCTGTGATATCCCCTGACCAAAGTGTTCTATTCCCCATTACTCCCCAGGCCATCAATGAAATGCTACACTTTGAACTTGACCAAGAATTGGCACCTCTGTCCATGGAATATTTTATTGAGAAGTCTAATAAGTTGACCCCAGAGAAATTAGAGTCCATTTGCCATAATTTCATGTTGCCTGAACACCAACCTAAGGGACCTCCTCCCTATGGTTTTTATTATTTCAATCAATTGGGAAGACTCATCCTCAATATGATATCTTTTGTCTTGGGCTTCAACACCAGCGAATATGTTGATGAGATAACCTTGGTTTTGCTATCCATTTTTACTCCTGGGCAACCTCCTGAGATTAAATATGACTTTGCCTCCTTCATAGCCAACAAAATCCATGATCAGTTCATGAGGCTAGATGATGAAAAAGTCTTTAAATATTCCTCAGTCATCTATCATCTCATTATCTACTATCAGTCAGAAAAGTTCCCTTTCCCTGTTCAAAAACTTGATGCCAAGGGAAACCCAAGGTCAGTTATATTTTGGTCTCCCATATATCATTCTTATAAGTCTCCCTATTCCTATTTTGAGTTTATAGATATTTTTGTATATCCTGCAACTACATTGTTGACAGGGATTCCTCCCCCAAGACTCAGTAATGAAATAAAGAAGACCTTGCAACTTTCAAGGACCTATAAAGTTGGGGATTGGTATTTGTATCAAAACCATACAGTCATCATAATTTATGGATGTGAATTACATCCATTCAAGTTACAAAAGTATGTACCCATGAGACTATTTGCCTTGGAATATTTCAGGCAAATGAACAATTCAGATGTGATCCATTTTTGTAGTGTGAAAAAGAAAGCTCAACTCCGGATTAAAAGCCAATTAGGTCCATATATCTGCAATTCTAGAGAGGCTGAGCGAGAAGCAGAGGATATATTACAAAACCGCTGCAAATTTCAAAGAAGCTTTCGTTGGGTTCCTTATGACCCATTTGGTTTCATCTGTGAAAAAAAATTAAAGAACAAATCTTCCCCTTATATCCACCACAAGATTCCTGATATAGAGCAATATGCTAACCAAGATGAATGGGTGGAAAAAACACTTGTTGAAGAAGAAAGTGCAGAAGAAAAAATGAATAAAATTATGAAAGATCTTCAAAAGAAATATGACCTAGAATCTTATGGTCAAGTGCAGGTATCTCACATTGGCACATCTTCAACAACAAATCCACAGCAGAGATTGCAGGAAGGCAGTTCATCAGTGGCAGAAGAGACAAAGGGCAAAGGAAAGGAACCTGCATTACAGGTGATTGAAACTTTAGTCATGGCAGAGAAACCACAAACTTCCAAAGCACCTGAACAATCACAGGTTTCTCCCACTCAGGTAAGTCATCCACAAGTTCCAGAGTTAAAAACTCCATCAAATGTGGAAATAGGAAAGAAAAGGCAAGTTCTAGATACCACACCTCCTAAAGAGCCTTCAGGAATACATCAAGCTAAAAAACATAAATCAGATCCACTTCCAGATGTGGAAATCATAGATGAAGTGTTTGATGATGGGAGGGAAGACAGTCAACTAACTGGCACAGTTAGTGAAACAAACACAGGACAGAAAGGAAAATCTTTACAAAAGCAATTGAGTACTGAGGTATCCTCTTTCAGACCACCAAAAACAGATACAGGGGATATAAAAAGAACCTTCATTAATATCAAGGCAAAGAATGATCCATTAAGAATGAAGGTATATGATCAATATATGAAAATGGCTCCCCATAATCAAGAAAGACTAATGTCAACATTTGACATGTCACAAGGCAAAATGATAATGAGCCACTTCAAGTCAAAGGTGCCAAAACCCATTACTGCAGCTGACTACATCAGAACAAATTTTGAAGTTTTGGCAAAGGACATTCATCCTCTGGACCAGATAGAGCTACACAGACAAACTGGGGAAATGGTCTATTCCACTCTTACCAATAAAGCCATGGCAGCTCTAACACTGCAAGATTCTTTGAATAACACAACTGCACAATTGCAAATTGAGAGGGCCTCTTCACAGGCCAAAGATAACAGAATAAAGTCTTTAGAAGACATAATCATTGGTTTGGGGCACAACCCCAAGGATATTAAAAGCATTGAGGCATTAATAAAGAAGAAAGATGATGACATAGCTGCACTGAGAAAGCAGCTAAAATTGCCAGCCTCAAGGCACCCTCAGACCCAAGAATTTTTAAAGGGGAATTCACAGGAAGAAATAATGGAGTTGCTCCTAAATATGACTGAGCGACTAAGTGAAACGGAGAAGGAATTGGAACAAGCTTTGCAGGAACAGGAAACTATCAGGCAGACATCAACCACAGGTACTACAACAACAGGTCAGCAAACAAAACCATCTCAGGTAAATACTTCTGGTTTGAGTTCTGATGAATTAATAAAACAAATGGAAAGTTTACAACTAAGGGTCACAGAACTTCAAACCACAAAATTGCAATTAGTAAAATTGGAAGAGAAATATGATACATCTAAAAAGACAGTTGCTGATAAAACCAGGGAAATAAAAAGATTAGAAAAATTGGTTCAGGCTTTGGAAAAAGATCTTTCATTGGAAAAGCCTTTAAAGGAAATAAATGAAATTCTTTGGGGTAATATCATTGAGTTAATAAAGGGCATTTGGCCCTCTATTCAAGCTATTTTTGAACAAAATAATTTGGTTAAAATAGCCCAAGAAGAAATAAACAGAACCAGAAATGAATTAAGAGGCAGGCCTGAGCAGGCCAATCAGCTTATTCAATTTTTGAACACCCGGACAAAGCAACAGCTGGCAGTTTTAGGGATTGAGGACAGGACCGGCACAGTTTTGGAAATAAAGAGAGTTTTCATCAAAAGAACTTTCATGCAGAATTTAGAAAGGAAGTGCTCAGACATTTTGATTGATATCAATATTTTCAGAGAGAAATTTCAAGCTTTGTTGGACAATGGATTACCAAGTCCTATGCTCTCAGAGGATCAAATAATGGACTTAGAAACCTATGTAAAGAAAATAAATACTCATGCTCAAAATACAGCTGCTTGTTCTACTAGTTTACCAGAGTCAAGATTACCAACTGGGAGAAATATCTATGATATAGTGAGGAATTTATTTCATTTGGAACATGAAATAAAGTATCTATTTCCTAATGAGCCCACCTTTTACAAACTCACAGAAGCAGATGAGACATTGAGAAAACTCAAAAGGACTGTGATACCAGACGATTCATGGTGGAGAGACTTATTGGAAATTCTATAAAATTTATTTTCAGGATGAGAATTTTATCTTTACTATCAGGTAAATGGTAAAAATGAGTACAGATGAAAGAGTATCAGTTACACAAGTTAAAGAGTATCCGTAAAGACAAAGAGTATCAAACAAGCAAAGAAATTACTCCAGAAGATAGCAACAAGCCCTTTTTCAGCACTTACCTCCAACACTTCCATAAAGAAAGGAAACAACACATCAGCAGTTACTTATTATTCTATCTACGAGACCATTTGTCTCCTGTTTATTTGTAAATTACTCCTTAGTCACCCCAAATTATGGGCTAGGATAGTGTGAGATATTTTCAATTATTTTGTGTATAAATAAACCCTCAAAGAGAGTATTGAGGGTGGATTCTATTACTCTGCTGTAACATTGAGATTTTCGGAATAAAAACATTTTGGAGAAATTTATTCGTGGCTTACTGGATGACGATTTAAAGCACTGGACTTGTTGCAGGATTCATGTGTTGGACTACAGTTCAATAAGTTTTTCTACCCTTTGTCTTAAGTTTTATATTAGTTTATAATATCATCATATCCATTTTTGAATAATTTACATAAAGGATTGAATCAGAATTTGCTTAATTGTACTCTGATTTCAAATGTGGTTGTTCTTAATGTTTTCTTCTAAATTAGTTATAAGCATGAATTCTTAAATGCTCTTGCTTTGCTAATTTAAACATTGTTGATTACTATAATAAAGAATTCTTCATTGCTCTTTGTTTGTAGTCATCTCACTTCTCTTTTTTGAACATGGTGAAAGATTCTTAGCTGCCTTTCATCCCTTCAAAATCATCCCATCCACTTTAAATTCTAAGGATTGTTCTCTGTCTAGCTATCTTGCCCTGTAAAGCCATCTTGTGCGTAGAATAGAAATCCAGTAAAGCCATCCTTTGACTCCATAACCCAATGGACTGAAAACCCTCAACCTTGCCCTTAGTTTGTGGATTCCACCATTTTCTAAAAACAAACTTTTAAAATCTATAACTAGCCTAAAACCTTCTAAGAACAAAGATAAATTATAAAGAGAGAGCCCTCTTTGGATGCAGATTGGCTAGATTCTGCATCTAAAAGGTTGGTTTGTGGTTACCTCGGGTATACTTTCCTCTTACACAACTTCTAGGAAAACCTGAGTGATAACACTCTCATCACTATGCATCTTCAAGTTTTCATATTCAATTATGAGGGTTTGGAGTTTTGCACTTTTTACCTTTGTATCTCCTTCATAGCTCGGAATGATTTTTTCCCATATTTCTTTTGCTGAATTTAGCTGCATCACTTTAGAAAATTCTGTTTCAGACATGCTTTCTAATAAAAAATTGACTGCTTTGGCATTGATTTCATAATTCTTCCTTTTTGCAGGATCAGTGGGAATACTTGCCAGATATTGATAACCTCCTTCCACGATTGCCCATACTTCTGCACCAAGACTTTGCAGATATGCTTTTGTTCGCATCTTCCAGAATAAAAGATTATCTCCATTGAATAGAGGTGGCCTTATAGAAATTACTCCAACATGACTTCCCATTGCGACGGATCTCCTTCAAGCAATCAAGGTTCTATAGAAGGACCTGCTCTGATACCAATTGTTGGGAAAAATACTGAGAGGGGGGGTGAATCAGTATTTAGGACTTACTCAAATATTTTTACTTTTCTTAATTCAAAACCCATATGCTGCTTTGCTAAAGCCAACTAGCATATACACGTGGATATCCTTCATTAAACTCGTGTATACACAGAGATCTTATTATGCAATTAAATCTTTACTTAGATCTATGCATCATTCATTATTCTGATATTTAGTTAATAGTAAACATGTGCAATAATAACAGAGTAAACCATCACACATAAGCATCACACAAGAACACCAGGATTTTAGGTGGAAACCCAAGTCGGGAGAAAACCACCGCTGCCGTTGTCTCAGCCTTCAATATTTTATTATGAAGAAAACATCTTACAACTATGTGCTGGCGCAGACTCATACCAGCACGCAGGAACCCACCTGCGCTCGTTTACCAGCCTCTCCTGGAAGGGAGTTACGACCCCCTGCTCTCGTTTACCAGCCTCTCCTAGAAGGGAGCTACAACCCCCTGCTCTCGTTTACCAGCCTCACCTGGAAGGGAGCTACAACCCCCTGACTAAAGGCTACAACCCTCAGCACCACCATGGACCATGGATCCAACAACTTCATTAGAGCACAACTTGCAGGCCACTTTTCATCATATTTTCAGAATGGACACACTCCACACATTTAAGCTCAATCATACATCAAAACTGATACATATCAATTCAAACAACCCAGACAGATAGCAGTAACACAACAGAACAAATTAAACATTTCATACTTCATAATTCAACAAACCCTAGTTTTCATACGCACTTTCCTTTCACTTATCCTGCGTGTATACGTGCCTTCATGCATATTAACCCACGTATACTTCTGCACATACTCCAGAACTAGTTTCACAACCCATACGCGCTTTCTCTTTATCAAACCCCGCGTATACACGCGCTTCCTCTGTTATAAACTTGTGTATAGATCTTCAGACATTATAGGGCAGCATACTTCTTCAGATCAGATATTCAATTCGGATTTAACCCTTCAATATAGACAAATGTTCACCTCATATCAAATCTAGACATTCCACAAACAGATCTAGAAGATACAAATAAATTTCAGATCTAGATTCCCTTCTTCATCATTTTCTTCATAGGTACATCACAGATTCAGATCTCTCAACAAATTGTTACCCTTTCCTGACAGATATACTTCAGAGAGAAGTATTCATTCAAACCTAGAATTCTTGCACACCACTTGCACAATGATTTCCTTCTCCTTATATAGGTTTACCCTTTAATCAATACCATGAGCCAAAACCACACCACTTACGATGGTATTCCTGGACGGGATCAAATAGACAACCCAATGCTCAATACAATGGGTCAATACCATGGTAATGCCCCTTGGTATTCTAATTTTGGAGCGCAAAAGACCATACGTGACTTGGCACGTACTTTTCCGCGTACATACGCGACCTCCCTTTACTAAACTCGCGTATGCTTTGTTACATACATTTTTCATCATTGTTCTGGCCCATTCTGGAAATTATTTCTTCTGCACCTTCTATACTGATTGTAGATACATCATATTTACATCATTACCAATCCATCAAGTCAAGAACAACGTCATCAAGTAGGTTGCCATTATCTTCATCAAGTGGGTTGCCATCAAGGACAACACTCTGCATCATATTGCCAACAATGTATGTTGAAGGCAAAACATTTTCCAAATGAATATTGGGCTGAAGTTGTACATTGTGAAGCGTATATTTTAAATAGATGCCCAACCAAAGCTATTATGAACAGAGTTCCTGAAGAAGTGTGGAGCGGCATAAAGAAGCATGTCACCCACATGAGAGTTTTCGGTTGTGTGGCTTATGCACACATTCCGGATCAGCTAAGGAAGAAGTTCGTTAGTAAGGGGGAGAAGTGCATATTTATTGGATACAGTGAAGAATCAAAGGCATACTGACTATATAACCCATCCACCAAGAAGTTTGTTGTAATCAGATATCTATAGTTCATTGAGGAAGAAGCTTGGGATGGAAGCATTGAGAAAACAATGAATGTGAAAATTTGTTTGTCTTATGATGAGGATGAGGAGGAAATGGCTGAAAGGCATCCCTCATTAGCAGCACCACCTCCACCAACACAAGGACAGCAAGGGACACCACAAGAAAAAATGACAACACCTTTGAGAAGTGATAATAGTGCTTCTCCAAGCACATCACAAGGGGCAGATTTGAGTGCTTTTACAAGCACAGATTCAGTAAGTGAAAGAGGAACTAGATTCAAAATTTTGAATGAGATTTATGAGAAAGAGGCAGAAAATGAAGGTATGAACTCTTTATTTGCATTGTATTTTCTTGTAGAGGATCCTGTTCATTTTGAAGAACTCGTAAAAGATAAGAAATGGATAGATGCTATGGATGAAGAAATGAATGTCATAGAGAAAAATAAGACATCGGAATTATTTTATCTCCCAAAAGGTAAGGAAGTAATTAGAGTGAAATGGGTCTACAAGACCAAGAGCAATGTTGAAGGTAAGATTGAAAGGCACAAGGCCAAACTTGTTGTCAAAGGATACAAATAGAAACAAGGAAGAGATTACGAGGAAACTTTTACACCAGTTGCAAGAATGGAAATGGTAAGAGAAGTGTTGTCCATAGTAGCAGAGCATAAGTGGAAATTTTACCAAATGGATGTGAAATCAACATTCCTGAATCTAGTATTTATGGAAGACGTTTATGTGGAACAACCACTGGGCTATGAGAAAAAGGTCCAAGAGCACAAGGTATGAAAATTGAAGAAAGATCTTTATGGGCTAAAACAAGCACCAAGAGCATGGTATAGTAGGATAGATGCCTATCTACTGGAAAGTGGGTTTGAAAAATATGAAGCAGAACCCACATTATACATCAAGGAGAAAGATGGTAAGATGCTCATTGTTGTTTTGTATGTTGATGATGTTATATTCACAGGTAATGATGCTTACCTCATTGAGAATTTTAAATCAATCATGAAGGATGAATTTGAGATGACTGATATAGGATTGATGAAATACTTCTTAGGAATAGAAGTAGAGCAAAATGAAAATAAAAATTTTATTTCTCAAGCAAAGTATGTGAATGAAGTTTTGGAAAGATTTAACATGCAGGATTGCAAAGCAGCAATTACTCCTACAGTGATGGGATTGAAATTGAGAAAAGAGGATAGTAGCAAGGATTTTGATCCATATTTATATAAGAGCATAGTTGGTAGCCTTATGTATTTGATTGCAACTAGGCCATATATTATCCATGTTGTAAGTTTAATTTCTAGATTTATGGAGAGGCCAAAGGAGGCACATTGGCAAGCAGCAAAAAGAATTCTGAGGTATGTGAAAGGAACAAAGAGGTATGGAATTTTATATACAACTTCTGAATATTTTGAATTGATTCGATATACTGTCAGTGATTGGGCTGGAAGTATAGATAACCGGAAAATCACCTCTGGTTATGTTTTTCATATGGGTTCAGGAGCCATTTCATGGGTTTCTAAGAAACAACAAATTGTGGCTTTATCTACAGTAGAGACATAGTATGTGGTAGCTACAGCAGTAGTGTGTCAAGCAGTTTGGGTGAAGAGAATGCTGAGAAGTTTGTGTCATGAACAGGTAAAAGTGATGCAGGAGCATCCAAGCCAAATTTTCATTATTTAATTATGTAATAAGGGGGGTGAGATATTTTAATTATTTTATTAATTAAATTTCTTATTTCTAATAAATTAGGAGAAAAATGTAAAGGTGAGGATTATTGTATATATATTCTTTAATAATTAAAGGATATGAGTGGAATGGAATTAGGTATATAATCTAGGGAGTAGGAATTCCATATATACGACTTGGTTGAGTCCAAAACTAGAATAAATCTAAATTAGATTTTAAGTTGAGATTTGTGTGGAGGAATTTATGGAGTGAAATAAATTCATTATATATATATATATATGAGGGTTTTGTGAGGATGAAAGACAACTAAGAGTAGTAAGGAGTACGGTGAGAATGAGAGATGGTTTGAAGGGCTGAGAGCCAAGAGGCCACCCAATGTAATATTTGGCCAAATAATTTTTATGTTTTTATATCAGTATTTCATTTGAATGGCTCTCCTTCCTTCATATGTATTTTTAGCTGATTTTTTTTATGGTTTTAATGAAGAATTATTGAGAGTTTTCATGTTGAGTGAAGGAGTGTGTGTTTTATATGCTCAGATGTGTTCTATAGCAGAATTCTTGCATCATTTGGTATCAATGCTGGAAACGATTTCCTGCGAGAGCTTGGGAGAGAGTTGATTGATATATTATACTTTTTGTTTAAGTCTGCAATTTATGCATGCACTGTGAGAAAAACTTGAATGCAGGTGATCGATTGGCAAAGTTGTAGTAGTACTTCCCACAACTAGACATCGCACGGGATGGTGTAGCAGTCTACTAGCTCGCAAGCGAAGCTGTAGCATTGAGCAATCGAAGGTGGAGTGAATTGGTTTATGGAGTTGTGTCCATGTATAAATGAGGAGGAGTATACTCGAGTCATGGAGATGAGCAACGAGGAGTGTTGCACGGTGGCTTGAAGCACCGTGATTAGGCTTTGCAATGCTAACATAGGCCAAAAAGCTATGACCAAGCTTGCAGCAAGGAGTCTGCCAACCAATGGCTCAACACTCTCATGGACAATCAAGGGTTGTAGCTGTAGTTTTAAGATGCACTTAAGTGATATTAAAATGTAAGTAACAATCATATCACACAGCATTGAAGCCTGATTCTAATATATCATACCAGTGCTAAACCCATGATGCGATTTGTTAAGTGTTTGCATGATGATTGAATGGTAACAATGCCATTATGATGAGCTAACGGTTGGCTTGCATTCAGACATAGGTCAAACCCACAATTTTAAAGCATCGTTGCATTGTTTGTAGCATACCAGTGCCAAAACTTTAACATGGCATTGTTAAAGTGTTTGCATAAGCATTTGTGTAATGGTGGCAGATCAATGTGGATTTGTGTTGTATAATATAAAACAATGTGGTTTTAAACACAATGCTAATGGTGATATATAATCACAACAATCCCTTGTAGATTTAACGAATATGTTAGTGGAGTTTTCTTGCATAAGGAAATATTTATAATGGAATTGCATGCAAATTTGACAAATTGATCAATTAGATGTTGTATGAAGGATAAGCCTGGGACTTAAATCAATGCGAGGATTTATATTTGCAACAGATTCAAAAACAGTGCAACATTTTCTTCCAGATTAATGACTTGTATGAAGGTGGAGTTGGGCATGAATTTAAGCCTATCAAAAAAAAATATGAATTGAAGAGGCACAGCAGAATGGTGAAGTGGAAATTGTGTTTTCTACATCAATTTTTGGGATGCTGTATCACCTTTCTTAAAAAGGCATGTGTTGGGTTTGTGAAAGAGGTGTAGCTCTAGTAGAATATTCAAGGTATGAATCCAATATTTCCATGATAACACCTTCCAGCATAAGAAAAGGTCACTGGGATTGATCGAGGTAAAGTATTTGAAAAATTCATGTACATTTCTTTTTTGGGGAATGTAATCTTGAAAGGATATTCAGTTATATTATAATTGCATGTTTTCAAAGCAAGAAATTGAAATTGAAGAGACTGTGATGAGGGAATTTGGTTTAAAATAAGAGGGGAGATTGTGCATACTTTGAAGGTTTCTAACATTTGTTTGCCGGGAAAAGATTTATGTTTGAAATTTTTTGGGAATGGATTTATTTGTTGGGGAGAGAATGGACATTACAAATTCAACGTAAATTTGTAGAGTCTTGAATATATTCATAAAAGAATACACAAGATAAGGGTTGAATCATTTCAACCATGAGAAGATTCAAGGTAAGTGCTCATTGAATGAATCAATATTCATTGAGTAGAGGTATTTTAAAAATTTGGATGATTAAATTTCCTTGCCATGCTTGAGAAGATGATCTTTTGTAAATGTTATGAAAGTGTTGCAAATGCGGAGGTGTGCTAATTCTGGTTGATATAAAAATAAACATGCATTTTTATGTGAGAGGGTTTATTATGCATAATGTGGATTCTTCACAGTTTTGGTTAAGTCATTTTGGACCAAAGATTGTAGTTGGGAAAAGAAGAATTCTTTTGATTGGTGATTGAAAACATAATTTCTTGATGTTTTAAAAGCTTTGTTTTACCATCATGTGGTGGTATCTAAGAGGTGATATTCAGGATGGACACAATGTACAGATTATACATCGAAGAGATTGAAATATGAAAAACATGTTCTTTGTACATAGGTGAAGAAATGTGAATTGATGTTGTATGGTGCATAAAGGTGCAGGAAAAATGTTGTCACTAAAATGATGAGCAAATTGAATGAAGGGCATGCAAGTATTTACAGTGACAAAGACAACACAGGAGAATGGAAATGAGAGAATTGAGATTGTAGAGAGAAAGGTTTGTTAATAACCTTAACAGGAACATGAGGTATGATAATTTAGGAAAGCATTTTTGAACATTGAAGATTAAATGGATTATTTATTTTCACCTTAAAATAAATCATCAAAAACCTTAATTGCATTTCAACTAAAGACTTCAGTATCATGTGAAATAATAAGGGAAAACTGATGATTTTAAATAAAAATGAAGTATGAAAGAAAGTGAAGATTTTACATCCTAAAAATGTATGTTGGGTCTCAAAATAGTCCCTATTCTCACTCCATTATTCACCTTACATATTGCTTCCATATTACCTTCATGTAATATTCATTACACCTCCACATCATTACATTTACCTCATCATTGGGTTATAACTATGCTTTTCCAAAGTTTATTAATTCTTAACATTTTTAAGTGGATTTGTGGTTAAAATTTAGAAAATAGTATGCTTATACTTATACCTAACAATTAGAATGAGTTTGTTGACATGTGTAGGTACAAAAGAAGCTTCCTAGGCACCCTTATGAGACACTCTATGTTCAAATTCGAATTTGAGGAGATCATGGACCTCATGGAGGAGATCATGGAGGATATGGTTATATGTCACCATTGTTTGAGAAATATATGGGTCAAAAGAGAGAATAGTGGATTTAAATTTATCATTTTGTTATCATAGCTATTGTATAAATAGGAATTTCATCTCCTTCATTTGTAATCTTCATTTTTGTAATCTTAGTATTGTATAGGTTGGTAGTGAGAAGTTAGATTGGAGAATCAATGTAATGGTTGCAATTGCAATTTGCAATTGATGATAAATAAGGCAAAGCTTCTTTGATCCTCTACATTTGAATTTTCTTTTTGTGTGCTTGTGAATCCTTGGAAGGATCCCCATTGCCAAGAAAGTACACTTTAATTTTATTAAGCTTTTATTTTATGTTGTTTGTGAATTTCATTAGATTAAATTATTAGGTTCATATGTTTGGAATATTAACGAATGACCTTTCATAAGAAAGTAATAATGTCTCCTTCAATGAATCTGATTTGTTATTTAATGTATGATTTCATTAGTTTAAGTTTCTAATTTATATGCTTGAGATATAAATGAATAGTCTATTGTAAGAGAGCTTTAACATTTCATGTAATCAATTAGAATTAGGTCTAAGTGCTTTAATTTCATTAGTTTAAATAGTTTGTTGATTAAGATTATTAGAAATATTAATGAACATTCTCCTATAAGGGAGCTTTAATATTTCTTACACTTGTCACAATGTCTTTAGATTTCATTTTATTAAATGACTAAATAGGTGTTTGAGATCCTAACGAAAGACCTCCTATAAGGGAGCTTTGGAACTTCTTCACCTAGCTTAGTTTAATTTGTCTCTAAGTCCATATATATTCGATGATCCTCAAAGTTTACTTACCCAAATTGATAGTAAATGAAACTCTAATTTGCATCCGCATTTTAGACCAAACATTTTGGCGTTGTTGCCGGGGAGGATGATTTAGAGATAGACTTAGGAAGTCAATTTTATTGCAATTTCTTGTTATGAGCTAACTTGTGAAACTAGGTGATAGTAGGATCTTCATAAAGGAGTTTAAGTTGAGCTTTGTTATTTTTCTTTTAATGCTTAGTTAGTTTCAAATTTAGTTTTTAAATCCCCCATTTCTTACTAGTTCATCTAGGGATGAAAAATTTGAATATGTTAAACAAGTACTTTTTGGAGAAAAAGAGTAATCTTGAAGACTGGTTCCAAAAGAGCCTTGTGCAAACTCCAAAAATAAGACAGGTTACTCACATTCCTGCAAATCATAAAGTAAAAAATTTAAATATTGATGTGAGAATTTTCAAATTCTTAGTCTGTAGGTGGCTTCATTGGAAGTATTATTTTACCTAGGAAATAAAATATCTTTCAAGAAATTTAGATAGAATAAATTAGCAAAATAAAACAAGCTTGCTAGAAGTCGTTAGAATTCGTTAGAAGTTTTTAGTCTTATTTTCAAAAATAAAAAAATAAAAAATCATCATGAATAAATGAATAAATTCAATGGCACAGTAAGAGCTGCTTCATCATCACATTTCGATATCTTGTTTCTATATCACGGGTAAGCCAGGAGCTTGATTATTGGAAAAATTTGTCTTTCGAGAGTCTAAAAGCTCCCGCGACATTGCAGAAAGAGTATAGAAAATGCGAGGGTTTTTCGCAAATCTTGATTGTGTTTATTATCCATCCACACTAGCTTGCATAAATAAAAACAAATCAAGAGATTAGTATGCTCTCTTTCTACACTTCGTGTGATCGGGAAGATTAGAAAATCTATCAATTTATTTCAAATAAAAATACTCTCGTTGGAAAATTGTTTTGCATATTCTATTGATTATAAGAAATTTTCAAGCTTCCAATATCAATCTTCTACAACAGTTTAAGTTTTTGTTCAAACTAAATTCGCAACATATTAAAAAAAAGAAATCAATGGCATTATTAATGCACATATGATTGTTTGATTTTGCAATTTTTTTTGTTTATCACATTGATCCGGATTTATGCAGGAACGCAACAGAATAAACATATAACCATAAATATAGAGATGCAGCGGAAATAACACTTCATTTCATTAATATCAAAGAACTGAAATTTGCTTACAGAAAGAATGGAAATAAAACTAGCTAGGGCGCTGGTAGCTATCTCTGAGAAGAGATGTGGCGGCTACAGGCCTCTGAACTGTGTTACAATGAGGCTCGAGGGCCTATTTATCATTTAGAAACAATGGGAAATCCTAAACAGCCAAAACCCTAACCCTAGGAGATGAAGCGCAAAACTATGGGCCCCGTTTGGGTAAATTGGTGTTTCAACTTCCCAGGGGCGTAACTTTGGCATACGATCTCCGTTTGACGCGTACCATACCTCGTTAAAAAGATCTATCCGAGGACTACAAATTTGGAACGAGCAACATCGGTCCATGGACCCATGTTGCCCTCCGTTTTCCCAAAAAACGTCGTTTAGGGCCTCAAAACGGCTCCGGAAGTTTAGGACCCGAAAAACTGCTAAAAATAGTAAATTGTGCCGAAACTGAAAAACTGAAATAGACAATTGTGGAGCCCCAAGTGGAATATGCGGGTGACCACCAATATCCACCTGGATCATTCCTCCCCCCTTAGGAAGCAATGGTCCCCATTGCGTTAAGTTCCTCCATGAGATGAGGAAATTTCTGCTGAACTTGGTCCTGGTGAACCACTTTCCTTGGTGCAGGAGTTGGCAGCTTTGACAACCCGATATAGTTGGATCTTCTGCTGGCGAGTGTTCTTGATTTGCATGTCCATGATGCAATCTGTGGTGGCCTGTTCCATGCAGTCTGGATTTAACTCAGTTGGTGTGAGTTGTTCTGCAATGTCTGAGGTGTCCAGTAGAGGTGGGAAGTAAGGATGAAGGCGATCCACATTGAAGACTGGGTGCAGACCAAGGAATGGTGGAATACTAAGCTCGAAGGCATTGTTCCCTACAGTCTTGGTGATGGTGTATGGCCCGTATCGGAGCGGGCGAAGCTTGCGGTGGGGTCCAGTGAGGCGCTCCTTCTGCAAATGTAGCCATACTTTTTCGCCCACCTGGAAGTTGTGTGGCACCCGGTGTTGATCATGGCGTTGCTTGTACTTGGCATTGGCTCTGTCCAATATATCATGAACTTGTTGGCGGATGTGTTGAATGCGCTCGATGAAGCTACTGGCTTTGTCAACTTCAGACTGGACATGAGCTGAATTGGCCTGAGCAGCTGCAAATGGCATGGCTACGTCAATGGGGCATAGTGGCTGGAATCCCAAGCCCACCTGAAAGGGGCTATGGCCGATTGAGCTGTGGAGAGCCCGATTATAACTATGTTGTACATAAGGGAGGCTCTCGTCCCATATGCGTGGATGCTTTGAATTGTACATGCGCAGAATGTGTACAATCATTCTGTTGACGACCTCTGTCTGGCCATCTGTTTGGGGATGGAAAGCTGTGGACTTGGTGAGCTTGGTATCCAGCATCGACCAGAGGCTGGACCAAAATGTGCTAAGGAACCTGCTATCCCGATCTGATATGATAGACTGTGGGATCCCAAAGTGCACCCACACTCGTTCAAAGAAGAGTTTAGCAGTGGCTTCGGCTGTGATATTCTTCTTGCAGGCCGCCATAATGGCCATCTTCGAGAATCTGTCGACGACCACAAAAACACAGTCATTTCCCTGCTTAGTAGAAGGCAGGCCCGACATGTAATCCATGGAGATGGATTCCCAAGGTCGACTAGGGGTAGGTAGAGGAGTATATAGGCCTTGCTTCTTGACGGTCGGTTTGGCAATGGCACAAGCAGTGCAGGATCTGATGTGCTTCTCGACATCCTTTCGAAGGTTCGGCCAATAGAAATACTTCTGCAGGATTGCTACTGTTTTCTCGACCCCGAAATGCCCAGCGACTCGATTGTAGTGTGCTTCCCATATCATCTTGGCACGCTCGCTTGAAGGAACACAAAGGTGTCCCAGGTGACATAAAAGTGCATCTTGGAGGTGAAAATTTGGGTTCTTTTGATGACTTGTAAGTTTAGGTCCGTCGCTTTCATAGAGAAGTGGCCAATCAGAAGTCTCGTGCCCATAAGAGTTGAGAACGGTGGTTAGTGCCATGATCGGTGGTCGACTAAGGCAATCTGCAACATTTTTCGTGTTACCCTTCTTGTACTTGATGTTCAAATGAAAGTGTTGCAGATATGTGGAGCACTTCTGATGGCGATCATTGCCTTCCCTTAGATGGATGTATGGTTGGGGCACATGTGGTGTGCGTGGTTGCGGTGGTGTTTCCTTCCCCAAAATGTAATGCTTCCATTGTCGACAAGCTTGCACCATGGAGTACATTTCTTTGTCATATGTGGGGTACTTGCGAACTGTGTCAGACAATGTCTCACTGTGAAATGCCACTGGATGTCCCTGTTGAGTAAGAACTGCCCCAATAGCATAGTCAGAAGCATCTGTCTCGATCTCAAATGGTTGTTGCAAGTCTGGTAAAGTGAGCACTGGGGCAGAACAGAGGCAATTTTTCAATTCTGTGAACGCCTTCTGTTGAGGTTCCGACCAAAAAAATTTTGCTCTCGCACCTCCCTTGGTGACTTGACTCAAGGGCCAAGTGATATGAGAGAATCCCAACACGAACCTCCGATAGAAATTAGCAAGACCCAGAAAGCTGCGAAGCTCTGTTATAGTGGTTGGGGCTGGCTAATCCCGAATGACTTGGATCTTGGCTGGATCCACATGCACCCCCCTTTCATCAATAATGTATCCCAGATATTGAACCTGGGTCATGCCAAAAGTGCACTTCTCCAAATTGGCACATAACTTGTGTTGCCGCAGTGTTTGGAGGACTTGTCGGATGTGGTGGAGGTGCTCTTCCCAAGTCTGGTTGAAGATCAGAATGTCATCCAAGTACACCACTACAAATGAGTTGGTGAATGGCCGCAAGATGTCATCCATCATCCTCATGAAGGTGGCAGGAGCATTTGTCAACCCGAAAGGCATGACCAACCATTCGAAAAGGCCTTCCTTGGCTTTGAAGGCAGTCTTCCACACATCGGAGGGTTCAATTGGTACCTGGTGATACCCAGACTTCAGGTCGATCTTGCTGAAATATTTTGAACCTTTGAGTTGGTCCAGAAGGTCATCAATCCGTGGGATTGGGTACCTATTCCGGACAGTGATCTTGTTCAGCGCCCGATAGTCAATACAGAGTCTCCATGTTCCATCCTTCTTCTGTACCAACACGATCGGGCTCCCACAGGGCGATGAACTTGGTTTGATGTGACCTTTCTGCAACAGCTCCTGAATCTGTCTCTTGATTTCATCATTCTCCAGAACAGAGCGCCGATAGATCGGTCCATTAGGTAGCGGCGCACCTGGGGTCAGATCAATTGGGTGCTTGACCTGACAGTGCAGAGGAACCCCTGTGGGTGAGGTGAATATGTCCTCGTACTCCTCCACAACCTTATCCATTTGTTGTTGTTGTGCAGAGGAGCCCTGTCTGGAGGTCGTGGCCACAGTCTTCTTCTTGCCCTGGGGGCGGATCATCAGGAAAACGAATTTTCTGGTTTGGGAAATGAGCTTACTACATTGTTTTGCAGTAACCAAAGAGATAGTCGTAGGAGGTGGTACCTCTGGTATCCTGTACAACTTATTTCCCAAAGTAATAATAACAGCACGAGGTTGAGACTCATACACAGCATGACGCTTCCACAAGTATGGTTGTCCTAATAATACATCAGAAACATCGATAGGAGCAACGTCACATAATACCTCATCCGTGAAGGGCTTGATGCTATAGGGAAGGCGGCACTGCTGGCTGACGCGGAGATCTCGTCCTTGGTGAAGCCACCCGATGGGGTATGGATGTGGGTGAGCTGTGGTCGGCAAGCCCAACCGCTTCACGGCGTCTGCTGAAATGAGGTTCTTTTGGCTCCCATTGTCGACAATGAACTGTACAGGAGAGCCCTTTACCCACATCTGGGAGTGGAAGAGACGTTCCTCCTCCTCTGGATCTTCCGGTTCCTCCTTCTGGACCTTTGTAGTGGCAACAGTGGCGTTGGGCTCCGCATCAATAATCGGTTTCCCTTTTTCATTCCCCTTTTCAGGTTCTGATTCGGAGTCAGAGCATGCATCTGACTCAGAAGCCCTCATCTCGGCCACTAGCGACTGCTTGGCCCGACACTCACTTGTGTTGTGAGTGGAGCTCTTATGGAACTCACACCACTTTCCCGTGTCCTTCTTTAGCTTTGCGGTGCTGTTCTTTTCTTGTGGCTTCGATGAGTTGTCTTTAGCCGCCATGCCTTAGCTCGGTCCTTTGTTCTGCGGTTTGGAAGCACCTTTCCGTTGCTTTTGATTCGCAGATCCAAAGTCTCGCTTCTTCTGCTTGAATTTCTGCTCAATCTTGGCAGCATACCGGTATGCCGTACCAAGCGAGGAGATGTCGAAGAACTCCATTTCCTCCTGAATGTATCTGTGCAGACAGCTGCGATACTTTAGCACCAAATGTTTCTCTGAATCTTTGATACCCAACTTTGTGCGTAGGGTATGGAACAGATTCGTCAGCTCGTGCACATCTTGATCCCTTTGTTGTCGCAGCGTGGTCCATTGTATGTACTTCTCCTCATAGCTCCCCACGGGATAGTACTGTTCCTTGACGGCGTCTCGGAAAGAATTCCAAGTTGGTACGGCCGAGAACAGAGAGGGTTCTGTCTGGTCCTTGTTCTCACAGTAGGTTTCCCACCAGTCCTTAACATGGGGGGTAGCTTTGAAGAGTGCAAAAATAATCTTCTCCCGGTCTGAAAAGTCATGAACCGAGAAATATCCTTCTAACAGATTCAACCATCTATCTACGGCATCTGCGTCTATTTGACCCTAAAATATGGGAATGTCAAAATTTACTTGTACCTTAAAAGGAGTCGCGCCTCCAGAGTGGCTGCTGGATGCAGATGCGCCGCCAGTGGGTAGCCGTTGAAGGATCTGAGCAAAGTTATCCATCATCGCGTTCCTTTGTTTTTCGAGGGCCTCCTCGAGCAATATTTTGATAGGATCTCCTGCTCCCTCATCTTTATTTTCGTCCCCCATGGGTGTCCGTCGAGGTTTGCGAGGCTGATCTTGCAAAGGTTTCACCAGATCAAGCCCTAGCTCCTTATACCCCGACCTCGTTGGGGACATGCAAAGAAGGATCGAGAAAAAGCAGACCCCTCTGATACCACTGATCCGGATTTATGCAGGAATGCAACAGAATAAACATATAACCATAAATATAGAGATGCAACGGAAATAACACTTCATTTCATTAATATCAAAGAACTGAAATTTGCTTACAGACAGAATGGAAATAAAACTAGCTAGGGCGCTGGTAGCTATCTCTGAGAAGAGATGTGGCGGCTACAGGCCTCTGAACTGTGTTACAATGAGGCTCGAGGGCCTATTTATCATTTTGAAACAATGGGAAATCCTAAACAGCCAAAACCCTAACCCTAGGAGATGAAGCGCCAAAACTATGGGCCCCGTTTGGGTAAATTGGTGTTTCAACTTCCCAGGGGCGTAACTTTGGCATACGATCTCCGTTTGACGCGTACCATACCTAGTTAGAAAGATCTATCCGAGGACTACAAATTTGGAACGGGCAACATCGGTCCATGGACCCATGTTGCCCTCCGTTTTCCCAAAAAACGTCGTTTAGGGCCTCAAAACGGCTCCGGAAGTTTAGGACCCGAAAAACTGCTAAATATAGTAAACTGTGCCGAAACTGAAAAACTGAAATAGACAATTGCGGAGCCCCAAGTGGAATAGGCGGGTGACCACCAATATCCACCTGGATCACACATTCTCTAGTTCTAGCTTCTCAATTTAAATTTATTGTTCCTACGCCATAATTTTCTCCTGTATCGAGATAACCATTACCCCAGAAAGTTAGAAAAAAAAAACAAAACTTGAACTGTGTCAATTGAAGAATCTGCATTTTGATCTTATTTGAATTGGCTAGTATAAGATAGAATCTATTGAATTTGAAAATCTTACATTAGGGACCATGCAGACTACACTAAAAAGCCTCAAATTCTTTGACATTCAAGAGAATGAGATAATCATTGAACCTATTCTTAAAGGGAATGATCCAGGTGGATATTGGTGGCCACCCACCTATTCCACTTGGCCCCCCACCATTGTCTCTTTCAGTTTTTCAGTTTCGGCATAACTTACTATTTTTAGCAGTTTTTCGGGTCCTAAACTTCCAGAGCCGTTTTGAGGCCCTAAACGACGTTTTTTGGGAAAACGGAGGGCAACATGGGTCCATGGACCGATGTTGCCCGTTTCAAATTTGTAGTCCTCGGATAGATCTTTCTAACGAGGTATGGTACGCGTCAAACGGAGATCGTATGCCAAAGTTACGCCCCTGGGAAGTTGAAACATCAATTTACCCAAACGGGGCCCATAGTTTTGGCGCTTCATCTCCTAGGGTTAGGGTTTTGGCTGTTTAGGATTTCCCATTATTTCTAAATGATAAATAGGCCCTCGAGCCTCATTTTAACTCAGTTCAGAGGCCTGTAGCCGCCACATCTCTTCTCAGAGATAGCTACCAGCGCCCTAGCTAGTTTTATTTCCATTCTGTCTGTAAGCAAATTTCGATTCTTTGATATTGTGGGACTTTTGATATTGTGGGAATGATGTTATTTCCGTTGCATCTCTCTATATATATGGTTATATGTTTATTCTGTTGATATTCTGCATAGAGTCGGATCGATGTGTCCCGAGCGATACCTTTCTCGATCCTCTGCATGTCACAGCGTCGGTAGGAGCTAGGGCTACGTCTGATGGACCAGATCGACCTCGCAAGCCTCGTGAGCCTGCATGAGACGAAAAGAAAGATGAGGGAGCAGGAGATCCTATCAGAATATTGCTCGAGGAGGCCCTCGAAAAACAAAGGAACGCGACGATGGATAGCTTTGCTCAGATCCTTCAACGGCTGCCCACCGGCGGCGCATCTGCATCCAGTAGCCACTCTGGAGTTGCGACTCCCTTTAAGGTACAAGTAAATTTTGACATTCCCATATTTGAGGGTCAAATAGACGCAGATGCCGTGGATAGATGGTTGAATCTATTAGAAGGATATTTCTCATTCATATTTGGGAGCCAGCTACATACGCTACACATGAGGATGAAAACCTGTTGGGGCCCTAACAAATCTACGTTTCGCCGTATTAGCGGGCGATCAGGGAGCAGTGCGTCCCCGTGGGAAACTATGAGAATAAGTGTGGACCCTTGTTGCGACAACAAATCAGGGTGCGCGAGCTGACGAATCGTTGCCCTACGCACAAGTTGGGTATCAAGGTGGAGAAACATTTGGTGCTAAGTATCGCAGTGTCTGCCACGGATACATTCATGAGGATGATGGATGACATCTTGCGGCCATTCACCAACTAATTTTTAGTGGTGTACTTGGATGACATTCTGATCTTCAGCCAGACTTGGGAAGAGCACCTTCACCACATCCGACAAGTCCTCCAAATGCTGCGGCAACACAAGTTGTGTGCCAATTTGGAGAAGTGCACTTTTGGCATGACCCAGGTTCAATATCTAGGATACATTATTGATGAAAGGGGGGTGCATGTGGATCCAGCGAAGATCCAAGTCATTCGGGATTGGCCAGCCCCAACCACTATAACAGAGCTTCGCAGCTTTCTGGGTCTTGCTAATTTCTACCGTAGATTCGTGTTGGGATTCTCTCATATCACTTGGCCCTTGAGTCAAGTCACCAAAGGAGGAGAGAGAGCAAAATTCTTTTGGTCGGAACCTCAACAGAAGGCGTTCAAAGAATTGAAAAATCGCCTATGTTCTGCCCCAGTGCTCACCTTACCAGACTTGCAGCAGCCATTTGAGATCGAGACAGATGCCTCTGACTATGCTATTGGGGCAGTTCTTACTCAACAGGGACATCCAGTGGCATATCACGGTGAGACATTGTCTGAGACAGTTCGCAAGTATCCCACCTATGACAAAGAAATGTATTCCATTGTGCAAGCCTGTCGACAATGGAAGCATTACATTTTGGGGAAGGAAACAATCATCCACACAGACCACCGGCCCCTGCAGTTCATACAGACACAAGGGAAGTTGCGGAATGATCGCCATCAGAAGTGGTCCACATATCTGCAACAGTTTCATTTGAACATCAAGTACAAGAAGGGTAGCACCAATAATGTTGCAGACTGCCTCAGCTGACCACCGATCGTGGCGCTCACCACCATGCTCAACTCTTGTGGGCACGAGACTTCTGATTGGCCGCTTCTCTATGAGAGTGACCCAGAATTCGGCCACACTTACAAGGCACTCTTGGGGGGCACGCAAGTTCCAAATTTTCACCTTCAAGATGCACTTTTATGTCACCTGGGACACCTTTGTGTTCCTTCAAGCGAGCGTGCCAAGATGATATGGGAAGCACACTACAGTCGAGTCGCTGGGCATTTCGGGGTCGAGAAAACAGTAGCAATCCTGCTGAAGTATTTCTATTGGCCGAACCTTCGAAAGGATGTCGAGAAGCACATCAGATCCTGCACTGCTTGTGCCATTGCCAAACCGACCATCAAGAAGCAAGGCCTATATACTCCTCTACCTACCCCTAGTCGACCTTGGGAATCCATCTCCATGGATTACATATCGGGCCTGCCTTCTACTAAGCAGGGAAATGACTGTGTTTTCGTGGTCGTCGACAGATTCTCGAAGATGGCCATTATGGCGGCCTGCAAGAAGAATATCACAGCAGAAGCCACTGCTAAACTCTTCTTTGAACGAGTGTGGGTTCACTTTGGGATCCCACAGTCTATCATATCAGATCGGGATAGCAGGTTCCTCAGCACATTTTGGTCCAGCCTCTGGTCGATGTTGGATACCAAGCTCACCAAGTCCACAGCTTTCCATCCCCAAACGGATGGCCAGACAGAGGTCGTCAACAGAATGATTATACACATTCTGCGCATGTACAATTCAAAGCATCCACGCACATGGGACGAGAGCCTCCCTTATGTACAACATAGTTATAATCGGGCTCTCCACAGTTCAATCGGCCATAGCCCCTTTCGGGTGGGCTTGGGATTCCAGCCACTATGTCCCATTGACGTAGCCATGCCATTTGCAGCTGCTCAGGCCAATTCAGCTCATGTCCAGTCTGAAGTTGACAAAGCCAATAGCTTCATCGAGCGCATTCAACACATCCGCCAACAGGTTCATGATATATTGGACAGAGCCAATGCCAAGTACAAGCAACGCCATGATCAACACCGGGTGCCACACAACTTCCAGGTGGGCGATAAAGTATGGCTACATTTGCAGAAGGAGCGCCTCACTGGACCCCACCGCAAGCTTCGCCCGCTCCGATACGGGCCGTACACCATCACCAAGGCTGTAGGGAACAATGCATTCGAGCTCAGTATTCCACCATTCCTTGGTCTGCACCCAGTCTTCAATGTGGATCGCCTTAGTCCTTACTTCCCACCTCTACTGGACACCTCGGACATTGCAGAACAACTCACACCAACTGAGTTAAATCCAGACTGCATGGAACAGGCCACCACAGATTGCATCATGGACATGCAAATCAAGAACACTCGCCAGCAGAAGATCCAACTATATCGGGTTGTCAAAGCTGGCCAACTCCTGCACCAAGGAAAGTGGTTCACGAGGGACCAAGTTCAGCAGAAATTTCCTCATCTCATGGAGGAACTTAACGCAATGGGGACCATTGCTTCCTAAGGGGGGAGGAATGATCCAGGTGGATATTGGTGGCCACCCACCTATTCCACTTGGCCCCCCACCATTGTCTCTTTCAGTCTTTCAGTTTCGGCATAACTTACTATTTTTAGCAGTTTTTCGGGTCCTGAACTTCCGGAGCCGTTTTGAGGCCCTAAACGACGTTTTTTGGGTATCGTTTTACCAACGAATTTGATCATCAAATTCGTCCCGAAAGTTGTAGTCCTCGGATAGAACTTTCTAATGATGTATCATGTGCGTCAAACGGAGATAGTATGCCAAAGTTACGTCCCTGGGAAGTTGAAACACCAATTTACCCAAACGGGGCCCATAGTTTTGGCGCTTCATCTCCTAGGGTTAGGTTTTTGGGATGTTTAGGATTCTCCATTGTTTCTCAATAATAAATAGGCCCTCGAGCCTCATTGTAACGCAGTTCAGAGGCCTGTAGCCGCCACATCTCTTCTCAGAGATAGCTACCAGTGCCCTAGCTAGTTTTATTTCCATTCTGTCTGTAAGCAAATTTCAGTTCTTTGATATTAATGAAATGAAGTGTTATTTCTGCTGCATCTCTATCTTTATGGTTATGTGTTTTTATTCTTAGTTCATATATGATCGGATCAGAGCGTACGATTAATGGATTTGCATTTTCAGTTCACAATTGTTTGTGAGTGATCTATTTTCCCACAGATTTGTCTTTTACTAATTTTCTTTTTTTTTGGCAGTGATTCAGGAGTCGTGGCTTGAGGAGAGACCACCATATTCACATGTTCCTAGCCTTGCACCTTCATTCACTATATTTATTGTTGTAAACCCAAAAATTTTCAAGGAATCTGTTGTCTGCTAAAAACTACCACATTAATCACTGAGTCACTACTAGTGGCATTTAAATATCTCCAATTAATTGAACTATTTTTTTTGGTTTTTCAATCATATCTATGTGCGATTTTCTTCAGCTACAATGCCAACACAAAACCTATCAAACTCAAAATTATATGTAGAGTGCAGGTACTCAGAACCAAAATTTTCATGTTTGGCTACAATTCATTCTAATCCACAGTCCGCTGGGACTAAGCCACATTCAAAATAATGAATGTTCGCACAACTTAATTATATATTTTCTTCTATAGTCCTTGATTTTTTAAGAGAGATACATCCCATAATGAAGTTAGTTTCATACGCTTCATAAAAATTTCATCGAGCACATTAATAGGGCGATGATATTTTTCAACGTTAGCTATGGCTATTACACACGATCCAAAATAACTCATTCGCAGAAAAGAAAGGCATGCTCACAAAAATTTATAAATAGGAAAAAATAGCACACGGATTTGATAAAGAAACATGGTCGATTTGTGAGTTGTTTTATGATATGTACTGAACTATTCCTTTTGGCTTGTGATTAAACAAAATCTTCTATATTAGAAGGTGGAAACTAGCTTGAGATATGCTCGGGCAGCCATAAGGGGGCCAATTGCATCTAAGGCAAATCCATTCTCGTATAATAATTCAATTAATGTCTTGTATAATGACAAAAAGTTATAAGGATTCAATCCCACAAAATATGTTGCACTTCCAGAGATAAATTTGAGAAAATCTCTTATGGGTGGCTTGATTGATTATCTATTTTCTTTGGAGAGACCTATTCTGGCATTATTTGTAGGCAGAAACCATTGATCACATAGGAAATCCATTGAGGTTGTGGCCCAATTTGCTATGGAATCCACCACTCATTTATCTCCGTGACATTCACCAAATTCCTTGCAAGACCGTTCTCAAAATCAAGTTGTTAATGAGATCAAATCAAGGCAAAATGAAAACCATTCATCAAGCTAAGCCATTGCAAACCTTCACTTGACCCTATCATGGATTTCATTTTGCAGCACCTTCGCTAACGTCGTCAAGGTTAGCGCCACGTGTCTCTACTTGCTGTTCACAGATATCCCCAATGTCATGTAAGTTAATAGGACCAAAGCATTCGAAATACCAGCCACCTACAATGTCACCGTGCCATCCTTGAGCGAATGGAAAGATTACAACATTCCAATTAACTTGCCGCTGGTTCCCCAAATAGTTCCCCCGATTCCCCATATCGTCACGCCACCGCCTATCGGCTCCAGCAACTGAATTAATTCAACTACCAGTGGTTCGAAATCAAAGGTCGCGAATCCACGAAATCGAAGTTGATTGTTGTGAAATGTGCAAATCTAGAAAAAAATCAGAGGCTGAATTTCCAAAAAGTGAATGTAGCCACTTTTTTTGTGTAATGTGTTTACGTTGTTGAATGTTTTATTTTTTATTTTTATTTTTTTAAATTTTGTTATTTGTTTTAATTTTTATGTTTTTAATTTTTTTTTTGTTAAATTTTTTTATTTTGTTGTTAATTTGTTATTATTTTTTATATATTTTAATTTTAATTTGTTGTATATGTTTGTTAAGTTGTTAAAATTGTATTAATATAATATATTATTTTTTTTTTTCTAAGTAGGGCTAAATTCTATTATGTATAAAATATTAGTACAAAACTGCACCAGCGTCAGCTAGGGAAGCCTGAACGCTGTGCCTGATGATCAACCAAGACAAGCATAGTCGGGACTGCCCATTACGGGAAACCAGTCCAATAATCCATAATGTCTTAGCCGCCCATAATAGGGAAACCGGCTTTAGTTTTGCAAAAAACAAAATGAAACTATAGCTGAAATAAGTAAACTGCCTGTACAGCAAAGCAGTGTAGCTAAGATGCTTATAGTTTTGCCCAGAATTTAAAAAAACCTGGAAGCTATAACAGCTAAGATCCATGAGGAGGAGAGGGGTCTTCTTCAACAATTCTGCATGTGTACAGCTCATTGCTGTTCGCCTGAGCTTCGCCTGGAACATTTCCACCCTCCTCGCGCGCTATCTCCATTGAAGGCTTGAGCTGAGGAGCTGAAAGAGCAGGGCCATCTCGTGGAGAGCTGTTGCTGAAGGAGGGAGCGGCCATCGTGGAGGAGCTGGGTGGAGCGAAATTCGGGACAGTTTCCCTCAGAGTCATAGTGATGAACGTGGTGAGAGTGGCATCACATGAGGTGCATTCGAACCTCAGCTCAGAGCGCTGAGAGGTCTGACGAATGGAGGGACGAAGGGAGCTGACAACAGCAGGAGGCTCAAGGGGAACAGGCGGTATAGAGAAGGTGTCAGGGGATATGCCAGAGGCAAGTTCAGACAAGGGAGCAGGAGAGGGAGGCACACGATGGTTAGGAAGCCGACCACGAGAGGATCCCCTCCGGGCTCGCATGCGCTCGCGAAGGCGGGGCATGGTGACAAAAGCAGAACAAGTCTGAGCGAGAATCCCCAAGGAGTCGGAGGGAGAATGAGAGGGCTGACTTCCCCCTTCCTGAGCAGACGAATTCAGAGAAGTGCTACTGAAACCACGAAGCAAACTGACAGAGGAAGTGGCGGAATTACCTGTCTGAGCAATGTTGTTCCAATCTTTGCGACTGCACCAAGGACTATGAGAGAAATGGCAATTAGGCGCAGGTTCGAAACAGGCCACAATCCAGCAACGTTTCCCTGTAGTTGTTTTGATGGCGGCTTCAATGCTCGCAGGCGAGCAGATTACCTGCAATGGCTGAGGAGAGCCGAAGCCGTTCCCATCTCCATTCAAATTGCAGCGCAAACCTTCCATACCAAACGCAATGACCATGTCGGGGAGCCAAATGAGCCTTTCAAGGCGGAGAGAATTCGCATCGAATAACAACATTAACGTGTAGTTAATGATAGTGCAAGAGTCTGTGAGGCTGATGACGATCGGGAAGTGGTGTGAGTGCCACGTTCCGGATAGCGTAATCGCTTCGCATCCGGCGTATTAATATAATATATTAATATGTTGTTATAATTGTATTAATTAATATAATTGTAATTTTTTGTTATTTTTTATATTTAATTCTAATATGTTGTATATAATTGTTGTTATGTTTGTTATGTATTTTGTGACAGTTAATGTTTTGAAGGATTTAAAGGGTGAATATTGGCATGTGAAGGATATTGGAATTTTACAAAACAAAACTTTTATGGTATGCAAATTTAGAGAATCATGAGAATTACAGGAATTGGTTAAGACTGCAAGAGTTGGTACAGGCACCAAAAGAAAAAACAAACAAACACTCTACACAGAATTCACGTAATGCAAATGAAATTTATTCAATTGAATGGTAATGTCAACTTCATTTTTGTATGCTTTATAACATACTAATGTGCAAGACACAACAAATCTATAATGCCGAGCTCTTTGTCATGCACATGTGTTATCTGACACACACAGGGAGTAAATTTACTTTTTATGGTTATTTGATTAAGAATGGGTTGATAATAATATCATGAATTGATTCAATTTAAAAACTTTGATTGTAATTAACTTGTTTTATTTGGTATGAAATTTTTGTGTAAGAATCGTGAAGGAACTGGCCATTTCTTCTTGAACACACTTATGTTTTCTTTCTACCAAGTTTTTTTCGCAGGTTACAGGTTAATCAAGTGAGCATTAAGAAGATTACATTGTGACGAAAATTGGTCTTCGAAGACTAATTTCATGAAAAATTCTAAAAAACCAGTCTATGATCATAAACGAAATTTCCAGAAAATTACAAGTTCTTGCAACTTCCTGCAGTAGCTTAATGGTTTGACATGTTGCATGACAGATTAGAAAAATTCAAAGAGCTGGGGTTTGTTCCTAAATGTGAAAGGATGGTGAAATACCTATCCACACTTAAATTCGACGTCTACAGGTTGCTAGTCAATGTTGGTCAAACTCATCTATTTTCGCAGGCAGTCAAGAATTAAAGAGCAGATTTCCTATATTTGAGAAATTGATGCCATAATCCATTTTTCTTTTCCAGCAAGAGTCATTATCCCTTTTTCATTACCACTTCATTACATTTTATTCAATCCTAACCCACCAATAAAACTAACAAAGCTCATCTACAATATTTTTGGTTCACTTTACATATTCATTGTCCATTTCCTTTTTTCCTACACTTGCCAATAAAGCCTTCCTTCCATACACCATTGAGTCCATAGTCCTTGAGTCTAAATATTTTTCTAAAAACACCCTAAATCTTGCATGCCTTAAGGGCAAGCTATCATGCTAATAAACAAAGAGAATACATCAATGTGCCTTGTCCATCGGATCTTCTAACTATTCGACAACAACAAATTCATTCATACTTAGAAAGATGTGTTCGAGGCATCTTGACTCTCATCCTCATTAAATATGGGAGCTCTCGGTTGACTAGTGGCATCCATCAATGGCCACTAAGTTAAGAATTTATTGTTATGTTCGACATCGAAAAAATTATTCACATGACAATAACTGTGCCAATGAGTGTTGAAGACTTGAAGACCAATCATATTGTAGCAGAGGACGTAGAATTACTTTCATTCCTTTTCAGTTTTGATGTAAATGACTTGAGGAAAAGTTAATAAATAAGGCTGGGGGGAAAGTGTAAATTCTGAATTTTGTATACCTTCCAAGCCTTATACATTTCTAGCTACATTCAGTAGTAGATTCTGACATTCAGCAACAGATCCAGCAGTACATTTAGTAGCAGATTCAGTAACAATAAAAGATTCACTTTATTTGATTTCATCCACCATTTTCACAACCAAGTAAAGAAGAATATGAACAGAATTTTGTAGCCACACGTGCACAACTCTCATCCATTTTTGAAATGGTAAGTTAACGTATGATATTTTCTAACTTTTAACCATTTAATTCCTTGAAAAGTTAGAATGATAATTTTTGGAAAAACTTTGCTTCCTTTTGTCATTTTGTCAAATTTCCAAAACCATTAGTTAAGGGGGAAAATACATTCGCATTCATATGTTGCCACATTCATATCACATTCAAAGCCTACATATGTTGTGTAACTAGCTCCAAAAATAGAAGAAAAGAGATATCAATGCCTTAGAAATAAGCCACTTCGAGGGGGCAACCTCCAATACATTACATAAATGAAAAATTCTTGGATGATCCAATTTACAAAACATTATTTCTATATATAGGATTCCATGGGGCCATAATGTAATCCTAGTGAGCCACAATTTATTCCTAGCCGACCTAACAATAATAATTCAAGGGCACAATAATAATAAAATGGGGGTTACAAGGGTACAATAATAACAATAAGGGGGTTACACTAACAACAATAAGGGACTATACTAGTAATATAGGGACCTAACATGCCCTCTCCTTCAAAAAAATGTTGTCCTCAACACTTGAGTAGCTCTGGGTGCTTCTGTATAAAATTCTCATCCTCCCATGTAGAATCTTCAGTGGGTAAGTTCTTCCACTTGATGAGATACTCTGAAATTGATCGATTTCGTAGTTGTTGAGTTCTTGTTTCCATGACCGCTTCTGGTTCCAATATGATTTTTCCTTCCTCATCAAGTTCTGGCAATATTGTTTGAACTGGAAGATTTTCACCTATAACCTTCTTTAAGCACGAAACATGGAAAATTGGATGTACTTGCGAAGAAGCAGGAAGCTCCAATTTGTATGCCATAGTACCAATCTTTTGCAACACCTTGTAAGGACCATAGTACTTTGGCGATAATTTATTATCCTTCTTAGCTTGCTTGAGGGACATTTGTTCATATGGTTGTAGCCGTAAAAATACCCAATCTCCTATATCAAAACTTCTCTCGCTGCGATGTTGATCTGCCTGTTGTTTCATTCGATTTTGTGCCAAATTCAGGTTATCCTTTAAGAGTTGGAGAACTTCTTGCTGATGCTCGATGTGATCTTCCACTGCTTGAACCATCGAATTTTCCCTTAAAGATGATGTGATGGATGGTGGATGATATCCATAAAGTGCCATAAATGGGGTCATTTTTGCTGCAGTATGGAAGGAAGTGTTATACCACCATTCAGCAAGAGGTAACCACTTGATCCATTGTGTTTGTTTATCAGATACAAAACAACAGAGATATCCTTACAAACATCTATTTACTATTTCAGTTTGACCATCAAATTGAGAATGATAAGATGAGCTATGAGCTAATTGAGTACCCAAACAAGAAAATAACTCCGTCCAAAAATTTCTAGTAAAAATGGGATCTCTGTCACTCACAATAACCCTTGGGCTTCCATGTAGCTTTTGAATTCTGTCCATAAATGTAGTAGCAAATGTACTTGCTTTAAATGGATGAGATAATGCACAAAAGTGTGCATACTCGGTAAGTCTATCAACTACCACCATGATGACACTCTTTCCTTCGGACTTAGGTAAACCTGTGATAAAATCCATTGAAATCTCCTCCCAACGTTGATTTGGAATGGATAAAGGTTGTAGAAGTCCTAGGGTCTTAATTGTTTCCACTTTATTTTGCTGGCAAACCAAACATTCCACCACAAACTTTTGAATATCAGATTTAAGGCCATCCCAAAAAAATTCTTTCTTCACCCTGTGGTAAGTTTTTAAAAATCCTGAGTGTCCTCCTAAAGGAGAAGTGTGCAATTCGAGAAGAATATTTTGTTTTAGTTGGGAATTCTTACAAAGATATAAGCGATCTTTGTACCATAAGGAATCATTTTTCCAACTAAATGTATCAGATGTACTAGGATCTTGCTGCAACTTTTGAATGAGTGTCCATACGTCTTTTTCCTTCTTCCATTCATCTCTTGCTTCGGTTATCCAATCTGGTTGGATAATAGAAATGGCACAAAGCAATGCTTCCACCTCTTCATTCTTTCTTGAGAGTGCATCTGCAACAGCATTAAGCTTTCCTTTTTTTGTAGATTATTTCAAAGTCATAACCCAACATCTTTGTAACCCATTTTTGCTGCTCTTCTGAAGATAGTCTTTGTTCCAAAACGTGTTTAAGACTATCATGATCATTTTTTACCTTGAAGTGTCTTCCCATTAGGTAAGTTCGCCATTTCTTTAGTGCATGTAGTATTGCTAACATTTCCTTCTCATAAATAGGTTTCTGTAAATACTTTCCTTTGATTGGATGACTTTTAAAAGCAATGGGTCTTCCTTCCTGCATTAAAACTGCACCAATTCCATTTCCTGAGGCATCACATTCCACAATAAAGGTTTTTGTGAAGTCTGGTGTAGCTAAGACCGGTGCTAGGCACATTGCCTCTTTAAGCCGTTCAAAGGCCTTAGTTGCTTCAGGAGTCCATGAAAATGCATCTTTCTTCAATAATGTTGTTAGAGGTGCTGCTATTCTTCCATAATTCTTTACAAACTTGCGATAATACCCTGTTAACCCAAGAAATCTTCACAACTGCTTTATGGTTGTGGGGACTTTCCATCCCTTAATGGCTTTAATTTTGTTAGGGTCTACTTTAACACCCTCGTGAGATACAATATGACCCAGATATTCCACCTCTTGTACTCCAAAGAAACATTTGGATTTTTTTGCATATAATTGTTTCTCCTGCAATAGTTTGAGCACCCTGTCAACATGTTCAACATGATCCTTCCAAGACCTTTTGTAGATTAGTATATCATCAAAAAATACTAGCACAAATTTTCTAAGGAAGGGTTTGAAAATGGAATTCATCAACCCTTGAAATGTAGAAGGTGCATTGGTAAGGCCAAAGGCATGACCAAAAATTCATAATGACCCTCATGAGTTCGAAATGCTGTTTTTGGAATATCTTCAGTCTTCATTCTAATTTGATGATATCCTGAACGAAGATCCAACTTGGTAAATAAATTGCTCCATGTAATTCATCCAATAATTCATCAATCACAGGAATGGGAAATTTGTCTTTAATGGTGAGCTTATTGAGCTCCCTATAATCCGGACACATTAGCCATGATCCATCCTTCTTGTGTACCAATACTACAGGAGCAGAGAAAGAACTTTGACTAGGTTGAATTATACCCGCCTCTAACATTTCTGCAATCATACGTTCAATTTCGCTCTTTTGGAAGTAAGGATATCTATAAGGCCTGATTTTTGGAGGAAAACTTCCTGGAATCAAATGAATAGCATGATCATGATCACGAATAGGTGGGAGTCCTTTGGGAGTTTCAAACACCTTGGAATGATTGTCCAAGACTTGTTGGAGATCTGCAGAAATAGATGATTTTGATGCTGGAACTTCTAGTGAGCATAATTGTGCAATTACGCCTCGTTGTTCTTTATTTAGAAGCTTTGTCATGACATTAGAGCTTATTATCCTTCCTGGCTTCCCCGCAATACCCCGTAATTAGACTTCCTTTCCTTCTGAAAAAAATTTCAAGAAAATTTCTTGAAAATTAAAAGCTACCGTCCCCAAAGATTGTAACCATTGTACTCCTAGTACAACATCAACACCTCCCATAGGAATGGAAAGCATTGGACTAGTAAATACATATTCCCCCATGGTTAGCTTGATATTATGGCATTTTCCAGAGAGATTTATAGTTCCTCCATTTGCAACCATCACTTGATATTCTGGTGCTGGGTATAGGAAACAATTTAATTCCTTGGCTACCTTACAATGAATAAAATTATGGGTGCTACCTGAATCAATCAACACTATTACCTTTTTCTTCTTTATTTGTCCTTCTATCTTGAGAGTTTGAGGAGTGGTAATTCCTGCTAGTGCATTACATGATATGGTCAGATTCGTTTCTTCCTCTTCTAGGGTTGGTTCTTGGTGTATATCCTCTTCTTGTTCATTTTCTTCTTCCTCTTCACAATCTATGTAAAATAATTTCTTCTCAGCACACTTATGACCTTTAGTGTATTTTCTATCACAACTGTAGCAAAGCCCTTTCTCTCTTTTTTCTTCCAATTTTTTTGGTGTCAACCTTGTAGGTCGTGGAAATCTAGACATAGCAACACTTCCTTCTTTATAGAATTGAGTGGTAGGCTTCCTTGTCGCCATAATTTTACATTCACTTTTCTTGCCAACCTAAATGCCTTCTCCAATGAATCAAGTTCCAGAACGTGAAATTCATGTTGGATGTTATCCTTTAAAGTGCCTATGAAGAGATCAATGTTGTTTTCCTCTGGAATATTAGTTACCCTTATATTCAATTTTAGAAGTCCTCAATGTGTTGCCCCACTAAACCCTTTTGTTTGAGATTTATCAATTGGCTAAAGAAGGTGTTGCTCTTTGTATCCTCATAATTTTCTATCATTTATTCCCTAAAAATTGACCAAGTGACAATTTTTTTACGGGAGCAAAGCCATCGATACCATACAAATGTATTTTGTTCTAAATGTAAAGTTGCAATGCGTAACTTTTGTGTGTTTTGCACATTATGGAGATCAAAATATTGCTCCATATGTAGTATCCATATTACAAGATCCTTCCCATCAAAATTCCTCATATCCATTTTTGGAATATGGTGGTTCTTCCCGCCAACATTAGATTTTATGAAATCATGATTAACATTTATTTTGTTCTCATCATGAGATTCTTCTACTATCTTTTCACCATTAGGAAACATTTCTTGTATCAACTTGGTCATGCTCATCATCATGAGCATATAAATGGCTTTTCAAAAAGTACTTAAAATATAATTGGATGCCAACAAATTCATGGTTGTCACACAAGAACCAACCAAGTTGCAGTTCATCAAAAACACTTTGCAAAAGTTAAGTAAATGATATCATGTAGAGTTTAAGCCAAAGATCAAGTATCAAAAAGTAATGTAATAGATTGCATGAGGACATGCAATACCTTCAGTTTGGGGGTTTGTTGGGTCTCAAAATAGTCCCTATTCTCACTCCATTATTCACCAATACCTTCACATTACTTCCATATTACCTTCATGTCATCTTCATTCCACCTCCACATCATTAGATTTACCTCATCATTGGGTTATAACTATGCTTTTCCAAAGTTTATTAATTCTTAACATTTTTAATTGGATTTGTGGTTAAACTTTAGAAAATAATATTCTTATACTTATACCTCACAATTAGAATGAGTTTGTTGACATGTGTCGGTACAAAAGAATCTTCCTAGGCACCATTATGTGGCTCTCTATGTTCAAATTCGAATTTGAGGAGATCATGGACCTCAGGGAGGAGATCATGGAGGATAGGGTTATGTGTCACCATTGGTTGAGAAATATGTGAGTCAAAAGAGGGAATAGTGGATTTACTTTTATGAGTTTGTTATCATAGGTTTTGTATAAATAGGAGTGTTATCTCCTTCATTTGTAATCTTCATTGGTAGTCTTCATTTTTGTAATCTTAGTATCATATAGGTAGGTAGTGAGAAGTTATATTGGAGAATCAATGTAATGGTTGCAATTGAAATTTGCAATTGATGATAAATAAGAAGGAGCTTCTTTGATCCTCTAAATTTTACTTTTCTTTTTGTGTGCTTGTGAATCCTCGAAATGATCCCCATTGCCTAGAAAGTACACTTTTATTTTAGTAATCTTTTATTTTATGTTGTTTGTGAATTTCATTAGATTAAATTATTAGGTTCGTATGCTTGAAATATTAACTAATGACCTTTCATAAGAAAGTAATAATGTTTCCTTCAATGAATCTAATTTGTTATTTAATGTCCGATTTCATTAGTTTATGTTTCTGATTTATATGCTTGAGATATAAATGAATAGTCTCTTGTAAGAGAGCTTTAACATTTCATACAATCAATCAAAATTAAGTTTAAGTGCTTTAATTTCATTAGTTTAAATATTTTTTTGATTAAGATGATTAGAAATATTAATGAACATTCTCCTGTAAGGGAGCATTAATATTTCTTACACTTCTCACAATGTCTTTAGATTTCATTTTGTTAAATGACTAAATAGGTGTTGGAGATCCTAACGAAAGACCTCCTGTCACATGGTTGGACCATGAGAAAGAAAGTGAAGTGGCGAAGACTACATGTAATGAGGGAAAACTAGGTAAACATATAGTTGATAGAAGAGCTGAGGAAGCTCGAGCAGATGTTGAGGTGTGAAGAAATTAGAGAGGTTGAGTTAAATATAGATGTTTCCATTTGTGGCCCGGAATAGGGTAAATTTTGGCTGAGGAGATCAATGAGGAAGATCTCATGAACTATTGGGATAGTTCAGAAGCATCTAAAGATGTGTTGGCAAGAGAAGAAGATGAGGCTATGAAGCCTTGCCTTGTTAAATCTCATAGTTTATGTATGTTTGTAGGATGTGTGAAATATGGTGAACAGTCTGATGGAACTGTCACAAAGGAGAATGAAAATCTTGAGGCAAAGTCTAGTAGAGAATTCCTTCCAGCGAAGGAAGCTATTGATTTGTTACAATAGGAATAAATCATAAATGAATTTTTGTTTGGGGTAAGACATCAAATCGAAGATGTTATGGAGCATAAGCAAAATGGACATGTCGAAGAAATATTCGAAGGAGGTAAACAAATTTATTTGTTTAATGAAATATCTTATGAAAGTTTACAATGTAATGATGCTAAAACCAAGACAACTCAGGAATATTGCCAGAGGAAGAATCAAGGTTGTGATGAAGTACTGAAAAAAATTCATATGAAAATTGAGTTCTTGGAATGATGGCTTAAGGAACCTGATGGAGAAGTAAAACTTGCAGAACCTAATCCACAAAAGATTACAGTCACTGTACATGATAGAGATGAAATGTTTTTAACATTTATAGAGTTGAATGAATGTTGTAACTTTTCAAATAATAATGTAATTGTAAGAGCAGAAACCGACATTAACAGATATGATGTGGAAGTCAGAAAAATTGAGTAGAAGTTATTTGGAGTTGAGATGGAAGATCAGAAGAAACAATAAAATTGTATCTATAGAGACATAAATGAGACAAAAATATTGAATTAGCAGGATGAAGATGAAAATAGCAGCAGTTCAAAACAAGATCTATTGAAGTCTAGAAAGTTGATGATGGGAGATTGGTACTTGAAGCATCAAAAGAGACCAAAAGGTCTTATGTTTTTAAAACTAACAGTTTGTTGGTGAATGCAGGTACTGCACCGGATGAGAGAGTTTTTGCTATAAAAGTAATCAAAGACTATAGTTGTAATCAAGAAAGAGTTCTTGATTATTCTCCATTGCAGGAAGTTGAGAGTTAAGCTCAATTGGAGATGAAAGAAATTGACAAAGAGGAATTAGTCTGAGGAATTGGCGAAAGAAAGTGTTGGAGAAGCCAACGGAATCCGATCAACAGAGTGGGGGATGATTTACCAAATAGATTTGATGCTTTGAAGGACCATCGGCAAAATAGAGTCTGTAATCCTAGAGGGAGCAGGTCCTCAGGACTTGTGGCTGTTGCATTGTTACAGAAAAGCAACGGACCTCATAGACATGAGTCTATGGAAACTTCTCTACATGGGGAGTCTGATGCAGGAGCATCCAAGCCAAATTTTCATTATTTAATTATGTAATAAGGGGTCTGAGATATTTTCATTATTCTATTAATTAAATTGCTTATTTTTAATAAATTAGGAGAAAAATGTAAAGGTGAGGATTATTGTATATATATTCTTTAATAATTAAAGGATATGATTGGAATGGAATTAGGTAGATACTCTAGGGAGTAGGAATTCCATATACGGGACTTTGTTGAGTCCAAAACTAGAATAAATCTAAATTAGATTTTAAGTTGAGATTTGTGTGGAGGAATTCATGGAGTGAAATAAATTCATTATTTATGTATATATAGGAGATTTTTGTGAGGATGAAAGAAATCTGAGAGCAGTAAGGAATACGGTGAGAGTGAGAGATGGTTTGAAGGGCCAAGAGCCAAGAGGCTGCCCAATGTACTATTTGGCCAAGGAATATTTATGTTTTTATATCAGTATTTCATTTGAATGGCTCTCCTTCCTTCATATGTATTTTTAGCTGAATATTTTAATGGTTTTAATGAATAATTATTGAGAATTTTCATGCTGAGTGAAGGAGTGTGTGTTTTATATGCTCGGATCTATTGTATAGCAGAATACCTGCATCAAAAAGGCACAACAATAACTGTGATAATAGCTCAGTAATAGCATTATCAAAGAATTCAGTGTTTAACAAAAGAGCGAAACGCATTGATGCCAAGTATCACTACATCAGAGAATTAGTGAGCAATGGAGAAATTATTTTACAACATTGTAAAATAGAGGAGTAGTTTGCTAATATATTGACAAAACCATTGGGGCAGAAAAGTTTTAATTACTTGAGAAAATGTATGGGCATGGAAGAAATTCCAACAGTTGAAATTAAGTGGAAGTGTTGGAATTTAATTACAACTGCTACACGCAGATGCAGGACAACAATTTTAATCGATGATGGAAATTTTAAGGATGGACGACAACAACAGCAAATGTTCAAGTCTGATCTTCAATCGACTAGTCTCCTCCACACTTAACGATTCATCCATCTGAAATTAATTTTGCACCAACCAGTTTGACTTACCACATTTTGGTTTGATCGCCAACACCATTACGAGAGGTAATAAGGATGGGCAGTGAAGGAGGGAGATGACCCACTAGAATGAGTGATGTCATCTCCTCTCTAGACCCACCAAATTAATTCTGGGGGACAGCAGACTTGAGCAGCCAAGGGGGAAGATGACCCCACAGAATATGGAATGTTTGTTTTAAATTTTTTGATTTAATGTTTTTTTTTTTATCTGCCACATATGTTTTATTTTTTACTTTGGGTTAATTCTTATTTTACTGCGATACATTGTTCTTTAAATTTGGTTAAATATATTTTTATATCTATTTTTTAAATATGGAATATTTATAATATATATATATATATATTTGTGTGTGTGTGTGTGTGTGTGTGTGTGTGTAATGTAATATGCCGTGAGTGCATTAGAGTGGATTGTGCATTGTAATTTTTTCCCGAAGGCAGAAAAGGAAAAACAGAGAGACAAAAGAAAAAGACAGAGAGCAGCAAGCTATGTTCTGTAGCAGCGTATGCCAAAGGAGAAGAACGTTGTATGAGTAGCATCATATGCCAGAAGAGTAGAGCTGTGTTTGTGTAGCAGAAGATGTAATATTTATTTTGTTTGTTGTTGTGAATCTAGAACACAGAAGTTCTGAAGAAGATTGTCATTTTGTAATAGTTTTTACTCCATCCGCCTCTCTCTATATGATTTTTTTTTTAATCTCTGTGTTGCAGAAAAGGAATTATATTTTCCTCTTTTTTGTTCAGAATTATTTAGAAATTCCAACACCTTATACTCTCTACTCACAATATACTTTGGTTTTGGTAACCATGTCAAAGATTTTATTTTATTTTTAAGTCATTGAGAATCTATTTGAACAAAATCATACTATTCACTATTTTCTTAAAAAAAAAACATTGGTATTTAAATTTTTTAAGGATGTATATAGATTTTCTTAAAAATATTGTAAAAAGACGTAGAATTTTCAATTTTTTTCATGCAATAATATTAGTTAGATTTATAAATAAATTATGAATGTAGACAACTAAGTAAAATATTTTGAGTTTAGAAACTTGAGGATTTTCCCTTCAAAACATTATTAAAGGCTTTTGTGTGTGTGGTCTGATGAATTGAGGTTGTTAGTAGCTCATCATTTTCCCTCGTATTCATTTTTGCAAACCATATTTGAACTTAAGCTCGGGTGGCGTAGAGCCCATGGCATGTACCTTACAATTTTTTTAGGTTGAAAAGGGGTTTCATGGAGACCTTCCTTTAAACCCTAATATTGTTCTTATGAAAGAGTTTGATATTGCACGTCTTAATGATCTCATGGACAAATTAAGGCTTTGTGTTATGTAATCTCATGCTTAATTTGTTATTATTAGCCCAGAACACCATTAAAATCATGCAATAGATGGAAACATCAACATACAAGTGTATTGAGGGGGGGAAATGTACCACCAAATTTAAAAAAAAAAGGATCTCCATGGTGTGAAGTCCCAATTAGACCCCACACCTTTTTGATAGGAATCCCATCAAATATGTGAGCACCCCTTCCACCATCATTGTTTCCTATTGTCTTTCAAGTGAAGATATGTTAGCGTGGCCACAAGTATGAAATACCTAGAGAATGAGGATGAAATAATCCACAAATGACAAAATTGCAATATGAGATACATGAATATAACAAAATAATGAAAAGGAGAAGTACATCTCAAGAGGATTGAACTAACTAAAACCATCATAGACATACGAGAATAAGAAAGTATTATGGTTAATTGCAAATTATTCCTCACTAAGTGAAATGAAAGAGCGAATATTCTGAGGAACATGAACAATAAACCATGAATTATGTCATCAACATGAAATTCACATGAAAGAAAAAATGCACACATAATTGGAGCACCGGATAGCCATTACAACTAACTGATGAATTCACAAGAATCAATTCCAAGAATGAAGAGCTTCTCACTGATACTACTGCAAATTCAAGTACATGTGAAACAAGTCCATCGAAATCCAATAGTGGGAGGTGGGTTGCTCATATCATCTCTAAGACAACCTCCTTGCCTCACCACAACTTAGTTTACAATCACTAAGGGCTATAGTGCTCTGATGCAGGAGCATCAAGGCCATTTTTCATTTGTAAATATGTATAAAAGGGGGGGTGTGACATTTTTTATTATTTTATTAATTAAATTGTTATTTTTAATAAAATAGGAGATAAAGTGAGGATTTTGTAAATATTATTTTATTAATTAAAAGGATATGAGAGAAATATATTAGGAGCAAAATTAGAGAGTAGGTATTCTATGTATGGGACTTTGTTGAGTCCACACCTAAAATGTAGATTTAGTTGAGGATTAGGTGGAGAGATTTTTGGAATGAATTAAATTCATTATTTATGTATAAATATGAGTGGATTTTGTGAGGAAAATACAATTGAATAGTTGCATAGAGTGTGAGATTGGGAGTAGAGAGCAGGGGTTTCTGCTTGGGAGCCTTCGGGCAGTTTGTAAAGGGCCATCGATTTGAAAATCTGGCCATGAATTAATAGGTTTTTGAAATTTTTTACATTCGGTTTTATTGATGAAGAATTTTGGTTTTAAAATTCCTGTGTGAATTGTAGGGGTGAGTATTGTTGGATTGATTTTGTGAAAATCTTCTTGATTTAAATAAGTTTTGAGTTATTTCTAAAATAAGTTCTGAGATATGACTCTGCACACATCTGAAGGAATCGATATTACTAAATATCGATATCATAATTGTTAATTGAATGTGTAATTGTTGAAAAGACGCAGGAAGAGGTATCGATCCTCGTGAAGGAGGATTAGATTGAATGTCAATTAAATGGCGTTGGCACATCGACTTTGGAGAGTCGACTTCATTGAGGCAAAAATTGCTTAATGGAAATTTGACTAAACTATTGTGTTTGAAATCGTGTTTGAGTTTTCACAAGTGTTTGACCTGAATTAAAATTGCAGGTTCAGGATCTTCAAATCTAGACACAGTTCCTGATTGATGAGAACAGAGTTTGGAAAAACGAAAGGATTCCAGTTATATAAATTGAACAGTGGAAGAGGCACCTTATAAAGTTTTAAAGTCGATTGTAAGTTATTAAAATGCCTGCGCTGGTACGTGACAACTGGATACACTGAATGGGGAAGACATATATGTAAGCCTCGAAGGGTTTTTTATAGATGCATGGAATTGGAGTTTAAATATGCATTGGGCAATGTATTATTAACATTGGTGAATTGGATGCAAATGTTGAAAGCGCCAGCGGTGAACAGTAAGTTAAAATGCAGGGTTGTTTGATTGGGTTTTTTTTCAAACCGGTTCATATGTTTAATAACTGAATCAATTTGCAGAATTAACGTAGAGTAGTCACTGCATTTAAATGGTAATTGTATTGATGCATTGAAAGAACCTGGAATTGTAGAAGTTTTATGTTGATCTGGTTTCAACACCAGGAATCGATGTGTTTGTTTTAAAACAAATTTGATTATTCAATTAATGCATTATATTTTGAAAGGAAAAAGGCGCTACTGTGTGATATAAACCAGTGAACACACTGATAAGTGATGAGAAGTATTAACCGCAGAGGCAGAACGTGTCCAGGGATGATGACTGTGAAGTTAACTTATCCAGTGTTCAATTTAAGACGTAAATGTGTCCAAGAAAGTCGATTTGCATGGGCAAGTCATGTGTCGTAAGTTTAATGTGTCAGCAATTGTTGTTGTTGATTAAGAACCTGAATGTGTATACAAACAGCCATTTCAAACAAGCATGCATGAGGCGTTAACCCAGCCTGGTAAGTTGAATGAGAGAGGGAGAATTTATATACATATTTGATATTGGTTCGACTAAAATGAAAGGGTCGAAGATACATAGTCTTATGCAGGCCAAATGTTACTAAAATAGTGATGTTTGCTGTGTCAGGTTGGGTTGATTAAAATAATGTCAAATTGAATATTAAACCATGGGCGCATTGTTTCATTGAATTTTGGTTATAGAAAATTCACGTCATATATGAATGATGCTTATTGGGTTTGATATATATGAGCATTCGAATGTTTGAGTCATTGGGTTGGATTGAAAGTTTCAAAAGTTATGAATTTGCCCTGAAGATGAGTAGATATTGGAATTGATATAATTCCATATATGATGGCATTTAATTAAGGTGTGAAATCAATAGTGAATTATTTTGAACCATATGTTGAAGAGCTTCCACATGAAAATGATAGTGTGTGAATTTGCCAGGTGTTGAGGTTTTTAATTGGGAAAATGTTGAGATGCACTCTTATAAGAACAAGAGATAAAGCTTCTGCGTTTGTAGGGTTGGCACTGCATCATTTTTGGTATCAGAGCTTGGCTCTGTTGAAGATGTTTGTTTTTTTTTTCTGAATGAGGACATAAGGTTTTGTTGAGAACTAAATTGTGTTTTCTTTGAATGTGTGATGAAGACTGAAAGGAATATCAGATTTTTAAATCTGATATGCAAGCTACACAATTGAGGTGAACGGATTGCAGAAGTGAATGGAGGACAAGATCATGTAGGATCTTAAGGGTGAGATGATTTTTTGATTTCAAATTTGTGATTAAAGCTTATGGTTGCAGACAAGATGATGGCAGTGAACCTGACATTCAGCTAAAGGCTGGATAAGGAGGACAATTGCAGTGTCCTGAAGAAGAAAGTGAGTTGAAGAGATAGCCTAGAGAGAGCAAAAGAGAGTGCTCAGGAGGTTCCAGAGGCAGTGAACCAGTATTTACCAAAAGACCGGATCCAGTAAAGTGGATTGGTGAGGTAAGAGGCAGCAAGAGAGCTTGTTGTTGCAGAGGCTAGTGCAACTCATGGTGAGTGAGAAACTCATGGAGAAGATGACCATGGAGGATTAGAGAAGGGGTTCATAGGAATGCCACAGAGGTAAGATGACTGATGAAGTCAGAGAAAGAGATATTGTAGTAATGAAGGTACAATTGCAGGTACTAGAGGAATGGCTGCAAGAGCAGGAAAATCAGAAAGAAGGATGGATCTTTCCACTGAAGGGAAAGAAAGTAATTTGGCAACCATTGCAGATGAAGTTGAGGCAAAGTGTGATTTCCTTATTGAAAAAGGAACTTAGATTTCTTGAGCCGGAGGTGGAATTTGAAGATTCCACATGTAGATCTGTTCAAAGGAAAGTGTTGGAGGAAGCAGTCAAGGCTAAAAATTCTTGCGGTTTTAAAACTAATAAGTTGTGTATGTTTGTAGGTACAACACAGGGAGATGAGAAAGCTTTAGAGTTTGTTCAAGAAGAGTTGAATCTGAAGTCTATTCAGATCAATGCTGAGATATCAAGATCTCAGGAGGAAATGAAGACGAAGGAGGCTAATCAGAATGTTGATGTAGAGAGAGAAGGACCAGCTGATGATTGGTCAAGGGTTGGTGAAGGTATGGAAAATTTTGTGAAGTTTCCGAGTTCTACTCCTAATGAGATTTTTGAATTGTATAGGAAAATAGATCTTCAAAGAAGAGAATTGGAGAGACAGAGGACTTATGTGCAGGATAATTTGTTGAAGAAGCAAGACAAGAAAGTTTTCATGAATGACAGTCATGAAGTAGAGGATGGAAACAAGAAGAGACTAACTGATAGTCACATGATGAATGCAAATCAGCATACTGATGTGCTGACAAAGAAGTTGGAAAGGAGCTCAGAGCAGCATACTGAAGTGTTGCCAGAAAAAGGTAGTGAAGATTTTCTGAGTCCTGAAGAAGACTTGGAACTGCAGAGAGGAAACTTGGTGACTGAATCAACAAGTGAGACCATCGGGTCTTGTGATTTTGAAGCTGACAATTTGATTGTGTTTACAGGTGATGCAGAGGACAGTCCATCATTTGGAATTGTCTTGGAAGAAGAAGAATTGTTGCAGAAAGAGGGTGAGACAATCATGTCTCATAAGCAGAGGCTTGTTACCATGGGTGACAAGAAAGAGTTGGCTTGTCTGAATAGCCAAGAGAAGACTAGTGGACAAAATTTTGGAACTGCTACAGTGATAGAGGATGAGGCTACAGTGTTTGAAGAACTTGATTTGATTGCCAGAATCAATCAAGATGATGATGGACAATTACTGAAGATTGTCAAAGGGGAAGATGAAGACTATGCTGGAACTAGTTTGCAGCATGAGGAGAAATGTATTAAATGTTTGCTGGAGACATTTGAACTAGAGGAAGAAGTTGCAAATGAAATTGAAGGTGATGAGCAAAAGAATGTTGCAGAGGGACTGGAAGTTTGGGAGGCAGCAACATGTTGGGTAGCATCTGCAAGAGTAAAACCTGAGGCAGCTACGCAACCTTGACAACAACAACATTTATGGTGGCAGCAGAAGCAGCTACAATAGCTGAATTAAAAGAAATTGGGGACAACAGCAGTAGGTTGGACATAGAAATTGAAAACATCAGAAGACTGATGATGAAGGTGTCTCAGAGATAGCAGACAACAGCAAGAAAGCAGAATAATTTAAGTAAGAGAAAGACAGTAAAAGAGTGTGTTGGGCCTTAGTTTTGGTCTTATTTTTTCTCGAAGAAACTTACTAATCCATCTATTTCCCATCCATTTTCCCTTCATTTATTCCATTTTGATGTATATTTGATATCCATTCAGGTATTTAATTTTAATTTTTCAATTTCTAAATTTTTTATGAAAGTTTGGTTTTTAGTGCAAAATTGGCAGATTCAGAAATTCCCGTAATAGCTCTATGATTGATGTGGTTGCAGGACACTTGGGCATGAATTGAATGCATGGATGGACAGCTTGGCAACTAAGACTAAGCCAGCTATGCTTAGTTCGAACAGAACAAGCTTTATTAGGCCCAGTTGGTGCTAGTCAATCATGACTAGTCATTCAGAAATCCCATAGAAATAGGGCAGTTTTGAGATTCTATGGGATTGGTCATATTTCTTGGGATAAGAGTAATGAATTCAACTTAGATAGGTGGATGAGAGTATATGGGTTTGTTTGAGTGAATATAGATCAGTTTGTTTCATGAGACTTCTTATTTAAAGCCAAAACTTTGATGGCTTATGTATTAACTTAATATACTTTTATGCTGTGACACCTTTGGATTGAGGAGCTAATTTGAAGAATTGTGTTATTATTATTTTGCTGTTCAATGCTATGGATGTGTAACTGAATTTAAGCTTCTGAGATCACCTCTCAAGTGTGCAAGGCAAGGGTGGAGGGCCCCCATTCCAAGCTAAGTACACTTTCTTGTTAACTAGTTTTATTTCCTTGTAATCTGATTATTGTAGAACTGGTTTTTCAAAGCTTTATTTCAGATTGCTTCATGATTCATGCATAATTATTGATTTCATTAGTTCATAGCTTATTCATCACTTTATCAAGTTGGAAAAACAGGTGTTCAAGTTGAGCATCCCTTCTACTAAAATGATGAATTAAAACTAGTTTCCTTTGTTTGTATGCAAGTAGTTTCTTATTGAGATTTTGATATTGAGATGAATGAATTATGATGGAATACCTTATGTGTCTCTTAAGTTAAGAGTTTCTTTCATTAATAATTTATCCATCTTAAGCTCTTGGTTTTAATCTCTGATTCATTAAGTGGTAATTGAGGTGAAAGTGGACTTCTTGAGTCAAGAACCATTTCAATATTCTTCCTCTTTTTAAACTAATTGAGTTAGAATTATAGGATGTATTACTTTCAGCTTTTGAATAACTTATCTTTCAAGGTTTGATTACATCTGCTCTTCACATATAGTGAACTTGCCTCAAAGCATAAACAACCCGGATTGATAAGAAATAAGTGTGTTAATTTAGGTACATAAATTAGCTCAACATTTTGGCGCCGTTGCCGGGGATCGAACCCCAATCTTCAAATTCTGGAAAACAAAAAGAAATTATCAAAGGAAAACAATCTTTATTTCCATCCATAAATCCTCCTATCTTCTAGCAACCTGAAACTCCACTTAAAATTGAAACAAATCTACCAATGGCAGAAGAGGGACATGGATCTGTTATTCTCACTCCTGAACAACGAGCTGCATATGAAAGACAACAAATAGAATGGAGAAGAAAGAGAGAGGAGGAGGCAAAACAAGAAAATTATAGAAAAATGGAAAACAATCGGAAAAGACAAGAAGATGGTAATGATCAAGAGACTACCTTTGGCTTTCCATAATAGACACAAGTGCAATATTAGGAGAAGAAGTGAAAATGAAAAATATTCCACCTTCTGTATTGCCAAATTTTTATGGAATGTCCACGGAAGATCCTGATGCATTTATGTTTGAATTTGATATTCTATGTAGAACATATGGATACACTGACGACATTCATAAACTTCGTCTTTTCCCTGCAACATTAAAAGCAGCAGCTTTGAAATGGTTTATGGGTTTAGGAGAACAAACAATAGCTTCTTGGGATGATATGAGATTAGTCTTCCTTAAAAAATATCAAGCTTATTGTAGATCTAGAGATTCAAAGGAAGATATGTTCAGAATGACACAACAAGAAGATGAAAGTTTAGAAGAATATTTGGAAAGATTTTTATATAATCTACAGAAATCTAAACAACACTCTCTAAATCAAGAAACCATTCGAACAATATTTCTCAAGGGTATAAGGGATGAATACCTTGACATCTTGAATGTGATGGGTAAAGGAGACATTTCAAACCTACCATTCGAAGAAATTGTTGACTTATGTCAAAAATATTCTAGAGGAAGAGCAAAAACAGGAAGAAGAGAAGTAAGTTCAAAAGCAGCAAAGTCAGCTGAAGGAGGGATAACAAGAGCTGAAATAGGAAGCTTATTGGAGAACTTTAAAACAGATCTCTTGAGTACATTAGGGACACAAGTAGATGTGCTAAAGGCAAACAAGAAGAAAGAAGAATGTTACACCATTTTTTGGTCATCTAACCTTTTATCATTAGATGGACCCAAGTACACCATGTAAGACCAGTTTTACCCCTAGTAAAACTGCTTTCACTATGTTAATTAGGAAGCCCCAAAAGGAATAATTAATTAAACCATAATTTAATTATTATTCCCAGTCATGTTTAACCCAAAAACAAAAGAAATTAATGAGATACACCCATAGTTATCTTATTATTTTCTAGGAATAATTATTTAAATAATATTCCTTGTTAAATATGACCAAATCAACCACTATTAATTAAATGAATCATTATTTATTTGATTATATCCCAACCACTTCCTTAAAAGGATAAATAAATCATTTATTTATTTATTCCTCACTAATCAAGGGATTTGACCCAAGTCAAAGTCCCTTTCCCTCCAACAAATAATAATAAAATATTCCATAGAGATGGATCTAGATTTGATTAACATTATTTTAATCATGCACCAAGATCTAGAATGACCCAATATTTTGTTATAAATAGGAGGGTTTTCCCCATCTTCTTCACCTTTTGTTGCCTATTAGATCACTCTGGATCTATACACTTGGTCTCATTTCTACCATTTTTGCTCCCATTGAGCTCTATCTTCTACATTTGGTTTTCTACATCTACAAGAGAGAGAAAGCTTAGATCTGAAGTGCTGAGGACTACAAAGAACCCATCCCATTGAGGAGATCTGGATACACCTTCTTGTTTCCTCCCAGGTGCCCTGTAATATAAAAATTCATTCAAAAATCACGTTCTTGTCTTGTCTGTTGGATGCATGGAGCAAACTCTTTACTTTTCTGCTTAATGTCTTTCCATTTATAGATCTGTTTGTTGCAGCATTTTAACTACTAATTGCAGATCTGAAGATATTTTGCAGCCTCTATTGTTGTTAGGGCTATTAGTTATGCGTAGCTAAAGTGGTTCTTTTTCGTACACTTCGACGAAGAATTCATACTAACAAATGGCGACTCCACACGGGTTTAAAATTACGACCGCTGTCGTTTTTCATATTCCTGCATATCCAGCTACTTCAGGCCCTAGGGCTTCTTTTTTAGCTGCTTAGTTTTTCTCTTTTCATGTCATTTTTCTCACATAAAACCCTAAAAACCTAAAATTTCTAACTTCCGTGTGTTTCGGGCCCTATTGCGCAGGTAAGCGACACCAGCCGCACCTGAGACGGCAATTTTTCAGAAAATCTGCCGCCGAAACAGCCGGAACGGGGGGGTCGCACCTTTTGGCCCAAAACCTGCGACCTGGACGCACCTTTTGGCCTATTTCCTGTGACCTCAACTCAGATCAGGTCAGAACCTGCGACCTGCCCTTTTTTCAGCATTTTTTCTGTAATTTTTCTGGGTTCTGCTGCAGCCTCTGCCAGGGTTTTCCAGCCTCTGTCTCAGCCCGCCTTGACCAAGATATGATCTGTTTTTACTCATCTAAGTGGGAACCCAGCCCCTTAGGGCTTTAGTACCCTCCACTTTTTGTGGAAGAGTTTTAGCTGTTTCAGCCGTCGGTTTCAGAGCTTCAGCCCCTTCTTTTCCAGATCTGTTACCTCCCTTTCAGATCCATTGAAATCAACCTCTTTTCCTTTCAAATCACCTCCTGTCGTTTTGTTTGGACCTCCTTTGAAGGCCTCCGCCTTGCCCCCCCAGTTTTTGCTGATTTCCCTTTTTCCAGCCACCTTGACCTCTGTCTCTTGGCTGTGACCTGCACCCCTTGTCTGCAGCTTTATCCTCCAGATCTCTGTCCCCTTTGACCCCAGATCTGTCGAGCGTCCTTTGTGTGTGTTTCCATAGTTTTCCCCTTTCTTTTAAGCATAGTTGTGAGAGACCCACCTTCTTGGGTTAGATAGATGCATACGTAGCCGTTATTTTTCTGTTATTTCAGCATTTTATTTCTGTTCTCTGTAGGTTTATTTTCAGCTACGTAGCACACTTTTTTCTTGCTCTCAAACAACGGAAAGGGTTTAAAAATTAAAATCAACGCACACCACACACTGACCCTAAGTGAAGAAGCGCATGGTTTACACCGCCTGGCAAAGACTCTAAAATCAATTGTCACTGTACCTTTGCTGCCCTTGACCTTCTTGATTTTGTCCCTTTCTGCCCTTGTCGGTTTCCTTCTTCCTGTCATCAATGCGCCCCCAAGGCGCCTTTCCCGGAGACTTCTTGGCCTTCACCCTCAGTTTCCGGTTGATCGACCTGCTCCGCACCGCCGTCGTCGAGCCAGTCCACCTTCGAGTCCGCACTCCGACTCCTCTTCTGATTCATCGGGTCCCCCTTCTCCTTCCGGTTCTCCCCCTTTTATCTTCACCATGTCCGGATCAGGTTCTCCCGGCCCCAATGCCGCCCCTACTTCTAGCGGAACCGTCACAACCACTACTCCGGCCACCCCTGTGCTGCCGTACATTGCAGGCCTCAGCCTCCCCGATTTCCATCAGTTGATTAACGACCCCATTCACCATAATGCTACCTGGCCCACTATGCCTACCAAGTTACCCTCTGATATCCCTAAGTTCGAGGGCCTTAATGGCGAAGACCCAACCAATCACGTCCGGTCTTTCCACATGTGGTGTTCCTCCAACTCCGTTACCGATGACTCCATCCGTCTTCGTTTGTTCCAACGCACGCTTACCGGCGAAGCTTCTAAATGGTATGTCGAACAGGCCACTTCCTCCCATACCACGTTCGAGACTCTTGCCCAAGCCTTCTTGTCGTAATTCCAGCTCCCTCTCCGATACGACACTGGTACGGAGCTCTTGACTTCATTTAAGCAATCCTCTTCCACACGCCTTTCTGCCCATGTTCAGGAATGGCGACGAAGACGGAGCTTATGTCAAGCCCCTCCCTTTGAAGATCGGGTTTACATGGACTGGTTCCTTCGCACCCTCCTATCTCCCATCGGCAAAGATGTCGCCTCTCACTTTCCTCAATCTGAAGAAGCCGCCCTCCAAATAGCTTTAAAATATGACCTGATCTACGCTCAATCTGGTTATGTTTATACCGTTCTCCCTGACATCCCCAGGCCCGGTGGCGCTAACGCCCCGGGGGCATCTCATTCCGCCGACGGTATTGTTGGATATCTTTCCCACCCATCTGCTCACCCCCCTATGAGCCATGGTCTCCCTCAGGGAGGGGCCAGCACCTCAAGCACTCTTCCCCCTCCCGGCAACATGTATCCAGGATACGGCATGCCTCCTCCTTTTGCCCAACCTCCTGCTTACCTCAATGTCGCCCAACCCAACCCTTACTTTTATTCACAGCCTGGTGCGCCAGCTCCTCCCGCATATGCGCTTCCGCCTCCCTTGCCTCCTCCCAACCCGCAACAGCACTTACAACCCCCTCCAGGGCAAGTATTTGCACAGCAGGGTGCGATTAATCCCCCTTCTTCTCAAAGAAGGCGGAGAGGAAACCAGAACCCATCTGCCCCCGGTAACCGAGGACCCAATTCTGGTGTGGACCCTAACACTAGCAACCCGCCTCAGGGCATTCCGCCCAGGCCGGACAGGCCGCTTCGCACAAACAAGCCCTGTTCGTGTTGCGGTGTTTACGGTCACTACACTCACGATTGTCCTCTCTTACCCCAGATGCGACAGATGTGGGAGTCTCAAGCCACATTGCGCGGAAAACACGCCTCCCCTCATACTCCTCCTAATGTGGTCACTACCCAGCCAGCTGTGTTCACTGATCCTTTCCCTCAACGGGGATTCGTGGCTACCCAACCCCCCGACAGCCATGTAGCCACCCCCTCGTCCATTTATGGTTCCTCTGATTACCAGATCCTTATGATGCGCTCCGATCCTTCCCCTTCCGTCGACCTTCACCTTCAAACTCGGTCTCGCCAGTACCCCAAGCCTCCTGCTCAGTCTGCTCCCGAGCCTCCATCTTCAGGTTCTACAGAGCCTCTTTCGACATCCAATGGCCCCTTACACATCCCTCAACCCAAAGTTGAGGTTCACCCAAAGATTCCAAAGGGTCCATTACGCCGAAATGCTGCTTCCGGTCGAGCCGCTCAATCGTACAGTATAGTAGATGATTTGGCACAATCCCCTGCTGCCATTTCCACACTGGAACTCCTCCAGTCGTGCCCTTCTCAAAGGAAGGCTCTACTATCTACCGTGGGCGCTGTTGATCCTGCTGATGACCAAATGATTGTTTTCGACGCCACTCAATCGGACCACCCTCCTCTTCCTCCTTCCGTTGCTTTCCAAATCCCAGTCAAAATCCGGAACGCCATTGTATCCCGGTGTATAATTGATGAGGGGGCATCCACCTGTGTGATGTCCGCTTCGGTTTGGAAGCAACTCGGATCCCCTGAGCTGGCCCCTTCCACGATCACCCTTCGAGCGTGGGACGGTCATGCCTCCCAGCCTATTGGCCTATTTCGTAACTGCCCCATCACCCTCGCCGGTAAGACTGTTTGCGTTGATGTCGAAGTCATTGACGCCCCTCTAGACTACAACATTCTATTGGGGCGAAGCTACACCTATGCCATGTCTGCTGTCCCATCCGCGGTCTTCCGCAAGATGTCTTTTCCACATAACGGGAAGATAGTCACCATTGACCAGCTATCGTATCATGAGCCGTCGTCTCAGTCTTCCTCCGAGACGACCATCTCTTCTGTAGCCAACAAGCAAACCGTCGATTCCTTGACCAGTGTCTCCCCCGACGTTTATAAAGATTCCACCCTGCTTGGTACTTTTCCTCACCTTCCCCCCCCTCCTGTTACTGATCCCAGCTTGTCGAATATTTGCATGATGCAATCGTCTCAGGCTGCCCATAAACGGCCTGCCTCGGCTAGTCCGCACTCTCCCCCCCGCCCTCCGCAACCCGCTCCTAGCCATTCATCTCCGCCAGCCGGACCTCCTCCTTCCGGCCCTCCCCCTACAGCTGGTATCCCCGAACCTCTTTATCCCCCAGGCTCGGTACCCCCCGGCCTTAACCATCTTGGAGCCGTACCTCCTGGTCACTACCCTGCTAGACAGATCCCCTTCTTGGCTCCCCCTCCCGGAGTATATTTTGTCCCCGTCATGGCCACCCTCTCTCTCCCTAACTTGACCTTGGGTATTCCGGTTTGGTACCTTGACCCCCCAGCCGCCACCCCCCCGGGTCACCCCAAACCTTACATGGCTTTGACACCGGTTCAACCGGTCCCCCTCGCTTCCTCCATAGCCACTGTGCCCCCAGCACCTCCACAGGACCCTTCTCCTGTTGTGACGGCTCCCGGGAAGACAGGTAAAGCCCGAAGGGGGGCAACCCATCACGATCCGGCCCCCCCAACATCCGTTACCCCCCCACGACCACCAAAGCCCGCCATTCGATGCGCTTTGTGTGATGTCGTCGGTCATGCCACTCACATGTGTCCTGACTTGCCCCACCTCAAGCTTCTGGTCAACGAGACATTCCCCGACTCTGATCTCCCAGAAGTACATGTCACTATCCCCAACTCCCTCCCAAAACTCAAACACTTGCGCACAAACCACCCTTGTGCCTTGTGCGATTTTCACGGCCATTACACCCACCTCTGTCCCCGCCTTGACGAGTACCGTTCCTCCTTGGACTTGTACCGCCAGTTCAAGGCCGCTTCGATCGGACCAGAGGACATTCACATTCTGCCTCCCGCTTTTAAGCCAACGGAGCCCTCAGTCACCATTTTTACCTGTCATCATCCATGAGACCATTGGGGAACGTTCCATCTGAATCCTCCCCTGTTGTTTCACTTGACCTTCCTTCAGCGGTCATCTTGGGCTCAACATCGGTAGATCCGTTATCTACTTACTCTTCGGTCACCCATTGTGACGATGCGCATGTGAACCTCTCTTCTCATGATGATGATTCAAGCCACTTCACCACGTCAGGTAGTTCTTCTTCCACCAGTCACCCCATCTTCTATCACGATGATGACATTATGGAAGAAATTCCCACCCCTGACTTCATCTATTCCCCCTTACCTCGAACCCATGCGTTCAGACCACATCCACCTTGTGGTCATTACATCGAAACCCAATGTTTGGGTAAGGGGGCACCCACATTTGAGAGACCAAGAGAAGCCATTCTCCACCACTCTCCTAGTGTATCTGGTCGTGTTGACTCTAGACCCCGTATTCTTCCACATTTAGAAGAACCTCTGGAGTCCCATATCACTTCAGATCACTCTCGGGACGATACCCCTTATCGGTCCCTCATCTTACATCAGCAACCCAGTCTCTTAGACATTATTATTGACCAACCTATAGCTTTTCTACGAGAGCATCAGTTCATTATCTCCAAATCCTCCTTTTGGGATAGTGACACCAGGTATGCCAATTTGGAAACTTGAAGTCCATTTGATCCCTATATGCAGTACCAAAAGAGATTGGTAACACTCCATTTCCTTTCTCAAACTGCATAACCATAACCAGAACAAATGGCACACCACATCATTAAAATGTGGTTAGATTCCCCTTTTTATAAATACATTTTGGCATGCCCACAGCATGTCACACAAACTCAAAAAATGGGGGCACCACCTGCCCCTACATACATCACTGGGGGCACCATACGCCCCCCATACATATACTTACGACATGCCCATAGCATGTTCCAAAAGCTGGGGGCACCATACGCCCCCCCATACATATACATCCGACACGCCCATAGCATGTTACAAACAAAATCCAAAAACTGGGGGCACCATATGCCCCCCCATACATTCTAGGGGGCACCACTTGCCCCTACACACATCCGAGAGGGCACCATATGCCCCTATATCTGGCCAATACCCGACGACCGCCCTGATCCGCCTGGATCTCTGTCCGAAGTGTTCCCAGATCCCTCTCTCTCCAGTTGACCCGCAACTCTGCCATACCTGCACAACCACATTCTTTTTGTCAGGGTACAGATCGGGAAAACCATAACCACACACCACAACCCAACTCCCAGCCATCAAGCAGCACCAAGCCCTCCTCGTCTCCCAGGTCGCAGTTTTCTGCCATTTTCTGGACCAGGTCGCACTTTTTGCCCCCAAACCTGCGTCCTGGGTCGTACTTTTTGCCCCAAAAAGTGCGACCCGGCCATAGAGATGAAGGAGGGGCTATTTCTGGGGGTTTTGGGCCCTACACTGCAAATGTCATCCAACAACATGCAAGAGCAAGGTTAGGCTTCGTACCTCCAACTGACAGATCTCGCTTCCAACGGTCGGTTTGTCCGCTACGTTCACCGCAAGATTTAGGGCCTTCTCTCCACATTCACCACAGCAACAATAGCAAATGAATGATTTTGGAGGGAAAAATGCCTCATTAAAGAGAACCCATGTTTCTCCTTTCGACTGCTGCGACCACACCGTAGCCCCGTTCGACGAACCGTCAGCACCGCTGGACAGATCTCACTGAGCTCTCAAATGGGTTTTAGTTAGTTTTTGGTGATTTGATACTTCACCCGGACACATTTTTTCCACGAAGGGTCACTTCACCGCTCCTTAAAATCGAATTTCCTCACTTACGCCACTTGTACTTGGGGCACCATATCGCTCCCTTACTTGTCCATGTTTGTGTCGATTTTTGTCATGAGTGCCCACCTTGTACTCATGCTTCCATGACCCCCCATTGGGGCCTTTACTGTGTGGCAGCACTATAAAAGTCGCCCTCGTTTAGAGCATCCAAGTCGAGTCATCATTGCATTCATGGAGTCTATCCTGCGTCCTTTTACACCCCACTATAGCCCTCCATCCTTCATTGCTTGGTCCCTCTCTTGCGTCGCATATCATGACCTTCAGCCCCACTGTCCCCTGTCCCTTTCGATATTGTGTCAGTCGCTGCCATGTCATTCATGCCATTTATGCTCTAACAAGGGAAGTCATCCATTCGCCACTAAATCCTTCCCCTTTCCACTATCATCATTGGTGTCAGTCTGTCTGTCGCTCTATTGTTCTTCTCTCGTGCCTTAGTTGAGGATCTCTAATTGCCTCACCTACGGCGGACCTCCTTCTGTCGACATCAGCGCATTTATTCCAGAAGCAAGGTCTAGAGGGTGGTGTACCTTGGTTCCAGCTTCCACTCTTGTTCGGTGCCTCGGATCAGGCAGGGGGATCTCTCACTTCCCTTTGACTTGATTTCTTCTCCAGCTCCTTTCAGCATGATCGAGATGCGTATACTGGACAGTCCAGTGACCCAGCAGCAGCTCTTGATGATTCCCGGGCGTGTGTGAGATGTCTCAGCCCTCATGAGGGGGTGGCCCTGCAGGTAGCCCCCCACATGCCCGGATGACCTCTTCCTTGCAGCCTGTGATGCCGCTCCAGATTTTGATGATGTTGGCCTTAGCCACTTGCAGCACCTCTATGATTTGCATGTATCGGTCAGATTTTGTGAGCCCCTCCCCACTTACAGGGGGCATTTGGGTTGTATTTATCTCATGTACTCAGATATTATTGTACTAGTCCTGGCTGTTATCCCAGGCACAGCATGTATGTGAGACTCTTCATGGTATTTTTATCTGGCCCTTGATTATGCCAGCTGTACTCTGTGGTTCGGTCCCTTGTTTACTGGACACACTATTCTTTTGTACTTTGTCACGGCGGGCATAGGTATGCCTCCCCCGCCGCCTTCAGCACAGGTACCCTCTCATAAAAAAGAGACTTGTTGCACCTGCGAGTCTCGTCTCCTTAGGGTCTAGTCCTTCAGCACACTATCTACCTCACACTTCTCTCTCTGACATCCCCTTTAGTTGTCTGGTGATTGTATTCTTACAACGTACTTCGGTCATACGATTTGCTCCTGACACTCGCACGCTGGGGGGCAATCTGTTACACCATTTTTTGGTCATCTAACCTTTGATCATTAGATGGACCCAAGTACACCATGTAAGACCAGTTTTACCCCTAGTAAAACTGCTTTCACTATGTTAATTAGGAAGCCCCAAAAGGAATAATTAATTAAACCATAATTTAATTATTATTCCCAGTCATGTTTAACCCAAAAACAAAGAAATTAATGAGATAAACCCATAGTTATCTTATTATTTTCTAGGAATAATTATTTAAATAATATTCCTTGTTAAAAATGACCAAATCAACCACCATTAATCAAATAAATCATTATTTATTTGATTATATCCCAACCACTTCCTTAAAAAGATAAATAAATCATTTATTTATTTATTTTTCACTAATCAACGGATTTGACCCAAGTCAAACACCCTTTCCCTCCAACAAATAATAATAAAATATTCCATAGAGGTGGATCTAGATGTGATTAACATTATTTTAATCATGCACCAAAGATCTAGAAGGACCTAATATTTTGTTATAAATAGGAGGGTTTTCCCCATCATTCTTCACCTTTTGTTGCCCATTAGATCACTCTGGATCTATACACTTGGTCTCATTTTCTGCCATTTTTGCTCCCATTGAGCTCTATTTTCTACACTTGGTTTTCTACATCTACAAGAGAGAGAAAGCTTAGATCTGAAGTGCTGAGGACTACAAAGAACCCATCCCATTGAGGAGATCTGGATACACCTTCTTGTTTCCTCCCAGGTGCCCTGTAATATAAAAATTCATTCAAAAATCGCGTTCTTGTCTTGTCTGTTGGATGCATGGAGCAAACTCTTTACTTTATTGCTTAATGTCTTTCCATTTATAGATCTGTTTGTTGCAACATTTTAACTACTAATCGCAGATCTGAAGATGTTTTGCAGCCTCTATTGTTGTTAGGGCTATTAGTTATGCGTAGCTAAAGTGGTTCTTTTTCGTATGCTTCGACAAAGAATTCATACTAACAAAGAACAAGAACAAGCTCTAGCAATCTTTTGTCCCAAATGTAGAAAGAAACATCCATTAAGAGAATGTCCTTTGGATAGTGTTCAGGTTTGTGGTTTTTGTACAGGAAATCATTCCACAGAAAATTGTCTAAGATTGAAAGAATTACAAATGAATTCAATGGAAGAAGTGCCAGGAATAGAAGGTTTTTATTATGTAGCACCACGAAGACCATGGCAACCTAGGATGCCTCAACAAAATCAGCAACAATTCCCTCAACACAATTTCCTCTATCCACCTCAAAATCCTTGGACCCCTCCAATTCCATGGCAAGCTTGGCCTCCACAACAATATCCACAACAACCTGCACAAGGTTGGAGAGGATATGGTTATGGAAACCAGCCACCTCAACAGTATCAACAACAATACCAGCAACAATACCAATAGCCATTTACATATCCACAATATCCACAATCCATACCATTTCAACAACAACATTCTGTATATCCACAATCCATCCCACTTCCACAGCAGAATCCTCCACCGTTGTTGACCCAACCAAAACAGTTACAGCTACCCACAAATCAACCCAGACCAACTCAATTACCAGCCCAACCAATGGCAAATCCGAATAATAAGGTGGACAAAGTTGCATACACTATAGAGGAAGCATCATGTTTTCCCACATATTCAATTCTTCCTCTTAATGAAGTCCATCTAAGGTATGGAAAAGTGCTTAAAAAGGATTCTCCTCCAATCATAGAAGAACCAACTGAACAAGGAGAATCACCTGAAACATCACAAACTAAGATACAAATTCAGAAAGGAACAAACATTACAACACAAACACCACCTTATCCTGAAAGGTTAGTGGAACAACAAAAAGAAATAACCCTTCCCGAATTTGATATTTTAGATGAGTTAAAAAATTCTTATGTAAAAATTCCTTTGTTGAAGGAAATTAAAGAAATACCAATATATGCTAAAACAATAAAGGAATTGTGCATTAAGAAATCACAGAAAAAGAAGAAGGATCCTACTACAATCCAAGTCATTGGTAAACTAGCAAGCCTCATGTCTACACAAACCATAGTAGAAAAATATATTGATCCCGGTATCCCTATGGTTACTATATCAATAAATAATTTCTCAGTACCAAACACATTAATAGACTTGGGAGCAGCTATAAATGTAATGACAATGGAGACAATGAAAACTTTGCATTTGAACAACATTAGATCAACCTCTACAATCTTAGAACTAGAAGACAGATCTAAAGTTGTTCCTGAAGGAATATTGGAAGATATCATAGTCTCTTTGGATTCATGGGAGTATCCTGTTGACTTCCTTATCTTGCAACCAAAAACAAATTTGGGAGGACATCCTCTAATCTTAGGCAGACCATGGTTAGCTACCGATGATGCCTTCATAGGATGCAGATCAGGAAGCATGATTATTTCACATGGAGATGAAAGGAAACACATTGCTCTTTATTCACCTGCACAATCAACTTCTTTAGAATCAGTGCTTGAAGCTCAAGAAAAAAAGCAAACTAAATCAGTTTTAAGTATAAATCAATTCTTTGATTTGAGAGAAGAAGAAGAGAATGAAGACTTAATGGATCTTTTCATTTCAGAACCAAGTATTTCAGAGCAGCTTAGAGAAGTCCAATATGAAGCTGCAAATAACCTTTTGAATCAATGCTTTCAGGAAACTTGTACTATTCAAACTTTGTGGAAATATTTTATAGACATCTTTCCTGTAAACACAATCTCCAATCCAACAATAAAAACAATTGAGGTAAATCTTGGAAAACATTTAAACATTGGAAACCAGTTGCAATCAACACAAGAGCAAGAGGTAATTGCATTATTACAGAAATATTCAAAAGCTTTTGCCTGGGATTATACTGACATGCAAGGAATCCATCCTAGCACATGTGTCCACCACATCTATACAGATGATCAACTCAAACCTGTAAGACAACCTCAAAGATGAATGAATCCCATGATGAAAGAAATAGTGAAAGAGGAACTGCAAAAATTGTTGAATGTTGGATTCATCTATCCTATTTCAGATAGTCAATGGGTTTCTCCACTGGTTATTGTACCAAAGAAAAATGGAAAGTGGAGGGTATGTGTGGACTATCGAGAACTAAACAAAGCTACACTAAAAGATCATTTTCCTCTACCATTCATTGATCAAGTGTTAGACTCATTAGCTGGAAAAAAATCTTTTCTCCTTCTTGGATGGGTTTAGCGGATACAACCAGATAAGAATAGCAACAGAAGACCAAGACAAGACAACATTCACTTGCCCATGGGGAACCTATGCATATAATGTTTTTCCATTCGGTTTATTTAATGCACCTGCAACTTTTCAACGAGCAGTGCTTGCAATCTTCGCTGATCTAATTCATGAATGTGTAGAGGTTTATATGGATGACTTCACGGTTTATGGAAACACATATAATGATTGCCTAAATAACCTTGAGAAAGTTCTAAAACGATGCATTGAAACAAATTTGTCATTAAGCAATGAGAAATGCTATATGATGTTGACAGAAGGAATAGTTCTAGGACACCATATTTCTGCTTCAGGAATTAAAGTGGATCCAGCAAAAATCCAAGTCCTAGTAAACTTAATGCCTCCTACAACACAGAAAGAGGTAAGAAGTTTCTTAGGCTATGCAGGCTATTATAGACGATTCATTGAAAACATCAGTAAAATAGCCCAACCTCTGTTTAAACTATTAGCAAAAGATATTGAATTTCACTGGACAAATGACTGTCAAAATGCATTTCAAAATCTGAAAGAGAAATTATCAGTTGCACCCATTCTCCGTGGGCCAAACTAGTCTTTGCCACTTCATATATCAACTGATGCATCTGATACTGCGATAGGTGCCTCTCTTGGACAGAAAGAGAATTTGTTCAATTATGCAATATACTTTATAAGCAAGAATCTAACACCTGCAGAATTGAACTACACAGTCACAGAGAAAGAAATGTTAGCCGTTATACATGCAGTAAACAAATTCAGACACTATATAATAGGATATCAAGTTTTCATTCATACAGATCATTCAACAATCAAATACTTGATGAATAAACCCATCACCAATGGAAGAATAACAAGATGGTTACTGTTATTGCAAGAATTTAATATCACAATACAAGACCGGCCAGGCAAGGAAAATCAAGTGGCTGACTTTCTGTCCCGCATACATTCACCCAATGATCCAAATCTGGTTGCAGATAACTTTCCCGATGAACACCTGTTTGCCATCACAGTAAGAACACCATGGTTTGCGGACATTGCAAACTATTTATCTTCTGGAAAGTTTCCAACTCAATTCACTAAAAAGCAAAGACACAAAATTGTTAGAGAAAGCTCTAGGTATAGTTGGGTAAATGGTGATTTATTTTATACTGGTTCAGATTTGATAATTAGAAAATGTGTGCGAGAAGATGAAATATTAGACATTCTAAGAGCATGTCACGATGAACCATGTGGTGGCCATTTTGCAGATAAACGAACAGCATATAAGGTGCTGCAACTGGGCTACTACTGGCCATCCATCTTCAGAGACTCTAAGAAATATGTCAAGCAATGTGACAGTTGCCAAATAACAGGGAGACCAATCACAATAGATGAGATGCCGCTGAAGCCACAGGTCCTCGTAGAACCATTTGAGCAATGGGCACTTGACTTTGTTGGACCCATCAATCCACCATCAAATGGAAAGAAGTACATCTTAGTATGTACAGATTATGTAACCAAGTGGGCAGAGGCTAAAGCAGTAAACAGAGCAACAGAAGATATAGTGGTCACCTTTCTTTTTGAAGAAATCTTTGTCAGATATGGAGTACCTAGACAAATTGCAACAGATCAAGGAACACAATTTACATCAAAGCTGGTACGAGATCTAACAGAGAAATACAAGATCAAACACAGGAAATCTACACCATATCATCCTCAAGCAAATGGGCAGGTTGAATCAACAAATAAAGTCCTAGAAAATATCATGACAAAAATAGTACAGCTGAACAGAAAAGATTGGTCTGAAAAATTAAAAGATGCACTATGGGCCTACAGAATCACATGGAAGAATACAACTGGTTTTAGTCCATACCAATTAGTATATGGGAAAGAGGCCTTATTGCCTATAGAGTTTCAAATACAAACATACAGACTAGCAGCTGAACTAGGACTAGACCTGACAGAAGCACAACAGTAGCGGATCATAGAACTGAATCAATTGGATGTGCATCGTCAACAAGCCATAGAACATATTACATTGGTGCAACAACAAAGAATGAAGTGGCACGACAGATATATCAAAACAAAGACATTTTTCAAGGGAGACTGGGCATTACTTTTTGACTTAAAGTTCAAAGACTTCAAAGCAAAGTTCACAACACACTGGCTAGGCCCATATGAAATTGACGAAATCTTCGACAATGGAGCAGTCAAAATCAAGACAATCGACCAGGACTCCACCTCCTTTATAGTGAATGGACATAGGCTCAAAGTTTATAATAGGCCTATCAATAAAGAAGCATTTATGAAACAACTGATAGAAGATACAGAACTGGAAGTCATGGCACACCAGGCTCAGCCATCTTCCAGTCTTGTAGTTGAATAAAAAAACACATATAAAAAAACACATTAAAAAAAAAAAAAAAAAAAAAACAAAACAAAACAAAACATAAAAAAAAAACATAAAAAAAATAATTTGTTTGCTAGTGAAAACCAGGCAACTAGCACTCAGCAAACACGAATTCATAGGGGAAAACCAGGGCAACTTGGACTCTATGAATTCCTTTTTCTTGTTCTACTGTTCTCACATAATTTCAATACAGGTACTCTCCACCAACAACTGACTTGAGGACAAGTCACATCTTAAACAAGGGGGAGACTTGCATCAAATCTTTAGCTGGAAAGCTGAAGTATAGAAGGAACTTGCATTGTCAACAGAGGGACCTGAAATAAGAAATCATTACAGAGGGACCTGAAAGACCTGCCAATGTCAAAACAACATGTGCATATTCTGTAAGCAGTGCAGAGGGACCTGAAACAAAGAATCATTACAAAGGGACCTGACTAACAATTCAAGAACCAGAGCATGAAGAACAAGGAGCAGCAATAAATTTTACTTTTTGATCCATCTACAACATCTGATCAATTAATTTCATCCCACTTGTACAGACATCATCCAGGGGAGTATATGTATAGTCATTTTGTGCTTGAAATTCAAATTTTTCTTAGAAATTTTTAGTTTTTGTTAAGTTGAAATTAGTACCTGAGGATATTCATTATCATTTTATATCCTATATTCCCTATACATATCCTATAACCCTTATAAATCATATTCCATTTCATTTCCATACATATTCCTTATTTTCATTAACCCCTAAGTATTTTTCTTTAAGAGCTTAAAAGACCAAACTGGGACAACTTTTCAACCTGCACATACAACTCAAGCATTAGTAATGGTGATAATTTTAAATATGACCTAAGATGGTCATTTTAAAATTATAAAGTTATGCTATATAATCCAAACAAAACAAAAAAATCATGCGCTATATGGAAATATATACCATAGTCCAAATGGTATGCATGCACCATAGTTATATATATATCATAACCCAAAGTGCATATGATATAGTGGTATAAAACATATGGTATATGGTACAAGTAAAGGCATATGGTATAAACTTAGAAAAGGGGCGCATATGATATAAGTATTGCGGAGGGGTATTATCAAATGATAATTGCATACACAATACGAACAATGCTGGAATATCATTGCACGCACACGACGGTGGCAATAATGTTATACACATAAAACGATGATTTGGCATCCTCATGACACAGTCGGGTGACTGGTCAAACAGGACGGCCATACCAACCACGCACTGTAACACCAATGAACGAGAGGCGCACAGTACACCCATGAAACGGTCATGAATTGACCGAGTTCTTGATTGTTTAAACCTCAGTCCTCATTGCCAAATAGCTCAGAGAGATGGTGTTTGAAGCTGCAAACTAGTGAAAGGAATGGTGAAGCGAGTTTAGGCGGATTTAAGAAGGAAAATCATCCCGGTTTTAATGATCAGTGATCACCGATTTTTGGGATTCAATCAGGTAATGGAATAATTGTTTAAGCTCGGCAAACAGTGGAAGCATACATTGTGAACTATCTGTTATTAATGGTTATGTTACTCTGCTCTTGCCACCAGTCAATTGAACGGTTGAACAGGGATTTGGAGCACCGGATATTCCTCAAGCGCTCGTTGACAACAGGTAATGCCGAAACCATAGCACTAAATCAGTTGATTCACTGCGTAAATCATGGCATAAACTACTAGTGAATCGCGCAGCATTTTAATGTGAATTCATTGCATGGATAACATGTTAGGGTCTGGCATTATATGTGGAGTTTTAACGATGTGCCGTGTTCATAACGAAGTCTATGAACAGAGGAAGCACCGAAATATGATTGTTATGGTGTATTTATGCTGCATGGCGGTAATTGTTGATTGAATTGTGCGCACTGTTGATTGAATGCGCACTGCGCTTTGTTTTGTTGATTGAATTGTGCACGCCGTTTCCATTAACATTTCAACAAACAGTCAATCCCTAACGTATTATATGCATGAAAACGCCATATGTTATGAACCCTTGCTGCCTGCGCGTTTTTGTTTTTGTTTTAACCGAAACAGGGGATTGAAGTTTCTAAGGGCCGAACGAGCCATGCCATGTGCAATTTTTGGTTGCCAAAGGGAGTTCGATTACTGAGCCATTTAAAACTCAGATTAAATGCGCTGTGTTTTTTTTTTTTTTTTTTTATCATTTGTGTTTTGAGGCCGAGAGCCATACGCATGCGCTGTAGTCAAAACACTCCTTATTTGTACATACACAGTGCACTTATGGTTTGATTTTGGCAACAGTATAAGGCGATGAGCATACATGGAACATTGTTTGCATATGTATTTTGTTTTCAAGAACAGAGAATAGCATATTGACAGGGGTATACAGGTGTTTGGTTGTTTGAACAGAGAATTAAAACAGTGATGCTGCAGAGAAAAGAGTAAACAGAAGTCAGAGTTAAATTGTTGAGAGGAGGAAGGTAAGCTTCTTTGCTTTAAAAATTTCGTTTTGAAAACGAACAATAGTTATTTTTTTTTGTCAAGATGAAATTAGTAACAGCAGAGGCATTCATTCATTGGTTTTTAGAAACAATGTCAGTCAGAGTAGAGCCAAAATTTCAGATAGAGAGCTGGGGGAAGGAAACTATAGAAAAACTTTACCAAGCAGGGATGATAAGCTTTTTACAAAAATTTGATGGCCACTCTGAAGAGATAACCAGGGAATTTATAAATAACTTCAGTCAAGACCAAACACGGGTAGGAGATGTCATTATTCCTGTAACCCAGGAATATCTTTCCCAAGCTTTAGATCTACCCATGATAGGTGAGAAATATTACAAAGGCCTACACTTCAAGGAGAAAGCTTGGACTTTCTTTCTTGAGAAGAACCGGAAAGGGAATTTTGATAGAACAAAAGGGATACCCAGGGAATGGTTCAATGAACCATGGGGTGAGTTGGTTTTGGTCATCCATAAGTTTTTGACTTGTGATAGAGGATATAGTGTTGCCCACTTGTATCATGTCAGACTTCTGCAACATATTAAGGGAGAGGATAGGATTAACTTGCCTTACTTCCTATATAGAAGCCTCTTGAGAATGATTGAAATAGTAAAACATGAACACAGGCCTAAAGCAGGACAGATTTACCATCAAGGATTGATCAAAATCCTAGTTGAGTATCAGGTGAGGTCACAGGGCATAGTATGGAGAGAGTTCATGTCTAAAAATCAGTTCATTGAACAGATTAAGGAAGTACACGATAAAACAGAGCAGGAAAACAGAGGATTGATGAACTCACCCTTGTATCCCAGAACAAGAGCTAAACAGCAGAATAACATGGCCATGCAGGAAAATGAAACATCTGTTATGTCTATTCCTAGAAGATTTACGAATAAAAGTCCCATTAACTTAGACAAGGAAGAAGAAACATATTTCCCAAGAAAACAAGAAGAAAATGACATTGCACAAGAAGTATTTGAGGAGGATTCTTCATATAATGATGCAGCAGCATCACTAATGAAAACAACGCAAGGTTTTGAAAAAGAAATCAATGTTGGAAGAATCAGGGACCTAACTGACCAATTGGAAATTAGCAAAATCGTGGAGAAACAATTAAAAGAGGAAAACAAGGAAAATAAGAAAGATAATGCTAAATTGGTTAAGGCAAATGAAAAATTAAAAGAATAATTGGGGAGACTGAAACGGAAAAATAATCTACTTTCTAAGCAAGCATTTAAGTGGTTAAAGGAAAAGAATATGTGGCAGGCAAGGTATGAAAAACAGAAGGTCAAAGCAGCTTTGTTCAGGGAAAGACATGACACAGGTTTGGATTGTTTGGCCAGGGCAGCACAACAGGAAGCATCTACAGGTACAGCATCTACTACAGAGAGAAGAAGGTCAAAGAGAAATAAGCAAGCATGGGGACATGCTTGATGATAAGCAAGGGAGAGATGTTGGGCCTTAGTTTTGGTCTTATTTTTGCTCAAAGAAACTTACTAATCCATCTATTTCCCATCCATTTTCCCTTCATTTATTCCATTTTTATGTATATTTGATATCCATTCAAGTATTTAATTTTAATTTTTCAATTTCTAAAGTTTTTATGAAAGTTTGGTTTTTAAGTGCAAAATTGGCAGATTCAGAAATTCCCGTAATAGCTCTATGGTTGATGTGGTTGCAGGACACTTGGGCATGAATTGAATGCATGGATGGACAGCTTGGGAACTAGGATTAAGCCAGCTATGCTTAGTTCGAACAGAACAAGCTTTATTAGGCCCATTTGGTGCTAGTCAATCATGACTAGTCATTCAGAAATTCCATAGAAATAGGGCAGTTTTGAGATTCTATGGGATTGGTCATATTTCTTGGGATAAGAGTAATGAATTCGACTTATATAGGTGGATGAGAGTAGATGGGTTTGTTTGAGTGAATATAGATCAGTTTGTTTCATGAGACTTCTTATTTAAAGCCAAAAATTTGATGGCTTATGTATTAACTTAATATACTTTTATGTTGTGACACCTTTGGATTGAGGAGCTAATTTGAAGACTTATGTTATTATTATTTTTCTGTTCAATTATATGGATGTGTAACTGAATTTAATCTTCTGAGATCACCTCTCAAGTGTGCAAGGCAAGGGTGGAAGGGCCCCCATTCCAAGCTAAGTACACTTCCTTGTTAACTAGTTTTATTTCCTTGTAATCTGGTTATTGTAGAACTGGTTTTTCAAAGCTTTATTTCAGATTGCTTCATGGTTCATGCATAATGATTGATTTCATTATTTCATAGCTTATTCATCACTTTATCGAGTTGGAAAAATAGGTGTTCAAGTTGAGCATCCCTTCTACTAAAATGATGAATTAAAACTAGTTTCCTTTGTTTGTATGCAAGTAGTTTCTTATTGAGATTTTGATATTGAGATGAATGAATTATGATGGAATACCTTATGTGTCTCTTAAGTTAAGAGTTTCTTTCATTAATAATTTATCCATATTAAGCTCTTGGTTTTAATCTCTGATTCATTAAGTGGTAATTGAGGTGAAAGTGGACTTCTTGAGTCAAGAACCATTTCAATATTCTTCCTCTTTTTAAACTAATTGAGTTAGAATTATAGGATTTATTACTTTCAGCTTTTGAATAACTTATCTTTCAAGGTTTGATTACATCTGATCTTCACATATAGTGAACTTGCCTCAAAGCATAAACAACCGAGATTGATAAGAAATAATTGTGTTAATTTAGGTACATAAATTAGCTCAACAGAGTGTGAAAGCATAGCCAGTGGGGTGATGCAACATAAAGTGTGGAGACCTGGATAAGAACAACAGATATAAGCAGAGACAAGTGGAAAGTTACAGCACAAGATATGGGATCCAGGCATACACAGATCTGAACACATGATCAGGCGATCATGATTAATCTTAACGTTGGGAGTCTGATGCAGCATCGAGGCCATTTTTCATTTGTAAATATGTATAAAAGGGGGGGTGTGACATTTTTTATTATTTTATTAATTAAATTGTTATTTTTAATAGAATAGGAGATAAAGTGAGGATTTTTTAAATATTCTTTTATTAATTAAAAGGATATGAGAGAAATAGATTAGGAGCAAAATTAGAGAGTAGGTATTCTTTGTATGGGACTTTGTTGAGTCCACACCTAAAATGTAGATTTAGTTGAGGATTAGGTGGAGAGATTTTTGGAGTGAATTAAATGCATTATTTATGTATAAATATGAGTGGGTTTTGTGAGGAAAATACAATTGAATAGTTGCAGAGAGTGTGAGATTGGGAGTAGAGAGCAGGGGTTTCTGCTTGGGAGCATTCGAGCAGTTTTTAAAGGGCCATCGATTTGAAAATCTGGCCATGAATTAAGAGGTTTTTGAAATTGTTTACATTCGGTTTTATTGATGAAGAATTTTGGTTTTAAAATTCCTGTGTGAATTGTATGGGTGAGTATTGCTGGATTGATTTTGTGAAAATCTGCTTGATTTAAATAAGTTCTAAGATATGACTCTGCATACATCTGAAGGAATCGATATTACTAAATATCGATATCATAATTGTTAATTGAATGTGTAATTGTTGAAAATACGCAAGAAGAGGTATTGATCCTCGTGAAGGAGGATTAGATTGAATGTCAATTAAATGGCGTTGGCACATCGACTTTGGAGAGTCGACTTCATTGAGGTGAAATTGCTTAATGGAAATTTGACTGAACTGTTGTGTTTGAAATCATGTTTGAGTTTTCATAAGTGTTTGACCTAAATTAAAATTGCAGGTTTAGGATCTTCAAATCTAGACACAGTTCCTGATTGATGAGAACAGAGTTTGGAAAAACGAAAGGATTCCAGTTATATAAATCGAACAGTGGAAGAGGCACCTTATAAAGTTTTAAAGTCGATTGTAAGTAATTAAAATGCCTGCACTGGTATGTGACAACTGGATAAACTGAATGGGGAAGACATTTATGTAAGCATCGAAGGGTTTTTTACAGATGCATGGAATTAGAGTTTAAATATGCGTTGGGAAATGTATTATTAATGTTGGTGAATCCGATGCAAACGTTGAAAGTGCCAACGGTGAACAATAAGTAATAATGAAGGGTTGTTCGATTGGGTTTTTTTTCAAATCGGTTCATGTGTTTAATAACCGAGTCAATTTGTAGAATTAACATAGAGTAGTCACTGCATTTTAATGGTAATTGTATTGATGCGTTGAAAGAACCTGGAATTGTAGAAGTTTTATGTTGATCTGGTGTCAACACCAGGAATCGATGTGTTTGTTTTAAAACAAATTTGATTATTCAATCAATGCATTATATATTGAAAGGAAAAAGGTGCTACTGTGTGATATAAACCAGTGAACGCGCTAATAAGTGATGAGAAGTATTAACCGCAGAGGCAGAACGTGTCCAGGGATGATGACTGTGAAGTTAACTTATCCAGTGTTCAAGTTAAGATGTAAATGTGTCCAGGAAAGTCGATTTTCATGGGCAAGTCATGTGTGGTAATTTTAATGTGTGAGAAATTGTTGTTGTTGATTAAAAACCTAAATGTGTATACAAACTACCATTTCAAACAAGCATGCATGAGGTTTTAACCCAGCTTGGTAAGTTGAATGAGAGAGGGTGCATTTATATACATATTTGATATTGGTTCGACTAAAATGAAAGGGTCAAAGATACATAGTCTTGTGCAGGCCAAATGTTACTAAAATAGTGATGTTTGCCGTGTCAGGTTGGGTTGATTAAAATAATGTCAAATTGAATATTAAACCATGGGCGCATTGTTTCATTGAATTTTTCTTATAGAAAATTCAAGTCATATATGAATGATGCTTATTGGGTTTGATATATATGAGCATTCGAATGTTTGAGTCATTGGGTTGGATTGAAAGTTTCAAAAGTTATGAATTTGCCCTGAAGATGAGTAGATATTGGAATTGATATAATTCCATATATGATGGCATTTAATTAAGGTGTGAAATCAATAGTGAATGATTTTGAACCATATGTTGAAGAGCTTCCGCATGAAAATGATAGTGTGTGAATTTGCTAGGTGTTGAGGTTTTTAATTGGGCAAATGTTGAGATGCATTCTTATAAGAACAAGAGATAAAGGTTCTAGGTTTGCGAGGTTGGCCTTGCATCATTCTCACATCTACCTAAGTATTAACAACTATGCTAAAAGACACAAGTGAAAAAATCCCCCTTACTTAGAGGCATTAGGATACATTTAAAGAAATGGGAATTTGATCCTTCAACTTCCCCATGAGTCTTTGACTACTTCATGACCTTTACACTCCTATTCACTTTTACAATTCATATTAACTCTCAAATGATGTTGTATTTGATATTTTTATGAAAATATAACAAATAGAAATGTGACAACCCTTGATGTGGTAGCTTGTTCATGTGGTATTTTTTTTTAGGAGATATCAAACTTTGCGAGGGAACCTTTAATGTCTTATCCATGCACTCAGGTAACCTCAGAGTTGGTTGTACTATCCAAATATTATCACTAATTAAGATCACATATGCATGCTTTATGTGGGGACCAAATCAAAGACAATCCTTCTAGTAGTGCTTGTATAATATTGGGTCTCACATCACGTTCTTACTTTTTCAAGCCTATGAAAAATCTTGTAGAGTTCCTTAATGAGATAGTCAATTTTCAGGTTACACTAACTCATTCAAGTTCATTTTCATTTATAATAATGTTCATTTTCTCATAGATATGATTGAAAAGTTTTTAAGTTTCAATTTTTGAAACCATAGGGAGATGATAACACATGTTGGATTTTTTGAATATAATCCTTATAGAGTGGTTGGAAAATAAATTAATGATGACGTGGTTTTCAACTGCAATTAATAAATATAGGGAATCTATATAAATGATAAGGGAGTATTAATCCCAAGCTATTATGTGCAATGAAAGTTAATTTTCATGGCTTGAAAATATCATCTAGAAAGTGTTGGAAAAAATGTTAATATTGAGAGGGGTTTGAATGATTTTTAATGCTAATTTTACCTTTTAATGCTAATTCTTAATTTCTATTTTAACTTAGCAACCATTAATGTAAACATCAACAACATATCATGTAAACAATGATATAAAATAACACATGAACACATCATAACACCATGAGCCATACACATGACAGGGAGGATTTTAATGTGGAAACCTAAAGGGGAAAAACCACCAATGTTTGTTTTATGATGTAAATATGAGCTCCTACTCTATAACATCAATTTTTTTGTGAGACACCACTCACAAGAAGCACCAACCCCCTTATATTGTCTTTTCTAGTCACTACTAGCAAGAAGCTAAAACTCCCTTTTTGTAGAAATATATTCATCTTACCTGAAGCACCAAATTCAAGATTTAAGCAAGAACCAACTTGAAGGAGGCCCCAACCTCCAATATACCTTCAAACATATACTTTGACGGAAAATCCAACTCCTTTTGTAGGCCAGAACCTACACTCAATAAAGAACTTGATACTCACTCTACCTTGTTTCAACTCTATAATTACCAACTTGGCTATCTATTCTCAACCCTTTTACCTCTTTGTCCTCTACTAAATTTGACCACTCTTAAACAACATGCTCAACAACTTCATACACCCAGTTCATTGTACAACAACTCACTATTCTCTCCTTTCTTGCAAAATATATATTTCCAAACTATTCTCGACCCACATACATTCAACACACTCTACTCTTGGCCTTCTTTTATGCACAGGAACACTTGGAATCACTCTTTAGAATACACTATATTCACCCACTTACACACATGGATTCCTCATTTTTTTTCCTTAATAACAAAAATATTGATGTTGACTTTGTGAGCTTATCACTCTACCCGAGAGTGTCTTGTAGCCAAAATCTCCATTTTGTTTTTCCATTATTTTCTCCAACACTTGCAGCACTCTATCAATGATATTAATATCAAAATATAACTCTCCTTACTCATTAAATGAAAGGATGCATTAATGAGGAGATCGGGGATGGTACTCCTTAATGCATATCGTGTAAAATTATTTCTTTGAGCTTTCATGGTCCTTGTTTCCTTGCATCTTGAATATTTGTGAATGGCAGCAATTCAAGTATAAGGTTTTATCACAGGTTTTCCAATTCTAGCAACGCTTACCCCAGCCCCATGAAACTAATTCTAGCTCACAACAAACCAAGTCTTAGAGTTTTTCCTTAGCTCGTAGTAGAAATCAATTGTGCGCCTTCATTTTCCTATAGTGTAAGACTTAATTTCTTACGTATCCTAGTGGGCCCACTTATCTATCCCAACTGCACCAATTTGAATACTTTTAGGGTTATGTGGCATTACCAACTCGCAAATGGGATATGCTTTGTTTTTTCCACCATGCCTCACTACACCTTCAGCCCGGATAACTTTCCTACAGTGAACTTAATAACCTCCATGGTAAGACCTCCAAGATTAATTTGTGTCCACTAGTGTCTGACACACTTCCATTACACAATTCCTAATTGGGTTGATTCTCCACTTCATGCAAAAAATGGTATGCCATCCTAGCCTAGCGCCTCGTCACACCTAATGATTGACAATGTGTTGATATTTGTAACTTCAAAGGTACTACAAACCGTACACTTGACAGTTGTGGAGGATTTGGCATGTTAAAGTATTTTGTGGGCTTGAAACCCAAGCTTGGGGTTTTGTACCCAGAGGATGTTGAGATAAACTGTACGCATCGAAAATCATCAAAATCCAAGTTTTCTATGTGGATATATGAATTTTTGAAGTTAAGCATGGGACAATTATTTAGATAAATCAAGTCAGCCATGAGATGAGATCACCCCTTCATGGGATATATGTTGCAATATAAGAAGATATAAATAGAGGGCTTGTGTGAGTTCATTTCATAGCCGATCGATATCTAAAATCATATATTATCTATGAATTTTGGTGTGGATGTGCGAAAGGACACATGGAGGAAATAAGGATGACTTTTCCACTTGTTTGGACGAGTTTCTCTTGTGTTTTGGTCATGTATTTCTTGCATATATAAGATGAAGTTGTCTTATGGATACTCTAACTAGTGTGGAGGATTGAAAGGGCAAAAAAAGGAAATAGATTGATAGCACTGAAAGCCAAAAGTATGAGGTAATTTATGATTTATCTATGTAAAAAATTTGTGTGGTGTATCTTTGTCCTAAGAATGCAACAAAAGGCTACTACAACAACATGTTAGGGTGGTTTTTTGGAAGACGTGAGGGCTTGGATAAGGTCCTCTCTCTAGGCCACATATGCCTAGGTTAGAGCAGAACTAGGACATACATTATTCCTTACTATTGGGATTGTGTTATGTTGTTGGATGGTACATATTAGCTATAAGGTATGTTCAGGAGAGCCTCATACGCTACAAAAGATTTGGCTGCCTATCATTGAACAAAAAAGGGACAAACCTTCTCGATGAAGTTCACAAAATTTTGGAGCATTGGGTTAGGGCTAGTGGTGTTCCCTAACTAGTCTTCCATAGTACACAGAAATCAAGGCAAATGGGCAGCAACCGTATGGTTGCAGATGGTCTCTTGGTAATGGATGGATGCTAGTGGATGTTGTCCTAGGAGAGAAAATAATGTAGTTGAGTGTAGTACTTAAGAGGTAGGGTTAACGTAGCATGTTAGAAGCCATAACTAGTGGGAATATGTTATAGTATATATTTCATGCCTAGATTTGCACAATAGCTCCCATAGTATAGAGAAACAGGAAGATATTCAGAGGTCTAGTTAGATGTGGATTGAGAAGATATAAAGGAAATCATGTTTGGTGTTTCATTGGGGATTTGAGGTCTATTATAGGATAACATGAAGTTTCCCAGGTGTGGATCTCTATGTACAATGCCTTAATGAGCTAGGAGTTTCTAGAAAAGGCAGTTTTTTGGAGTTCATAGATTTGACTAGCTAGAGAAGAAGTTTGTTGTAGCTCGTGTTCATCATTGGAGAATAAACATTTTATGGTGATAGGTGCCATCCCTCCTAAATTATGTTAGACTTCATTGGAGTAGCATAGGAAGACTATAGTGGGAAGAAGTAATTTAGTTGAGGAGCAATAGTGTCCAGTTGTGAGTTGTTCACAAATGGAGTTGTGAACAAATAAATAAGAGTCTCGATGTGTTGATGTGTTTATAAATGAATGATCAATGGGATAACATATTGTTGGCCTGTGATTCAATGCCCAGATGTAATCGAAGAATTTCTAGAGGAAAATTTTGCATATGGGGAGTTGAAGGACTGGGTAGATGTGTACAAGTTACAACCAAGGTAGTTGTAAGGACCTCTACATCAGTTAGACGACTGGAGTATCTTGTATTGGGTAGTTTTGTGGTAATCACGATAGACACCAAGAACTATATTTTGTATTATTATACTAGTGGATGTATGAGAGCCATTTTTATTATTCAAGTTGATTAATATAACAAAGTTGGGTTGAAAGTTTGTAAAAATTAGTTTATATTTGTGCACGCGTTGATTTACTATTTTATTTGATTACGATGTCTAAATTAGTTAATTTTGATACTTGGTTTGGTAGGATCATTGATTATAATATTCTATTCTAGATCTCCGTATCATGGAAAATAAACATGGTATCAGAGGATGTCTAAGCTAATTTGAGGGATAATGAATCAGAGTGTACACAACTAAGCCAATGAGAGTGAGTTGTGGTTGTCTAGATCATGGAGCATATGGTTTAGTTGAATACATGGAGATGTGGTTTCAATGATAGAATACATGATGATATGGGATGGGAGTTCTGGTGGATCGGTTGTGAGATTGGTGCACTATAGTATGTTTTGTGGAGGTTTGGAGATCAAATACTTCCTTTGAATTTCCATCAATGGTTGGGACAGTTTGAGTGTTTCTTTTTCTTGGATGATATTATCATGATCGAGGTTGCTTCATGTGATGCACTAGATATTGGTAGACTAGAGTCTTCATCAAAACATGATGTTGCATATCTCAGATTGGAGAGATTTGTAGCTTGGTAGGTACTCCAAACCCTAAGCTTGATGGTTGTGGAGGAGTTGGCACACAAAAGTTTGTTCTAGGCCTGAAACCCAAGCTTGAAGCTTTGTAGCCATTTTTTCTAGGGCAAAAACCATGGAGATTATTTGACATGTGATGGATGGAGATGATATATGATATCGAGAATAATTGAAAGCATAAAAAATCACCAAAAACTGAGTTTTCTATGAGAAGATGTGAATTTTTGAAGTTAAGTGTGTAAACATTGTCTAGAGAAGTCAAGTTGACCTTGGAATGAGGTGACCCTTCATGGGGATAGATGTTTCCATAGAAGACTATATAGATATAGGGATTGTGTGAGTTCATTTCACATCCAATCAGCATCTAACATCATAAGTTATCTTTGAATTTGGGTGTGGATATGAGGCAAGATACAGGGAGGAAAGGAGGATGAGTTTGGAAAGTTTTTGGAGGAGTTTATCTTGTGTTTTGGGTGCAGAATCCTTGCAGAGATGACCACAGTTATCTTAGGTCTATTCTAGATAGCATGGAGGTTGAAATGGAATAAAATGGTAGTGAATCCATACCAGAGAAAGTTGCAAGTATGAGGCAATTTATGATGTACTCTGTGCACAATTTGTATAGTGTGTCTTTCTCATAAGACCGTAGGAAGAGGATGCCACAACAGTAGGTTAGGGTGGTTTTTTGGAGGACTTGAGGGCTTGGATAAGGCCATATCTCTAAGCTGCATGGGTCCAGGTATGAGTGTAACTATAACATAGGCTCTTCCTTGTGTTGGGACTATGTAATGTTGTTTGTTGGTATAGGTTGGATATAGGGTACATTGACGAGGAGCCTCATACCCTACAACATGTTTGGATTTTTTTCATTGAAAAATAAAAGGACTAGATAGTTTCACACAATTTTGGAGCAACTCTTTAGGGCTAATAGTGTTCCCTAACTATTCTTCCATATTACACATAAATAAAGGAAAGAGGGAAACACCAGTATGGTTGCAAATGGCCTCTTAGTGATGGATGGATGTTAGTGGATGGTGTCCTAGGAGAGGACAAATTATAGATGATTTTAGCATCTAAGAGGTACAGTTGACATGGCATGTTAGAATCCCTAACCATTGGGAAGATGCTATAGTAGTGATTGGGTTCCTAGAATTGACCAATAACTTATCTATTGCAAAGAAAATGGTAGATGTTCGTATGTCTAGTTAGATGATGATTGAGAATATTTGAAGGGAAATATGCTTGGTTTTGTATTTGGAATTTGAGTTATGGTTGCCGGCAGCATGAAATTGATCAAGTGTGAAGCCCTACGTGCAATGCCTTAATGGACTAAGGGCTACTAGAAGAAGTATTTTGTTGGAGCTCATAGGTCTGATCAGGTACAGGAGAATTTTTTTTTAGTTGGTGTTCATCATTGGAGAAGAAAATTTTTATGGTAATGGGTGGCAACCCTCCTGCCCTATTTTGTCTCCCATTGGAGTAGTGCGCGAAGACTATAGTTTAAGAAAATCCCTAAGTAGGTAAGGAGAAACTGTAGGTGATGGGGGTAAAATCCCACAGTCCTGGTTCCCTTCATCTTTCCAATCTCTGTTGTGTATAAAATGCATTCAAAATTTTGTGCCAAACCAAATCCACCCTTTCGGTAACATCACACTATTCTAACTTCTTGAACTGCTTAATTTCTTCCTCTTATTCATTAATCAAATTCGTGGAATTTGATAGATGAATTTCTAGGGTCAAAGATATATAGTCCTCCAAATAGGGTCTTTGTTAATTTAAATAAACCCTCTAATGACTTCTACAGATATGCCCTATCATAATAAAGGACTTTTAGTAACATCAAATTATTTCAATCCTACCCAGAATCATAATTAACCAATTACCTAGGGCTCTACATTGCTTCTCATATCCTTGCTTATTTAATTTGAACTCAAATACACAGAAGCGCATTCTTCACACAGTAGGCACATAAATCCAAATTGTTTCCATTACCTCTAACACAGATTTCTAACACATAAATATGCAGGTAGACTCTTAAACAATTTATAGAGTCTTTCTCATATCAGGTCCACGGGGACTCAAGACAGATTCACACAGGATTGAAGCCAACAATTGGACAAAAATGATGAAACAATTTCTTCATTAATACAGTGACACTACTTATAGCCTCTGGCTCAGCCAGATTTTCAATAGATTGACCCTTCTACAACCAATCTTCTGCAGACTCTCCTCCAACTCTACGCAGCCCTATGCAGCCCTCTATGCAGGTCTACCTATTATTCCTATTAGGTTTATTTTATACAAAATCCACTGGATCGACTCCACTCATCTAATGCTCAAAAATATTCAAATCTCTAACTCTTACATTAACCCTCTGACAGAGAAAGACACATTGTCTCTTCCTATGCCCACTAATCATCCGGGCAGTTACATTTTCCTCTCTAATTAACTAAAAATAACTCAATTATGAATATTTACATGGGGAAACAAAATATGAGACCCCCATTTACATTTATTTATGGACAAAGGTTGTCTTGAGCCTAATGCCCCTGCATTATAATCCCCAGGTTAAAATAGTACATGATCTCCTGATCATGTGGTTTCATCTTCATCTTCCTAGGTCCCAGACCCTGTTCTGCAACTAGTCATCTGTTGTAGCATTCTTCCTTTGTATTCCCCCTGGCTTCCATACTTTGTGCTACAGCTTTCCAATGGATCCACTTTTATAGTCTCCTTCTATTTTCCTTTTGCTGGTACTTCTTTGTTTCTTCGTTGTTGTCTTTTTCTCAGTCACCTTTATCATGAACTTTCTTATAAATTCAATTTACTGATCCAATGTGTCCTTTATCTGCTAGACACCACTTCTCCTTGATTGATGAACTTCAACTATGTCGGTAGCCCTTCATACTTCTCCAGTTCTTACTACTACCCTAGTTGCCACCCAATCATCTATGCCCTCTTTCTTTTTGCAATAGTAAAACTCTTCCTGATTGTCATTTATGACAATTTCCCTATCCTTTGTCTTCAACAATTCTCCCACCAACATTTCAATCAGCTGTTTCTCTACCATTTTACCTTCTTTTCTGAATGTCTTAAGTAAATATTCCAGCCACTTTTTTTGTGCTTGTATCTCATTGTCAGCATGTTCTTCTTCTTCTGCCCTGGCAATCTTCAGCAATTGCCTTCCTTTTTCTTACATGATTTTGTTAATCACCTCAAGTCTTTCAAACACTGATATTTCATATTTTATTAGAGTAAAACTCTAATTTTCAACTATTGTAGTAGTCCAAAAATTCTGCCATATAGCCTTCTCTTCAACCTTCTCTTGGCTATTCGAGCAAGCCATTTCTTCTATGATTCTAATAACAGCAAATTTCTGCACATGAGACATGATTGTCTCATCTTCTTTTGGCTGCTCACCTTCATTCCACAACAACTCTTTTTCTTTGTCATCTATAGAAATAATAAGTTCAATTATAGGAGGCATGATAGCCTCAATTTCTTCCTTCTGCCACAATCCATCATCCTTCAAAACAACTCCAAAAGATGGATTGTTTTATGCCATGCCTATCAACACAGCATAAACAGGATCTGCATTCATCAACCAATTGTCAAAAAAAAATTCATAAGGCCTCAGAGCCTTTCCCTCTTCTATCTGCATCTTAGTATGTTGTCCCAACTTTCTTTCCTTCTCAATCAGCACATCAAAATGCTAATTCAAAATTTTCAAACATTTTTTTAGACTATCAATTAGTCTCTCTTCCGCACCATCCTCTTAAAGGGTGCCTCTCTGCAAAATGAACTTTCTCATCTCCAATCATCTCCGCCGTTACAATATGAACTCCCTCTTTCTGTACTTTTGTCCTCTGCTTTGGAGTACTCAATTCATGCCACACTCTTGGCATCTCATCTGAGAAAACATCTTCACAATATTTACTATCCTCTACTATCACTATCTCCTCATCCTTCATTAGAATGGAATTTTGATTTCCCATCTCTGCAAAAACTTCAGCTATCTGTCCATCACTCTTCATTTGGCCATTTGACAAAAGAAATTTCTCATTATCAGCATTAATGACAAACTCATCATCACCAACCTAATTGAAACAATCTCTTCTATAAAATAAGGAATTAATGAATTCCTTATGCTGCAATAACACAATCTGATCTTCATCTAAAAGATACTCATCATATCTTCCTTGGCAACAGTTAGCTTCATTTGTCATAGTTCCATCATATGAACTTCCTTCATTAACACCTACATTCACACACAACTTTTCAGATGCAAAAACATAAGACCTCATGGTCTCATTTGATGATTTGATCACCAAATCTTCCTTTTGTTCCAAGTCTTCCATGCTCTTCAGAGATTCTTCAATGGTCTCCCTTTCAATTTCTTCAAGCTGTCCAACTTGCAGCTTCTAGCCATCATTAAAAACTAAATCCCCTCTGCTTCCAATATGTTGGAAAGCAGAATCTTTCTCCAACTATGCACGGACATCTTCAAAACATATAGCTGCTTTATTTTCTTCCTCATTGACAACATCAACAATTTTCTCATCTCCACATGGCTTTCCTGCAAACATACAGAATATGTCAGATGTAAGGCTCTTGGACCCCTTGGTCCCACTTGAAGCTTTAGTCTCCAAGTTCTTCTCCAAATAATCAATCATTCTGAGCATTTCTTCTTCCTGTTGAGAATTTATCATTTTCTCCTTCTTCCCTTGTGGTCTCTACCACCTTATCTTCTTCTTCATGAGCCACCCAACTCTCTATTTTTCATTTATCATCATGTCCAGTCAATCAAGCTTCTTATTGATCTCAACCATCTCTTTCCAATATTCTTCATCAGTGAGTCTCTTCCTCATGCAATTTGCTTTGGCATCTTCCCTCACTCTCATGTTGTGGCCTCTTTCGGAATCTTTGCAATCTCTATTGTGGCTATCAGTAGCCATTCTCTCTTCCATGAGTTCTTCACTCACAAGCTACACTAAGCCTCTGCAACAGTAAGCTCTCTTTCTGCAACTTACTCAACAATCCCTTCCTCTGGATCAAGCTCTTGGAAAGTACTGGTCCCCTATCTGCTGGAACCTTCTGAGCACTCTCTTCTACTCCTCTAGGCTTCACTCTGCAACTTATCTCAAGAAAACCTCTATTATTCTTCCATCCAACCTCAGTTGGGAATCTTCTAGGTTTTGCCACACTTTTCTTCACTCAAAATCCCTTGTTGGACTCTTCTATCACTTTTCTCTAAGCTATGATATGCTCTTTTTCCGAGGTTTTTTTCCTCAATTGCTTGCACTCTGCACTCTGTAAACAATACCTTCAAAACAGAGTTCAAAAAAGACTCCTCATCTTACCTCTCAAGATCCATGAATGATCTTGCTTCTTCTTTCACCTGAACTGCATCTTTATCTGCTACAGTCTTCAAGAATCCTTTTCCTCAACTCTAGATTCTGCACATCCAGAGACCTCTTCATTGTATGTCAAATCAAATCCACAAATTTCCTCTTAAGCAGATTTAAACATCAAATTTCTCATTGTTCAGTACATGTTCATTTCAAAGACAAATTTTCAAAGAGCTAATTCTATTTAGGCTCTGATACCACTATGATGGGGATAAAATCCCACAGTCCCGATTCCCTTCATCTTTCCAATCTCTGTTGTGTATAAAATGCATTCATAATTTTGTGCCAAACCAAATCCACCCTTTAGGTAACCTCACACTATTATAACTACTTGAACTACTTAATTTTTTCCTCTTATTCATTAATCAAATTTGTAGAATTTGATAAATGAATTTCTATGGTCAAAGATATATAGTCCTCCAAATAGGGTATTTGTTAATTTAAATAAACCCTCTAATGACTTCTACAGATATGCCCAAGCATAATAAAAGACTTTCAGTAACATCAAATTATTTCAATCCTACCTAGAATCACAATTAACCAATTACCCAGGTTTCTACACTACTTCTCATATCCTCGCTTATTTAATTCGAACTCAAATACACAGAAGCACATTCTTCACATAGTAGGCACATAAATCTGAATTGTTGCCATTACCTCTAACACAGATTTATAACACATAAATATACAGGCAGAATATTAAACAATTTATAGAGTCCTGCTCATATCAGGTCCACGGGGACTCAAGACAGTTTCACACAGGATTTAAGCCAAAAATTGCACAAAAATGCTGAAACAATTTCTTCATTAATACAGTGACACTACTTACAACCTCTGGCTCAGCTAGATTTTCAATAGATTGACCCTTTTTCAACCAATCTTCTGCAGACTCTCCTCCAACTCTACGCAGCCCTATGCAGCCCTCTATGCAGGTCTTCCTATTATGCCTATTAGGCTTATTTTATACAAAAGCCACTGGATCGACTCCACTCCTCAAATGCTCAAAACTCTTCAAATCTCTAACTCTTAGATTAACCCTATGACAGACAGAGATGGACTGTCTCTTCCTATGCCCACTAATCATCTGGGCAGTTACATTTTCCTCTCTAATTAACTAAAAGTAACTCAATTATGAATATTTACATGGGGAAACAAAACATGAGATCCCCCTTTACATGTATTTACGAACAAAGGTTGTTTTGAGCCTAATGCCCCTGCATCAGTAGGGAGTTGTTAGTTGTTCACAAATGGGTTTGTGAAGAAATTAACAAGAGTCTATATGTTTTGATGTGTTGATAGATGAAAGATCAATGAGAGAGCATATTGCTGAGTTGACATTCAATGGCCATATGGACTTAGAGCATTGATAGAGGCATATGTTGTAGATGGGGAGCTAAAGGACTGGGCAGATGTGTACAAGGTACGCCCAATGAAGTTGCTATGGTAAATTTTTTGCATTTTGTCAATATGCGTGCAAACCACATGGATTAACTTATGTGTGTTAGTCTCCTGTATTCACAGTATCACCTGATGGATATGGATTTTCTATAGTCTGTTGAAAATAACATTCCCTGACTATCATTTATTTTCATAAATCTCAATGCCTTTGTTATTTTCCATTTAACATATTTACTATATCTCATTTTGTCTTCTCCAGTGCTCTTTTGCTCTGAAAAAACCCAAGCTTGACCTTTAAAAAACGCTCATTTTAACCCCCTTTTCCTACGTAAAATGTTAGGTCCCTATATTACTAGTATATTCCCTTATTGTTGTTAGTGTAACCCCTTTATTATTATTATTGTACCCTTGAAACCCCCATTTTATTATTATTGTGCACTTAAATTATTATTGTTAGGTTGGCTAGGATTACATCGTGGCCCACTAGAATTACATTATGGTCTGAGGGACTCCTATATATAGAAAGGATGTTTTGTAAATTGGATCATCCAAGAATTGTTCATTTATGTAATGTATTGGAGGTTGCCCCCTCGAAGTGGCTTATTTATAAGGCGTTGATATCTCTTTTCTTCTATTTTTGGAGCTGGTTACACAACATTTGGTATCAGAGTTTTGGATCGCTGCTCCAAATGGGTCATCGTGGCATTTTCGCTATAACATTTCTTATACGAAGTTTACGAAGCTAAAATTTTTAGGGTGTGAAGCTGAAATCCTAAGGAAGATTTTCTAAAAATTTTAGAGCTTGGTTCGCAATATTTTGGGAGATATGATCTATGGAAGTTAGGTCTTTGTTTAGGCTCCTAAACAGGTCATCGTGGAATTTTCGCTATAAAATTTTTTCTACGAAGGTTCAAAATCTGAAATTCGTATGGTGCGAATCTGAAATCCTGAGGAAATTCATCAAGAAATTTCAGAGCTTTGTTCACAAAATTTTTGGAGATATGATCTGTGGAAGGTAGTGCTTTTTCAGGCTCCTGAATTTCATCTCAGAGAGGTGATCGTGGGAAAAGTTCAATAACTCTCTCTCTAGGCATCGGATTGGAGTGACGTAAAAATTTGTTTCAAGTACACAGACTTTAGTTTCTTGGCTATCAATTTCAGAGAGAAAGGATGAAACAGTGACACGTGGAAAGTCATACAAGTTTGCTCTACTGAACCAGTCCATAATTAGGTCATTGTGGGAGATTGGACACAACTTTGTCTTGGAGAATCCAAATCAGGTCAGACCTATGGCATTCGAAAGATAATTCAGTGGGATACTTTGGTACTAAAATTCAAATATTGAAGTGCTAAAATCACAAATATAATCCAATTTCAATACCGAGCTCCTCAAAAGCAAGAAAAAGATGTGTATTTTTTTTCCGAATTGCATAAGTCTTGTTTGAAGAATCAATTTGAATTGATTCCTAGGGCATATTGTAGAATAGATATTAGTATTGGGTTCGAAATGATGCCCCATAAAAATAATTCAACACCCATTAAGCCTTCAGAAGGGTCTACTATGATTCATGAAGATGAAGAATTGCAACATGATCTATCAAAATTACAAGAGCAAGTGCAACAAATTTCACTCTTGCAAAGAGCAACAAAAAATGAAATGGAAGTTTTGAAGAAAGGCATGGAAGATGGCATGGAAGCTAAGATGGATGACATGAAATACAACATGGAAAAGAACATGAAAAACATGAAGAATGATATAAAAGCAGACATCGAAGGTTTGACCAAGTTGATACAAGAAATGTTTCCTAATGGTGAAAAGATAGTAGAAGAACCTCATAATGAGAACAAAATCAATGTTAATCGCAATTTCATAAACTCTAATGTTGGCGGGAAGAACCACCATATTCAAAAAATGGATATGAGGAAGTTTGATGGTAAGGATCCTGTAACATGGATACTACAGATGGAGCAATATTTTGATCTCAATAATGTGCAAAACACACAAAAGGTACACGTTGCAACTTTACATTTAGAACAAAATACATTTGTATGGTATCGATGGCTTTGCTCCCGTAAAAAAATTGTCACTTGGTCAATTTTTACGGAATAAATGATAGCACATTATGAGGATACAAAGAGCAACACCTTCTTTAGCCAATTGATAAATCTCAAACAAAAGGTTTTAGTGGGGCAGCACATTGAGGACTTCCAAAAATTGAATATAAGGGTAACTGATATTCTAGAGGAACACAGGATTGATCTCTTCATAGGCACTTTAAAGGATAACATCCAACATGAAGTTCGCATTCTGGAACCTAATTCATTGGAGAAGGCATTTAGGTTGGCAATAAAAGTTGAATATAAAATTATGGCAACAAGTAAGCCTACCACTCAATTCTATAAAGAAGGAAGTGTTGCTACATCTAGATTTCCACAACCTAGAAGTTTTACACCACAAAAATTGGAAGAAAAAAGAGCAAAAGGGCTTTGCTATAGTTGTGATAGAAAATACACTAAAGGTCATAAGTGTGCTGAGAAGAAATTATTTTACATAGATAGTGAAGAGGAAGAAGAAAATGAAAAAGAAGAGGATATACACCAGGAACGAACCCTAGAAGTGGAAGAAATGAATCCAACCATATCGTGTAATGCACTGGTAGGAATTACCACTCCTCAAAATCTCAAGATAGAAGGACAAATCAAGAAGAAAAAGGTAATAGTGTTGATTGATTCAGGTAGCACCCATAATTTTATTCATTCTAAGGTAGCCAAGGAATTAAATTGTTTCCTATACCCAGCACCAGAATGTCAAGTGATGGTTGCAAATGGAGGAACTATAAATTTCTCTGGAAAATGCCATAATATGAAGCTAACCATGGGGGAATATGTATTGACTAGTCCAATGCTTTCCATTCCTATGGGAGGTGCTGATGTTGTACTAGGAGTACAATGGTTACAATCTTTGGGGACGGTAGCTTTTAATTTTCAAGAAATTTTCTTGAAATTTTTTTCAAAAGGAAAGGAAGTCAAATTACGGGGTATTGAAGGGAAGCCGAGAAGGATAATAAGCTCTAATATCATGACAAAGCTTCTAAAGAAACAACAACGAGGTGTAATTGCACAATTATGCTCACTAGAAGTTCCGACATCAAAATCATCTATTTCTGCAGATCTCCAACAAGTCTTGGACAATCATTCCAAGGTGTTTGAAACTCCCAAAGGACTCCCACCTATTCGTGATCATGATCATGCTATTTATTTGATTCCAGGAAGTGTTCCTCCAAACATCAGGCCTTATAGATATCCTTATGTCCAAAAGAGCGAAATTGAACATATGATTGCAAAAATGTTAGAGGCGGGTATAATTCAACCTAGTCAAAGTTCTTTCTCTGCTCCTGTAGTATTGGTACACAAGAAGGATGGATCATGGCGAATGTGTCCGGATTATAGGGAGCTCAATAAGCTCACCATTAAAGACAAATTTCCCATTCCCGTGATTGATGAATTATTGGATGAATTACATGGAGCAATTTATTTTACCAAGGTGGATCTTCGTTCAGGATATCATCAAATTAGAATGAAGACTGAAGATATTCCAAAAACAGCATTTCGAACTCATGAGGGTCATTATGAATTTTTGGTCATGCCTTTGGCCTTACCAATGCACCTTCTACATTTCAAGGGTTGATGAATTCCATTTTCAAACCCTTCCTTAGAAAATTTGTGCTAGTATTTTTTGATGATATACTAATCTATAGCAATTCTTGGAAGGATCATGTTGAACATGTTGACAGGGTGCTCAAACTATTGCAAGAGAAACAATTATGTGCAAAAAAATCCAAATGTTTCTTTGGAGTACAAGATGTGGAATATCTGGGTCATATTGTATCTTACGAGGGTATTAATGTAGACCCTAACAAAATTAAAGCCATTAAGGAATGGAAAGTCCCCACAACCATAAAGCAGTTGCGAGGATTTCTCGGGTTAACAGGCTATTATCGCAAGTTTGTTAAGAATTATGGGAGAATAGCAGCAACTCTAACAACATTATTGGAGAAAGATGTATTTTCATGGACTCATGAAGCAACTAAGGCCTTTGAACGTCTTAAAGAGGAAATGTGCCTAGCACCAGTCTTACCTATGCTAGACTTCACAAAAACCTTTATTGTGGAATGTGATGCCTCAGGAAATGGAATTGGTGCAATTTTAATGCAGGAAGGAAGACCCATTGCTTTTGAAAGTCGTCCAATCAAAGGAAAGTATTTACATAAACCTATTTATGAGAAGGTAATGTTAGCAATACTGCATGCACTAAAGAAATGGCGAACTTACCTAATGGGAAGACACTTCAAGGTAAAAACTGATCATGATAGTCTTAAACACTTTTTTGGAACAAAGACTATGGTCAGAAGAGCAGCAAAAATGGGTCACAAATATGTTGGGTTATGACTTTGAAATAATCTACAAAAAATGAAAGCTTAATGTTGTTGCAGATGCACTCTCAAGAAAGAATGAAGAGGTGGAAGCATTGCTTTGTGCCATTTCTATTATCCGACTAGATTGGATAACCGAAGCAAGAGATGAAAGGAAGGAGGACAAAGATGTCTGGACACTCATTCAAAAGTTGCAGCAAGATCCTAGTACATTTGATACATTTAGTTGGAAAACTGATTCCTTATGGTACAAAGATCGCTTATATCTTTGTAAGAATTCCCAACTAAAACAAAATATTCTTCCGGAATTGCACACTTCTCCTTTAGGAGGACACTCAGGATTTTAAAAAACTTACCACAGGTTGAAGAAAGAATTTTTTTGGGATGGCCTTAAATCTGATATTCAAAATTTTGTGGTGGAATGTTTGGTTTGCCAGCAGAATAAAGTGGAAACAATTAAGACCTCGGGACTCCTACAACCTTTATCCATTCCAAGTCAACATTGGGAGGAGATTTCAATGGATTTTATCACATGTTTACCTAAGTCCGAAGGAAAGAGTGTCATCATGGTGGTAGTTGATAGACTTACCAAGTATGCACACTTTTGTGCATTATCTCATGCTTTTAAAGCAAGTATAGTTGCTACTACATTTATGGACAGAATTCAGAAGCTACATGGAAACCCAAGGGTTATTGTGAGTGACAGAGATCCCATTTTTACTGGAAATTTTTGGAAGGATTTATTTTCTTGTTTGGGTACTCAATTAGCTCATATCTCATCTTATCATCCTCAATCTGATGGTCAAACTGAGATAGTAAATAAATGTTTGGAAGGATATCTTTGTTGTTTTGTATCTGATAAACAAACACAATGGGTCAAGTGGTTACCTCTTGCTGAATGGTGGTATAACACTTCCTTCGATATTGCAGCAAAAATGACCCCATTTATGGCACTTTATGGATATCATCCACCATCCATCACATCATCTTTAAGGGAAAATTCAAAGGTTCAAGAAGTGGAATATCACATCGAGCATCAACAAGAAGTTCTCCAACTCTTAAAGGATAACCTGAATTTGGCACAAAATCGAATGAAACAACAAGAAGATCAACATCGCAGCGAGAGAAGTTTTGATGTAGGAGATTGGGTATTTTTATGGCTACAACCATAAAAAAAAATTTCCCTCAAGCAAGAAAAGAAGGATAATAAATTATCGCCAAATTACTATGGTACTTACAAGGTGTTGCAAAATATTGGTACTATGGCATACAAATTGGAGCTTCTTGCTACTTTGCGAGTACATACAATTTTCCATGTTTCATGCTTAAAGAAGGTTATCGGTGAAAATATTCCAGTTTAAACAATATTACCATAACTTGATGAGGAAGGAAAAATCATATTGGAACCTGAAGCGATCATGGAAACAAGAACTCGACAACTACAGAATCGATCAATTTCAGAGTATCTCATCAAGTGGAAGAACTTACCCACTGAAGATTCTACATGGGAGGATGAGAATTTTATATGGAAGCACCCAGAGCTACTCAAGTGTTGAGGACAACACTTTTTTGAAGGAGAGGGGCATGTTAGGTCCCTATATTACTAGTATAGTCCCTTATTGTTGTTAGTGTAACCCCCTTATTTTTATTATTTTGCCCTTGTAACCCCCATTTTATTATTATTGTGCCCTTAAATTATTATTGTTAGGTCGGCTAGGATTACATTGTGGCCCACTAGGATTACATTATGGCCCTAGGGACTCCTATATATAGAAAGGAGGTTTTGTAAATTGGATCATCCAAGAATTGTTCATTTATGTAATGTATTGGAGGTTGCCCCCTTGAAGTGGCTTATTTCTAAGGCGTTGATATCTCTTTTATTCTATTTTTGGAGCTAGTTACACAACATAAAACCCCACACCCACTACTAAAAATCCTCTCCCCTTTCATTCATTTCCCTTCTTCCATTAAAAAAATGTAAAAACCTATTTTTACATTTTTTTTAAAAAAAAATTATTCATTTGAGATCCACTACTTATTTAAAAGACCTGACCCCATTGTATTAAACTACCCAACCCCTTCTATTTTTTAGCCCTCACCTTTTTAAACCTTACCCTCCACTATCATATAACCATGGCATCACCTTATGATTAAAGCACCTTCACTTTAAAACTTCCCCATGCCCCGCGTTATTTTAAACCTTTTGCTTTATTTAAACCCCCGGATCCACCTACCAAAGTAGACCACCGATGCATTCCCCGATCACCGTCGAATCTTAATCCCTTGATCCAATGACCATTGCTCCATATCGCAACATCAAAATCTTGAGGGTTAAAAATCTTTGGACCTTGCGAAATGGGGGGTTTTCACGCACTTCCTTTCTGCCATGCGTCACTCCATCCATACTGTCGCACTCCGGCATAAAATACCACCTCACTGCTCTTTCCCTATGCGAAAACCACAACCCGCCTACAAAAAAACCATTAAACCCATTCAAACATGTAGAAACCCTGCGTCTCTACCATAAACCCCAAACCCCTGTGGTAACCCCTGCAAACTCCTCTAAAGAGCTGAAAGGCCATAACCAAAAGTAAATACCAAAAATCCTCCAATACCCGGACTTTGTCCACAGTTTTTCCCAACACCTCCAGGTCATATCATTTCCCCACAGAGTTCCTATGTGTTTTTAATTTTGAAGGTGACCAATGTATAAGAAAATGCATAAATTTCATTTCTAATTCCAAGAATGATTCAAAATAAGTTCTCTAGGTGACGATCCAAAAGGCTTGTTTATCGAAGGATTAGGAGCACAACATTAATCTGGATCAGCAATGGATCATGACCATTAATGATCATTCAATCACTCCAAAGGGATAAAGTGTTCTTCAAAGAGACAAAGTAAGTAAAAAAATGGGTTTCACGACGATTGTATTGTTAAAGAAAGAGAAGAGATGAAGTCGAATAAAAGACTAGTCAAGGGTTAAAGTAAAAAACAGAGTTAAGATAGAAGATATACAAATCACAAAAAGATTAAAGATAAAACAATCGTAGGGCAGAGATAAAGAAATATATGACAGTGACAACAAAGACAACAAAGGCGATAAAGAATTAAAGGGTAAAAGATACAGATGAAGACATAATCAAAAGAAAAGAAAAATTAAAGGTTAAATGACAAATCGAAATCAAATCAATGAAGATGACAGATCCAAATGACCAAGAAAAACAACCTTTACTTCTTCCAAATCTCATTTAACCACCTACGTCCTATTTTTCCTAAGAACAGCTACCTCAGTTTGTGATACACTCAGAGATACTTTTAAGCAGCTTCGAAGTTATTGTAAAAGTTAAATTTAAAGCCAAATAGTCAAAAATATCTTAAAGTTAGCTCAGTAGTTAAATTAAGAGTTATTATTATAGGGAGTTAGTCAGTGATATTTTTCCTTGGGCCTTGCAGGTCTCAAATGTCAAGATTGCATTTACTTTGTAATAAGTGCAGTCTAAAACCCTAGAATAGGATCACCTCCTCATTTGTAGTTAAATAATGCATGTATTAGTCATTGGTGTTGTTGGTTGGTTAGTTGATTGGCTGCTAGGCTAGATTTTCATCAGACTTTGAGTTACAAATATTGTTGCACTAGATCATTGTAACTGTTTTGGACATTAGTAATACAAGCATGTTCACAGGATTCTTGAGCTATGTTAATGGTGATGTTATCCCTATTTGTCAATGTTTCTCCTTTTTTTTCCATATTTTACATCAATTTCTATGATAATAGAACATAGATTTTAGCTTTAGATATGTTGTTATGGCACCTCAACTCTGTCTGTCATTATTATCTCTATTTTTTCCTCTAGGAGTAATAACTAGAGAATTCTTAACTGCTCTCTAGGATTACTAGATTTTTGTATTGATATTTTCTTAGTAAAGTATAATTAAATAATTCTTAACTTCTCTTTAGTTTTACCAAACTGTTATCTTAAACGCCTTCTTTGAAGTTTAATTAAAGAATTCCTAACTGCCCTTTAATTTTATTGAACTGTTATCTTGAATGTTTTCTTTGTCTAAAACTAATAACTAGAGAAATCTTAACTTCTCTCTAGGATTACTAGATTATTGTCTTGATATTTTCTTAGTAAAGTATAATTAAAGAATTACTAACTGCTCTTTATTTTTACCAAATTGTTATCTTAAAGGCCTTCTTTGAAGTTTAATTAAAGAATCCTTAACTTCTCTTTAATTTCACTGAATTGTTATCTTGAATGTTTTCTTTGTCTGAAAGTAATAACTAGAGAATTCTTAATTGCTCTCTATGATTACTAGATTGTTGTCTTGAGGTTTTTCTAGTAAATTATAGCTAAAGAATTCTTAATAGCTCTTTATTTTTACCAAACTTTTATCCTTAAGGCTCTCCTTGTTTGAAGTATAGTTAAAGGATTTTTAATTTCCCTTTAGTTTTACTAAATTCACAACTTGTTGTCATCTCATCTTCATTTTACCTAAAAGAATCGATTTTATGTAGTTAGCTTGCCCTATGAAAACCCTTGAAGAGTTGATGTACAATTAAATCCTTTTATGACTCTATAGCCCAATGGACTAATCTTTCCCATATTCTATCTATCCAACTAAAACAGACAATCAAACAATCAACCAATACAAAAGGACAACCCTCCACACTTCATTACTAGCCTAAAATAAGAAAACATAAGCATAAAGATAAATCATTCACAAACACAAACATAGAGAGAGCACTCTATGGGCCTAGGAAGGCTAGGTCCTTGACTCCAAAGTGGTTTGATGTGGTTCCATTCTACTTGTTCCTGCAAATCTTGAAAAATATATGGCTCCAAAAAAATGGCGACCATACTCAGGAAGCTGAGATATTAGCAAAGCTTAATATTTCCTCAAGAATTCAGAAAACCCCATTCAAATTTAGATGATTCAAGTGTTAGTCAAGACTGGTATTTGGTTGATGATGGTGGACAGTAGCCAGCCTCAAGACTGTAATATCCCAAATTGGGAATGCAGAAATGCATAAGCACAATACTGGAATAGCATGGAGAAATTAAATTGTAAAATGTTTTGAGAAACACATTGCCATCGAATTAATGTAACAACGGAAAAAAGGAGCTCTTCTACATCCTCCTAAGCAGGGAAAATGCAACAATTTGACCTTAAAAATTTTATTTCCAGAGATTTAAATTTTAACAGGAAAAAAGAACATTTGGTTCCCTTAGCATATATATGTAGGCCCTCACACACAAAAGAGGAATAGAAACAAGTCTCTTTTGATAAGTTAAACAGGCCTCCCAGCCTTAGCTTAAAAATAGTCAAATCCCATGACTTAACCTATGAATAATTTATGAAGAAAATGATAGAGTTATTTTCTAAGGGTTTCTACAACAATAGAATAGAAAATCATAGATTTGGAACTTTATTGAACAATATGCTAAGAAAATAAAGATCTAGCCTCCTTAATACATTATAAAGATAACTCGACAAGTGTTTCTTGAAAGCTTGAGTACAAAAAGAGAATATTTGAATATTCAACTCTAAAATAATGCAATATTACTACAAAATTACATAAATATAGCTTAATAATACAATAGAGGGATGAGAATATCTTCCTCTAGATTTTCGGGAGAAGGGTTGGCCCTTTTCCCTAGGAAACTAGCTCAAAAACACGAGCTTAAACCCTGCTGCTGTAGCTCTATGAAAATTGACGTAGTTCCTGCAAGGGACTGCGCTGTAGGAGATGGGGAAAAGTTTTTCCAACTGCTAAGATGTGAAATGAGCCCAGAAATCTTCCTAGTTGATCTCTCAAGAGAAGGAAGGCTCCCTATACTGAGAAATAGACCTGGAAGTGGTGTTATCAAACCTCCACTGCAACACCCTATAGCATAGCACTATTCTCTACAGAAATAACGTTGTAACTGAAGACTGATGCTTGGCCTCAAGCCTAAATGTGGAGCAATGCAGTACAAAACTCTCCCAAGAGGCTTCTCAAGGGAAGAGGTGGGATTCCCTCTTGATAACACCCGGTGCTAAATAGCACTGCAACCTTGCTAAACAACAAGAGGAAGCCAAGTCTAAATAGACCAATATCAAAATAATAATATCATATCATGAATAAAAAAGGATCCCATCCTCTCCATATATAGCAAGTGAACCTCTTCACATTGGGTCCCATTCATATTTGCCACCAGGCTCATGCAAGTTATCCTCCACTAAAACTGCACTGTTCATCAAGGAGATTCAATGTATCTAGACAGTGTTGTTGACTTGGTCAAAGTTGACCAAATCAACATGATCCAACCCCTGTTCATGCCTAAAGGTGCTCAATCCAACTGCTTATTCTTCCTCCTTTCATATTAGGAGTGTTATTATTCCTTCTAAAGAGGTTAATCAACCTCCTTACCCATTTATTCACCTACTCAATGATAAAACCAACTATAATATACCATTTAGATGAAGGCTAAATTTTTGGAATATTACAAAGACAGTTAAAATCATCTTCTTGGTGACTCCATTGGTTTTCTACAAACTCCACTGGGAAAATTATTGAGAAATATTGATATCATAAAAACTCAAAAATAACCCAGTTAAAATACTTTTTGAATTGAGTATTTTCTTCACATAGTGGTTTGTTTTCAAACTATTATAAAACCCTCAATCTATTTGTGCCTTGGGTCCAAGTTCTGGCTTCTAGAAGAATCTGTACCATATCCCATCCTGACCCAAACCCTCCTACAATAGTTGACAATCCAAACCATATTCTAAGAAAATATCCTAGATCTAAAAATCCAACTGTTAGCAGATCTATTCACAAAGAAAGTTCCCTACTTGAAAACCTTAATGATTTGCAGAATATCCCATCTGGCTCACCACTCGAACAAAGCTTTTCAAGGAATAAATCCTAGAGTTAGATAACCTAGATAATTTTAGACCCATCCATCTTACAGCAGAATCCTGCTGTAATAACTTCAACCCCCATCCATACACCCACTATTCACCTTCCTCCTTTTCTCAATCCTCTAGTTGTTAACCCTCCTTTGTTTCCCCAACCACCGACCATGGCAACTTGTTATGCACAATTAGTTCTACCATTGTCTTTAGTTGTTCAACCACAAGAATATCAGTCCAAGATTACCTTATATGATGCAATTAGTTATACAACTACTTAAAAAAATGTGGATAGAATGAATGAATATTTTTACGGATAAGAAATAGATGATGAAACTATTAAACTAATATTGTTTACTCAAGTCTTAGTGGGAGAAGAAATAAAATGGTTCTAAGGCCTGACCCCTAATAGTGTACATGACCTCCCTGCTTTTCATCAACTATTATTAAACAAATGGGAAGTCAAGAATAATCCTCTCCAAGTCTTATCAGAGTATGAAAACATTAAAAGAAGCATTGGATAAGGTGTCCAATATGATTGCACTAGGTTTAATAGTGTATACAATGCCCTCCCTCCTCATATGAAACCTCCACATGGCCTAGCCCTAATGAAATTCCCATATGGTTTTGACCTAGAAATCGCTTACCAAGTAAGAGAAAGAGACCCTCTCACATTAGAATATATGCAGAGGGGTGCAGTAAGTGTAGAGACAAATCTAATTGGCAAAAGGGATAGAATGAGAAATGAAAAAAGAGTCACATATAGGGAAGAAATTGTAGCCTCCTCATATGATGCTAATATTGATAACCTAGTAAGAACCATGGAAAGGATGATGGAGAGAATAAAAATGAATGAGAGAGCTTACCATAGATAAAATCATGCAGCTCCTCAAAATAGAAACCAGAACCAAAACCAAAACTTTAGGAGAAATCCCCCTCAAATAAGAAAGAGAGAACAGAGGGAAACTAACCAGCAAATTTGACCCCCTTTTCAAGAAAAATATGATGATGAGGATGATGTGGTCATTGAAGAACTAGAAGAGATTCAAATCAATCTAATGAGAGTAAAAAATAAGGATAATGTTTTCCTCACTGAGGAAGAGCAAGGCATGTTTTCTCCAACTCAATTTGAAGATTCAGAAGGCCAAGAATCCGAAGACTATAAACAAGGCTTCGAAAATTCCATCATGGAAGTACATCGATAGTATGACCTCGGAAGTAAGAAAGCCCAAGACACTCCCAAGAGAAACAAACTTGAAATTTCTACTAGAAAGACACTTGAAACCGATCCCAAAAGGACAATAGACAATTCAAACATTTTGGTTAAAAGTTCTGATAAAAATAAAAACAAAAATAATCCTGAAAGTAGAGCTAGTATATCACCTAGTAGCCCTAAAAAAACTAATTTAAGTGAGACTGCCAATGAAAATCAACAAGCTAAAATTGTTGTAAAAATGGTGTCTCATAAAACTGATTTAAATCTTCCAAAAACTTAAACACCCTTCAGTATTGAGAGTGAAATTTCCAAGATAAAAAGCTCCATACCTCTTACTAAATTAGTTGGCCAAGATGTATATAGACCCCAAGTTTTGAAAGCTTTAAACATAGGAGAAAACATTGATAGTGTAAATATGAATGATGACAAATCTGAGCTTTTTATTAGACTAGAAGTTGAAGGTAAATTCCAAGAGGGAGGTGTTCCTCCATTTTATGTCATTTTGAATATCCATGATAAAATCCTCCACAATGCCATGTTAGATTCAAGAGCTTCTCATAACCTCATGCCAAAGGTAGTTATGGAAAGACTGGGCCTTGAAATAAATAGACCATACAAAGACTTGCACTCCTTTGACTCTAGTAGAGTTAAATGTCTAGGACTCATCAAAGATCTGTGTGTTACTTTAGCACAAATACTATTCAAAAGCCTAGTAATGGATATTGTAGTAGCTGACATTGCCCCTAAATATTTCATGCTCCTTTCATGCTCATGGGGAGTTAAACTTCAAGGCAACCTCCAAATGGACATGACCTATGCTACCATACCTATCTTTAGTCAACCAAGAACACTGTATAGGGAGACTCATATGGAATACATCATCAGCAATCAAGAAAAGCTTGATAACTCTCCTATCTATTATGCCCACTTAGACCTTGATTCATTTATCCTTTACAATTAGGAAAACATTAATGAGAAAGTACAAATGAATGAACAAAAAGCTGAAAAATAAGAAGAACAATCAGAACAATCAGACCAAATAGATAAAGAATGAAACTGAACCTCTATGGAGCATGAGCTTTGATGGTTTTTGTGGTAAAATTGGATCGGGAGTAGGTGTTTGGGTACACAACACTGAGAAAAATCATGCAGAGGGCCATTCCTATAAACTGAATTTCCAATGTACAAATAATATAGCAGAATATGAGGCAGTGCTTCTAGGACTACAGTTACTAAAGAAATTAGAAGCCAAAAGGATCTCAATCCATCGGGATTCTCATCTAGTCATCAGAAAAATTAAAGGATAATATTCAGCTAAAAGCCCTAGATTAAGAGTGTACATAAATTCTTCCCTTGACCTCGTAAAAACATTCAAATAATTTGATCTTTCCTCCATCCCAAGAATTCAAAATATCCTTGCGAACAGTCTAGCCTTTACAGCCAGTAGTTTTCAAAAACCTCAACATCATGAACAATATACAGTAGCGGTTAAATATAGAATAGCAGTCCCTGATAACATAAGATACTAGAAAGTTTTTGAAGATGACAAACAGATTGAAGATTTCCTACAATCTAGAAATGAGTTTGAAATGCCGAATTTAGACTCAGATCATGAAGAGGATTGCTTTTCTGAGGAAAAAAGAGGCAAGGAGGAGATAGCTCTTAATGTTGATATAAATCCGTTAGCAAAGGAAGATTCGCAGAAGACAGAATATGTGAAGATACAAAAAAATAAGAGGTTGAAGTGTTGTATTCCAGAGATAATATCTTTCCCAGAGGACTTGTCCCTCTAGAAAAACTTTTTGATTTCAATAATGATGCTAGAAATCCAAAGATGGAATCTACTAAAGCAGAGGTAGAAGAATGCAATATAGGCAGTGAGCAAGAACCCAAAATGATAAAACTCTCATAGACACTTCCAGCACATATAAAGCAGAAATATATTGAGTTGTTCAAAGATTTTAGTGATGTGTTTTCTTGGAGCTATGAAGACTCAAAATCCTATGATACTGATACCATCCAACACAAAATTCCACTCAAAGAAATCTAGAAGCCATTTAAACAAAACCTACGTAGAATAAACCCTATTTAAATGCCACTGAGTGAGACAGCAATAAAGAAAATTTATGATGCTGGCATAATAGTCCCACAAAGGTACTTAGAATGGGTCTCAAATCTTGTATCAGTGAGGAAAAAAGTAGGAGAAATTAGGCTCTACATAGACTTCATAAATTTAAGCAAATCATCCCTAAAGGACAAATACCATTTACCAAAAATGGATCACATATTACAAAGGGTTGTAGGTTCCAAAAGTATATCTCTATTGGATGGCTTCTCAGGGTACAATCAGGTGCTGGTACATCTAGATGACCGACACAAGACAACTTTCACTACACCTTGGGGCACCTTCATGTATGTTAAAATTCCTTTTGGGTTAATGAATGTTGGGGCCACTTTTCAAAGAGAAATGAATATTTCTTTCTCAGAAGAAGTAGGTTACTTCATTGTGATATATCTTTATGACATAAAAGTCTATTCAAAAACTGATGAAGAACATCTAGCTCACTTAAGAAAAGTATTTGAAAAAAGTAGAAATTATGGTCTGTCTTTAAATCCCAAGAAAACCTTGTTTGGGCTTCAAGAAGGGAAGATTCTAGATCACATCATATCTAAAGAAGGGATCAAGATTGACCCAAAAATAATTGAGGGTATATTGCAAATCATTCACCCAAGAAACATCAAAGAGCTCCAATATTTCATTGGAAAGATAAAACTCTTAAGAAGGTTCATACTAAACCTTGCAAAACTCCTAAAAAACATTACTAACATGCTGAAAAGAGAATCAGGAGTCAAATTAACCAAAGAAGCAAAAGAATATTTTGACTTGGTGAAGCAGAAACTTACACAAACACCAGTTCTGATTAGCCTTGACTTTACCAAATATTTCTTCATTTTCCCCTTTTCATTAGAACACAGAGTTGCTTCTGTCTTACTACAGAAAAATACAAAAGGACAAGAACAAACCATAGCATTCTTTAGCAAATCATTGAGAGATTTACCTTTGAAATATAATATAATGGAAAAACATCCTTTTGCCTTAATCAAAGCATTGAAATATTTCATATTCTACATTCTGCATTCACACATCATTGCATTTGTGCCTCATACAGTGGTTAAAGACATACTTACACAAGATCCTGATAGGAAGAGAGGTAAGTGGATTGCTGTCATCTTGGAATATGATATGGAACTCAAGCCCACCAAGCTAATCAAAGGGCAAGGAATGTGTAAAATGATGGCTGAAACAAATTTTCAAGCACTAGACGTAAATATGATTCACTCATTAGATCAACAAGAGGAGCTGGCGACTCTACCTATTGAGGAAGCATTCCTAAACTCTCCTTGGTATGCTGATATATTGTATGTGCTTTTTAGTTGAAGTGTTCCTCCTGGTTTGTCCAAAACAAAGGCCAGATTCTTGAAACTAAAGGCTGTTAATTTTTGCATTCTAGATAAAGTTTTATATTGGAAAAACTATGGTCATGTATTTCTTAAATGTTTTCCTCAAGAAGATGCTGATAGGATTAAGCATGAATTTCATGAAGGAGAAAGTAGAGGCCATCGCTATTAGAAAACCACTGTCAATAAAATCTTTAGGACTAGTTTTTATTGGCCTACCCTCTTCCAAGACATCCACAAGATGGTAATTTCTTGTCATAAATGCCAAACCTTTGATGGAAAAATAAAGTTGTTGCCTTTTCCATTACAACTAATCTCTATTGAAGCTCCTTTTCAGCAATGGGGTCTAGATTTAATTGGGGAAATCCACTGTGCCTCCTCTGCCCAACATAAATGGATCCTTACTACAGCTAATTACTTTACCAAGTGGATAGAATCCATTCCTCCTAAGATTGCCACAGACTCAGTAATCATCATGTTCCTTGAAAATAACATGATGTCTAGGTTTGGCTGTCCTAGAAAAATAATTACTAACAATGCTACCGCCTTTAGATCCAAGAAAAGAGTGGAGTTTTGCCACAGATATAATATTACCTTGGGACATTCTACAGCTTATTATCCTTAAGGTAATGGGTTGGTTGAATCCTCAAACAAAATTTTGGTGAACATCATTAAAAAGTTGCTGGAGGAAAACAAGAAGTCATGGCACAACAAACTAGTACATGCACTATGGGCAAAGATACTAACAATTAAGAAATCAATTGATATGTCTCCCTATCAGCTAGTCTATGGAACAGATGCAGTTTTCCAAACAACCTTGGGAGTAACAATGATGAAGCTCATTCAAGAGGTGTAGTTTGAAGAAAATGATATACAAAGAAAAATAAAACAAACTATTCAGCTGTAACAAACCAGAGAAGGAGTATACAACAAAACTCAGTTGTTACAAGAAAACATCAAGAAAATATTTGACAAAATGACCAAGACAAATGCTTCCATCATTGGATACAAAGTGCTAAAGTGGGATTCAAGAAGAGAGGACAAAGACAAACATCGAAAATTTGATAATCTATGGAAAGGTCCATACACCATTCATTCTGAAAGAGGTAATAATTCATTTTTCTTAAAAGAACTGGATGGAACAGAATTGTTTGGAGGTCCTATCAATGGAAAGATGCTCAAGCATTATTTCAGTGAAAGAATCTTATTTTAAAATTTTCTCCATTGTACATAACTTTTCTTAAACAAAATCTCAAAAAAATTGATACAAAAAGAAAGAAAGAAAATAATAAAAGAGGGCAGATAAAAAAGAAAAAGTGAAGCCTGTTTCGGGGAATTAAAACCCTAGAGGTTGGTTGGGATTCAACCTCCACAGAGCAGGGGCGTACTACTTAACAGAGACTCACACAATCATGCACATTCATAAAAACGAAATAGAGCAGAATGAGAGGTTTACCCGTTGGTCCTACGTTTGAAGTAGATCCACGTGGAGTTCAAACTCCCTGCAACTGTCCTTCCTCCTTAACCTGAAATACAAGAAGAAACCAGCACAAAGGACAAGTTGTACAACATATTTCTACTCTATATGTTAGTGAGATTCATATAAAACATTAAATAAATCATAATGAATGCTTGTATAACAAATATTCTCATACATAAAAGCATACACTAACACGTTTATTTCGGGAACAGCATGATACTTATGTATTATAAATAGTACGTACAAAAGTAATCAAGTGGAGAGATCACCTGATCCTTCCAAGGCCTTCGCAGACCGTCGTCCGGATCCGTCCAGCCCTTGCCTCGCTAAGACTCCTTCCAAACTGGTGCATACGAGATAACATATAAAGGGATGTATATCTCAAGGAAACAAGGGTTTCCTATAATGAACTGGGAAAGTGCAGGAGGCACAGGGAATCAGACTTGGATAGGGAATACCAACAGAGTATAATATCAATAATTCTCTCTCTCCTTTAGGCCATACACATGAGGGCTTTTTATAGTCCCTCCAAGTAGTTTCAGCAGTTGGAAACAGTTGGCCACGGGCTGGGGTGGTTGAACTACCTGAGTAACCATCAACCCAGTGCGAAATTAGGGATTTTTATATATTTTTTAATCATTAAAATGGCATACGCGGAAAAGTCTAGCTGTACTCGCGTATACACGCGGAAAAACACGGGCATAGTAGCGTATGAAGGATTTTCCACTGTTTTTAAGTGAATTTGTCCAAGTCTGTAGGAATGGGTGCCCATAAAGCCCTGTAGCAATCATGAATCATGTCAAGGTGAGAAATGATGCTATAACAGATGCCCCCTAATATATGAGGTCAGAAGGGGTACATGATGGCAGAAATGTATTATGCACATAGAAAGAACTTCGCAAGGACAAGAGAGGACTTCACCAGATTTCAGCCTGCCAAAAACCAATGAAAGAAACCAGAGAGTCAACTCATGCTGAGGCGGGCATACCCATGCTTAGTCAAAAATACATCATATATATAGAAAATACTGAATAGATCCAACATGTGTACAAGTATAACTGAACTGAAAGTACATAGTGAATCATCTGAGCAGGGCCCGGAAATACAAGTCTGAATCAATGTCCAAGTATCACATATAGAAAGCTGATCAAAGATGGTGCAACTAGATGTCTGATCAAGTAACTGAATCTCCAAGTACCGGATCATAAGTGGCAGATCAAACGGTACAATCACGCAACTCGGGGATCAACATATAAGATGCTGCTGTGCTGAACTGCAACATATAAGGGTGAACGGCAACACTGGCAGAAACTGAAAGGACTGTCAACAGTGAACCGAGAAATGCTGATACTACCCGAGGTCTTCACCGATCACAACGGCACAATTCTACACACTGGGAATAAATGAGCTGAAGTCGACCATGTGAGAAATCGTTGGATTACCGGGCAATGATGTTTCCCGTTAACCAACGTGAGACAACCCACCGATAATGATAATGAGTGTCAAAGTGCCCCAGTACAATCTGACAAGTGTGAATGAATGAGTTGAAGTCGAACACTTGAAAGAATCTACCAATCAGGAGGCAATGATGAATCCCCACTGTCGATAGCGAAGAGTCTGCCACTGATGACTGCAAACCCTAAGGTACTGACAAAAATACTCTAGACCTTATTCCCGGAGCAATGAGTCGGAGTCGATGGGAAAAGATCTGCTGGAAGGAAGGCATTAAGGCATCCCACATCAGTCCAGCGCGAGTGTAACCCGCAGGCCAAGATTTGGAAGGAATCAGACGAAGTAGAGTGACGGAACCAAAACCGAAGTACGTTTCCGACGTGCACAAGATGAAGCTAGCGCACGGAAGAAACCCTATGAACCAACCAATAATGAAAGCTGACACAGAGGCGAGAAATCCACCGATAGGGTCAAATGGAAATCCAGGTACTGCACGAATCCCAAGTGTGATAATGTGTGCTGGCGTCGAACACAGGGGAAACCACTCAGTCAAAGACCCATGATGATGATCAAATGCTGAGCACGAGGTCACCTATCAATGATGGAAATAGGCCCAAGGTGTGGCTCTAGGCTTGCTCTCAGAGCAATGTGTCGTAGTCGATAAGAGACAAACCCGCCGGCAAGAAGTCAATGGGGACCTTCTTAAACCAGCACGAGCAGAAGATCGAAACATCTGATGTGATAGAACATGATACTGACAAGACCGGGAAGGCCGACTGAATAATGAGTCAAGAGACACCGCAGAATGGCCGACTCAGGTTAGACCTCCCTTGAACAAAAGCACGACTCTGTGATGACCATGGCAGTAAAAAGTGACACTGTATAAGTCTGTCTTGCAGGAGGCAAAACAAACTCTCCATATGACTGGAAGAGATAACCAACCGGGGGAGAACTGACAAGTGAAACATGGTAAAGGCGGAACCTAGGTCAAAACTAGAACCATCCGAAATGAAGGAAATATATATAAGTATATGTGCTTTGTTCAAGGGCGACAAACTGACTCTGTACTGCCATCAAAATAACGAAGATACATCCCGTTCCCGCTCTTTTTGTTATATTTGATTTTTTTGTCTTTTTCATAATAATCCTGAAAAAGAATGAAAGAATGCTATGGTACAATGGATAGAACGAGTATCAAGAAAGCAGATGCACTAGTTCCTGGGTTTGGAACAATCCTATGCTCAATGCAAGGTGGCGAAAACTGGTCAGTGATACTCAAAGGAACGTTCCATCCATGGGTACAAAGGTGTCAAGTCGTGATAGCTAAGTGCATGCAATGGTTAGATTGTACAGAAAGTCAAGGTCAAAAGTTGGCCTAAACATCGATTCCAAATGAAGCCAGCTAAAGGCCAGGATAAACAAGTAGCCAATATGCAATGCAGTAATACAACTTAACGACACCAGGGAGCCTCTAGGGTATAAGCCAGAAAAATGATAAGTGATGAAGAAGAAGAATGAAGCTTCAACACAAAAGACATGGGGGGACTAAAGAGGACTCCCGAGCCTACATAAAAAGCAGCATGGGCAACAAGTGATAGCGAGGAACTAACTAGGAAGCCCATGTAAAGGAAGGCTCTACCATCAAGTCATGATTAAATAATCGGCGAGTGAAATGGGTGTAATACTCATGACCTGATGGGATCGACCCTAAGGCAAGTGATCAGTATGGAGGCTAGAATGCAAGATGCAATGGAAAGTGATTCCCTAACCTATATGCCAGTGAAGATCATATACCTGCCGTGAAGAGTCTGAAATCATGGATCAAAAACCGGGAAAAGTCTCAAAATCATCAAAATGTACCTGAAACATACCAAACTAGGCACTTCCAAGCAATCAAGTTATACAGCATAAGACAGATCGAAAAAATAAGCATAAGGAAACTTTTGCAAAAAATTTCAATTTTTTAGCCATAAATACACAAATTACCTCTCAATTGGTTCATTATTGCATAGCTGATTTGGAAAAAGAGCTCTGGAGCTAAAAACTTGTTTCGTCAAATCAGGAACAACCGACCGTCGGAATTCAGCGAAACTTCAGGTAGGCTCCTTAATCATCCTGTTAATTCATTTTGTCCGTTTGAAAATTAAAATTAAGTGAATTTTTGCCTAGAAACTCTTCTTAAAAAATGCGTATCTGCACATACGCGGGTTCAATGAAGTGAAGCCGCGTATACACGCGACTGTGCACAGTAAAAGTCGTGTATTCGCAGGTCCATAACTCAAAAAGAAGTTTCTAATGCAAATTTTGATGAAATTTTTCAGGATGACTATCTCTTGGAGGGAACGTGAGCATAGCGCAATAGACCAAGAGGTCATGCAGGATCGCGCAGCACAAAATGTCCTCCGAAACTGTGGATTGTTCAAATTTTTCAAAATGCCCAATATGAAAAGTAATGTGCCATTGCTTGAAATGCTTGTAAATTACTGGGAACCAGATCAGGATTGCTTCATCATTGATAAGATGCCACTACACATAGAAGTGGAAGATATATACTTCATCACTGGACTCTCCAGGAGGGGAGACCCAGTGGACTTGCACGGAAAGCCCCTAGGAGGGTTGACCGTGGAAGACTATGTCCAAATATACTGCGTAGATAATTCCAAGAAAGTTGGCACACAGATTGCAATCAGAGATATCAGGGATTTGCACATAAAGATCCTCCTATTCACCATCGGCAGAGTGGCAGGATCTGCCTCACTACACCAGGCGTCCAGGACGCACATGAGCATAGCTGTAGAGTGCTTAATCCATGTGTATGATTGGTGCACAGCCCTGCTACAGAACATGAAACAACAACTGACCTCCATTCGCCAAACAAAAACAAAACACTTTGGCTATGGAACCATTTTGACTACATTCTTCTTCTTCGAGAGTTCCAGCTTTGAGACCCAGAGTCATCTCGACTATCAGCAGCCCTCGGGACCCAAGAATTGCCCGTTGGGGAGACATGATGAAGAGACTGGGGGGCAGCGAGGTACCCCGAACCACTTGGGATGATGAGTTCTTCTTGTGGTGGAGAGAACAGATCATCGCAGTGGACGACTATCCCTATGCCGGGATGGATTTTCGAGGAGATCCAGATCTAGTACTTCCACCCGGTGCAGCATGGGGAGCAGTCGGTAAGTTTTTGCAAAAAATTTTGACTTATATGATTTTTTTTTGGATTTTTCAAATATGTATGAAAAATGAAAAACAAACATGTTTTTGGATTGGATTCATAATGACTGATAATTAAAAATGATCATGTTTCAGATGTTGGACCAGTTCGTCCTGAGGGCCTAGCACGTCACAAATGCCGCAGAGGTGAGGCAGAGACAGCGGATTCTGACAGGACACTCCAGGCCGTGCATAGAAACTTGGAGGGACTGACATGCCAAATCCCTCTGGCTGCTGTGGAGGACTTGCCAGAAGCCGTCCAGAGACGGGTTGTAGGAGTACCCCGGGACTGGGTTAGACTATTCCGCCGTGTGGCCACTGCAGTGATGTTCTATAGGAACGCAACTTCTGGGCAGGGTCCTCAGGAGTAGACAGATTTTACATATTAGATGACTGTATATTCTTTTTGAGACTGAACATGATGGGGCATAAGCCCAAGTTTTGTACGGCATTTATGGATCCAAAATTTTGTAAAGTTTTTTGACACTCCGATGATATATACAGCGATATTTGATGTGATGTGATAAATGTATCAAATGTATGATGTTTTTGATGATTAAAATTTATTGTATTGAATGATTAATATGCCAATATAAAGCTTGATTAGCCAATGAGTCAGCAAACCAATTGTCAGCTCGAGGAATATGAATGAATGTTAAAAATTGAAATGACCTTTGTAACAAATGTACCCTCAAGAACAATCGTAATAAAATTGGATCTCGTACCCGATAAGTGTTGTTCAACTGCGACACCACCAGCTGGGAGTCCAAGAAAACTACCAATGAATCAACACCCAAAGATATTGCCTCCGAGAGTAGATGAATGACTGCAGTGTATTCTGCTACGTTATTGGAAGCAGGACCAATGCAGACCGCTCTTGATACCAACAGCTGACCGGAAGGATAGTGAAGAACCCAAGCCGCAGAAGCTAAGTTCCGGGTGTGTCTACTAGCACCATCGGCGAAACCAAAATGACTCATGACATCAACACAACCTGCCAAAGCAGATCAAAAACATCACCACCTCATCAAAAATCGAAAATCAAACAGATATGTACAAGACAAAAAACTACTATATACAAAGCAAAATGCCAGGCCAAAGCCTAGGCATAATACTTCTTCAGATAGAGCCCATTTCGGGGCTCCGACAACTCGTTTCCTTCGAAGTCAACCAAGGTATACGCTCCTTTCTTAGGGACCTTTTTGACGATATAGGGGCCATACCACATCGACTTAAACTTTCCTGCCCCCAAGGCATCCTTTTCTTGGGCATAGACCAAAACAAGGTCGCCTTCGGAAAAGACCCTAGGCTTAACCGCCTTATCGTACTGGACTTTGACTCAGTTTTTATGCGCTTCGTTCAACGTGGCGGCATCTCGACGCTGCTCATCAAGATGTTCCAGATGAAGAAGCCGCTCTGCCAGACTAGAAGTGTCAGGAAGAAGCTCAACAGCCAGTTTAAGGGAAGGAATCTTGCATTCAATGGGAAATACGGATTCCACCCCGTGGACTAACTGAAACGGAGTAAAGCCAGTTGCAGTTTTAACTGACGTCCTGTATGCCCAGAGTGCAGGATATAGCATAATGTGCCAATTGGATCTATGTTTATCAATCGTCCGTTGAAGAATTGTCTTCAAGGACTTATTCACGGCTTCCACCTGGCCATTGGCCTGAGGATAATATGGAGATGAATGCTCCTGCCGGAAACCCAATTTAAGAGCCAACTCAGCCATCATACTGTTCTGAAAGTGACTGCCATGGTCAGTGACAATCTCTCTATGTATACCGAAACGAGCAATGACTTGGTTGAAGAAGAAAAGAGCTGCAGTCTCACCATCGTTCCCAAAAGTAGGCATAGATTCGACCCACTTCGTAAAGTAGTCTACTGCTACGATAATGTACTTGTGACCTTTTGCCGAAGGCGGGTTACAAGTAGTATAATCCATACCCCACTTTGTAAAGGGTCCGACAGTAACGACTGGAAAAAGCGGAGATGGATGAGCGTGCATTTTTCGAGTATACACTTGACAAGGATGACACTTCTTGACCGATTCAATACAATCTTTGAAAATCGAGGGCCAGAAGTAGCCAGCACGCAAAATCTTTTGGGCTGTAGCAAGCCCTGATAAATGACCCCCACAAGCTCCACTGTGAGAATCATTAAGCACAGCCTCGGCTTCTTCGAAAGTTAAGCAGCGTCTTAGGATTGAATCAACCCCTCGACGGTACAAAGCATCACCAATAATCAGATAGTTTTTAGCTAAGTGACGCAGCTTACGACGCTCATCTTTCGAAAAAGAAGAGGGAAACTTCGCAGTCTGGAGATACACGATGATATCCCCATACCAAGGATCTTGTGGAGAGATCAAAAACAAGTGTTCATCCGGAAAGGACTCATCATAGATCATCTCCTCACCACAAGGCAACTCGGAGATCAATTCCGCAAAGACTAATGACTTCTTGGATTTGGCAGACATGAACTCTAGATCAAATTCTTGTAATATCACAATCCATATATTATATTTTCCCCCAATCACTCGCCTGCTGAGGACAAACTGAAATGGATTGGCAGTTGCCAAGACATAAGTTTTGCGAAGAATAATGTAATGCCGGAGTCGCTGCACAGCATGGACTGCTGCTAAGGCTAATTTTTCTATCGGGGTGTATCGAAGTTCAGGTCCTACCAGTCCTCGACTAAGGTAGTAAATAACATGCTCGACAAGAGCATCATCCTCCTGAACCAGAACCATACCAATGGTAGATTCTGCTGTAGCCAGATACAAAAGAAAATCTCTGCTATAATCGGGTGGACTCAGTAAAGGAGCAGAGGTCAATGCCTTTTTCAAGGCATCGAATGAGCGTTGAGCATAGTCATCCCAAAGAAAAGGAACTCCTTTCTTCAACAGTCTCATATATCCCTTTGTAATCTCAGCATAGTTGACGATAAACCTCCGAAGAAAATTAGACTTCCCTTGGAGACTTTGAAGCTGACGGATTGAAGACGGGGGAGGCAACCGAAATATTGCCTCAACCTTGAAGGGATCTACCCTTATCCCTTCCCTAGACACGATAAATCCCAACAGCCGACCGGATGTTACCGCGAAAACGCACTTGTTCGGATTCAAACGAATTTTATAAAAACGACATCTTTCAAATATTTGCCGGAGGTGACCAGGATGATCCATCCTCTTTCGAGAATGAGTAGCTAGATCATCTAAGTATGCCTCGATGATTTTCTTGATGTCGTGGAAGGCGTAAGACATGGCCCGCTGAAAAGTAGCTCCAGCATTTTTAAGACCAAAAGGCATTTTCTTATATGCAAACGTACCCCGGGGACAAATAAATGCGGTCTTATGTTGATCTTCTGGACGGATAGTAATTTGATTATAACCAGAGAAACCGTCCATGAAGGAGAAAATCTCGTTACCGGCACACTCATCAATAATCTGATCAATGAAGGGTGTGGGGTAATTATCTTTAGGACACGGCTTATTCAGGTCTCTGAAATCGATGCACACTCGAATTGTTCCTTGCTTTTTATCAACGGGAACGGGGTTTGAAACCCATTCAGTCAGAGGAACTGGGAAAATGAATCCCACCTTAAGTAGCTTTTCAACTTCAGCTTTGATAGCTACTGCCTTCCTAGGATTAACCGGACGAAGTTTTTGCCTGATCGGCTTAGCGTTTTCATACGTCTTGATCTCATGCTAGACAATAGATGGGTCTATGCCAGGCATTTCCTCATAAGACCAAGCAAAAACATCCCTATACTCTTTGAAGAGCTCGGTATAGATTTGAACCTCTTCATGGGAACATTCAGCTCCAATGAAAACGTTCTCGACAATATTGGGATTCCTGGAGATGTTCACAGGGATAGTAGGAGAGATCACAGCCATGTTCCCTTCAGCATAAACCTGTGCTGGTGCTAAGGGGCTCAAGACTGGGTGAACAGGTCCAGGAGACTGAGGACTTGGAAAACTTGTTTCGACTTCGCTCAAGTCAGGTAGGAAGTAAGATCGATGATGCAAGTCATCCCACGGTCTCTCTATACCTGTCATTGCTTCCAGGATGGCCTCTTCAGATGGAAGAGTGGTATCTAGACAATCCTGGGCAGAAGAAGAAGTAAGCGTCCAAGCCGGAGCCACATCACCATCCAACTCTTTCGGCGAAAGAGGAGCTGGATCAGACTCTGCAGTGTCAACAACAGACTGATATGCAATCTCAGCTGCAGAAATCGGGAATGCCATTCCACCCACTTGCCCTTCCTCCAAAGTGGCGGTTGGGGAAGGTAAGGTCCAAGGGTCCGAAAAATAATGAGTTCGGAAGAACTCTCTTCGAAGGGGAGCCTTGGAGGATGAAATAGCATTAATAGACACCTTAGGAGGAGGAAGATCAAAAGAACCCATCAGGGAAGAATACATTCCAACTCCCAGATTCTCGACAGGCGCCTTAGTATTATCCAACTTAGGCACAGATGAGTCAGAAGGCGCATCCAGGTCTACAGGAGGATAGTCCAGTTGATCCACCGTAACTATCCTCCCTTCGTGGGGGAAACATACTACTCGAAATAGTGAGGATGCAATAGCATCCATATCATATATCCAGTTCCTCCCCAACAGAAGGTTGTAGTCCAAGGCTGCATCTACTACCTCAACTTCTATGTTAACGGTTTTGCCCCCAACACAGATGGGCAAAGCCGGGACAATACCATGGGGCCTATGAGAATGACCATCGAATGCAGTAAGAATAGTGCTAGATGGAACAACTTTGGGAGATCCTAGTGTCTTCCAGCATGCGAGAGACATCACGCAAGTAGAAGCACCCTCATCAACAACCGTGCAAAAGATATTAGTCTTCCGATACGATGATTTAATATGGAAGGCCATATGATGAGGAAGTCTCTTCTTAAAATTCTTCATATCAAAGGTAATCAGAAGAGAATTTTTCGGATCAATAGCCCCAATGGTAGTGAGCAAAGCACTGCGCTGAGCCGGACAAGACTGGAGTACCTCTAAAGCTGACATAGCACAAGGACTCTGCGCCAGATCTTCTACAATCGAGTAGTTCTGGGCAGCCCTCATGTTCGGATTAATCGTTGACCGCTTAGAGGATGCCTTCGGTATCCGAGGCATAGACTCGACGGTTGGCTTCGTGATATGAAGCGGCTCAGTAGTATCAGAAACTTCCTTAGCTTTCGAAGATTCCTCTCCGCCATAATCACGGGATCTCGTAGCGACATCCACGTGAGCACTCATCATAAAGATATTCGATGGAATTTCCCCTTCCTGAGGACCTCCAGAGGAAGCCCCGGGATTTTGATTCGCGCCAGCAATTAATTGCTGCCCTTGGGGAAAAGGGTTTGTTAGCACAGCCTGGGAACTAGAAGAACCCTGCTGAGATAACAGGCGCTGAGCATCCTGAATTTTCGGGCAAAGGTGTGTGAGATGGTCTCCAGTACAAAGCTTGCACGGAAACTTCACTTTCTTTTTCTCCTTTTGACCCTCACCAACACGCTCGTTGGTTTTATTTGCATTGCCCTTCCCGTTCTTGCCCTTCTTCTTGTTATTTCGTCCCTTCTTCTTCCCATCGAATTGTTGATTTCCTTTGGGATCAGAAGCTTGGACAACATTTATGGACAAAGACTGGGAAGGTGATGAATCAGCAGGCACAGCCTGACCAGAAGGAGCAGATTGTAAAGACAACTGCTGCAATTGAGAAAGCAGGCTGGCTGCACTACTACTGACCGATCCGACAAGTCCGTCACCATGCGGACCGGGTTTGGGTTTCGATAGATCCAATTTGGAGCGAGGAGCATTGGGAAAATACTTGTAAAGCATGCCAGACTGAGAATAGATCAACTCTAACTGCTGGGCCCTAAAGATGGCCTGCTCCTCGGAATATACCCCTAACATGGATACATCCTTTGAAATGTCTGACTGAAGCGATTTCAAAAACCACTCGAGAAGGAACTCACCTGGAATATGGGCTTTGATAAGCCTCTTCCTTCTCGTCCATTCCTGAATATGATCAGAAATGTGAGTTGCCTCATCCTGCTTAAAATTAGCCAGGAGTTCGGTCCCAGCCTCATATCTGACGGGCAACTGAAAATGATTAAGAAAAGTGACAGCCAGTTCTCCAAATGTGGCGAAACTGCCCCCAGTGAGATCTATATACCACTTCGCGGCATTTCTAGTTAAGGTGCGCTGAAATAATCTCAATCTAATCGAATCATCGATCAGAGAGTTCGATGAGCACCATAAGTGGAATGTGGTGACGTGGTCCGCCGGATCTTCACCATTCTTACCTTCAAACTTAGGAATGTCTGAAGGAAGTTTGGTTGGAACCGGAGGCCACCTCGGACTATACCGAATCGGGTCATTAGTTAACTTCGCCAAGTCTGGCAAGTTTAACGTTGCCAGAAATGGTAATCGCGGCGGAGCCTGAGAATTCCATCCTTGATGGGATGGATTTCCCACATTCTGAAAAGAATAGCCTGGATTTGATGAGGCACCGGGCTGCCAGAAAGGACCCGTAGAAAACGGAGAAGAACCTCCTCCCCACGCCGAGTTACCAAGACCCAGACTAGTTCCCCCCGCTGAAGTATTGACTGAAGAGGTAAGCCCCTGGTAGGGGTTCCATGCATTAGACAGAGGAGAAAAAGACTGATAAGCACTCGATGCAGGGAAAGAAGCATTCCCTGGATGACTCGCGATGAATTGATTCCCTGCCCCTGACGTTGCAAACATAGGATTACATCCCATAAAAGTAGTCGAACTTGGACCCTAAGCCCAAGGGTTGAAACTCTGGGTCTGGGACGTAAAAGGAAACGACCCTAAAGAAGGATTGGGACTGGGAATATGCCCAGTCCCAAAGGGGAAACCCTGAAACGAAGCCGATCCACTAGCCATGTTAGACATGGGCGTAGATCCAGTTGCACCGGCGGTAAAAGAAAAAGAGGGATTTCCAACAATGGACATCCCTGAAACGAAGGGACCAGATTGAGAAGCATATGCTTGGGTGAACCCAGAGCCAAACATAGCAGTGCTAGAAGCACTCGAAGATAGAGCAAGAGTGCCCCCTGCCTCGACAGAAGCAGGGGTCTGAATGCCCGCAGCACTCACGGTAGAAGCCGCGTTTCCAGTCGTGGCCATCGAAGATAAGAAAGATATGGAAGATCCGGCGGTCTCTCAGACTCCGGTCCGATGTACTCTATAACAAACGGATGATCAAGAGGAAGAGGAGATGGACCTGTAGCTGCAGGCTCAGGTATATCTTCTATCTGAAAATCTTCCTCCTGAGGAAACAATACTCTCGAGGTGAGCGGAACGCTCCTCTTGGAACCGACACCGGAATCAGCAACGAAACCTTCAGACCTTAGTGGAGGATCTCTCTCCACAGCGTCAGACTCTACAGGGTGAAAACCACCTGCTAGATCGCTCCTACGCCTTCTTGAAGAAGGCTCTGCACTCTCGGGAGATAACCCCCGGACTCTCCTCGAACGTCGAGGCGCTTGATCAGCCACTTTTACAGATTTATTAGATTAGACTCAAGAAAAGTGAAAAGCTAGGCAAGCTAGGAGCAAAGAGCACTCACTAAAATCAAAATCCCTGAGAAACAGCAAGCAAACAGCCTCCAAGTATTTCCGCTCCGGGTGATGAGGACCGGACACCAAAATACAGGAAAGCGAAGTATAGGGCCTTCCGAAAGCAGTCTGGGATGATTAGGGCCCATAACAACTAGCGAAGGTATCAGAAATAGTTACGCCGACCTCCTAACGACATCCTTTGCCGGCTCAAGCACCCAAGCTTCGCAAGGGCACCCCCCAGAAGTACTGCTGAAAGTGATGCGACGTCTGCCTCAGGTACCACGGGTATTCCCCCCCGCAGTCACCTGTATGGAACCTAGGAACGGCAACTATGGACACCGATCCGTATCAGAAGCTGGGCGGAACGGTCTTGAGGTCAGATTCAGCTAATCGGAGGGGGGGTATCCCTCTTCTCAACCTTCACTTCCCCTCGCGCTTGACTCTCGGATGAGAGCTTTCCCAATCCACCTCACGGAGTTGGATTTCGCTCAATTAATCAACTTCTATGTTTGTTTGAGCGGCCTTGGAGAGTTAACTCTCCTCTCACCTATTCCAAGGCCCTACAACCTAGCTAGTTGGTGATTGACACTTAATAAAACTTGCTAGTTGATTTTAGATTAAATCGCTTATTTTAAGGGATGTTGTATTTAGTCACAAGGATATGGAGTTGAAACCAATTATGTTTTGACGCAAAAGAAATTAATAAAAACCTGACTACATGCACATGCAGTTCTTTGTCTTTCGATGAAGAGCAATTTCTATATAAGTTCTACGAGACTAAAAAAATGTATTTTTCTTTTCGAATTACAAACTCGCACTCACAAAAACTAAGAATATAACTAAATGATTCAATGCACCTAATGCAAATGACTGCAAGCATGTAAATTCTAAGATGCAAAAGTCCCTTGAAACAAGGTGAAATTTCCCAAAAAGGCTCCTTCAGTTTTAACTCATCTTTTGCTGTCCAGAAAGCAAATTCTTGAAAACAAGAACTCTTAGTATAAGACACCAAAATACTCAACAAGAAGAAGAAGAAATCAAATGACACCCTCTCCTCAAAATCAAGCTGAAAACTAGAAGCAAGAAACTTCACTAAAGTCCCAAAAGATGAAGCCAAACGAAAATGAAAAACGCAACAACAAAAACAAAAACAAGACCAAATGTTTTTTGAGTTTTTGATATGCAAAAACAAAAAGCAAAACAAATTTTTTTTGGGCTTTTTAGTTTTATAAAACAAGAGCTTCAAAAAAACCAAGAACAACTATCACAATCCAAGCCAAAACGAGACCGAATTTCAAGCATAAACTTCAACTATGCTCCCAAATCTTATAAAGCTAATAATAGCAAGATCAATAAGAGCGATGGAAGACCAAAAACTCAATCAAACAGCCTAGAGAAATAGTGCAAACTCGTTGCAACACAAAACTCCAAAGAAACAAGAAAAGTTCTTCGAAAATTGCAACAAAACCCTAGCCTATGAAACCCAAGAAAACCAATCGAAAACAAAGCAAAAAACGCAATGCAAAGCACAACACAAAGATAGGAGCGAGTCAGTGAGTAGAAGCTCTCTATTCTGATAAAGCAGAACAGCCAAGAATGCTCAGAAAGCAATCTTGGAACTCAATCCAGGAGTGCTAGCACCAACAAGAACCTTTTGCCAAAAAGATCAGTTTGCGGACAAACGAAAGAGAAACAAGACTTGAAACCACTTCTGTCACACTCCAGTAAGTACAGAGACTCTGCAAACACAGGCCTCCACAGCCAGAAAAGACCAAAAACACCAGAATCTTAAAATTTCAAAATCAGCCTAGGTATACGCGACCTTGCAGTTATGCAACAAGCGTGTATACGCGTCTGTGTTGAGGGAAACTCGCGTATACGCGGTTCCTTCTACACAAACCCGCGGGTATACGCGACTGTGTGCAAACAAAAAAGCGTATACAAAGAAAGATAATGAAAAACAAAAAGTACAAGCCTGGGAAAGATATCAAGACTTCAGACTGACTGCAAGAAAGCAAACTGGACTGTAAAAGACAGAAAAAAACTGTTGGCAACCTACCAAACAGCTGAAACAACCCAACAGGAGAATCACAAAAATGTGATCCCCAGTGGAGTCGCCAGTTCTGTTTCGGGGAATTAACACCCTAGAGGTTGGTTGGGATTCAACCTCCATAGAGCAGGGGCGTACTACTTAACAGAGACCCACACGATCATGCACATTCATAAAAACTACATAGAGCAGAATGAGAGGTTTACCCGTTGGTCCTACGTTTGAAGTAGATCCACGTGGAGTTCAAACTCCCTGCAACCGTCCTTCCTCCTTAACCTGAAATACAAGAAGAAACCAGCACAAAGGACAAGTTGTATAGCATATATCTACTCTATATGTTAGTGAGATTCATATAAAACATTAAATAAATCATAATGAATGCTTGTATAACAAATATTCTCATACATTAAAGCATACACTAACACGTTTATTTCGGGAACAGCATGATACTTCTGTATTATAAATAGTGCGTACAAAAGTAATCAAGTGGAGAGATCACCTGATCCTTCCAAGGCCTTCGCAGACCGTCGTCCGGATCCGTCCAGCCCTTGCCTCGCTAAGACTCCTTCCAAGCTGGTGCATACGAGATAACATATAAAGGGATGTGTATCTCAAGGAAACAAGGGTTTCCTACAATGAACTGGGAAAGTGCAGGAGGCACGGGGAATCAGACTTGGATAGGGAATACCAACAGAGTATAATATCAATAATTCTCTCTCTCTCCCTTAGGCCATACACATGAGGTCTTTTTATAGTCCCTCCAAGTAGTTTCAGCAGTTGGAAACAGTTGGCCACGGGCTGGGGTGGTTGAACTACCTGAGTAACCGTCAACCCAGCGCGAAATTAGGGATTTTTATATATTTTTTAATCATTAAAATGGCATACGCGGAAAAGTCTAGCTGTACTCGCGTATACACGCGGAAAAACACGGGCATAGTAGCGTATGGAGGATTTTACACTATTTTTAAGTGAATTTGTCCAAGTCTGTAGGAATGGGTGCCCATAAAGCCATGAAGCAATCATGAATCATCTCAAGGTGAGAAATGATGCTATAACAAAGCCCCATACCAAAAATAGATGTTTTTGAAAGTGTGCAAGTCTAAATTCCACTACTTTTGAAAAAGAAGTCTTGTTCAATCATACAGCCTAATCATGATTGAACAAATTTTGAAATTTTCTTGATAGGTTAGAAATGAAGATTTTCCAAACTGTTTAAACTTGGCTTATTAGTAGATAGGAATAAAGTGATCTTGGTTCCAAAGTCTAATATGAACCAAAATTAAGGGATAGATGATAAATAACAGATTCATAACCAGAGCCCTCAGTTTAGTTTACCTTTTGCAAAATAATATTGTCTGTAGCTTGTCTAGAAAAAATTCCACAATTCATGACAATCAAACTACTTAATCTTGATTCAGTCATGCTTTAAATTTCATGTCGATAGTTAGTGAATAAAAATTTTTCAAACTGTTTAATCTTGGTAGATAAGTAGCTAGGTAAAGAATAAAAGAGCTCATCGGTATAATCTGAGCCTTTGGAAGTTATAAGGGTAGAAATAGATAGTTTTCTTTCAAAATAAAAATGATGTCAAGGGTTTGCAAATCGAAATGAACCCAAGGAATGAAGAAAAAATGCTAGAATAGAATAATGTGTAGGCAGAAATCAATTTTTAGAAATCATGGTTTTCCATTTCTAAAGGTCACAGTCACAAAAAGGTTGCAGTAGATCAGCAAATAAAGGATGAAAATCGGCCAAGTGCAAACAGGGCACTGATCTACAAATCCAGAGATCTAAGATTGTTGACACCTCCCAAGGGAGATGCCCTCCCCAGTTATAGCCATTTTTAGTATCCTTTATTCACAGTATCACTAGATGACTATGGATTTTCTACAGTCTGCTAAAAATAACATTCCCTGACTATCATTTGTTTTTAGAAATATCACTGCCTTCATTATTTTCCATTTAACTGTAATATCCCCAAAAGGGAAGATTCAACAATAGCTGCTAGAATAACATACTTTTTAGAAGTACATGTAATGAAATGAATTTACAGCACATGAATCCCTTAGATCTGGATATCTAGCATCTAAATCCAAAAGGAGAGAAAAAAAAATCAAGCAAGGTGAGGTAAACAAACCTCCCACGCCTAGTATGGCTGGAAAACACCCGAGAATGGGGTTGTAGCAATATGCACCAATACTACAGGAAAATAACATAGATTTTCTGAGAAGAAATAGGAGACCAATAAGAAGGATCAACAATAATATATACAGCAATAGATCAGATCCATAATGAGGCCCATACAATGAACCATAGGATACAAAAAGACATGAATGGAATAAATTCCTCAAAAAGAGGGCCTGCAACACATGTATTGACTGAAAAATGGCTTGACAACATTGTTTTAAAGGGTTGTAGCAACTGTATCTTACACTCTAGATCTAGATCAGATCTGTGTACAAAATATTAGATCTATATCAGATCTATGCACTAGAAGAGTTCCTCTACAAATTCCCCTTGGGGTTTTGATCAAAACATGTGACACAAAGAGTAGATTTGAGATCTAAACTTGCAAATTTGCAGTAATATTCAAAAATTTCTGAAGATAAATAAAATAGTGAGAAAATAAGATCTGAACAGAACATGGATAAGAATTATAATCCATGCATCACCATAGTGAAGGGCAGAACCCCAACACCAAAGATCTCTCCTCCAAATGTGTGTCAAAACACCCTGCAACTGTACACTTGCAAATAACCCAGTCTTGGAAGGTAAACTGCATTGTAGGCTCTAACACTGGTTTGGCCTAATGCTAAGATATTAAAATGTAGCTCCAAAGGTCTAATACTCTCTTATCAAGGGGATAGGAGGCTTTCCCACTGAAAAGAGGCACTAGAATGGCCTAGATCTGAATAGATCTAGCCTCCACTTGCTGCAACTTACAAGGACAACCAAAACCTCAACATGATCTATGTTGTAGTTGGAAGATGAGCTTGAACAAATGCCTGATAGTGGACAAGATTAGCAAGACTCCTCCAAGAGATACTCAATGGAAGAAGTGGGATTCCCAATCAGTAACACCCTAGTGCTAAACAACATTATTCTTAGCTAAACATCAAGAGAATGATATATGTCTAAATAGACAACATATTCAGAAATATACTCAATCAACAACCTTCTTCTTTTGCCCTCCTCTTCCTTTTATAACATGAAAGTCATGCCAAACCCTAAACCATCTCAATAATTTAGCTCCTTTCACATGTGGAGCCTCCAACTAAAACTGTGTTGTGCATCTAGGAGATTCACTATATCTAGACTGTGCCATTGATTTGGTCCAGGTTGACTTGGTCAAATGATTCAGCCTCTTTCACACCTAAGTGTGCTGATGTAAATAGCCCAGATTTAACTTTTTTCACATGTGGAAATGATTTTTTTTGTTGATTCAGAGTTTTATTGATCCTCCTTTACAATTTTATTCATGAAACAGAAAAATGAGACAAAAATGTATATTCCCATTAGCTTGGGCTAATTGGGAATATTACAGTCCTCCCCTCAAAAAAATTTCTTGTCCTCAAGAAACTCATAGGGTGAGTGCTGCAACATGTCTCCTACTCCATTGGTGACACCATCAAGGATCAAGCTTTCTTCACAAGCTAAGTGTTCACCAATCCAAACCTCCATGAATTGTTCCTCCAAAGCCATAATGAGATGTACATAATCCATCCCACAAGGGGTCAAGAACTCAATTGAAACAAACATGGCTAAACCAATACTCTCTCTAAAATATGTAGCATAAGGTACATAGAGAGTTTCCATCCCATGGGGTACATACAAAGTTCCCATCCTCCCTCCATACAATCCCATAAGAAGTACAACTATATCATCAAGGTATGGAAGCAAAATTACATATAAAAAAATAGAAATTAGAGTATGAGGAGGTGGGTCATAGTCCCACATATGATACGAGTGCAGTGCATCTCTTGCCTACATCAGATCAAGGTATGGTAAGTGGTTTCCCCACCACTTACTTGTTTCACATGTCATTTCACCCTAGATGAAAATGTGAGATATGTTTGGTGCCTTTGGGAAGCACCCATCATGAAATAAAATATCCCTTTGCACAACAAGGGAGTGGCCAAATTCAGAAATTTTAGTGGCCCAATGTTTGCAATGAGATTTACATGATACATCACTCCCCCTTTGAGTCATGGCCTACATAAACATGGTGAAAGAATATGTCAAATAAGAAAATGAAACTTCCTTTAGATGATCAGATTTTTCACCAACAATGTCTCTCATACATATGGAGTTGTGCATAGATTTTTCTCCTCTTTCAAAAGAAGGAAGAGATGGCCGAAATGACTCTTGTATAGTGTCCCTTGGCTGCCCCAACTCCACATATCTCATGCATTCTTGAAAATGCTGATGTAGCTATCCTTCAAAGCCTTCCCATTTAAAGTATCTCATGATAGTGTTGTAGATCTTCATGGAATAGGTAGGGCTGAAACAAAACTCTTTGTAGGCCCTTCGTAGCATCCTCTCCTTGAGCTTGGAGGCTCTAGGTAAGAAGATCCTATCATGATGATAGATGAATCCCTCAAGGACTAGACAGCCTTCTTCATGTAGCTGGTCATCAAGCATTATACAAGAGAAAAGATCTTTGGAATAATTGTTGCACGGATGAATCCCTCTTGAGGACAAGAGCAATCTCCCTAGTATCCTAAGGATATCTAGAAACAAATAGACAGATGTAGACCATTTTCTCTAGATTATTTTTCTTAGGAATTTCTCATTAACTACAGATAGATACTCCTACCTGAAGTCTAATGCTTATTTGGTGTTCAATAAAGTCACTCTAGAAGTTATCGATCCAGCATATAAGATCTGCAATAAAAGATAGGAAAACAAGATAAAAAACATCTTCAAAATAGGATAATTCGAAAGAAATACTTGTTACACTGAAAAATGTCACCTTGACTTTTTTGCTGACTGTATGAGCTCATCATCACTCATACTTCCTTCTTTTGCAAGTCCAATATACCAGCTCCTCATATCAAGCTTCAAAATCAGAGAAAAATCCCTAAAAACCCCTAAAGAATTGGTATCGCACTTTCTCTATGCATTCCCTGCGGTCCCGCACCTAAATCCCAGCCTGCTTGCGGAACCATACCGCACGTTCTTTGTGTAATGGGTGTGGACCTCTGTAAAACATAAAAAGGCGAGAAAATGAAGATAAAAAGTGAATTCCAGGTGAATTCTAGAAGGTTCTAGACGAGAATTTTCGGGAATGGATACGCTTTGAAGCTGGTTCATGCATCCCTCACTTGATGGAGCTAACCCCTTGATGTAAGGAGCTTATCCCTTTGAAGGAGGATTCTATCCCTTCATATTTGGAACTAGAAACCTCCTCTCTTTCACTATTAAAAGAGGCCTTGGGTAGCCTCAAAGGGAGTTGAAGCTTATGAGATTAGAAGTTATATGCTGTTGAAATTCAGACTTAGTTGATTAAGACCTTCTGTGAGGTTAAATCACTTGTCTCCATTTGTCTTAGTCCAAGAGTGCAATGCTAGTCAGAGTAGAGGATATTCCTGCTTCGGACCCCGGGAGGACCTGCACAACATCAAGGCATAGGTTGTAAAGGTTTTCTATCTTTAAAGTTAATACAAATATACTCATTTCTCTCATTAAACTGTCAATTTGTGGTTTATTTCATAAATTCCTTGATCATTATGATAAGTATGATTTATGACAATGTCTATACAGGTGCTGCTTAATCTTTTTCCTTGTTTGTGATTGCAGATATACGAAGGACGTTCTTTCAGTGCACGGGAAGGACTTCAACAAAATCAAGTAAGAAAGCAAGCGTTGGATAAGAGGTAGGTTCTTACACCCGTATAGTGCTTTTATAAATCTTATATGCTTAGAGAGAGATTAGTATAATTGGCTGTTTGTTGCTAGATACCTTTTGTACTAGAGAGATCGGTCTTGTCCGCAAGACGGATTAATCTGTCCAACAAAATGGCGACTCCACTGGGGAAGAACTTGTTTGTTCTTGGTTATCTTTGATTTTTGACTTGAGAAAAAGTTTTTTCTGGTTTTTGATTGATTCACATCTGTCTGGGTGTTTTAAATTTTTTCTGTTTTTTAAAATTTAGAAGTATTTTGAATTTTTCTATCATTTTTGCTAGGACCGCACTCTGCATAACTGTGACAGTGCGGGCAGTTTCGCATGTTCTTTATAGAATACAGTGCGGGACCGCACCTGTCAACACTGCTTACATGCGGACCCTGTAAAAATTTTGAAAATTTCTAGGTTTCTGTTTCTGGTTAATTTTTAGATCTTTGGTTTCTGCCCAGACTGGTCTTTGTGTCTCTCAAGAATTCATTGTTTATGAACTTCAACAGTGTTAGTGTTTTGAATGATTTTCTAGAAGTTTTTGCCAATTGGATTGTTTTTCTTGCTTAGGTCTTTGTAGTGATTCAGATTTTTGACAATTTGCAGTGTCTTAGATCACATAAGATCTCTTTTTGTCTCTTGAATCCAACCTCATTGTGAAAGCATCCTAGATTGAGAAATTGAGCCTTTTTGATTTCTTTTGCAAATCTTCGAAAAGAACTTGCTTTAAAGTTTTGAATTTCATTTATTCTTTGAGTGTTTTGAAAAACATATTTTGAGTGTTTTTTGATCTGTTTGATAGACTCTTAGTTTGCTGAACAACTAAGAGAAACATTCATAAAACAAAAAAAAAAAAACTCTAAAAAGATTCTACTCAATTTAGATTAGTTTTCAAGATTAGTTTTCATAGTTTTGAATAGTTTTAATTTTGTAGATTTCTTTCGAAAGAGAATTGTTTTGTAGCTTCTTGTTTGGAAGAGAAAAGAGTTTTTCTTGTGGGCTTTGATAGTTTATTGAAAAGACAAAAGTTTCTTTCAATTAGTTTTCATGTTTGAAGAAGAAATTTAAAGGTTGCATTCTCTAACTCTTCTTTAGATAGAAAATTCATTGAAAAGAAAAAAGAATTGAATATCATCATAGGTGCATTTTAGTGTTTTTGGAAGTCGAGTCTTCACATCATACAAAGTTTCATTTCCGCGCCTTTTGACTTAAGAAACAGCTCTTAAAAATAACGCTTAAATAAAATTCATCTAGTAATCTTTTTATTTCTAGGGCTCTCATCACCAACATAGCTTAGGCTAGTATCTTGGAGTAGGGAGTAATTAACTCTCCAAGATAGATAAAACAAACAAGTAGATATATCTTGCGGTAGGAAGAATTCCAGTTGTTGCATGTATGCTCTGGGAAGCTCCTCTTAAAGGAGTTAAGCACGAGATCATATCTGAACCAGTGGGGTAATCAATCCTTCCTCATTGGGAACAATAGAAGATATACACGTATTAAAAATGGTAAACCTCGGATAGACCATTGTCGAGGAGCCTGGGGTCACTTGTTGGTAAACCTTGGATTATTTCAAGGAGCCTTCAAGGGGATTGAGCTTTGTTACTCTGCCCTTGCGTGTGTGTCGGATCGTAGACTGTTCCCCCAGGTATATTTGTTTCAGTTGGTAACCTTAGAGGCCATAATCCTTAGGATTCTTTCCTAAGGTGACGGTGGAGGGAAGATCCCACTGTACCTGGAACAGACGTCGACTAGACTCACTTGGACTCTCTGGGGGGTTCTCTTCACTCGAGATGGTTATGTGAAGAAACTTGTGCCAGTCTGTTTCATTAAGCAGGTTGTCGGGGTAACTGTTCCAACCGCCCTTTTCGTGTTAAAACTCTACTAAGTTGGATTTCATCACCAACTAGTGATTTTAGTACGGAAAGTTACTTGTTTGTGTGCGGTTTGAACTCTTAGATTTTTTAAGCGAGTGATTCAATTGTTTGTTTCTTAGAGGCTTTAGGTGTTTTCATTGAAATTTTTCTTTGTTTGCGTGTGATTAGATAATTTTTCATCGTGGCGGACTTGCCAAGACAATCCCGGAGAATACAAGGGAAACCCCCTGAATTTTCACCAGGTCATCTTGAAGGGCTTCGAGCTCTGGTACCACACAGTAGCCGTAGACTTAGGTCAACAGAAGCTAAAAGCTCTGCTATTGTGATACATCCTGATCATCAAATTCCTACAACAGAATATATTCAAGAACCGATTTCAGTTTCTGAAGTCACTGAAAATATTTCTCCTACTGGAGAATTATCTGACGAACCTGAAATCTCTGAGCCTGAAACTGAATCTTCTTTGTTAGAAACATCATCAGGATTTGTCTCACCAACTTCTAGTGATCCAGGTTCACCCAGGGTTAGAAATATCATTACTGAAAATCTTCCTTCTGGACTAATTTCTATAGAAGAACTTACTAATCCAGACGAAGACATATCTCTTCCCAACTCCCCTCAATCGATAAATCTTAGGGAGCGTGAGTCTATTTTCTACAGCCCTATTCGAACTTCTCCCTGGTATCTTTCTTTAACTGATTTTTTAGAGAATCCGGGTCTTGCTTTTTATCCACCTCGAGTTCCATTTCATCCTACACCCAGAGGTTACTATCCGTCATCTATTATGGCTGGAGAGTCATCCATGTTTTCGAAAACGCCTGAATCTTTTTTACATGGTGGTCCTTCTGTTCCTGCGGGATATCAGTCTTTGTCTGGTACTTTCTCAGGAGCAACTCCTCAACCTATAGAAAATGTGTTATCATCTGGTCTAGATGGACTTAAAATTGAAACGTCGAACGCAGAGCAAGTTTATATGATGTCTGGTAACATTCCTAATCCTCAAGCTCAAGGCAGTCAGTTTCCTTCTGGGGGTCAACCTCAGGGAACTCAGTTACTGCCTGGGGGGCAACCTCAGGGTAGTCAATTACCGCCTGGGGGGCAACCTCAAGGTAGTCAGTTACCACCCGGAGCTCAACCTCAAGGTAACTTTTTCCCAGGACAAACTGTGGATCAATATTATTTTGGGGGGCAACCCCAAGGACAGTACATACCCCAAGGTTACCAACCTCAAGGACAGTACATTCCTCAAGTTCAACCCCAAACTCAATATGCTCCTCAGGTTCCTCAACAACCCCAGCTTCAGTACGTGCCTCAAGGTTATCAACCTCAAGGGCAGTACCCAATGCAAGGTTACCAACAGCCTTCTGGTCAACCATCTGTTCAAGGAGCCGGAACTTTGCCTTATTATCAACCCTACGTTCAACCAGGTTTTGGTCCTTACGTTCAACCTTCTACGGGATAGTACCCCGGAATGATGGTATGGGATCCGTCCCAATATCAACAGCCTTTGCAGCCTAATGTGCAGTTACCTTATCAACCTGGTCAGCCATTGGTTTCTGGTTCAACTCAGCAACCTGGTCAGCCAGCTATTCAAACTCCTGCACCTAGTTCAGTTCAGCAGGCTGGGCCTAGTACACCTCAGACTCTGCCCCAAACTGCTGCAACTGCTGCAACGTCTGTTCAACCTGTTACACCTGTTTCTGGAGTGTCTGTAGCCCCGAGTTCGGCTATCCCTGTATCTGTGCAAATCCCTCAAGTATTTGTACCTCAGTCAGGACCCTCAGTTCAGACTACAGTTCAGATGCCTGCAGGACAAGCCGGTACAAGTACAGTTGTTACAAGTCAACCTCAATTTACTTATCAACCGTACCAAGGACAGCTGCAATTCGGTCCCTATGTGCAGAATCCAAGCTATCAACCATACCCTGGTTATACTTATCAACAACCTCAGTATGGTCCGATTCATCCTGGTTATCCGGGAGGTTATACAATACCCAATGCTAATCCGATTCCTAGTTATCCTGGGTATCCGCCTCCTGGATCTGCTTTGGCTTCTCAAGGTTTTCGTGACCCTAACCATCAGTTACCGTTCATCGCAACTTTGGACTTACCAGATTTGACGCGCCTTACTAATGATCCTATTTTCTATTATCAGAACTGGCCGTCAATGCCTCATAAGTTGCCCAGTGATATACCGAAATTTGAAGGTAAGACAGGAGAGGATCCATCAAATCATGTGATGACTTATCACCTTTGGTGTGCATCTAATTCGATTGTTGATGACTCGATTCGCTTACGTCTTTTCCAGAGAACGCTCATAGGTTTAGCAGCCAAATGGTACATTGAGTTACCACGAGGCTCGTTTCATAATTTCAGTCAGTTAGCAACGTCTTTCTTAACTCATTTCCAGTTGCCTGTCAGATACGAAAATGGCACAAAATTATTAACTTCACTAAAGCAATCTACGTCCACGTATATTTCCGATCATATTCATGAGTGGCGACGTAGACGACGTTTGGTAAAGGTTTATATTCCGGATCAAATTTTGGCAGAATGGTTTGTGAAATCATTATTGCCTAATATCACTGAAGATGTAGCCAAGGCTGGTGTTGTTACTGAAGAGCAAGTAATTGCTCAGGCTCAGTACCTTGACCTCGTTTATACGCAGTCAGGTACTTTACATGAAAAAATTCCCGATTTACCCAAACAAGGTCAAATAGCTGCTCCTCCTTCAGGGTCTCATGCCGCTGACGGTATGATTGGTACAGTTAGTTCCAAAAGTAAGAAGAAATCTTCAAAGAATTCTTCTCCAATCATAACTTTACCTGATTCCCCGAAGGGAGAATCCTCTCAAGAAGTTTCTGCCGATATTCATATCGTTGAAACATCTACGGCAAAATCAAAAACCGGTGGTAAAAAGAAAGGGAGGAATAAAAACAAGAAAAATTCGAAAGAGAAAACAGATAGAGAAGAATCCAATGATGAGAAACGTAAACCTCGTTATCCTTGTTTCATTTGTGAACAAGATCACTTCACAAAAGAATGTCCATATCGAGAGGAGGTTACGAAACTCATTAAAGGATCGCAACAACCTGCTGTCTTGAAGGATCCTTTTCCAGTTCAAGATAGTAAAATGATTGGTTCTTCCTCGACCACTTTAGAAGAGCCTATTATGATGATGTCTCATGTAAGGATTGCGACGCGATCGCAAGATTACGGTTCTAAGAATCCCGTTGATAGCAAAGAAGGAGAGTCTTCTAATGCCAACGCATCAAATACAACTCCTCCTGTTTCCGGTCCGCTACAGATCGAGAAACAAAATCCAGACTTGATAATCAAGCCGCCTGCTAAAGGTGTTCTTCGTAAATCAGCTTTCAATCCACATGCGAGAGCTGCTCAAAATTACAACATTGTTGAAGATTTAGCTGTTTCTCCTTCAGCAATGTCGACTTTGGAAGTGCTGCAATAGTGTCCAGCACAGCGTAAATTGTTATTGTCTGCCATAGGAGCTGTTGATGTTCAGGATTCTAATCTTATAATCTTCGATTTAGAAACTAGTACACCGCGTCTTCCTCACCAAATGGCTTTCCAGATTCCAGTGTTAGTCAAAAACAGACCTATTTTTCGGACTGTGATTGATGAGGGAGCTTCAACGTGTATTATGTCGCTTCGGTGTTGGAAATCTCTTGGTTCTCCTACACTTAACCAATCTCCGACGATTCTAAAAGCTTTTGATGGTCGAGGTTTTCAACCTTATGGTATTTTGCAGGATTTACCCATAGGGGTTGAAGGCAAAATTGTTAATCTAGATGTGGAGGTGGTTGATGCCCCTCTAGATTACAACCTTCTACTGGGTCGTAGTTGGTATTATGCTATGACTGCTGTTGTCTCTTCGGTCTTTCGACTTATAAAATTTCCATATCAAGGAAAGATCGTGACAATAGATCAGTTAACTTATTTTTCGTCAGACCCAGCCTCTACAGAAACAATCCAGCATGTTGGTAAAACGGTTATCCCTTATAAGGATGTCGGAGTAGGTTTGGTTAAAGATTCTGGTTTACTAAGAACTTTTTCCTTCCCTCCTCCTAACGTATCGTCTTCTATTGCAACTATTCATATGATTTCATCAGACACAGTTATGTTTGATGATCCTTGGATTATTCCTTCAGAATCCGAGATAGATTCATTTGATGGCGCGATGCCATTGAGTCCATTTGAAATTGCATACCAGACTGTACAGTCTTTTTCCAACCTCTCTTCAACCGTAACCGATCCAATGAATGGGATCCAAGAGGAATCGCTTTCTATTTCTAGTTCAGATGCAACGAATTTTCCTGAAATTGTTCATTCAGATGAACAAATTCGTGAGCTTTTGCCTGTTGATGATTTACCATGGGAAGATCTTCATCATAGGTCTTCATTCTTACCTGAATTATATCATTTTGAAAATGATTTCACTTCCATTTTTACTGCTAAATATGCCAAGGAACCTCAGAATCCATTGCAAAATTCTGATTCTGAGTTAAATTTGGAAAATATATCTAGAACGGTTCCAATTGACATTTCAGTAAAACCAGGAATAATTGAAAACATTCATATAGGTGCCTGTTGTTCAGACGAAGAAATTCAGACTTATAAAGCCCTATTTCAAGAATTCCGTGACGTGTTTGCCTGGTCTTATGAAGAAATGCCAGGAATTGATCCATCGATCGTAGTTCATGAGATTAAGACTTACCCGGATGCTAAACCTGTTCGTCAACGATTACGTCAAATTCATCCTAGAAAAGCTGCTGCTATAAAAGCTGAAGTTGAAAAATTACTTCGAGCAGGATTCATTTATCCAATTCCCTTAACGGATTGGGTATCGAATATTGTTCCTGTTACTAAAAAGCAAGGAACAATAAGAGTATGTATCGATTATAGGGATATTAATCGAGCGTGTCCAAAAGACAATTATCCAACTCCCTATATCGATCAGATAATTGACGATTGTGCTGGTAGTGAACTATTCTCCTTTATGGATGGTTTTTCCGGCTATAATCAAATAAACATACTCCCTGCAGATCAACCTAAAACAACTTTCATTTGTCCGTGGGGAACATTTGCCTATTGTAAACTACCTTTTGGACTAAAGAATGCTGGAGCAACTTTTCAACGGGCTACGTCTTATGCATTCCATGACATTAAGCACATTGTTCAGCCATATCTCGATGATTTACCTGCTCATTCATTACGTAGGTCCGATCATCCCACTCATTTACGAGCAATTTTTATGAGATGTCGGCATTATCGGATAAGGTTGAATCCGCATAAATGTGTTTTCTGCGTAGAATCGGGTCGTTTACTGGGATTTGTTGTTTCAAAGTCAGGCATTCGTGTTGATCCTTCGAAGGTCGAAGCTATTGTAAAATTGCCTCCTCCTTCGACATTGCGCCAACTCCAAAGTTTGCAGGGGAAAGCAAACTTTTTACGTAGATTTATTCCGAACTATGTTGAGCTTGCAAAGGGTTTTACCCGGTTGTTGAAACAGGACATTCCGTTCTTTTGGGATGAGATCGCTGATCGATCTTTTGATGCACTCAAACACGCGTTGACCCATGCACCATTATTGCATCCTCCCAACTATAACCAAGATTACATTTTGTATCTCGCTGCTTCTCATTCCACTATTGGGATGGTATTAGTTCAGGAATATGGATCTCACACTGAACATGTGATTTATTATCTTAGTCGAAATTTGAATCCGACTGAAATCAAATACACACATGTGGAGAAATTGGCCTTGGCAGCTGTTCAAGCTGTCCAACGTTTTCGACATTACATATTATTACGTAAAACCACAGTGATTTCTGATTGCAACCCTATGATGTACATTTTGACCAAAAAATTGCTAGGGGGCAAGTATTCTAAATGGATAGTTATCCTACAGGAATTTGACTTGGAATTTGAAAAATCCAAGGCAAAGAAGTCTTTGGTTTTTGCGGAACTAATATGTGATTTTCCCTCTACTGATATTGAAACAGTGGCAGAAGAGTCCATTGTGGACGAATCTTTGTTTCTTATCAGTACGCTTGATCCATGGTATGGAGATATTATTGTGTATCTCCAAACCCAATCTTTTCGGCCCGAAATTTCACGAACTCAACGACGGAAAATACGTTTCCAATCCCAACAATACAATATCATTGGTGATACTCTTTATCGACGAGGAGCGGATTCTGTTTTCCGACGTTGTTTAACTCATGACGAGGCTGGGAAGGTGCTCAATGACTTTCATTCTGGAGCATGTGGCGGTCATATGTCTGGGTATGCCACTGCCCAAAAGATATTGCGTGCAGGGTATTTCTGGCCAACATTATTTAAAGATTGCATTTATGCGGTTCGGAAATGCCACAACTGTCAAATTTTTGATAGAAAGATGCGCGCGCCACCCGCTCCCCTTCACTCTATAATTGCTGTTGGTCCATTTGCAAAATTGGGTATCGATTTTATCACATGTAACCCTCACTCGGCCGGGGGGCATGCCTATATTATTCTCGCAGTAGATTATTTTACGAAATGGGCCGAGGCGATGCCTACATATTCAGCTGACGGAAAGACTGCTGCAACATTCGTATTCAATCATATAATTGCTAGGTTTGGTGTTCCTCAAGCTATTATTACAGATCATGGAAGTCATTTTCGGAACATCATGATGACTGAACTAACAGAACAACTTGGCCTACGCCACGATAGTTCCACTCCGTACTATCCACAAGCAAATGGTCTGGTTGAAGCCATTAATAAAGTTTTAGTCACCATGATTAAGCGAATCATTGGAATTCACAAGATGAATTGGCATTCCATGTTATTTTCAGCGCTTTGGGCATATCGAACCTCAGTCAAAACATCAACGGGTTTCACTCCTTTTCAACTGGTCTACGGTTTAGAAGCTGTGCTGCCGATTGAATGCGAGATACCGTCACTAAAATTAGCCGTAGAATTACTTCCAGCTACGTCTGAAGAGGAAAAGCGTTTCTTGTACTTGGCCCAATTAGATGAGAATCGACGAAGTGCTGCAATAGCAAACAAGGCTCATGTTAAAAGGATAAAAGCTCAGCATGATAGAAATGTGACCCCTCGAAATTTTTCAGAAGGAGACCTAGTTTTACTTTATGATCAAGCTAATGACAAGCTAGGAGCTGGAAAGTTCGTGCCTATGTGGCATGGTCCTTATATTGTGAAACGAAAGTTAGCAAAAGGGGCCTATGAGTTAATAGATTTTGACGGTATCCCTTTGGATAAACCCAGAAATGGGCTTTATCTAAAGAGGTATTACGCTTAAACAAGGTGTGGAGATTTTTGTTAGTTTAGATTTTCTTTACTGCTGGTGTGTTTTAGATTAGAAAAGTGTGCCTAGTTTAGATGTGTGTTTTTGTCACTATGACAGCTTATCTGAGTTTTACTCTTGATATTGCAGATGTCGACGTCTCTTCAAACCTACATTGGTTTTGCTGATGGTGCTTGTCGTAGTACACGGAACATTTCTTCCGCAGCTTGGGTTATCTATTCACCCTCTGACGAGTTAGTATCCATGCATGGGGTAAGCCTTGGTCAAACAACAAGTAACATTGCCGAGTATAGTGCAGTGATTGAGTTATTATCTGAGTCCATATCATTTGGAATTCGGAGTTTGATTGTAAGGTTGGATTCTGAACTTGTTGTATTACAGCTTAACAGGGTTTATACCATTAGAAATCTGGTGTTATTACGGTTATTTTTGAGAGTTCGTCTCTTGGAACGTGAGTTCGATTACATTGAATATCAGCATATTCCAAGACGTTTGAATACATTAGCAGATTCCATTGCTTCTAGTATGATAAATAGACATTTGCAATAGTTAAAAGCAGTAAAACAATCAACATTCATTCATGTACACAGATAGCCGTCAAAATAGTGATATATATATATCATAGGAGTGTGTTCAAAAAATATACATCGTCTTCGATCATAGGTTAGAAACACCTTATGATCGGAAAAAATGATAACATAAAAGTAAAAAAATGAGTCTACACAATCATCTCATCACTGATGATGATCTCGATAGGAAACAACTGCTCGGGCCACCCTACATAGGAACCTTCTGAAAGGTCCTGGGACTCCAATCACATATCTTTGTAGCCTGAGAGGAATGTCGTCTATGCTGGTCTCTGGTATGTCTAGAGTCAGGCGCTCTAGATGATGCTCCAAATCAGTCAAAATCTCTACTGATTGGCCTGCTGGGGCTGGTGCGGGCGCAACTGGTTGTCTCCTCTCGAAAGGTTGGAGATGAGTTGGTCGTTGTGGACCCACATCTGTATTTAAAAAACTTTTTGTTATTAGTTTTCTAAGACGATAAAAAATAAAAAATTAGAACTTAGCAAACGTTGAAAAATGTTTTACCTGAATCATCCCATTGTTCCCCTGCAGGGAGAGACATCTCTCTATCTCCGCGGAAATCTATCCCTGCATATGGAAAATCCTCTATCATGAAAATTTGGCGATCCAGCCAATGAAAATATGAAGCAGGGAATCGTACAATCTCAGTGCCCTCAATAGCGTGACGGGCCATCAAAGCGGACCAGCGAACCATTCTAGGTTCTCGAGGTCGACCGGCATCAACTGCAATACACTGTGGAGCTCATTGAGGAATTCTCTCCAAAGCAAAAGAAACAACAATGGATCCATATCCAAAGTTATTTAGTTTCCCAGTTTTTGCTCTGGTAAGTTGGCCTTTTATGTTAGCCATGCTGACATTGATTGAAGATGTTGATATAGTCCCTGACAATGCGCATTGGGAATTTTGTAGCTACGTGGAAGCGCGGCACTCCCACATAGTTTATTGCTGATGAATGCTATAACCTTGATTGGAGATGGATGATATGTTTATGTCCATCCGTTTGTCAGAAAGGATTCTTTGATCATTACAAAATTAAAGTTGAAGACTAAGCGACAGTCTGGCCACCCCAGCCTGAGTCTAAACAAAGATACATATTCGCCCCTCCTTGGACAAACCGGGTCAAAAATAGATATCCTCCGACTCAATTTCGGCGGGTGGCCACCAATGGCTTGGTCCTCCATGCCCATCACAACCCACCAACCATGTTAAGAGTTCCACTTGTGCCCTCATGCCAGAGATGGCCCAGAATTTGTATAAGCAGCATGCTTTTAATGCCCTTTGTGTGGGAAAATGAAGTATTGCAGCTTCATCCACTTCCTCATGCTCCCTTTCTCGCCAAATAAGCATCTTCTTAATCCTGCAACACAAAATAAGGCAAGTTAGAATGATTCCATTTGAGAAATTTTGGCTGAAATTTGAGAAAATCATGCTTGAAATTTAACCGCGCGAGTACCGCACCCGCTCTTCGTAAACAGAGCGTAGCTCCGCACGCAAGATGTGTGCCGGGTGCGGTACCCTCGATTTTTTCCCATTCAGAAAAAATCGGGGTCCGCAGGTAACCTGTGGCCTGCCTGCGGACCCCGCGGGCGCATTTTTGAATCAATTTTTGCCCTAAAAAATCAAACTAAAGCCTAAAAACGAATTTTAAACGGATAAAAAACAAGATAAGGAGGTCGTGGAATACCTGGGGCTGACGATTTTCGATTCCAGCGGTTGAATTTTCCAGAATCTTCACAGGAACTTTTTAACCAAAAGCTTTTTACTTTTCACTCTGCAAATGAACGGTAAAAATGAAATAGAAAAAGTCCTTTTTATAAGTTTTTTCGAATGAATGAATTTTTAATTTGTTTATTTTTCACTTTAAAAGGGATATTTTTGAAAGCATTTTTTATCTTAAACAGGTATGTGTAATGTTTTGAGTTTTTGTGCAGAAACAGGATTTTTCAGGTGAAATGATCGTTTTTCAACAAAGAGCATACTTTTATCACTTTTTCGGACTCTTCCAAAAAATTTACGAAAAAGCGAAACCTTGGAGTCCTCTTTTAAGCCCTTTTCAGACTCTCTAAATATGAAAATATTGCCGAGTACTTGACTATTTGAACTCGTTAAAGTAAATGAACAGTCGTCCCTTCAGTATAAGTTTACCCCTTTTACGGACTGAAATGGACTATTTACGAAAAAGGTATACGTTGACTAAATACGGTCAATAGAGTTCTCTCCCGCATTATTTTATCCTTTTTCGGGCTCGAGAGACTAAATTTACAAAAAAGAACACCCATGGAGTTTTCTTAAGTTTTTCTTCTGACTCCCTAAAACTGAAAAACACCGAGTTTCTCCTATACTGGACTCGTTAAAACTTAACAGTAAAGGACCTGTTTAATTTTCAACAGGAACGAACCACTCCTTCTTAGGGTTCGAATCTTAAACTAAGTTGGACTCATCCAAAGGATGAGCTTATAACCAAGCAAATGTTATCCTCCTCAAGCTTGTCAAAAATAAAGAGGTACTTGCCAGAAATGGTGGGGGAAAAGAGAGAAAAATGAGCATGTTTGTTGTATTTTAAAATTGTCCGAAAACTCAGTCAACCACTCTTGGACACGACACTTATATTCACCTGGGTTGGGAAATCCTTTGCCTAACAGTTAATCAAACCACATTGAAAGTCTTCAGCCGGTTTCTGGGTATTAGCTTTGGGTCAATTGTTACCAAGCCATCTGCAGTGTCGTTATGTGTCCAAGAGAACAGTTCAAATGAAACCATTCATCTGCAAAAAATCTTTCATCCATCATTGACCATCCCTGAGTCAGTCCTTGCCAACATATTTTCAAAACTTGATCTATGATTTCGTGTTGTGGGCTTGCCTACGACAGATCGCTTTCTATCGACATCAGCACACTATCTAGGAAGTTGATCCAGAAATCGTCAGTACCTTGAAATCTGCATACCTCAATGGCAGGTTTCTCGCTTTCGACGACAAGTTGCATCAATGACTTTTGATCGAATGACTCCGTGACATGTTCGAATTCAGCTCATTCATTCACATTTCATGGATTGTACTGAGTACTTTGAGAGCCATTGACATTACTGGTGGTTTCTCTCACACTTGTTAACAGTTTACATCATTGACTGGTAATCAAGTGGTTTCTACCATGTTCGATTTCAACACATTCATTCACATGGATAGAATCGTACTGGTTCGAGATGCGGAAATCAAGACCCTGGATCTAGTTTCCACCATCCAGGCTGCGAGGAATTTTGTTGTCATCTATACAGTAGACTATTGATAAACAGATGGTTGCGCCCATACTGTGTCTACATATATCTGTACTATGATGTATTCAAAATCATTCCTGTACCAGAACGATTTCAGTTAGTTCATAGTTAGTTTTTATCTGAGTATGGGAATGCCTACCTCAGTGATGACATATACATGTATATATTTTGCATTGAATGTTTTTACAGGTACCGACTGGGGTGTCCACAGGATGATCTTTGAAATGATAAAGTACTGCACTCTTCATATATGACAGACTATAGCTTCATCTATTACAGACTTTGCACTTTAGGGGGCAATTTGTTACACTGAAAACTGTCACCTTGACATTCTGCTGACCGTATGAGCTCATTATTACTCATACTTCCTCCTTTTGCAAGTCTAATATACCAACTCCTCATATCAAGCTTCAAAATCAGAAGAAAATCCCTAAAATCCCCTAAGAATTGGTATCGCACTTTCTCTATGCATTCCCTGCGGTCCCGCACCTAAATCTCAGCCTGCCTGCGGAACCATACCGCATGTTCTTTGTGTAATGGGTGCGGACCTCTGTAAAACATAAAAAGGCGAGAAAATGAAGATAAAAAGTGAATTCCAGGTGAATTCTAGAAGATTCTAGACGGGAATTTTCGGGAATGGATACGCTTTGAAGTTGGTTCATGCATCCCTCACTTGATGGAGCTAACCCCTTGATGTAAGGAGCTTATCCCTTTGAAGGAGGATTCTATCCCTTCATATTTGGAACTAGAAACCTCCTCTCTTTCACTATAAAAAGAGGCCTTGGGTAGCCTCAAAGGGAGTTGAAGCTTATGAGATTAGAAGTTAAATGCTGTTGAAATTCAGACTTAGTTGATTAAGACCTTCTGTGAGGTTAAATCACTTATCTCCATTTGTCTTAGTCCAAAGAGTGCAATGCTTGTCAGAGTAGAGGATATTCCTGCTTCGGACCCCGGGAGGACCTGCACAACATCAAGGCACAGGTTGTAAAGGTTTTCTATCTTTAAAGTTAATACAAATATACTCATTTCTCTCAATAAACTGTCAATTTGTGGTTTATTTCGTAAATTCCTTGATCATTATGATAAGTATGATTTATGAAAATGTCTATACAGGTGCTGCTTAATATTTTTCCTTGTTTGTGATTGCAGATATACGAAGGACGTTCTTTCAGTGCACGGGAAGGACTTCAACAAAATCAAGTAAGCAAGCAAGCGTTGGATAAGAGGTAGGTTCTTACACCCGTATAGTGCTTTTATAAATCTTATATGCTTAGAGAGAGATTAGTATAATTGGTTGTTTGTTGCTAGATACCTTTTGTACTAGAGAGATCGGTCTTGTCCGCAAGACGGATTAATCTGTCCAACAATACTCTATCTTAGTGATCAAGGAGTATAATAATTACATCATTCAAAATATAGATGAACAATGCAATGAGAAAATAGAATCCATTTGTATTAACTTTGAATAGAAGAAGAAACCTTACAACCTTAAAGCCTTGATGTTTGTACAGGTTCTTCCGGGGTCCCGAACAGTCATTTTCCTCAGTTTGACAAGACTCCAACTCTCGAGATTAGCATAGGACTATGGCCACGAGTATTTAATCTCTCTCATGCCAATGATGCCAAATTTAGAGAGTATAATTCCTTCATCAATTCTCTTCTATAAGCTAAGAAGTAAGTATCAACTACTAAGTATCAAAAAGTACTCTTGAGACTTAAACTTGGCCTCAATTTATAGCTGAAGAGAGGTAGTTTCAACTCCAAAAAGGAACGGATAAAGCCCTCTAATTATGGGATTTTAGCTCCAAAAACCAAAGTATAACTCCATTTATGAAGGGATGAAGGTTCATGAATGGAAGGGACGAAGTTCAACCAAATAACACCTCTAGAAGGCCCCAGCTGGGAGAATATTTGACCAGATGGGCTTCTAGAACTTAATTTTATCTTTATTTTACCTTTAATAAGGATTTTTAGATTTAATGAGCTTTACGTGCGGAATGTACCATAGTTTTTATAGCAATTAGTCGCGGTACCGCAGGGAATTACTAGGAAAACTGCGGGAGTAGGATTTTTAAGAGCTTCTTCTAGTTCCAAGACTTGATTTGGGGAACTTTATGTTTTTAGACTTCTAAGGGAGAAATAAATAGGTAATGATGAGCCCATATAGACAGCTAAATGTCATGGTGACAAATTTTAGTGTAACAATAATCCACCACCATCTGGGATTTCCAATACAGATCTACACTTCCCAATAGTGACAGCGCTAATGATACATCAATAGGAGTGTCTGTCATGTTTTTGGTCTTCTCTTTGACATCTCTTATGCCAAAGGTGCATGTAGGAAGGACATACCTTCCCTTATTTTCCTCCAACAGTGCATAATCGGAAATGAAGGTGGGTGATGATGATGAGAGAAGAAATTCTCCCTCCTTCTTGTGCTTTCCCAAGCCTTCTAGCATTGTAACTATGTCTTCTAATGCTCCCATCCCTCTTGGATCTGATTTTGGAGCATCAAGAAGTGAGAGATATCTCACAAAAACTAAATCGGGTGGCCTCCCAGGTGGTTTTCCACTAGATAAGAGTGTCCCTTGCAAAAATCTCATGAACATAGTAGATGGGACAGTGAGGTCCTTGCTTCCACTGAGCGAATCCATCTCTGTTTTCTTTGTGGAAGTGTTGTGTGAGGGGTAAGTATCCATGCCTTTGATCATTTTAGGTGCACCACTCTTCTTGTCCACCCATTTCATTTGCAAAGCCTTCCAATCAGTGGTGACTTTCCCCAATGTAATCAACCATTGAAGACCCAAAATAACATTGGTGTTTGGCATGTTAACTACAAAGAAGTGATCGACCAAAGTGTAGGATCCCATGGTGACTGAAAGTGATGGGACATAATGCATGCATTTCATTGTTCTATCTCCTGCGACCAAAATAGAGAATCCCTCAAAAGTATTAGTCGGTATTTCCCTCCTTTGCACAAGATGGGCATTAATGAAATTTTAGGTAGCCCCACTGTCAATCAATACAGAAACCCTCTGATTCATGATTGAACCTTGAACTCTTAAGGTCAAGTACTTAGGTACTCCCCTCAAATATGCAAGAGTTCCTCCAATAGGAGCAAATGCTTCATTCCCATCTCTTGATGGTTTTAGATCTCCTTCAACATTGTCAGCATTGTGACCCCTCCTCAGTTCATCATATTCATATTCTTAGAGATCTAAGAAGGACTCTATATAATGTGCTTTACCAGAAACACATCTATGTCCAAGTACCCATGGTTCTTATAAAGTGAAGCATAGATTCCTCTTTCTTAGATCTCTTTGGACTTCATCATCAATAGGCTTCTTGTATGAGCTCTCCTTTGAAGGAGAAACTTTCTCTTCGTTTCCTTTAGAAGTAAAAGAGGGCTTGTTCTGAAATTTTTCCCTTGCTTTTGGTAAGGAATATTGAAGGTCTCTAGGCTTCTCAATGGCATTATGCAAGGTAGTGGGCTTGGTAGATTTAACCAACCCATTTAGAGGTTCATCTAAGCCATCGATGAACATGTACACCCTTCTTGCTGCAGACAAATTAGGAACCATAACAGATAATCTCAAAAATTTAGAGATATAAGACTTTGTATTACCTAACTACTTCAACTTTGCAAGGCTCATGAAAGGTGCTTTTGGATCCTTTCTGTCAAACCTCTCCACCAGTATTCTAGTGAACTCAGAATAGGTAGTCACATTGGCATGACCCAATGTAGACAAGCCATGGAACCACCAGTTGTGTGCTTCATCTTCAAAGTGCAGCATTGCAATCTTGATAGCTTCCATATTAGGGACTTTGTTCAACTTAAAATAGATATCCATTTTTTCTACCCATTCTTTGGCAGAACAAGTGGATTACCCATCAAACTTGGGTAAAAATAATCTACCCATAGAGTGATTTTAATCATGATTCTAAGTGAATCCACCGTCTCTATGTGGATGCCTTCGTCCTTATTTGTCCTTGAGGTGACAAAACTCTTGAAAACTGAAGTGGTCCTTGAATCTCTAATTCTGGGACTCATATTCTTCAAAGTAGTCTTCAAGGCATTCTTGCTCATGAGGCCCTTCATTTTCCACAACCGAGAAAGTAGGCATGCTAGAGCGTTGTGGAGCTTGTGGTTGGTTCACTGGTTGATCATTCTAGTGGTGAGACATGCCAGAGCTTTCTCCAGGATGAAATCTCTTACGATATTCCTTGATTCTTTCCAATCTCATCTCTTTTATCTCTCTAGAAAGATCTTACATGGCTTTCAAAATAGTTTTTGCAAACTCCTTTCGATCTTCATCCCTTCCAAATTCAGGGGCTTTTCCCTTGTCTTTATCATCATTGATGTAATAAAATTTCTTATTTCTTATTTTTAGATACCTCTTCTCTCTGTCAGTTAGAGTTTCATCTTATTCTGAAGACATATTGGCTCTTTAAGTAAGAAAATCACAGGCCGTGCCAAGATGATTGCTCTGATACCACTGTAGTATCCCCAAAAGGGAAGATTCAACAATACCTACTAGAATAACGCATTTTTTAGAAGTATGTGTACTGAAATTAATTTGCAGCTCATGTATCCCTTATATCTATAGATATAGCATCTAATTCCAAGAGGAGATAAAAAAAATCAAGCTGGGTGGGGTAAACAGACCTCCCACACCTAGTATGGGTGGAAAACACCTAAGAATGGGCTGCAAAAATATGCAACAATACTGCAGGAAAATAATGCAGTTTTTCTGAGCAACTGTAGCAGAAAAATAATAAGGATCAACATTCATATATACAGCAATAGATAATATCCATAATGAGGCCCACACAATAAACAATAGGATATAGAAGACAAGAATGAAAAAAATTCCTCAAAAAGAGGGGTTGCGACACATGTATTGACTGAAAAATGGCTTGACAACGTTATTTTGAAGGGCTGCAGTAGCTTTATATTACACTCCATATCTAGAGCAGATATTTGTACAAAATATTATATATATATCAAATCTTTACAATAGAAGATCTCCTCTACAAATTCCCCTTGGGGTTTCGATCAAAACATGAGACACAAAGAGTAGATCTGAGATCTAAAGTGGCAGATCTGCAATAATATTTAGAAATTTATGAAGATAAATATAATAGTGAGAAGATCAGATCTGAATAGAACATGGATCATAATTATAATCCATATATCACCATAGTGAAGGGCAGAACCCCAACACCAGAGATCTCTCTGCCTAATGTGTGTCAAAACACCCTGCAACTGTACACTTCGAAATAACACAATCCTGGAAGGGAAACTACGTTGTAGGCTCTAGCACTGATTTTTCCTGATGCCAAGATCTAAAAATGCTGCTCCAAAGGTATAATACACTCTTATCAAGGGGATAGGAGGCTTTCCCACTGAAAAGAGGCACTAGATTGGCCTAGATCTCAGTAGATCTAGCCTCCACTTGCTGCAACTTACAAGGAAAACCAAACCCTCAATAGGATCTGTGTTGTAGTTGGAAGATGAGCTTGTCCAAATGCTTAATAGTGGAAAATATCAACAATACTCCTCCAAGAGCTACTCAATGGAAGAGGTGGGATTCCCAATCTGGAACACCCTAGCTCTAAACAACACTATTCTCAGCTAAACAACAAGAGAATGATATATGTCTAAACAGATAATATATTCAGAAATATACTCAATCAAAAACCTTCTTCTTCTCTCCTCTTCTTCCTTTTATAAGATGAAATTCATGCCAAACCCTAAACCATCTCAATGATTTATCTCCTTTCACATGTGGAGCCTCCAACTAAAATTGTGTTGTGCATCTAGGAGATTCACTATATCTAGACAATGTTGTTGATTTGGTCCTGGTTGACTTGGGAAAATGATCTAGCCTCTTTCACACCTAAGTGTGCTTATGTAAATAGCCCAGATTTAAATTTCTTCACATGTGGCATTGATTTATTTTGCTAATTCGGAGTTTTATTGATCCTCCTTTACAATTTTATTCATGAATCGGAAAAATGAAACAAAAATGTATATTCCCATTAGCTTGGGCTAATTGGGAATATTACATTAACCTATGTACTATATATCATTTTCTCTTCTCTAGCACTCTCGTGCTCTGAAAAAACCAAGTTTTACCTTTAAAAAACCTTCATTTTAACCCCCTTTTCCTACCTAAAACCCCACCCCCACTACTACACATCCTCTCCCCTTTCATTCATTTCCCTTAATCCATTAAAACAATGTAAAAACCCATTTTTACATTGCTTTAAAAACATTTTTTATTCACTCGGGACCCACTCCTTTAAATAAACCCTTCTTATTTAAAAGTCCCGACCCCATTGTATTAAACTACTTGACCCCTTATATGTTTTAGCCCCCGCCCTTTTAAATCTTACCCTCCGCTATCATATAACCATGGCCTCACCTTATGATTAAAGTGCCTTCGCTTCAAAACTTCCCCTAGCATCGCGTTATTTTAAACCTTTCGCTCCATTTAAACCCCCGAACCTCCCTACCAAATCAGCCTGTTGATGCATTCCCCGACCACCAATAGCTCTTCGCCACTCTATCTAATGGCCATCACGCCATATAAAAAAATCAAAATCTCAAGGGTTAAAAAACTTTGGACATTATGAAATGGATGGTTTCGAACCTATCCTTTCTGCCACACGTCACTCTCTCCATACTATTGCACCTTGGAGAAAAATACCACCTCACCGCTCTTGCCCTATGCAAAACCCACAACCCACTTACCATGAAACAATTCACTCCTACTAAAACATGCCAAAACCCTGTGCTGCTACGATAAACCCCGAACCCCTGTGCTAACCCCTGTGAACTCCTCTGAAGACCTAAAAGGCCATAACCAAATGCAAAGACAAAAAATCATTCAATACCTGGACTCTGTCCACAGTTTTTCCTGACTCCTCTAGGTCATATCATTTCTCCGCAGAGGTCCTATGTGTTTTTAATTTTTTTTTTTTAATTTAGCAGGTGATCAATGTATAATAAAATGCATGAATTGCATTTCTAATTCCAAGAATAATTGAAAACAAGTTCTCTGGGTGATGATCCAGACACCTTGTTTACCAAAGGATTAGGAGTGCAAGGATAATCTTGATCAGCAATGGATCAATACCATTAATGATCATTCAATCACTCTAAAGGCATCAAGTTTTCTTCAAAGAGAGGAAGTAAGGAAAAGAAGGGGTTTCACGGTGACTGCGTAGTCAAATAAAGAGTAGAGATGAAGACAAAGAAAACATCAGTCAAGGGTTAAAGTTAAAAATGTTGGGTTTGGAGCCTGATTATCTTGTTTATTTTCTATCATAGCACTGGACCCATGTACCTTAATGGGGCAGAAACGCCGTCCATAATTAAACATTTCCTGGGGGGTCCAGGGGGGGCGGGTGCAACTTTATGGAGGCCCCCACTGGCGGGGGGTTTCGGGGGCAGCGCCCCCGAAAATAAAAAAAGATGTAAAATTTCCTTGTAAAATTTTAGTAATTTCTAGTCAATCTAGGTTGTTCATTAGGAGGATGATCTGACGGTAGAAGTTATGTTTAGTTTAGGTTCTTTTGCCCTAGAAGGCTACCCCTTGCTTGTATAAGGGTATTTTATTGCAGCTGTGTATTGTATGTGTATTCTTTGAGTGAGAAACTAATAGGGAGAATGTGAGAGAGAATAGAGGATATTATAGAAGATCTTCTATAGGTTGTGTCTCTTCATTTTGCTGGATAATAGAAAGGAAGGACTGGATGTTCGGGGTGGACGTAGCCCAAACTGGGTGAATCACCTATATCTGTGTCTCTCTGGTTTTATGTGTTTTGTGTGCTTGTGTTTTTCTGCATATTTTATGTGTTGCATTGCTCTGTAATATATAACTTTCTAAAAAAAATAGAGTTAAGATTGAAGAAGGACAAATCACAGAAAGATCAAAGATAAAATAGTCGAAGGGCAGAGATAAAGAAAGAGATAACAATGATAGAAAAGTTAGCAAAGGAAGTAAATAATTAAAGGGTAAAAGATACAGAGGAAGACATAATTAGAGGAAAAGACAAATTAAAGGTTAAATGACACATCAAAAGCAAATCAATGAAGAATACAGATCCGAATGACAAGGAAAAACAACATTTACTTCTTCTAAATCTCATTTAGCCACCTACATCCTATTTTTTCTAAAAATATCTACCTCAGTTAATGATACAGTTAGAGATATTTTTAAGTAGCTCAGAAGTTATTGTAAAAGTTAAAGTTAAAGTCAAATAGTCAAAAATATCTTAAAGTTAGCTCAAGAGTTAAATTAAGAGTTATTATTACAACGATTTAGTAAGTGATATTTTTCCTTGGGCCTTGCGTGGTCTCGGAGGTCAATATTACATTTAATCTGTAATAAGTGTAGTATGAAACACTAGAATTAGATAACCTCCTCATCTGTAGTTAAATATTGCATATATTATTCATTGTTATTGTTGGTTGGTTAGTTTATTGGCTTCCAGGCTAGATTTTGATCAGACTTTGAGTTGCAAAGATTGTTGCATTGGAGCATTGTAACTGTTTTGGACATCAGTAATACAAGCACGTTCACAGGATTCTTGAGCTATGTTAATGGTGATGTTATCCCTCTTTTTCAATGTTTCTCCTTTGCTTTCCATATTGTACATCAATTTCTCTGATAATAGAATAGAAAGTTTAGAGTGAGATATGTTGTTATGGCACCTCAATTCTGTCTTTCATTATTATCTCTATGTTTTCCTCTGAAAGTAATAACTAGAGAATTCTAATTTCTCTCTAGGATTACTAGATCGTTGTCCTTTGATTTTCTTAGTAAAGTATAATTAAAGAATTCTTAGTTGCTTGTTAGTTTTACCAAACTATTATCTTAAAGGCCTTCTCTGAAGTTTAATTAAATAATTCTTAACTGCTCTTTAATTTCACTGAACTATTATCTTGAATGTTTTCTTTGTCTAAAAGTAATAACTAGAGAATTTTTAACTGCTCTCTAGGATTACTGGATTGTTGTCTTGATATTTTATTAGTATAGTATAATTAAAGAGATCTTAACTGCTCTTTAGTTTTACCAAAGTATTATCTTAAAGGCCTTTTTTGAAGTTTAACTAAAGAATCCTTAACTGCTCTTTAATTACATGAACTTTTATCTTGAATGTTTTCTTTGTCTAAAATTAATAACTAGAGAATTCTTAATTGCTCTCTAGGATTACTGGATTTTTGTCTTGAGGTTTTTCTAGTAAAGTATAGCTAAAGAATTCTAAACTTCTCTTTAGTTTTACTAAACTTTTATCCTAAACTCTCTCCTTGTTTGAAGTATAGTTAAAGGATTTTTAATTTCCCTTTAGTTTTACTGAATTAAAAGCTTGTTGTCATATCATATTCATTTTACCTGAAAGAATCCATTTGATGTAGTTATCTTACCATATGAAAACCCTTGAAGAGTTGATGTACAATTAAAGCCTGTTATGACTCCATAGCCCAATGGACTAAGCTTTCCCATATTCTATCTATCCAACTAAAACAAACAACCAAACAATCAACCAATCAAAACAAACAACCCTCCACACTTCATAACTAGCCTAAAATAAGAAAACATGAGCATAAAGATAAATCATTCACAAACACAAACATAGAGAGAGCCCTCTCTATGCCCAGGAAGGCTAGGTCCTAGAATCCAAAGTGGTTTTATGTAGTTCCCTGCTACTTGCTCTTGCCAATTATGCAAAATACAGGGCTCCAACAATGTGAACATCTTCTCATCATCCCTACACAAAGCCATAATCATGATCTTCCAAATGCATGCATTTTGGGGTCTAACTACTTCAAAATTGTGTTTTTAAGCCTCAATGCACACGACCCTTTTAAGACATGTTTTTAGCAACAAGCTTCCCTTACTGCACCAATGCTAATCAAAAATAACTTTTCCTTTGCTAGGGGTGTGCTGATTCTAGAAATTTGCGAAAATTAAAAAGTATCCCGAAACTTCCTTTTCCAAAATCTTCTAGGAGTTGTTCCAAACATTTACTTTGTATAATAAATTTGAATCCTATCTCATTCCACCTTGAATATTTCACCTCCTATCGCTTGAGCTCATCCTTCCATCTTAAGTGGATCTCAAGCATAGATTTTTTTATGGATAATAATTCCTAAACTATAACACTCTCTTATATATTTACCGCCATAAAAACATCAAGGTTGGGTTTTGGATATTGAGCATGCCCTGATATTTTTGCCTTGAATATAAGAGAGTTATCATCTCCATGCATTAGGGTGACATTGAGATGTGATTTGTGACAAGGAAGGACAATCAACTTGGGGATATTTATGCAAGATCAACACTATCTTGGTTGTAAACTCTCTCCTATTTCTGTTAATATGGAGAGTATACTATTTTCCTATATGTGCTATGTTATTTTTACATTCATATATTTCAATGTCTTAGTGATTCATTGAATAGAGTGATTGCATTATGCTATGTAAATGTTATAGATCCTTTGCTTGTTTTCAATGTATGTGGAGGTTCTAATTATAGAAATTAGAGCTAGGATTGGAGCTTACAAGATGAGAGGAAAGTAAGGATTGCGAAAAACTCCAAGTAGACCTCTTTCCATATTTCAATTTCTCTAAGGAAAATTTTATGCTCTTTGCTTTATATTGTTCTAGACCATTCCACTAGGTCCAGGGGAAATAATTTTATCCATAATCATAATTCATACATAACAAATTGGTGACTACACTGGAAATAATTTAATTCCCTTAGTGGTTTCATTATCTCTAGTGCTCGTTTCACCTCTGAATCTGACCTTCATTTCCTCACTCAGCTCTGGATTGACCTTGGGAAGACCTTTTATTAAGCTTCATTTTATTTTTTTGGTCGGAACTTGGACTTATCTTGATCAACGCTCCCCCTGGTATGGAGATAGAGCATTTAAACGATCCCCAACATTCTCTGAACCTATGCTATAGAGCACTAGTTCGCTTTCAACACCTGCATTGACCCTTGTTTGATGCAAAAGAAATCCTTTTGTGGTTTTCTCTCTAGTTATATTTGTTCCTATCTGTCCTCCTTGTCTCCTTGAGTGTACCTCATTCTCTAAAAGGCCTTCATCTTGTTTTCTTTTGGTTTTTATTTCCTTTGATAAGAATTTTTTTGTATTTTTCTTTGTTCTTGTCCATTAGGTCATTACAAAATGTCTTGCTTGATGGTTGATTACTTAAAACAAATAGTGTTTCATTCATCATTCTGAATATTATTGATTAGGCAAGCATATTATTTTTCCTCTAAAAATTAAGGGGCTCAAAAAAGAAAAACATCATGCATTTTGAATTGCATTTAGGGTTTTGTGTGTGAAATTGGAAATTGGAGCATTTGCATTAAGGGAATTGACTTTACCAATTTTTTTGCTGCATTTTATATGCTACATTCTTTGTCCTCTTCCCTCCCATATATATATTTAAATTGAAAATAATATTTCATTTTTTCATGCTAGATTGCATATTTAGGATATTCAGGTGAAATTTTTTTTGACCCTTGAAAACTAAACCATAATTTAAGATAAAATTTAAAATTTATTGAATTATTATTAATGAGAATTTGAAACGTTAACACAAACATTTAGAGGTCTAGGCTAGATACATGTTTCAACATCTTTACATGTAGGTGCTTTCATTTTTTTCCAGAGTTGCATTCCATGGGTGACATCTTGTTCCAAGTACATAAGTGTATCAGATCATTCTCCACGTAACTTTGTGGATATTGGATGGTGCTCCACACACGAAAAGTAGATCATAACACTCTCATTGAAAATTACGCATTAGAAAACATCACCACACACATCACTTCCACTTATCCTTGAGTATATTTTGGAAGTCCACCCTATGTTTTTATCCTCACCTTAGGTAAATGAGTTGGCCACCTTGTATATTGTGATACACCGAACACAGTATTCAGGAATATTTCATGCCCTTGCATAAATCCTTGGTTCTCCGAGGTAGTATATTGAAGTTGAGAGGTACTTGGTAAATCCTTTTTCCTATATTACCCTTTTTTATTTATTTTTTGTTGTTAATTTCTAAAATTTATTAAACCAATTTGCAAGAAAAACCCCCTCAACCTCGTCGTTCACATAGGATGTAAATATTTCCTCTTATTCCACCTGAGGGAAGTCTTGGACATCTTCATAATAAAACAAGACATAGACTACTGAATCTAGTGCTTTAGGAGCTACTACATCTGGTCGTCCACCTGAAATAGATCCACCAAAATCATTTTTTCTTGTGATTACTAAACCCAAGATTACTTCTTCATTTACTAGAGAGTCTGACACTATTGAAACAAAAGTACCGAAGACTTTATTACCTGATGTTATTTAACTCGACTATATTGAATCACAGAAAGTATAAAATGAGGTTATACAACCTAAGGAACCTCATTTACCTACATTTTTTTCTTTCAAAACTTATTCTTCTCTTATTTTGCCATAGACCCAACAAAAAACAATATATCTAGGACCTGACGGTGAACCCCTTCCACCTATTATTTTGAGTATTGAAGAGATTCCTCAATAAGAGCCTCGATCCTACTCTCCTATTCATTTGAGATGAACTCATATTTATGAGGCAAATCCGTTTCCTTCTCCTCATAGTCCATCACAATCTCCTTTGTCTGATTCTTTTGGTCTCAACTCACCCTTGAATTTCTCGCGACTATCTTCTTTGAGACATTTAACAGTGACTGAGTCTATTATTATTTCTTAGCCTATATCTACCACTATGATTGAGACAACCCATGTTGCAACTTCATCATTTTTTGTAACATCACTAGAGACAAATTTATATGGTGGTCCATCCATCCTACTTATCTACCAATCATTATCTGGTACCTTTTCTAGTGCAACATCCAATCCATGGGTTTCTCCAATGTCATGTTTTTTGGGAATACCTTATAGCACTTTTTTGATGAGCAATACACAGTCTGATCTTCCTCCTCCATCACAACCAATAGTTTAGAAAAAATATGGCTCATATGTTAGTGGATATGGACACTTAGAACAACCCAATTCATCTTATGTTGGTTACCCTCCTCCTTGGGGGGCGTTGTTGGCCGGAAAAAATTCACTAAGGTAAGGTTTGACAACCTCAATAGATCATAGGAATTCAATAAAAAATAGTCATACATCATTCAAGAAAAATTATGTAAACTAATAAAGTCAAGATCGAAAGAAGGACCCGTAGGTACTACGTTTGGTGTCGGTCCCATAAGGTTCAAACCCTCTTCTTTCTTGAAAGGAATCAAACCTGTAACAAAGTTCAGAGAAGCATATATACAAAAATTAGTTCAAATAATGTTCATAATTAAAATTTTATATCATCGAGCATAAGAATATACATCATGATATATATTCAACATGAATTTTGAAACACGAGACCATAACATGTTGGGAACAAGACAAAGCTTCTTTATTGATATCAACAAAGAGAAATGGAGAGATACAACCTGAATCATCCACGACACCAATGAAACATTCCTCTGGATCCATCCATCCCAAGCCTCAAAGACCACCTCTCAAGCATAAGAAACAAGATTTCATATAAGGGAAGACGAACATATGTGCAAGGAAATAAGGGTTTCCTATGACTGTGACTGTAGGAGGCACAAGGGAAATTAGACTTGATCTGGGAACGAAATGCCTATAGTGTCATTATCCTATCTCCTTCGTCTCATTAGGCCTTCCCTTGAGGTGTATAGATACCACCATAAATTGGTTAATTCAGTTAGGCCACAAGATCATGTGGGTGGGATTTTGGTGAAACCCATAAACCCTGACCAAAAAATAGGATATTTTATATTTATTCATATTTTAAATTATATACGCGGGTTCTATATGGAGGTACCTATATGTGTACAGGATTTTTGAATGGCAGAGTTGTGTATATAATTAGTTTTTTTTTTTAATAAATGATCAATTATGAATGGGAAAGGGTTTCCCAAGATCATACAAGAGCAACATAATCACAGGAGTGTTGAATGATGTTATAAAATATGTCCCCTAATATATGAGGTACATGATGGTCGAAATGTATTAATTATAAAGATAGGTAATTTGAGGATGTGAGAGGAGATCACCAGATTCCACCCCACTGAAAACTTTTTGAAGAAATCAGAAAGAAGGCTTATGTCTCAGGTAGACATATCCATGCTTAGACATAGTAAATCATGTTTGGTAATCATGTATAAATGGAATCCAACATATATACATAACTGTAAAAAAAAATTAATAATACATAGTGGATCATCTGATCATAGCTACAAAGGAACACAACGAAGCTATGTCTCAATATTTGATATAGAAGTAACTATGATCAATGATGCTTAATGAATGTCTCATCACTAACACTACAAAATTGATCCTGAAAGTACCAAGTCATATAGGTGGAATATTGGTACTGCACAAACTCGAGCGCCAACATAAAACATGGTGTTGTTATGAGCTACAACATAAAAGGTGCGTGGTATCACTGGTAGAAAAATGAAGGAGTTCTCGAGTGAACCAATATGCTGACACAAACCAAAGTCTTCACTGACCGCAGATGGTACATTTATACCCTCTTAGAATGAGTGAGCTAAATTTTACCATGTAAGAAATTGTTTATTACCGGTCATTGATGTATATTGTTAACAAACGCGAGACAACACACCGATAATGATGATTAGAGTCAAGGTATGAAAATATAATATAACAAGTGTGAATAAAAGTGTTGACGTCGAACACTTGATAGAGTATATCAATCAACAGACATTGATGTATTCTCATTGTCAATAGTGAAATATTCTTCCACTGATGATTTCAAATCCTAAGGTACTGAAAAATGACACTAGATATTGTTCCCATAGAAATGAGTTGGATTCGATGGGAAATGATATACTGGAAAGAAGGAATTAAGGCACCCCCATCAACTGGTGTGACTGTAACCCACAGGCTAATAATTTGGAATAACTTGGACAAAAAGAGGAGAAGTAACCATTTTGAAGTATGTTTCTGGTGTAGACAAGATGTAGCTAGTGCACAACAGAAACCATCTGAACCAACCAATAATGAAAGTTGACACATAGGCAAGGAATCCCCCGATAGGGTGAAATGGAAACCAAGGTATTATAAAAATCCCAATGTGTGATAATGTAAGCTAATGTCAAACATAAGGGAAAATGCTTAGACAAATACCCATGATATTGATCGATGTTAAGCACAAGATCACCTATCAATGATGTAAATAGGGCCAGGGTGTGCCTTTAGGCATACTCTCAAAGAAATGTTTCGAAGCTGATAAGATCATAACCACTATTAAGAATTCAATGGAGACCTTTTTGATTAGCATAAGAAAAGCACCAAATAGCTGATGTGATAGTGAAAAGGACTTAACAGATTGGGTATGTTTGACTGAAAATGAGTCAAGTGACACTATAGAATGGATAACATAGGTTAAATTCCCTTGAAAAAAATCATGACTCAAATATGACTCTATGGCAACATAAAAACTTTGTATAAGTTTGAAATGTAGGAGGCATTAACAAACTCTCCATGTGATTGGAAGAGATAACCAACTCGAGGAGGATTGACTAAAAAAAAAGTTTATGACTCTCCTAAATTCAAGATAAGTCCCTTCCTGATGGAGGAAATACTTATTTTGAGTGCTTTGTTCAAAGGTGACACATTTGACACTTGTTTCCATCAAATACAAAAGTAAATGGCTCATTCCCGCTCTTTTATGAATATATAATGTTTTTGTATTTTCATATTTAACACCTGAAAAGGAATAAAATAATTCCTATGGTACAATGGAGAAATGAGTGTTAAGGGAATATGCACTAGTTCCTGGGAATCAAACATTCTTATGCTCAATGAAATGTGGCAATAACTAGTCATAAAGGAATGTTCTTTTCATGGGTAAAGGCTGTCAAGTCGTAGAGGCTATTGAAAACATGGTTTTAACTCATAGAAATGACATGGTAAAAAGTGAATTATACACAAGTGTAAGTGAAGTTGGGTCAAGGCCAAAAGGTAAAATTATTCAACATCCAAATGCAATGATACAACTTAACACATGGCAGCCTCTAGGGTATAAAACTAGAAATATAGTGAAGAAGAAAAGGAATGAGGCTTCATCACAAAGCCATGATGGGATTAAGGAGGACTCCCGACCATAAAAAATTATTGCAGCATGGGAAACATATGCTATTGAGGATCTAACTAGGAAACCCATGGAAGGAGTGGCTCTACCATTAGACAATGAGTGTAAGTGGTTTGAAAATTGCAACACAATGTGGTCGACCTTATAGAAAAACATTGTAATATGATGTTAAGATGCATAATGCAATGGAAATGTGATATTTCCTAACCTATATGTTAGTGATCAAAACAATACCTTCCATTATATGTATGCGCTCATGGAGTCGAAGCATTACAAAGTATTCGTTAACCCTGGAAAACAAACTCATCCAACACTTCAAGGAAAAAAGTCAAAATTTTCATAAAACAATAAAGCTAAAAATATGAACGTTATAAAAGTGGGTTTTTAAATTTAATATGAAGACATTTTTACATACCAAAAATTCATTTTACTTGTAAGTGTTCAAAATTGAGAGCTTGGGAGCAAATTTGGGCAACTTTCTTCAACCAATTTCTCCAACGGAATCATTAGTGAGCTTTCTAGGTAATTATAGATCCTTAATCTCATTTATTTAATTCATTTTTAAGCTAATTTAATTTATTTTTACCATTGGTTTTTTAATTTTAAAATTTGGGTCTCCATGTACGCGAGTTGGCCCTTTGGAAACCGCATATAGAAAGCCCTACATGTGGGTTTCTAAAGGCAAAGTTGCATATGTACGTGATTGTGGAGTGAAAAAATTACGTACATGTAGAGAGAAATGATAAATTAAATTTCCAATGGATCAATTATTTGAAATTTTTGAGATGTCAGTCATTTGGAGAGGGAGGGAACACATTGATGATGAAAATCAGGTTCTAAATGATCCATTGGCATTGGAATCATTTAGAGGATTTGGATTAATCAAATTTTTCATGATGCCAAATATGGAAAACCAAACTCGATTGTTAGAGATGCTTATTCATCACTCGGATCTAGAGCAAGATATTTTATGGTTGATCAAATGACCTTACATATTGAGGTGGAAGATATATGCTTGATCACATGACGTTCCCGAAGAGGCGAACCAGTTGATTTGAAAGGGAGGGCTCAAGGACTCAATGTTTTTTATTATATAGGACTCTATTATAGACCACATACTAATAAGGTCGAATCACAGGTCCTGATAAAAAATGGGATGATCTTACCAATAAAAATCCTTATTTTTACCATTTTCATGGTACCAGGTTAGCATCACTACATCATGCCTCTCATCTTGGCATGTTCTTGGAATTAGAGTGCCTTAACTCCAAAAATTTTGAATGGTGCACACCACTTCTGGTCAGCATGAAGAAGCAAATTTTTAAAGTGAGACAAGGGAAAACAAATAATTTTTGCTATGGAAACATACTTTGTTAATTCTTCTTTGAGATGGTTCCATGAGTTTGACCATGATTATCCCCCACCATTAGTAGTCCTAGGGATTTGAGGATGGCTAGATGGAAAGACTTGATCAAGTTACTTGGCAGAGGCAAAGTCACTCGAGAAACATTTAATTACGATTTCTTCCATTGGTGGGAAGAACAAGTCATATCCATAGATGACCAGACTTATGTAGGCATAGACTACAAAGAGGACCCGGATCTAGAACTTCTTGCAAGTGCTGCATGGGGTAAGCTTGGTAAAATATTTTTTTTTTTATAATTTTATTTGATTTCTTTGGATTTTTGTATGATCTTAAGAAGTGAGAAAATTATTTTTTTAAGTGAAACAAAAATATTAGAAGATAATTTGATAATGATGTAGATATTTTACTAGTGAGACCTAAGGGCTTGCCTAGGCACAAGCGTTGCGACGGAGATGTAGAGAGAAGCGTGCTGAGTGTATAGCGTTGGAATCTTCCTTAGGCTGAAGGAAGGTGAGACTCAAGGCCACATCAAACCAAGCTCAACCTCGTAGCTAGCCCTACGAGGACAGGAGAGGGCTCTCTCCGGGTCTATCTTAGCAAAAGGTCTTCAAAGGGGCTGAGATGACTCAAAATTGATACTGATTTTAGGCTAGTAAATAGATAGGAAAGGGGTATTTTGATAAATGACTGGGTTTTCTGGGTTGTATGGGGACAAAGGACAGCATGAACAGAGATTTAATCAAAGGCACAGATTATTTCATAAGGTGAGATAGGAGTGAATTTTAACAATTAAATTGAAATTAAATGGGGTGAAAAGACTGTTTAAGATAGCTGAAAAGGGCATTAAACAATGAATCCTTTCCAGATAGAAGAAAACACAGAACATCTGAACACCTCAAGGTAGAGCAATGACTAAATTCTACCTTTCTTACTGTAAAGTATTCAGTTGGAAATGATTATGAATGAACTATGAAACATTACAAAGGACATATGAAACAGAATAAAAACATATGCTAAACTTCACACCACAAGAATCTGATGAATCAGAGCTGCACCATTTAATTATTCCTCCGTCAAACTGTACAGTGAGAGCACTGGGTTTTTTCCCCCCACCGCTTTCAAAACTCTCCCCACCCTTTTCAAATGATTTTCAATTCATTAAATAAAACAGAACAACGTTCCCCTAAAGATCGGTGAAAAATAGGAAGATGTTTCAATTAAAATTACAAGAATAGAAAGAGTCATCTATTTGTTCTAAAGAGAGAGTAGTGTAAAACATGTAATTTTTTTATGACCAATGAAGAGGTGGCATTCGTAGATGTAAATCCCTTTGAAATCGAAACTGAGGACCAAAATAGGCAATCGAACCTATCTTTCTGCCATGGTGGATATCTACGTTCCAATTTAAGTTTTAGGTCTTTGACTTTTTACTTTTACATTTATCGAGTGGTGGCATCAGAATCTTAAGATATTTAGCCTGATTAAGCTCGCCCCCAACAGCATCTACAAATGTACCAATTGCATCATATACAATTCAAAAATTCCGTCTCTGAAGCACCATTACTACAAACTGCAGTTAGCTCCTCGGCACTCTTAGCTAAGATTGTTGTGTCCATTAAAGCATCATCTGCAATCGAATCTCCTTGGAGTATGCTTGGTTCTGTGAAAAGCATCCTATTTTCTCAGTATTCTAAGCCATCCACATGCATGCCAAAACCTGAAACCTGAATCACTTGCTCCATCACACTGCCAATGGTGCTATCATGCGTTTTTGACTCTGGAAGCTTTATCTGTGTGTTACTATTACAAATATTATCACGTCTAATACCAACTAGGCTAGTGATTTCATGAGACTCATTGCACACCTGCAAAGCATCAGTATGATCCTTATCACAATTGAACGATAGGCATGGAGATTTAATACCAGTACCATTTACTGGATCAATATCAGCATTACAATTCGCTATAGATGACTGCTGAGTCACACATTGATCTGTACTTGACTTATATGTAACTCCATTAGACACTAACTAAAGTGTACAATGCAATAGAATCCTCAATCATTTTCTGTGCCTGAGCAGACCCAACATATTTCAGCAAACCTCCACAAGCTGCTGCAAATGCTTTCTTTGCTGCTGAACTTTTCTCTCTCTCAACAGCTGGAAACAAAACTTTGACTAGGGAATTTATGAATGGCTTTATATCTGAACCCACATTTTGAAAAATAAAGATAATAAACCTTGCAACACCAACCCTTGTGTTCAGTCCCACTCCCGAACGAACAAGCTGAACAAGATGAGGAACCAGTAGTTCTAATGTAGGAGGGTCAACATGTTTCAGGCACAGATCAAGAGTTTCCCACATAGGGGAATCCTTTGCAACTGTAATACACAAGTTTTCAAACATCTCTTTCTAAATACCAACACTCTTTGCATGTAGCTCAGCATATTTAAGCCTCTGATCTTCTAAACTTGAAAGACTTTTGTTGAGGAGGTAAATCCCCTCTGCGGACAGAGGCGATCCCTACTAGCCCAGCAGGGGTCTAGCAACAAACAAACAATGCTATGACGCAAGCTCCTAGTTACGAATGAAAGACTTGGAATAGAAGCCTACCTGGATTCCAACGCTATGATCTGAAGAAGAAGTGTCCCCGTCCTTCAGCCCTGGCAGATCACAATCCTTCCATGATCTCCGCGGATGAACACCTGCACATATAAGAAATGAACAGATACAAGCATAGAAACCAGCATGCGTAACTAAACATCGGTCAGAAAAGATATTACTCACATTAACATAATGGAAAACGGAGTGGAACCATAATCATAGTCATCTATTAAATAATAAACGAATAGAAGTTACAACCAAGTTCTGACGTCGCAGCCTCCTTCGTACGGGTCCCTGGTCATCCACGTCTCGCAAAGCTCGCCAAGGAAAGGGAAAACCTCTCCAGAGTCTCGTAATAATGGTCTCCTCACTTGAGTTGGCCTTAAGGGAAAGAAGGGATTCTTTACAGCACAAAGGCTCTTGGGAATAGGGAGATGCAAAGCTTCAGCACTTCAAGACTAGCTTGCCATGGATTTGAGCAAGCTTTTATAGATGGGGAAGGAGGGAGTTGGGATCCCTATTATTATGGGATTGGCCCTATCAACAAGGAAGGTTCCATGGGAGGTGGCAAAACCAATTCCTTCCATAGAACTCCCGCAGCCAAACCTCCCAACTCAAGATAGGCAGTGGTTTGTGAGTTTGTTTGAACTCAACTTCCGCCATCCATATTTAAAAAACAGCCCCTAAAATGGGTGGCGCGATTGCTGCTCTATGACAGAGCGCCAAGTGGCGCGACCTCTTTACAGGATTTCCCTGATTGGCGCGAGTACTGAACTGTCTACCCGCGCCAATGCAAAAAGAGCTGTTTTTCATGAGTTTTGCAAGGAGATGTCTCAAGGTAAAATAAAGCTCATGCTCAGAGGGATGCATTGATGATGTTTTCAAAGCATGACAATGTTCACAGGTCATGGAATGGGTCCTCCATTGTGCGGGATGGGGAATGGTAAGGACGGTGACAAATTACTGTGTAACAGATGCCCCCTAAAGTATGAGGCCCGAGAGCGAGAGGGGTGAAATGCTTTACGAGAACATGTTCAACTGAGGGCCCGCCGTCGGAAAACCTGCGCAGAAAGATACAACTGATAGCTCAAGTACATGATGTATACATATGGTATGGACGCAGCCATCCGAAACAGAGTATGCTATAATCCGGATCTAGGGTATGGGCGCAGCCATCCAACTAAGATCAAACAAATAGACTCAGGTATGGTCGCAGCCATCCAATCAGTGAGTCATGTACATAATGATAATAATCCACAATCGCAGCCTGGATTACAATAGACACAATCCAGGGTCTTGCGCTCCATCTCGACCCAAACAAAGTACAAGTTCAAGCATGTGAATATGTGAGCTGAAGTCGAACATGCAAGAACATCGTCTGATTACCAGCCAATGATGAAAGTTGTTAACAGACGCGAGAGAAACCATCAATAATGACAATGGTCCTCAAGGTACAATAGGTACAATCTACGGCGTGCGAATAAATGAGTTGATGTCGAACACCCGCAGAATCACTCGATCGGAGGCCAATGATGTAAACCTCTCGTCGAATGCGACGAACCTGCCATTGAGGCATGCAGGCTCCAAGGTACCATAAGGAGTCTCTAGACCAACTTCCCGGATAATGAGTTGAAGTCGACAGGAAGTGACCTTGATCGAAGGTGGGCCATAATGATTCCCACATCATCGACACGAGACAGAGGAACATGATGTTTTTGTTGTGAATCAGGATCGTATGAGAAACAGAGGAAGGTTGATATTTGCAGAGGCCAACTTCTCTTGAACACATGAACGGCACGACAATGGACTTGGCAGTATTTGACATCAACGGATCAGAGGTCATGGCGACGAGGCAGTGAACATATGAGAGGTCAAAAGAGATTACCCAAACCCACGGAGGCAAAGTGAAGCAACGAGATGAGATGTCCCCAACCCGACACGAATGCAGACAAGTGCCATGTTCAAGAGCGACATACTGCCGACGACAACGACGATGGTTCCATTTTTCCCCCACCATTTCTGGCGAGTACCCCAATTATTTTTGACAACAAGCTTGAAGGGGATAGCATATGCTTGTGATATAAGTCCGCCCTTCGGGCGAATCCATCCTAGTGCATTTAACGAGTCCTAGGAAGGAGAAACTCGGATAACGTCATTTCGACTAGATCCAATGTCATCAGGGTTTAACGAGTCTGACAAAGGAAGAACTCGACGTCTTTTCATGTTTAGAGAGTTTGAAAAGACAGCGGAAAAGAAAACTCCACAGGTCCCTTTTCGTAAATAGTTCCCCAGATCCGAAAAGGTAGAAAACAATAACCGGGAAAACCTCCTAGTCGCAATAGGCTAGGGTATTCCTTTTTCGTAATCAATCCATCCCGGCCCGAAAAAGGGTTAAACTTATACCGGGTGAATGTCGATTCGTGTCCATTTTAACGAGATCGAAACGACAAGGGCCTCGGCAATCTTTTCATATTTAGAGAGTCAGAAAAGAGCTGAAAGATGACTCCAGAGTGACTTTTTCGTGTATTTACCGAGTCCAAAAAAGTATAAAATACAACTCGTTTCCATCATTTAAGTCGCAAAAACCTGTCGCTGCACATACCAAGCAAGCGTAAAATCCATTTTCGACATAACATATGCAAATATTTGACAAAAATAACTTTTTAAAGTTCATTTAACGTCGAAAAAGTTATAAATATGCCAATTTGGTAAAAACAAAATTACGTTTACTATTTACCTTGGTAGAAAGCGACAGTGGTCCATTTGGAGCAGAAACTTCCGTTGACGATTGCGACCAATCCCGGCAACCATTCAGCTTCTCTTCTGTCACAGGTAAGAGGCGCTCCTTTGCTCTTCCTTTTCATACATTTTTTAATGATTTTCCCATAGAAATCAACTTTATGTGGCCACTTTTAAAATTTTAGGGCCGGGCCCATTGGCGCGGGTATCGGGCACGGACCCGCGCCACTGGGCTCTTTTTATTAAAGGGCCCGCGCCACCTGGCGCGACTGTTAGCAAAACAGCCGCGCCAGCGGCCGAACCTAAATTTCCGCCTAAAATTCCGGTATTTAAACCAAAACTCTTGAAATTTGAAGCTCACCAAAGATCTAATCAGGGGTTTTTGTCCATATGAATGCAGATAACCACTCAAAATGGCAATCGAATGGAAGGAACGAGAACACGGAGATGAGGATGAAGAGGCCATGCAAAGACAAGCTTGTATGAATGCTCTTAGAGACTGTGGCTTAAAAAAGTTCTTCCTCACGCCATGTTTACGAGCTCAGCCCGAGCTGCTCCAATATCTAATCAGCATCTGGGATGAAAATGAACAGGTGTTCAAGCTACGAGACCAGGTGTTAGAGTTGGAGGTCACTGACATTTATTTCATTACTGGATTGTCCCGTAGAGGTCCGATTCCTGTACTGACTGGAAGCAGACCATCTGGGGAAAAGATGGAAGAAGTAATGGCACGGGTGTGCCGAGGGGCACAAACAGGATCAGGAAGTAAGAAGGTATACGTCTCCACCATTCCTGATCTAGCACTGAGAGTAGTACTCCATACCATTACGCGGGCTGCTGGATCGCAGGCACCGCATGAGGCTACAAAGACTCAACTCTTGCTGGCCTCAGAATGCATGGGTCCCCGGCTGTATGATTGGGCAACAGCTGTAACGATCAACATGAAAAGGCAGCTCACCAAGTGTAAACAGGGGAAACTAAAACAGTTCGGCTATGGTTCCATCTTGGTAACATTCTTTCTGGAACGCATACCAATCTTCCAGGGCCAAGAGGCCCATGTGGCGAGTCCGATACCACGAGAGCCGAGAATGGCTCGTTGGGCAGCACTGATGCCCAGATCTGGAGGTGGCCAACAGATGTCCTGGAGGCCAGAGTTCTTTAGGTGGCTACGGCGCCAGCTGATCGTCGTGGAAGATTGGCCCTATTCGGGAACTGACTTTACAGGGGACCCAGATCTCCCACTACCAGAAGGAGACGACTGGGATGAAGAGCTGGGTAAGACCTCATATTTTTGATTTTATGTTTATATGTTTTTTTTTTGTAAATACATATTCGTCTTAACACACTTATATATGCATGCAGATGTAGGACCTGAGAGACCAGCCAGAATGTCTCCTATTTCCCGAAGGACACAATTCGCCCCTGAGATCCAGGGGGAAGGCATCGGAGGAGAGGAACTGGTCCAGAACCTCGAGGGGATTGCCCATGGGATCCCAAACTATGCCCGGCTATCAGATGTACCAAGGGCATACCAGCGCCATACAGTGGGAGTTCCGAACCGGATCCACCGAATCTTGAGGCGCCTAGTGCATGCAGTGACGTGCTATCACGAGCACCATGCAGACTAGTCTTTAGGATTTATGCTACACCTATTTTTTGAGAGACATAGCGTCTCCGGATGTACTAAGACGACTATGTATATTTTTGAGTTTTGTGATGCACACTGTGCAAACATTTCGACCCACACACATATATATATACATATGACTATTTGGATGGATCTTTCTTTACATGTGATGATGTTTTCTATATGTCATGCAAATGTCTAATACAGATGTAATCTAATGTATCAGTTACATAACAAACGACCCAATGCGAAATGTATTCACACAATGTATCGAATCACACATTTCATTTTTACGCAAGCTTAAAAGCACACATGAACACACACATATGCAAACTATGCTTGAAATTAAATTTTATTTTTAAACAAGCTTAAAAGCACACCTGCCAACGGATATGCAAACTATGCTCGAAAACAGGGAAAACGGGCATGCCCCCCAGCATGGTGTCTCAATTCGAGGTGCATGCCCCCCAAGCTTCAGTCCATTGAAAATGGAGTGAAGGTTCAAAACAGAAAGTCGAATTGAACATGCTCGTGTTTCATTATTTTAACGAGGTTGACACACTTAAAAGAACTATCCTCGAACAATTTGTTTCATGTTTTAAGGAGCTTGACACAAATGAAGGAACTATGCTCCGAGATCCTGGTTTCATTTTTTAAAGAGCTTGACACAAGACAATGAACCGTGCTCCGACAACCTGGTTTCATTTTTTAAAGAGCTTGACACAGGGAGGGAACTGTGCTCTAACCGACTTACATCAAAATGAACTAGAAGGCGGTGCTTCCAAGAGTTCCACTCCTGATGGAAGGGAAACATCCTGGAAGTCAGGACCCAATGCCCCCAGCACATTATGCACAACGGCATCATCACTGAGCACAGGCATGGGGAAAGTAGCCACATAGTTGACCTGCGGCGGAGCAGATATAACGGGTGGATAGAAACCAGGAGGGGGTGATGGCGGACCAGATGCCATATTAGGACCAAAGAACGAAAGCTGATCAATGGTCACGATCCTTCCTTCATGCGGAAAACAGGCCACACGAAAGAGGGAGGAGACGAGCACTCCCATGGCATAGGTGTAATCACGCCCCAAAAGCAGATTGAAATCCAAGGGGCCTGGAACAACCATCACGTCCATATGGACGGTTTTACCTCCCAAAGTAACAGGTAACCTTGGAAGGATCCCCAATGGTTGACTGGTTCTTCTATTGAATGTCAACAGATTCTGCGTAACAGGCGCAAGCGGTGGCGAACCGAAGGCTTGCCAGGTAGTCGAGGATAAAATACTAACAGAGGCACCTTCGTCTATAATGGTGCTGGGTACGACCAGACCAAGAGCCTGTACTGTGATCTCGAAAGGTACGTAAGACGGAAGGCGGAATCCTACAAATCGACTCCAATCAAAGGAGGCGACCAGACTACTCGGAGGGGCTGCCATCGAAATGCGAAGGTCTGCCCCTGATGTTACGGAAGCAGAAGCCTCCTCCATGACCTCCATCTCGAAGGCGGGAGGAATATCCTCCGTAGCCTCCATCTTGGGAGGCGGAGGAGCAACTTCTTGAAGTACAAGGACAGGAGAATCTTTCTCCAAGTCTGAAGAATCTGAAGAAATCAGAAGGACATGGGGGGGGTGAGGTCCACTCTCGACAAAAAAGACCTGGTGCACCGCGGACGGGGCCAGTTCAACCGATCCTACGACCAATGGTTGGTCAGGGACGGATTCGTGAATTTGAATTTCTGGGGGAGTGGGATCGACCAAGGATGACTCTTGACCAATCGTAGGATCAGCTGGCGGAAGACTCAAAGAAAGCCGATTGTAACCAGGTGGAAGGCGTGGTGTAGAACCGACTGGGTTGTCCAAGATTTGCCTGGCTTCATCCATATAAGGACAAAGGTGAATGGCATGGTGCCCTTCACACAACTTACAGGGATTGGTGATCTTACCCTGCTTCTTAGAGTTCTTATCAACAGCAGCTGAAGACGTGCCCCCAACTTGACTCCCGGAAGCCAAAGGCAACGGTGGGCAGCCGTTGGACCATACTTCGAGCACCTTGGGAATGCCAGGGCAGTCTCGAAGAAGATGGTCTCCCGTGCACAACAGGCAAGGGAATTTGACTTTCCGTGGAGGGTTGGAAGGTTTATCAAGATGAGATATCTCGGAGGCAGTAGCCGTACATTTAACCTCTCGCTTATCAGACTTCTTCTTCTTTGTCTTCTTCTTCTTCTTATTAGCCACCTGGTTACTTGAATCCAGACTTTCACCAGGCGAAGTAGAAGAGGAGGACGCAGAAACAGGCGAAGAAGGGGAGAGGTCCACCTTGGAATCAACATGAGGTTGTTCAGGTGGAGGAACTGATTGAATAGTAGTGGAGACATTCGGGACAACAGAGGTTGAGAACAACCAAACAGGCAACCCAACAGTTAACCCAGGAAGGGACAACGTCACCATGTAAGGAGCACCAACATTTCCAAAAGGAGGAAAATGACCAGGATTCCCTTCTGAGGGGATTCCTTGGTTGGTGAACTCTGAAAAAGTTGCCATCAAACTCAAAACCACACACGGGCTGAAAATGAGTTAAGACACACGATCAAACGGTCAACAAGCAATGTCTAAACGGGTGTGTAATCGTGGGCGATTAATTTTACCACATTGGAAAGTAAGAAATTCTACCGTTTCATATTTTAAGAGTCGAGGAACGATAAAAAGATGACTCTATCTCTTTCAGAGTTGACACAAGCGTGAAAGGACAAGCGCTTGACGGTCTTTTCAAGTTTAGGGAGTCAGAAAAGACCAAATGACTGCTCAGGAAAAACTAGGCACAAAGGGTGTACCAAATATCCGTGAATTGCAATATACACCTTGGTTTCAAAAATGAAACAGAAATCGACCAAGGACTTTCCGTACGTGCAGGTAGTCTCCCCGAATGCTGTGTTCAGTGTATCACGGGTATAGGGCGGCAGACTCGGCTTCCTGTGGATAAAGGATTGAAAACCTAAAGGGGTCTCCCTTTATATACGCGACGGTACGGGGAGCGCAAGTCTGTACTAGCGCTGTCTAAAGCCAATAGGCGAACGACAGCTGCTAGGTTTAACGACGCCGGAACATGTCTCTAACCTAGACCTTCTAAATGTATTTCGTTAAGTTCCAATGCTGCCTTAGGTTAATTGAATAAATTTTACAGTTGATCTTCAATTAAGTTTCAATTTCCAGGCCCTATCGTATGTAATATCTCGAAAGACGCCTAAATGCAAGCTATATGCCACAGTGCAACATTTCGTTCGATGAAAACTAGTTAAATAAGAGTTGAGAGATTTTATGCAAACGAAATGAACGGAATACAAACAACAATGTCTCTAATGCAACTAATGCAATTGAAAACTTTTCATTCAAACACTAATCACTAGCGATATGGAAAAGATCACAATTTGCACTAATTAATCAAAACAAAAGAGATTTTTTTTTTATTTTCAATGTTTAATGGCTAATGTGCACTGAAAACAAAAGGAACAATTTTAGAGCTGATATTCAAAAGAGCGAAACAAACAAAATTCACTCAATCAATGCAAGAAATCAGATCCCCAAATTGACCCAAAGTCTCTCAAAGCAAAGAAAGACTCAAAAGCTTCTGATGGACCGTGTGATCTAGGTCCAAAGAAAGGCAAACGATTTTCGAATGAAGGAAGGAACAATCACCAAAAAAACACAACAAAACAATCAAAGACTGTTAAGAGAGCGTGGAGAATCAATCAACAAGTTGACAGGACAATCAAGACACCTAAATTCCCAAGGAGGGCTCGATACACTAAGCCACTAGATGCCCTAGGGCTCAAAACGTGAAATCGGTAGATAGAAGCGAACAACCAAAGGACAGAGGTGAATTCCAGCCAAACAAGACTCCAACACACTCAGGCAGTCAGAGAATCAAGAAGAAAAGTATTGATCAACTCCAGAGAGCCAAAAATGAAGAAACTCAAAAAACTCACAGGGGTGGCGCGACTGTGAGAGTGAAACTAGCGCCAGAAGCCAATTGGCGCGGGCTAGACAAAGGCAACGTGCGCCAAGTGGCGCGACTGTCGGGTTAAAAACCGCGCCAGTCGAGTTTCTCAATAAAAATTAAAAAACAAGCTACTCCAGAAGCAGACCAATACAAGCTAAGCAAACCAAGAAGCTAAAACAAAGAAAGAATCCAACCCAGAAGGTTCATCAAGCAAGGAAAAACGATCAAAGCGAAACAACATAAACGAGACAATGAAGACCGGATGATCTCCCCAGTGGAGTCGCCAATTTGTTGAGGAGGTAAATCCCCTCTGCGGACAGAGGCGATCCCTACTAGCCCAGCAGGGGTCTAGCAACAAACAAACAATGCTATGACGCAAGCTCCTAGTTACGAATGAAAGAGCTAGAGATAGAAGCCTACCTGGATTCCAACGCTACGATCTGAAGAAGAGATGTCCCCGTCCTTCAGCCCTGGCAGATCACAATCCTCCCGCGATCTCCGCGGATGAACACCTGCACATAGAAGAAACGAACAGATACAAGCATAGAAACCAGCATGCGTAACTAAACATCGGTCAGAAAAGATATTACTCGCATTAACATAATGGAAAACGGAGTGGAACCATAATCATAGTCATCTATTAAATAATAAACGAATATAAGTTACAACCAAGTTCTGACGTCGCAGCCTCCTTCGAACGGGTCTCCGGTCGTCCACGTCTCGCAAAGCTCGCCAAGGAAAGGGAAAACCTCTCCAGAGTCTCGTAACAATGGTCTCCTTACTTGAATGGGCCTTAAGGGAAAGAAAGGATTCTTTACAGCACAAAGGCACTTGGGAATAGGAAGGGATTCTTTACAGCACAAAGGCTCTTGGGAATAGGGAGATGCAAAGCTTCAGCACTTCAAGACTAGCTTGCCATGGATTTGAGCAGGCTTTTATAGATGGGGAAGGAGGGAGTTGGGATCCCTATTATTATGGGATTGGCCCTATCAACAAGGAAGGTTCCATGGGAGGTGGCAAAACCACTTCCTTCCATAGAACTCCCGCAGCCAAACCTCCCAACTCAAGATAGGCAATGGACACAGTTTGTTTGGTAAGAACTCGCCATCCATATTTTTAAGCAGTCCTAAAATGGGTGTGTGATTAACATCTGTGAGGTAAGTGGCGCGACCTCTTTCTGAGGATTTCCCCAGTTGGTAAATCTGAGCCATCACCGCCAGTACAAGCTGACACTGTGAGTTTGCAGGGATGTCTCAAGGGAAAATAAAGCTCATGCTGAAGGACCGTGATGATGTTTCAAATGCTTAATGTTCACAGTCTGGAATGGGTCCTCCATTGTGCGGGACGGGGAATGGTAAGGACGGTGACAAATTACTGTGTAGCAACTTTCTAACATACAAAAAACCAACTTTGGTAAATGGGGCCGAATAGCATCTCCAGCATCCTTTGCAAACTTCATAACCAAATTGATCAAAACTTTTTGAACAGTTGCAACTTTTCTCATTATACCATTAGAAAGAATAAATGGTAAAACAATGGCCATTGTTGCACTTTCATCAGACCTTTCGGTGAGGGATGTGTCACATAACCTTAAACTAAGTCAAGGTCGCTGCACGACAGAGACTGTCACCAGCATTCCGAACACTTTCCTTTATGTCATCCATAGTTCGAAAAGCTGTGATCTAGAATCTCTCAAGGTACTTTCCAATCTGATCAAATTTGCGCCCCTGTAAGAGATCTGAAAGAGCAAGGCATGAAGACTCACGGGAACGCCAAAGTCTAGATCCACTTTGTGTCAATAAATCCACAATTATATCATCAAATAATTCATCGATGGTCTTCTTGGGATCTGGCATTAGTGAACGCCAAATGTTCTCCATTGCCTCATGGTCTATGATGGCCAATCTGATTTTACCACCATCTCGCTTGCCATGGTCCACTGCTGCCCTGAACTTCTCTATGATTTCTTCATTGGATCACACCGGGAATTGCAATTCAACCTCAATGATCCACGCTCTAGCCCGGCCTGCATAAGCCTGGATTTAAACACATTTTTATCAATTGGACTAAGAAACGAAAACCGTCCAACTTAGTATGGTGCATTTAGCTTTCTGAAGGAATAACATGAATTTTTTGGGTTTTCTGTCATGTGCGCCGTGCTGTTAACCAATGCGCCACATATTTCAAACATACAGTCGGCCCTCCTATGGGCGGATTAGACTTCTTCCCTTGGCAATGTCACAAAAAACTTGGATCTGGAAAGTGCAAGATCCTTATGCAAATAGAGTAAATTATACTGCAAGATCTGCGTGCAGATGGATGAACCTATAAACAAATTTAAAACCCCAATGTCGGAGCCTCCTGTAATTAATCCAGATTCCAAACGCTGATATTCTCTTCCATGTTCTGAATCAACTTCAATGTGATACCAATGGACTTTTGAAACACAAAAAATTGTATTTATACTCATGACTGTAATTTTGTTTGAAAACCCACTTTGAAGTCTTTGGCCCTTTGACCTCTTCCCATAGTAGCTTGGGTCAAGTCCTGATCAGATACAGCTTTTTTAACATCTAAAGTTCCAAACTGCTCCATAGTCCAGCATGGGAGATCCTCCTGAAACTATTGTTCTATCAAAGGACACATCATATTTCAAGACCAGGGGAGACTTTGAGATCTGTGAAACTGCTAAAGGCACCAAGGGAATCACAGTGATCTTATGCTTCTGAACATGGTCAAGCAGAATTCCAATGTTAAATTTCTGCATAACCAAAATGGTAGCCCCTCTTCTGAGACTGCAGAGGAATATGCTGTTAAAAGCGAAAACATGAAACAGAGGCAACACACAAAGGACCATATCACCATGATGAAAGGATTTTCTCCATCAACCTGTTGCGCCCAACTGGAAACCAAGATCTTGTGAGTTACCATAACACCCTTGGGAAGTCCAGTGGTTCCAGATGAGTATATGTTTTTCATCATCGGGTTTGATGTGGGCAGGATATTCCTTCTCATCTTCATGTGTTCGGCGAAATAGCGGACATCACAGAGAATCATCCCTGTCAATTGTAATTACTATAGTATTTTGTTTATTGAGCATTTTGAGTTTCTCAGCACAGGAAGCATGTGTGATACCCATCATGAAGAAGAATCACTCTTGAAATTTTGCAATTGAAACTGATTTGGAAACTCTCATGCAGAATAGATCGACCAAACCCTAGACCTAAAAACTCTTAAAGAGTCTTTGCCACCCATGACTTTGAATGATGAGAAATGAACTTTGGTGAATTTGACTCTGACAGAGGACTGACAAGACCGATTCTAACATCGGCTACAATGGGGATGGCAGCTGCAATTCCTTGGAGGTGCCAAGAACAGCAGGTCTTTAGGAGAGCAGACAGTGCCTCCATCCATCGGGCTATGGAGTCATTATTTCAAGAAATCAACAAGATTAATTTATTAACTGGAAACTGACTAAAATGAATGAAAACTAACTCGACGAATAACTCAAGACTGAACAGATTGAAAAACTGACTCGGAAAATTTCAAACTAAAACTGCAATGAAACTAGAACAAAATGCTGCCTTTGGCTGCTTATTTATTTATAGAATCTACCTTACTTGGCTGCAGAGTCAATATATCAAGTAATGCTGTAATGCCAGATCAACCATTCAAGTAAACCTGAGAAGGATGCTGCTTTGGAGTGCTTCAACCAGAACATAGATGTAATTGCTGACAACCATACACGCGCATAATGAGTCTGGTCATGTAAAAGACAGTTTGATTTATCGGTCAAACTCAAAAACATTTGCATGTACGTTGCAATAGGATCGCAAAATCCAGACTTTGTTTTCTGCCCCAACTCTGCAATACATACTTCCAGCTGCACACTGTCAATGCAAACATCTACAGGTAGCTCTATTGTTTCTTGTTTTGAAGGAGGGAGAGTTTCCAAGAACTTTTTGGGATCTCGGATTTCATATGATTGTATCTGATAATTTAAACACTGAATCCCCTTCTCAAATATTTCAACAACTAACTCGCAGACACCAGTTTTAGCTTCAAGAGGAAACTTCGGAGATTTCAAACATTGAAGCATGGCAATGAAAAATTCTTCATTAATTTCAATATCCGCTAACTGATCTCTAACTTCTTTTACAGCTTCACAAAGTGCAGGGTTTGCCACATACCCTACCATTTCATGAATGGATCAGTGAGCACTGGAATCTCTGGATCGAGTTGGAGTCACCAGGTGAATGTTTCAGCCTTCAGGTGTCTGACTGTTGTCCACCATCAGCGATCGGATCTGAACTTTTTCATCCTTTACCAGGGAGGAGGTGTCCCCAGCGGAGTCGCCACTATGTTAGCGCTGGAATATACCTTAGGCTGAAGGAAGGCGAGACTCAAGGCCACATCAAACCAAGCTCAGCCTCGTAGCTAGCCCTACGAGGATAGGAGAGGGCTCTCTCCAGGTCTATCTCGGCAAAAGGTCTTCAAAAGGGCTGAGATGACTCAAAATTGATACTAATTTTGGGCTAGTAAATAGATAGGAAAGGGGTATTTTGATAAATGACTGGGTTTTCTAGGCTGTATGGGGACAAAGGACAGCATGAACAGAGATTTAATCAAAGGCATAGATTATTCCATAAGGTGAGATAGGAGTGAAGTTTAACAATTAAATTGAAATTAAATGGGGTGAAAAGACTATTTAAGATAGCTGAAAAGGGCATTAAACAATGAATCCTTTCCAGACAGAAGAAAACACAAAACATCTGAACACCTCAAGGTAGAGAAATGACTGAATTCTACCTTTCTTACTGTAAAATATTCAGTTGGAAATGATTATGAATGAACTATGAAACATTACAAAGGACATATGAAATAGAAGAAAAACATATGCTAAACTTCACACCACAAGAATCTGATGAATCAGAGCTGCACCATTTAATTATTCCTCCGTCAAACTGTACAGTGAGAGTGCTGGTTTTTTTCCTCCCGTAGCTTTCAGAAATCTCCCCACCCTTTTCAAATGATTTTCAATTCATTAAATAAAACAGAACAACAGTCCCCTAAAGATCGGTGAAAAATAGGAAGTTGTTTCAATTAAAATTACAAGAATAGAAAGAGTCATCTATTTGTTCTAAAGAGAGAGCAGCGTACAACATGTAATCTGTTTATGACCAATGAAGAGGTGGCATTCATAGATGTAAATCCCTTTGAAATCAAAACTGAGGACCAAAATAGGCAATCGAACCTATCTTTCTGCCATGGTGGATATCTACGTTCCAATTTAAGTTTTAGGTCTTTGACTTTTTACTTTTACATTTATCGAGTGGTGGCATCAAAATATCAAGATATTTAGCCTGATTAAGCTCGCCTCCAATAGCATCTGCAAATGTACCAATTGCATCATATACAATTCGAAAATTCCGTCTCTGAAGCACCATTACTACAAACTGCAGTTAGCTCCTCGGCACTCATTGCTGACATTGTTGTGTCCATTAAAGCATCATCTGCAATCAAATCTCCTTGGAGTATGCTTGGTTCTGTGAAAATCATCCTATTTTCTCTGGATTCTAAGCCATCCACATGCATGCCAAAACCTGAAACCTGAATCACTTGCTCCATCACACTGCCAATGGTGCTATCATGCGTTTTTTACTCCGGAAGCTTTATTTGTGTGTTACTATTACAAATATTATCACATCTAATACCAACTAGGCCAATGATTTCATGAGACTCATTGCACACTTGAAAAGCATTAGTATGACCCTTATCACAATTGAATGATAGGCCTGGAGATTTAATACCAGTACCATTTGCTGGATCAATATCAGCATTACAATTCGCTATAGATGACTGCTGAGTCACACATTGATCTGCACTTGACTTATATGTAACTCAATTAGACACTAACTGAAGTGTACAATGCAATAGAATCCTCAATCATTTTCTATGCCTGAGTAGACCCGACATATTTCAGCAAACCTCCACAAGCTGCTTCAAATGCTTTCTTTGCTGCTGAACTTTTCTCTCTCTCAACAGCTGGAAACAAAACTTTGACTAGGTAATTTATGAATGGCTTTATATTTGAACCCACATTTTGAACAAGAAAGCTAATAAACCTTGCAACACCAACCCTTGTGTTTAGTCCCACTCCCAAACGAACAAGCTGAACAAGACGAGGAACCAGTAGTTCTAATGTAGGAGGGTCAACATGTTTCAGGCACAGATCAAGAGTTTCCCACATAGGGGAATCCTTTGCAACTGCAATACACAAGTTTTCAAACTTCTCTTTCTGAATACCAACACTCTCTGCATGTAGCTTAGCATATTTAAGCCTCTGATCTTCTAAACTTGAAAGACTTTCTAACATACAAAAAACGAACTCTGGTAAATGGGGCCGAATAGCATCTCCAGCATCCTTTGCAAACTTCATAACCAAATTGATCGAAAATTTCTGAACAGTTGCAACTTTGCTCATTATACCATTAGAAAGAATAAATGGTAAAACAATGGCCATTTCTGCACTTGCATCAGACCTTTCGGTGAGGGATGTGTCACATAACCTTAAACTAAGTGAAGGTTGTTGCACGGCAGAGACTGTCACCAGCATTCCGAACACTTTCCTTTATTTCATCCATAGTTCGAAAAGCTGTGATCTAGACTCTCTCCAAGTACTTTCCAATCTGATCAAATTTGCGCCCCTGTAAGAGATCTGAAAGAGCAAGGCATGAAGACTCACGGGAACGCCAAAGTATAGATCCACTTTTTGTCAATAAATCCACAATTATATCATCAAAGAATTCATCGATGGTCTTCTTGGGATCTGCCATCAGTGAACACCAAATATTCTCCATTGCCTCATGGTCTATGACGGCCAATCTGATTTTACTGCCATCTTGCTTTCCACGGTCCACTGCTGCCCTGAAATTCTCTATGATTTATTCATTGGATCGCACCGGGAATTGCAATTCAACCTCAATGATCCACGCTCCAGCCCGGCCTGCATAAGCCTGGATTTAAACACATTTTTATCAATTGGACTAAGAAACGAAAACTGTCCAACTTAGTATGGTGCATTTAGCTTTCTGAAGGAATAGCATGAATTTTTTGGGTTTTCTGTCGTGTGTGCCGCGCTGTTAGCCAATGCGTTGCGTATTTCAAACATACAGTCGGCCCTCCTATGGGCGGATTAGAATCCTTCCCTTGGCAATGTCACAACAAACTTGGATCTGGAAAGTGCAAGATCCTTATGCAAATAGAGTAAATTATACTGCAAGATATGCGTGCAGATGGATGAACCTATAAACAAATTTAAAACCCCAATGTCGGAGCCTCCTCCAATTAATCCAGATTCCAAACGCTGATATTCTCTTCCATGTTCTGAATCAACTTCAATGTGATACCAATGGACTTTTGAAACACAAAAAATTGTATTTATACTCATGACTGTAATTTTGTTTGAAAACCCACTTTGAATTCTTTGGCCCTTTGACCTCTTTCCACAGCAGCTTGGGTCAAGTCCTGATCAGATACAGCTTGTTTAACATCTGAAGTTCCAAACTGCTCCATAGTCTAGCATGGGAGATCCTCCTGAAACTATTCTTCTAACAAAGGACACATCATATTTCAAGACCAGGGGAAACTTTGAGATCTGTGAAACTGCTAAAGGCACCAAGGGAATCACAGTGATCTTATGCTTCTGAACATGGTCAAGTAGAATGCCAATGTTAAATTTTTGCATAATCAAAATGGCAGCCCCTCTTCTGAGACTGCAGAGGAATATGCTGTTAAAAGTGAAAACATGAAACAGAGGCAACACACAAAGGACCATATCACCATGATGAAAGGATTTTCTCCATCAACCTGTTGTGCCCCACTGGAAACCAAGATCTTGTGAGTTACCATAACACCCTTGGGAAGTCCAGTGGTTCCAGATGAGTATAGCAAGGCCACTACATCATCAGGTTTGATGTGAACTTGGGGGCATTCCTTCTCATCTGCTTCTGTTAGAACTGAAATAGGCAGACATCATGGAAGGAGATCATCCCTGTCAATTGTAATTACTATAAGATTTTGTTTATTGAGCGTTTTGAGTTTCTCAGCACAGGAAGCATGTGTGATACCCATCATGAAGAAGAATCACTCTTGAAATTTTGCAATTGAAACTGATTTGGAAACTCTCATGCAGAATAGATCGACCAAACCCTAGACCTAAAAACTCTTAAAGAGTCTTTGCCACCCATGACTTTGAATGACGAGAAATGAACTTTGGTGAATTTGACTCTGACAGAGGACTGACAAGACCGAGTCTAACAGAGTGTAAGAGAGTCCTTCATGTATTTTAGAGGAACTTGGAGAGTTTAAATCACCAAGTTCCCATAGAAGTCATAGAGGATCTCCCTAAGGGTATTCAGAGGCGAGTGGTAGGAGTAACATGAGAGTGGGTGAAACTCTTCCGACAGTTGGCGAATGCCATCATATTTTCCATGATGATTGTCCACGGTAAGGCCCATAGATTTAGATTTATATGACTAATCTTTTTATGGATATGATTAGGATTAATCCCTCATTTTTTAGGAATTTTTTCCACATTTTGTACTCTTTTGGACATATTATTTCTATATGTATATAGACGGTTTCATGATGCTTTGATCATATATATACAAATGATTTAATGATATTTTTTTATTTTAATGAGATGAATGATTAATGTGCCAATATAATTCTTGATTAGCTATGGAATTAGCAAATGAATTTTCTAATCGTGGAATATGAATAAAAGTAATAAAATTAAGTGATATTTGTAAGAGCCGCACTCTCAAAATTAGCAATGTAAAAAAGAATCTCTCACATGGTAAATGTTATTTAATTGAGACACCACCAACTATGAATCTAAAACACTAATGATTCAATACAAAATGATATTTCTACAAATAGTAAATTAATGACAACAATGTATTCAGCCATATTGTTGGATGCAGGACCGATACATATGCCTCTTGAGACTATCAACTGACCAGATGGATAATATATAACTCACGTGATGTAAGCTAAGTTCTAAGTATGTCTACTAGCACCATCGACGAATCCTAGATACACTAGATCATCCATCAAAAACCTACCAAAGAAAATCAAAGATACAAATATCACCATGATACCCATAGACAGAAACAAAAGATATGTACAATATCTACAAAACAAAGTAGATGCTAGGCAAAACTTTAGGCATAATACTTCCTAATATAGAGCCCATTTCTCAGCTCCGACAAGAGATTTCCATCGAAGTCAACCAACTCGCAAGCACCTTTCTTCAAGACCTTTCTAAAGATAAAATGATCATACCACATGGGTTTAAACATTCTTGCCCCCAAGGTGTCCTTATATTGGTCATAGACTAGGAAAAGGTCACCTTTAGAGAAAAATCTAGGATGCACAATCTTGTCATATTGGTATTTTACTCATTTTTTATGAGCTTCGTTAATTGTGGTTGCATCTCTATGTTGTTCATTGAGATGTTCCAAATGAATGAGGCGTTATTCAATACTATAAATGTCCAGACTAAGTTCGACTGCTAGTTTAATGGAAGGAATCTCACATTCCATAGGAAAGATTTATTCTAAATAGTAAACTAGTTGAAAAGAAGTAAAGTCGGTAGCAATCTTGACAAAAATTTGGTATGCCCAAAGCGCAGGATATAGCATGATGTTCCAATCAGATTAAGTTTTATTGATTGTCCTTTGTGGAGGGGGGGGAAGAAGTGCTGAGGGATTTATTCATGGCTTCAACCATCCCATTGGCTTAAGGATAATATGTAGATGAATGTTGTTGGAGAAATCCCAATCTTAAATTTAATTGAGACATCTTATTTTTAAAACGACTCCCATGATCAGTGACAATCTCCCTTGGAAAAAAAAAACATAAAATGATTTGGTTGAATAGGAAATGAGTTTTTGTCTCACCATTTTCCTTGAAAGTAGGCATAGCTTCGACCTAATTTGCACAGTATTCTATTCTTACAATGATGTACTTATGACCCTTAACTGAAGCTAAATTACAAGTATTAATTCAGTACCCCACTTAGTGAAAGGGCCAACAGTGATGACGAGGAAGATTTGAGCTAGTTAAGCGCCCATGTTTTGAATATATACCTGACAAGGATGGCATTTCTTGATCGCTTCAATGAAATATTAAAAGATCAAAGGCCAAAAATAGGCTTCACAGAATATTTTTTGGGTTGTAACAAGCCCAAATAAATTACCTCCACTATGGCAAGAAATTAGAAAAAATTTAGTCTCTTAGAAGGTTAAACAATGCCTAGGGATTGATTCAATCCCAGGACGATACAAAGTATCACTGATAATAATATAATTTCTTTCTAGGTGAAGTAATTTTCTACATTCATCCTTCGAAAGTCTGGGGACACATTATGATATCTCCATACCAAGTATCATGTGAAAAAATAAGGAAGATATTTTCATTACGAGTCGACTCTTCATAAACAATATCTTCTTCACTCGGAAACTCTGAAATCAATTCCATGAAGGGTAAATATTTTTTGGAATTAGCTGCCATAAATTCAAGGTCAAATTCCTCTAAGATAAAAATCCATTTATTATATTTTCACCCAATCACTAGCCTGTATAGGAAAAATTGAAATGGGTTGGTTTTAGCCAGCACAAAATTCTTTTTAAGCATAATATAATGATGGAGCCGTTGGAGAACGTGAATTTTTGCTAAAGCCAATTTATCTACATCAGAATACCTAAGTTTAGGACCAACTAAGCCTCCACTCAGATAATAAATCATGTGTTGATCTGGATTTATGCACGAGCACAATAGTATACACATATAACCATAAATACAAATATGCAGTGGAAATAATACTTCATTTCATTAATCTCAAAGAACTACAATTTTTTTACAAATATAATGGAAATAAGTAGCTAGGATGATGGTAGCTTATCTCTGAGAAGCGATGTGGTGGATACAGGCCTCCAAAATATGTTACTGTAATGTTCCCAATTTTTAGCCTCAAAGCTAAATGGAACATTAGAGTTATCAGTATCTTTAACCAGTGAATAAATGGGTATAAAATCCCATAAGTCTCCTAAGAAGGAATAAAAACACTTCAAGTGTGAAAGGAAACACTCGTTGCAGCTCAATAAATCATCTCCATGTGTGAACAAGGGTAATACAAGGTTGATTCAGTCTACTTTGACTAAGTCAATAGTGCAGATGTCGAGGAGGAGGAATCAAGAAGGGAATAACGTAGTTTTGGAGGGAGATGAATCTCTTGATGAGAATGACCTAATTGGGTGGGACCAAGGGCAAGAAAAATCACATTTTATTTAAGGAAGAGGATGGCAACATTATTCTTCATGTTTTAGATTATTATTTTGTCTTCTCAGACTTTTTCTTCCTCTTGTTGTTTAGTAGGGTTGCTGTGCTGTTTAGCACTGGGTGTTCTCGAGCGGGAATCCCGCCTCTTTCCTTGAGGAAAATATTGAAGGAGCTTCCATTCATTTCCACATCAGGTTTTCAGGCCAAGCTTCATCCTACTTCAACAACGTATTTTGTGCAGGTTATTGTGTAGTGTTGTGGGGTACAACAGTGGAAGGGATTGGAATCCCACTTTTTTGAGCCAGTTTCTTAGGGGAGGGAGTCTTCCTTCACTTGAGAAACATGTTTGGAGATGTCTAGAGCTCATTTCATATCTGTAGGAGAAGAACACACATTTCCCCCAACATTCCCATCGTTGTTCTAGCTAGGGAATGCATTATTTTTGGAGGCAACTTCAATAGATGGTCTAGTGGCTCCGTTGCAGATTTTTCTTGTGATTGAGAGGTCCAACCTTTCATGGGAGTAATACCGTGAGAGATATACATCATATTAGACATATTTCAGCCTTATACACTCTTATGGTTCAGTGTTCCAGTGATTATTCAGTAATTTTCTAAAGATCATATTTGTATGCAGAGAGTTTGACAAGAAACCCTTGCCGAGTTCTCTTGTATTTTGTATAAGGAGACTAGATCTCAGTTATTACGAATTATTGATAAATATATGAGTATATATACTTGTTCTCCTATTTTATAAGTGTAAACCCTCATAAGACTATTCTGTTCCTTTTGTGTATAATTTCTGAGTAGTAGCGTGTGGGGTTTTTAGTCATTTTCAGCTACACTAGTGTGGGAGGTCTGTTTACCTCACCTAGTTTCATTTATTTCTAATATCCTCTTCGACTGAGATTCCATATGGATATATATAATGGATCCAAGTGATGGTTTACATTTTTATGGCTTACATTTCCAAAAATGCGCTTTTCTGTGAAGGCATTGTTGAGCAGTCCAATTTTGGAATATTTTAAGATATTCCCAATACTGCTTACTTTCCATATTTTGGGATATTATAGTGGTATCAAATCTTCAATATTGGCTCAGCATATGGATCTTAGGCCATTACACTTTCAGGAGAGATGGACAGAAAAGAGAAGGCTTCAGTATGTGAAGGGAGAAATGAAGACAAGCTTACAAAGCTTCTTCCAAAATCTATGTAGAGCTTTAAAGGAGAGCTGAAGAAAATGAGAATGGAGATGGGATCTCCAAAGGAGTTTGGATCTAGAGCTAAATCTAGATTTTCACATGGTGAGTGTGAACAGGTAGCTACACACCATGAAGCACAACGTAGTCAAGTGCTCAGATCTATCTTGAGATGGATGAGAGGAGGGAAAGTACCAAAGAGGAGAACTCTTAGTGATTTGTTGCAGCAGTATGAATCCAAAAATGAGAGGTTTAGAGATCATACCAATTTCCAAGAGTTTTGCAAGATCCAGGTGGAGGACAGCAAGCAGCAGGATGCAGATATATTTCTTCTATCTACTTTTGCAGGATCACCTACATGTTCAGCTGGAGCTTGGGTGAAGGAGCTAGACTCCTATTTTCAGCAGCACCATATTTCTGAAGATGAGGCCATCATAGTTGCAGCACTGCATTTCAAAGGTAAGGCCCATGCATGGTGGATTTTTGAATCTTATTCTTTGAAAAATGCAAACACTTCCTCTTATGCAAGATTCATTGAAACATTGGTGGGAAGGTTTTATGGAAAACTTCGCAAGACACATAAGCTAGGACAAATTGAGAGAAAAAAAACCTTGCATGTGATGGAGGAGACTTCACTTCAGAAAACCATGGGAGGAGCTGACATCTTGCATTACACCTTGTTAGAGGCAAGACCTATAGTCCATATTCGTAAACAAGAGGGCACGGGGATCTCTTTTTCACAAGAGGATCCAACTGTTGAGATGTTGCCCATACACATTGATGAAGATGAGGGCAACAGTGATGTCAAATCTAGAGCACATACAGGACCTCATGTAGAGGGGGGAGGAGCACATGATCCAATAGGAGGAATTCTTGTATCCTTGCAAGAAGTTCCCCAGAATCTCATACATAGAGGTCCAAGTACAATCAGTGAGTGGCATGGTTGTGGAGCATTGCAGCTGGAAGGAGGAGGTAGGGAGGAAGAGAAGAATCACTTGATGAGAGGCACACACCCTTCTCTATTTCAGAAAGTTAATGCAAAGAGGAGGCAAATTGTACTGCGCTGTGAAGGCAAGGGCAAGGTCACCCACCCATATGTATAGTCCACTCTTGACATTGATGTCTCATTACATGGAGGCATTCCACCTAGGAGGCCACCAGATCTAGCATTGATGAAAGATATCTTGTCTTTGGATTCACCACTCTTGGATTTTGGAGAGGTGGAGGGTTTGGAGGAGAAATTTGGCATAGGGGATGTCAAAGTAGCTAGTAGCAGGATGAGGAGAGCTTCCCATGCCAGATCACCTGTGTTGTCTCTTAGGAGGATTGATCCTTATTGGAGATCTCAGTTCTTAGTAGATTACTCCAAGGATCTTGGTGCATGCATTATTCTCAATGATCGGGATAGAGATGATGAGTATATTGTGGATGATATGGTCATCTATGCACATGGCTGAGTCTTCTTGACAGGAGCTTCTAGTCTCAAGGAGAAGCTGCTACTTGCAGCACATGAGGACTTCCTTTTAATGCATTATGATGCATACATTTCTTTGGCAAATAAGTTCGCTTGGGAGGGCATCTAGCATGACATATTTAAGTATATGGAGAGATTCATATCCCAGATGGTGATAGATACGAGGTCACAACCACTTCCCTACTAATTGGATATGAGGGAGAGATTCCAGTTGAGCCATTTCAGCTCAAGATCTCAAGTACATGATGGAGGAGGTATAATTTAACATTTTTTATTGTACTTCTTTTCCTTGTTTGAGTAGCATGATGTATCAAGAAGAATTATATCTTATTGCATATTGTATTATGATGTACTTGCAGCTACTTGTAGCTTCGATTTTGGCTACCTTGTTGGTGGTTTGTGGGGGAAGCCACATGACTCTTGGTGTGCACCATTGACACCACATTGTATCTTCATATTTCCATCTTATGAGATGAATGTGGTAGCAAACAAGTGGCTGGGTAAGAACTTGTTAATCTATGTTTTGATGCAGGCCAAGGATGCACTATGCTAGTTCCATTGGTGGAACTATGGACCATTCTATGGTTGTCATTTGACATTTTGTTTTCATTGCACGTTTCTTCCATATATTGTTGATGTGTTTATGCTCATGGGAAGCTTTGTTTTGAGAGTGTTGAAGTTATTGGAGATGCCCATTGGGAGTATGATTTTCGCCACTTCACATGTTGTACATTTCAGGAGAAACCATGGGCAAACCATGATTGCCACATCACACGTTTTCCCTTCTTGTGGGAGGAACCACTTGAAGAAATTGAGGAGGCACTTCATGGCTGAATTGTTTGATGGGGGAGCTTGGGCCATTCTTGGAGGCCATGTTATTTCAGCCCAAGGATAGAGGCAGCCCCATGTTTACCATAAATGGAGGGAGAAACCATTGGGATGGCAGAATCCAATCTCTCCATGCAACCCCAACACATTGTATAAAACTGGGGTTGATGTTTCTTTTGATAAGCTACTTAAGATGGCTCATTTAATTTGGATGATAGCATGGGTGAGGTAGCCACTCATTCACCATGTTTGTCATCACTACTACTTTATGGAGGCCATGAGACTTTCCATTCACACTTTCCACCTTTGATTGATGTGGGCCATTTTGTTTTGCACACTTGGGAGGAAACATTGGATGATAGTTTATTTGGAGAGTATCTTGATGCAGTGATGGAGGCCATTGATGGGAGGCCACAAGAGGAGGGGATAATTTTTTCTCTCCCTATACATTTACTGGAGGACAAGTAAATATTTTGGAGAGGAGGACTGTAATCTTCCCAAATTTTAGCCTCAAAGATAAATGGAACATTAGAGTTAGTAGTATCTTTAACCGGTGAATAAATGGATAGAGAAGCCCATAATTCTCCTAATAAGGAATAAAAACACTTCAAGTGTGAAAGGAGACACTCCTTGCAGCTCAATAAATTTTTTGCATGTGTGAACAGGGATAATACAAGGTTGATTCGGTCTACTTTGACTAAGTCAACAATGCATATGTGGAGGAGGAGGAATCAAGGAGGGAATAGCACAATTTTGGAGGGAGATGAATCTCTTGATGAGAATGACCTAATTGGGTGGGGCCAAGGGAAAGAAAACTCACATTTTATTTAAGGAAGAGGATGGCAGCATTATTCTTCATGTTTTATATTATTACTTTTTTTTCTCAGACTTTTGCTTCCTCTTGTTGTTTAGCAGCGTTGTTGTGTTGTTTAGCATCGGGTGTTCCCAAGTGGGAATCCCACCTCTTTCCTTGAGGAACCTCTTGGATGAGTTTGAATTAATTTCCACATCAGGTTTTTAGTCCAAGCTTTAGCCTACTTCAGTAGCATAGCTTTTTCAGGTTATTGTGCAGTGTTGCAGGTTGAAGTAGCGGAAGGGATTGGAATCCCACTTTTCTGAGCTAGTTTCCCAGTGGATGGAGGCTTCCTTCACTTGAGAGACCTATTTGGAGAGGTCTAGAGCTCATTTAATATCTGTGGTAGCAGACCACATATTTCCCCCAACATTTCCAATGTTTTTCTAGCTAGGGAATGTGTTATTTGTTGAGGTAGCTTTAGTAGATGGTCTAGTGGATCTGTTGCAGTGTTTTCTTGTGATTGAGAGGTCCAACCTTTCATGGGAGAAAGAAATTGAGGGATATACATCAGGTAAGACATATTTCAGCCTTCAAAACTCTTATGCTTTAGTGTTTCAATGATTATTTAGTAATTTTCTGAAGATCACATTTGTATGCAAAGATTTTTGACAAGAAACCCTTGCCGGGTTCTCTTGCATTTTGTATAAGGAGACTAGATCTCAGTTCTTAAGATATATTGATCAATATATTAGTAGATATAATTTTTCTCATATTTTCTAAGTTGAAAGCCTCATAAGACCACGCGGTTCCTTTTGTGCATAATTTCTGAGTAGCACTGTCTGGGGTTTTTAGTCATTTTCAACTACACTAGTCTGGGAGGTCTGTTTACCTCACCTAATTTCATTTCTTTATGATCTCCTCTTTGACATAGATGCTAGATGGATATATATAATGGATCCAAGTGATGATTTACATTTTTATGGCTTACATTTCTGAAAATGTGTTTCTCTGTGAACGCATTTCTGAGCAGTCTAATTTTGGAATATTTTAAGATATTCCCAATAATTCTTATTTTCCCTATTTTGGGATATTACAGTTACAATGAGGCTTGAGGGCCTTTTTATTATTAAGAAACAATTGAAAACCCTAAAAATAAAAAAAAATAACCCCAGGAGATGAAGCGCCAAAACTATGGGCCCTGTTTGGGTAAATCAGTACATCAACTTCCCGGGGACATAACTTTGGCATACGATCTCCATTTGACGCGCACCATACCTCGTTAGAAATATATATCCAAGAAATAAAAAATTTTATTTGAGAAACATCATTTTTTAGAACCAAGTTTCTCTCATATTTCCCAAAAAATGTTGTTTAGGGCCTCAAAATGGCTCCAGAAGTTGAGGACCTGAAAAACGACTAAATATACGAAGATGTGCTACAATTAAGGAAAATGAAAACTGAAAGAAACAATGGTGGGGCCACAAGTGGAATAGGTGGGTGGCCACTAATATACACTTGGATCATTCCTCCCACCTTAGGAAGGAATGGTCCCCATTGCGCTAAGTTCCTCCATGAGATGAGGAAACTTCTGCTAAACTTGGTCCCTAGTGAACCACTTGCCTTGGTGCAGGAGTTGGCCAGCTTTGACAACATGATACAGTTGGATATTATGCTAGTGATTGTTATTGATTTTCATGTCCATGATACAATCCATGGTGGCTTATTCCATGCAGTGTGGGTTTAACTATGTTGGTGTGAGTTTTTTTGCAACGTCGGAGGTGTCCAGTAGAGGTGGGAAGTAGGGCCAAAGGCAATCCCCATTGAATAATAGGTATAGACCAAGGAATGGTGGGATACTAAGCTCAAAGCCATTGGTCCCTACATCCTTGGTGATGGTGTACGATCCATATCAAAGTGGGTGAAGCTTGTGGTGGGGTCCTGTGAAGAACTCCTTCTGTAACTGTAGCCACACTTTGTCGCCCACTTGGAAGTTGTATGGCATCGAGTGTTGATCATGTCATTGCTTGTAATTAGCATTAGATCTATCCATGGGGGCTTCACTGCAAGAGAAATACTATAGCACTTGGGTTCATATTGGGGGATATATAATGATGAAAAAATGACATAATATATTAGGGGATGTATAGGGGATAAAGGGTTTTTATATTGGTAGGTATAAAAAATTGAGCTCAAATTTAATGAAAAAATATAAAGGGGTATAAAAAATGTTAATGAAAAATGGATACCTGCAATATATAGTCAAAGTAAGGGATTTTTAAATTAGGAAGGTGTATTTGGTTTATATTGGTAGGGGGTTAAATAATGTGATTTCTTGAGGCATTTTCCAATATATACATAGATCAAGGGTATTTTTTGATATACTATAATTGCACGTGATATGTTAGAGGTTCATTGAGTGAAGCCCCTATGGATATATCCAATATTTCATGAACCTATTGGTGGATGTGTTGAATGTTCTTAATGAAGTTGTTCACTTTGTCAGATTCATATAGGACATAAGCGAAATTGGCCTGAGTAACCGCAAATGGCATGGCTATGTCAATGGGTCGACATAGTGGCTGGAATCCCAAGCCCACCTGAAAGGGGCTGTGGAGAGCCCGATTATAAATGTGTTGTACATAGGGAAGGCTCACATCCCATGTGTGTGGATTCTTTGAATTGTACATGCGCAAAATGTGTACAATCGTCATGTTGACAACCTCGATTTAGCCATCACTTTGGGGATGGAAAGTTGTGCACTTGGTGAGCTTGGTGTCCAGAATTGACTAGAGGCAGGACCAAAATATGCTGAGGAACTTTTTGTCTCGATCTGAGATGATAGACTATGGAATCCCAAAATGAAACCACACTCATTCAAAGAAGATTTAGCAGTGGATTATGTTGTGATATTCTTCTTGCAGACCGCCATAACGGCCATCTTTGAGAATCTGTTAGCGACCATGAAAAAATAGTTGTTTCTATGCTTAGTAGAAGGAAGGCCTTACATGTAATCCATGGATATGGATTCCCAAGTTTGACTAGGGGTAGGTAGTGTAGTATAGAGGCCTTTCTTCTTGATGGTCAATTTGACAATGGCGCAAGCAGTGCAGGATCTTATGTACTTCCCAAAATCCTCTCGAAGGTTCGGCTCATAGAAATAATTCTGCAGTATTGCCACTGTTTTCTCAACCCAAAAATTACCAATGAGTCGACTGTAGTGAGATTCCCAAATCATCTTGGAATTCTCACTTGAAGGAACACAAATATTTCCCAGGTGACATAGCAATGCATCCTTGAGGTGATAATTTGGAACATGTGTCCCCTTCAAGAGTGTCTTATATATACGACTGAATTCTAGGTCTCTTCTTGTAGAGAAGCAGCCAATCAGAAGTTTCTTACCCACAAGAGTTGAGAACAATGGTTAGCGCCATGATCATTGGTCACCTGAGGCAGTCTACAACATTATTGGTGATGCCCCTCTTTGACTTGATGTTCAAATGAAACTGTTGCAGATATGTGGATCAATTCTGATGGTGACCATTCTGAAACTTCCCTTGTGTATGTATGAACTGTAGGGGTTGGTGGTCAGTGTGGATGACCATTTCCTTCCCAAAATGTAATGTTTCCATTGTTGGCAAGCCTGCACTCTCCCTCTCTACCCTCTTTTATCTTTTTTCCCTCCTACTCTTCTCTCCCCCCCTCTCTCCATCTCCCTCATCACTCCATCTCTCTCTATCCAACTTTTTCTCTCTATTTATTTTTTCTTACCTCCCTCTCTCTCCCCCTCCAACTCCATCTCTTTCTCTACCTCCCTCTCTCCTTCTCTCTCTCATGTCCTCTCTCTCTTTTCCTCCTTCTCTCCCCCTTTCTCTCCCACCTCCCTATGTCTCTTCCCTCGTCTCTCTCTCTCTCTCCCCCCAACTTTTTCACTATCTCTATCCCACTTCTCCTTCTCTCCCCCACCTCTCTCCAACTCTCTTTCTTTATCTCTCTATCTCAGCCCCAAACATATGCACACTCTCTCCATATCTCCCTTGTCACTATCTCTCTCTCTCTCTCTCTCTCTCTCTCTCTCTCTCTCTCTCTCTCTCTCTCTCTCCACTTTCCTCTCTCTATGTATTTCTATTGCCCTCCCTCTCTGGCCCCCCAAATCCATCTCTTTGTCCCTCTCTCTCTCCTCCTCTCTCTCGACTTTCACTAGTCTACCTTTCTCTCCTACCCCACCGCCCTCCACCCCCTCTCTCCCCCCATCAATCTCTCTCTCTCTCTTTTCCCTTCAACAATCTCACTATCTCCCTCCCTCTATCTTTCTCCCACTCTCTCCCACTCTCTCCCCACTCCATCATTGTGTCTCACTCTCTCTCTTACACTTCTCTCCTCTCACTCCTCTTCTTTTCTCTCTCTTCATTCCTTCTCTCTCTTCTCCTTCAATTTATATCCATCTCTCCCTTGTCACTCCCTCTATCTCTCCACCTCTATCACTTTATGTCTTTATTCTTCAGACCATTATATCTAAAATTAACATATATCATAATATATTAATACATATTATATTATAAAAAATTTAATATTATATTAAATTTAACATTTTATTAATCCAAAATTATTAAATCTAATAATATTAATAATATAATGTATTAATATTCATATTGATACTAGATTTAACGATGATTTTTAAGTGTTAGGATACCAAGATTTATAATAAAATTAAATCGAATTAATATTTTCAAATATTACAAATTTGACCTCCACATATTTGTCTTTAAATATTTTAATATATCTCCAAGGTATGGCTTTTCTTTAAAGATTCATTTCACAAATATTTAATTAAAAGAAATATTAAAAGATTTTTCTATTTTGTTATAGTTTTTTTTTTAATATATCTATATCTATATCTATATATATATATATATCTATATATATATATATATATGGTTAGTTTTATTTTTGTTTTAATTTTTATTATTTTATAAGATAAGACATAATTACACATGACCTGGATTGTAGAATAAACTTTGGGAACAATTTTTTAGGAATTACTCATGTGTCGAATTGCATGAACCATAGTCACATCTGATAGGGAATTATTTTTTATTTTTGTTTTTGCTGAAGAGGAACTCGTACGAATAAATTGGAGTCACTACATCTGTAAAGGTAATAAATCTGAGTAGTTATCTTGTAAATAGGGCATCGTCTATCTATGTCGCTGGATTTTGCATGATGGATAATGTCATTCTCGTCACAGTCATGTAAATTAAAGAATAACACTTTATCAACTTTAGTGGGATGAAAATACCACTAAAAAATAATATTTCAAATCACATCACAACACGACACACAATAAGATAATTTATATCAGTGGAGGAATTTTTATCTAACATCAAATTTAATACATTTATGCAGAATAGTGGAAGTTCTTCTAGCACCCGTGCCAGTAAGAAGCCCATTTTTCTTGACGCTTCTTACAAACGTAATACAAAGGCCTATCAGAAATAATAAAAAGAGAGAAAATTTCATCCACTCACTTTGGGGGAGGTGAGTAAAGAAATACACATGTTAAAAATTGAAACCTCTGCTTTGAAGTGTCAATTTTCAAAATCAGAAAAAGGGAAATAGGAAGAGGCACAACTTGTTCCAGGCCGAAATACAAATTATACTCTACACACTGCTCCTTCTCATTCTTATGAATCAGGTGCTGAGATTGCGAAAGGAAAGAAAGATCCTACCTTAGGAGTCAGAGAGATGCGGATAATTTCCATTGAGTATCAACAACATCATGTAAAGATAAACATATGTATTAAAGGTGAAATGTTTTCTTTAACTGCATTATTATATTCTGGAGCAAATGTTAATATTTTTGCAAAGAAAGCTATTCCCTCTAAACTCTAGGTTTCTTCTACCAGAAAAATAGTAGGGTTGGGAAAGCAAACCCTTGAGTATGAAGTTCCCAAAGCAGCTGTATGTTTGACTCAGTGCATTAAATTAAAATTTGCAGTAGGAGATAACCCTGTTGATTCCATACTAGGGAATGTCTTTTTAGCAGCTGTAGAACCCCACAGATCAGCAAGATTAAAAGGAAATAAAGCGGGGTATTTCATTACTGTACCTAAAACAAATGGCAATGCAAAGAGAATTGAATTTCCTTATGTTTCTAATCCAAGAGTTTCTACAATGGTACAGGCAATGCAGGAACTCAATAAAGCAGAAAACAAGATGATTGAGCTCAAATATTTGAAAAACACCATTCATATTGAAGAACAGTTGAGCTCACCTGAAGTTCAGAGAAAAGTCTCTGAAATCAAGAAGAAATTAGAAGAAGAATGCTGCTTTGAGGAGCCGAATGCCTTTTGGCATAGAAAGTAGCATTGTGTCGAGCTGCCTTACAAAGAAAATAACATAGGCAGACCCTGAAAATCTATAGCTATTCCGATGAGCAAGGAATAAAGACAGCTCTGTGAGAAGGAGATAAATCAGCTCCTAGATAGGAAGTTGATTAGAGAATATAGCAGTCCCTGGAACTGCTATGGTTTTTATATAAATAAATGATTTGAGCAGATAAGAGGAATTCCTAGACTTTTAATTAATTACAAGTCTCTTAATTTTGTATTAGCATATGACACCTATCCTATCCCACACAAAGGAGACCTATTGGGAAGTATATCAGGTGCAAATATTTTTTCCAAATTTGATTTGAAATCTGGTTTATGGTAGGTGGTTATTTCAGAAAATGATAAGTTCAAAACTGCATTCATTATCCCTGCTGGTCACTATGAATGTAATCTCATGCCATTTGGTCTAAATCATGTGCCATAAAAATTCCAGAGAGTCATGGACTCTATTTTTAAGCATTATGATGATTGGCTACTAGTATATATAGATGAAATTCTAATATTTTCAAATAATTTGCAAGACCACTTCAAACATGTGAATATTTTCATGAAGTTGGTCAAAAGGAATGGTCTGGTCCTCAAAAAAAAGAAGATGGAACTTTTCCAGACCAAGATCAAGTTTCTTGGGCACACAATCCAGAATGATCAAATTTCTTTATAGAATCATGCAATGGAGTTTGCAGATAAATTTCCAGATGTTATTATGGACAAGACATAGTTACAGAGATTTCTCGAATGTTTAAATTATGTGAGAAATTTCTATGAGGATTGTGCTACTGAAAAATCTCTGTTAAATCATAGATTGAGAAAGAATCCGAAGCCTTGGACCAAGGAACACATAGAAGTAGTAAGAAAAATAAAGGCCAAGGTAAGAAATCTCCCTATATTTTATGTTGCTGATGATGAATCCTTCAAGATTGTAGAATCATATGCCAGTGATATAGGTTGGGGAGGTGTTTTAAAACAAAAACCAGATGAAAAGGATGAGAAGGATAAATAACAAGTTGTGTAGTTTGCCTCTGGAACATGGAGTAAGTCTGAAAAGAACTATTCCAGTATTGAGAAAGAAGTTAAAGCTGCATGGAATTGTATAGATAAGTTTTCATTGCATCTTCTTTACAATTTTTTTCTGTTGAGAATTGATGCACAAGCTCTTGGTAAAGTATTTTCTAAAAATATTAAGAAACCAGGAGAAGCGAAGCTTGCAAGATGGTAGGCATTATTTTCCAATTTTGATTTCAAGGTTGAACATGTCAAGGGAGTAGACAATTCCTTGCCAAATTTTCTCAGCAGAGAATTTATCCAGCACCAAGAACATTTAGATAATCAGGAGGACCAAGTGATGGTCATTGTGACAAAATGGGATCAGGCTAATCACAGAGAAACTCTTCGTACAATCCCAGATGATAAAGATTGGAATCTATACAGAAATGAGTGGAAATCAACCTGGCATCTTCGCAATACAAAAGTACTTGATGCCAATCTTAAAAACCATACCGATATTCAGCATCTTGTACCAGAAAGGAGAGTGTACCCCAAAGGCAACCGATGGATCCACGATATGGTGTACACTCGAAGCATGCCAGCATCATGGGAAGCTGAAGAATCTTTATCAGAAGATTTTTGTGATATTTTTGTCACATGTACCAGTGGAATTGATAGACAAAAAGTATATTATAAACACTTGGTGATGCATAGAACAAGAGAACCTGCATGGACATAGACCTGTTTCAATCAGTGGCCAGGTAACAATCCTGAATTTTTGTTTCCTAACACTATCTACAATTTTACAGGTTACAAGAAGCTGTGGTGGGACCTAATGAACAAAGATGGGAAATTTGAAACCCAGTACACCAAAGTCAAATTTGGTGCTATTGGGATCATGCAAGGATATAGACAACCAAATTGGCTTCAAGATTAGTGGAAAGAGTTTGGGCTTAATCCAACTACACTAGATCCAACATTTTATGAAAATTTCTACCAAAGCAGATGTAATTGGTGTAATAATGATGGAATGGAGGATTGTACTCACATCCCATTATCAAATGTCAGAAACTTACTAGAACTATAAGACTCTCTAATTTTGGCACAACATATGAGACAACATAACTATTGGCTAGTTATGACTAAAATCAAACACCAAATTATTCTCAATAAGCCAATGATTGTAAGGAGGATTTATAAAAAACAATGGGATGAAAATTATAAGTATAGATTCCCCAAAATAAAAATCCTGGATGATCCACCAGAGAGTAGTGCAAGTGGTTCTCGTGGACTCCACTGACCAAAAGTATCCACTATGTATTATTTCCCAGTCACAGGATTACAGTGTCGAGTTTTCTCGTGAGCATTTTGGTAAAAATATTTCACTGTGTAAATATCTTTTTCTCAATCCACGTGGGCCTCCTGTACTTAAAGGCATCCACTTTGTTGTACACACACCTTCACATGTTTAAGTCCGGATGTAGGAATCTATATGCGGATGTCACTTCGGTGTTACCGGAAAACAATGATTCCTCTTCCATGCGTCAGTTTTATGTTGGACCGAATTGACTGCTTGTCCCCCCTCGCATCCTATAAATAGAGAGTAAGGCTCATTCATTCGGCATCTTTGGGTTATCGAGTCTTGTGTGTTTTGAGTCAAGAGTCAAATTTCTCCTTGCTCTGCCTCTGCGAGTTCTATCTCAATTTGCTTGCAACACAAAGATCTGTATCAAGTCCATTAGATGATCAGAGAAGCCTCTGCATCAATGAGCTCGGCACTGGTGAGAACCTAAAGCGGCCTGATCATTAGATCGAGTCAGTATATTGATTTTTATATGTTATATTTCTTAGACAGAGTCTACACATAGCCAGGTAGCCTCCAGGAAGCTATCTCATACATTGAGAAGCCGAATCTGGTAAATGTTGTTGCAGTCGATCTCTAGAAAGGAATATTGAGTCCAAATCTATGTAATAAATTTTTCTAAAAATCAATAAAGAGATAAGTTTTCATTCTGCATTCTGAATACTTGTCACTCTAAGCATTAATATTGTCTGCTGAGGTAATATTTGTTTCTCTCATATTCATTTGAGGTTCGCTAAAGGTTCGCCAGAGGTTCACCAAACCACCAAGGGATGCCAAGGCTATTGAAAGGAAAGGGAAGTCGTAACTGAAGGTCGTTAGTTGTGTGAACATGGGAGTAGGTTCGTGTATGGGTTTGTGTAAAATAATCTGAGAGAAAAAGACAAAGAAGAGAGTTAGCAAGGCCAGTCAGCCTGTTGTTGCTGTTGTAAGCTTCAATTTGAAGCCCCTGCGTAAAATTGGTATTAGCGCCAGAAAGGTTATCTGGTTCGCAAAAAAGGTCAGTATTCAGAAAAATATTCTCTTTATTTGAAAAGTAAATTGGAATCTTTCAGAAAGTTAGTTTCTTTCAGAGAATTAGAAGAGAGGGAAAGAGCGAAACAATATCCACTTAGGAATATGTTTGCTAGTTCATCTTGTAGAGTTTTAAATTCCTCAGAGTTATTGTATGAAGAAGTAGATCCATCTGCTAGATGGGTCCTCCCAAAGATATCTGCATCAGAAGTCTATGCAGATTTAGGAGTCTAGAATTTAAAAGCTGCTACAAGAATATATATCAAATAATCCATCAGTTCTATAGAAGAAAAATCTGATTGTGTACAGTCTATCCCATTTTTAGATCCTAAACAGCTTTAGGCAGAAGCTAGAAAACTTGATACAAAATTCTTACATTTGGGTTGTATAAGGGTAGGAATCAATGCTCTTACTCATAAAGGCTTAGACACATATGTTCTAGCCACAATAAGAGATTTGACTCATAATAAATATACTGATTCATTAATTGGAGGAATATTTTCCCCACTGTCAGATGGTCTGGTCTGGTTCGACTGTTATCCCAATTTTCCAATCTATGTCTTTGATGAAACAATAGCAGATATTCTCCAACTTTAGATTCAAACCTCAGGGTTTGACATGAACATAAAAAGAAATAATATTTCCATACAAACCAGAGGGTGTTTTCACCATACCAACACCCTATATCCGACAGTCCTCCACTCACCCAGCAGAGATTCTAAAACTAGTTTGGTAGTTATAACAGACTCTAAAAATCAGAAGGTAGAACACCAAGCTATAAAATCGGAAGAACTCACATTTCTTGAACATTGGGTTGTCCCTAATCCCAAGCCAATCTCTGCAAGAAATATTACTTCTGCCAATATCACAGAAAATGAATCCTCTTCTACTTTGACTTTTCCTAGAAGGTCTACTATAGAATGAAGAAGGATTGAAGAAGTTTGTCAAAGATCGCCCATGTACAAAAACCCTGAATTTGTAGACACTGATTGTTCTTCTATTGTTTCCAATTCCTGTAAACATGTTGGTTTATTTGAATTCACTCAATTAGCTAATTTCCAGCCCCTAGATGTCTCATGTCCTCAGTGCCAAAGTCTTGTAAATTTGAGTCATCTTGCTTATATGGTCATTCATGAGAATCACAATCTGAGGACGAGTGAATCCCCTGCCTCCATCTCAGTTAGTCCTTGTCCAAATCCAAAATGTTCTGATATTCCTTTCCCATATGAATCAGAACATGTTCTCATGATGCATGAGTTGCCCACTCTTGAAGAAGAAGACCCAAGACTGACATCAATATTCAGTAACATGAGACCTACAAATATGCCAAGATATGGTCTAGGATATCTTGAGCAGAAAAATGAACTAATTCCGGAGTGCAGATTTAAAGATCTGCCTATTGAATACAGAAAACCATCGGTGATGAAAATCCAAATTTTTTTTACTCTTATGGATGGATGTTCAAGATATACATTTCCAGCACAGTGGATGAAACATATGTTGATTTGGGATCTTTACACTAATCCTGAGGCCGATACATTTGGTCTTATCCATTCTGTTGATGACAAAATACATCTTGCAAAAGAATGGAAACAGTATATGGAAGAAAAGAATGTTTGGATATCTTTCTATGTTTGGAAAAATAAGAAACAGTCAGAAAATGTGTTAATGACTGATTCTTCTGCATCTTCTTCAAGACATTCATGGTCAACACTAGATGGTAGTAGTATTGAAACAACTACTACATTTCACCCTTTTAGAGGCATTGTGATAGGGGAAGCACAGAACTCTGCTAAAACCATTCCTTTGATTCAAAAGGATGATAATACTCATGACCTTGAAAATAGGATCCAGAAAGCTAGCGAACAGCTTAACTGGACTAATACTTCCATAATTGGGTTAGAAAGGAATGTTACAAAAACAGTCTTTGTTAAAGAGTAGCTAGATAGAGTTCAAGTTTCTATAAATGATGTAAATAGTGTTTTAAATTCTATACAGTATGATTCTTCATTGATTAAAGCTTATTCAGAAGAATCTTTGAAGAAATTTGAAGAAGTGGAGAATTGTGTGATGACTGAGTCTGTCTCCACAAGAAACCTCATTTCTAATTTGTCTGATAAACTTGAAAAGATAAATCCTAAAAATATAGATAAGCCTATTCCAGCTTCTTATTTTCAAAGAAGAAAGAGAGTACATATCCAAAATCCTGTTGATAAATTTCCACACCTCTTTCCCAAAGAAGCTGTCCAGTCCCCACAACAGTCTAAAGCAGAACCTCAAAGTCCAAAAGGAGAAAAAATCACCATAGCCTCACTATTCCATGAGTCTAAGCTAGAAACTCAAGTACTCCCAGTATATGAACCTCTTGAAGCCCAATTTAATAGATATCAAGCTCTTGATCTGAGTGGTATGGGTAAAATACCTCCAAGAGAAACGTTCTTTGACAGCAGTCATAAAGAATGGAATGTTGATTGTCTCAAAATGGGACAAATAAGATAGATGTTAGATAGAATGATAATAGAATATAAATTGATGTGTGTTGGAGGCAAATTCGAGGTTGAATCTTGTAAAACCTTGATTCAATGTTTCACTGGCACTTTGTCCAAGTGGTGGGAGTTGGATTCATCTCTGGCCATGATCGAAAAAATGGAAAAATAAGTCTTGAAAGATGAAAATGGTGACATTGAATTTCATCCTAATGGAACACCCATCAATAATATGATTGGTGCCTTGACTGCTATGATACAAGAACATTTTTTTGGATCTGAGCCTGTAGTCTCAGATAAGAATGAATTAGTTTTGATGAAATTAAAATGTAGAAGCATTAACCAATATGAAGAATTTCATCATGATTGGATGCAGAGAATATTTCTAGTTAAAGACTCCAAGAATCTTCTGTGGAAGAAAATTTACGTTGCAGCTCTGCCATCAAAGTTTGTTGACATCATCAAGTGGTAAGAAGCTTTTCAATTGCCTCTTGAAGTTTATCCTTGCGGTGAGAAATATGCCATCATTACCAAAGTTCTGATAACTTTGTGTACCAGCTCAAAGATGAAAAAATCTATAGAAAAACTGAATAGATTGCCTGGTACCAAATCATTCTGTAATAAGCATGGCATCACAGTAGATGATCCCCTAGTTTCCCATAGGAAAAAAAAGAAAAAAGAAAAGAAAACATAGAAGAGAGATAAGTTCATCAGTAAGTACAATAAAAAGAGAAGCTTCTCAAAGCCTTCTCGGCCACCTAAGCGGCCCTTGAAAAATAAAAAGGGATATTCAAAGTATATCCCTAATACCCATTATTATAAGCCTTCAGACATTCATCCAAGGTCATAGAAAATAGAAAGGATGAAGAAAATGGTCTGTTGGTTATGTGGAAAATTAGGACACACTTCCAATCTTTGTCCTGATGCAAAAAAATCAAAGAAAAATCGTGGAAGAAAATCACAACAGCTTGCAAAAGGAAAAACAATTATGAAAACATAAGAGAAATTTAGTAACTGTGGTTCTACATTTCATGATGTTGATCATCGCCCTCGGATTTTCATTCAACAAGCTGAATAAGATTATTCTTCTGATTCAAATAATGCATCTTCCTCTGATTCTTCTATTGAAGAATTAAATTATTATTTTCAATGAAGCAAGATGACTCAAATTTACAAGACTTTGGCACTTAGGACATGAGACATCCAGGGGCTGGAAATTAACTAATTGAGCAAATTCAAATAAACCAACATGTTTACAGGAACTGGAAACAATAGAAGAACAAGAAGTATCTACAACTTCAGGGTTTCTGTACATGGGCAATCTTCGACAGACTTCTTCAATCCTTCTTTTGTCTATAGTAGACTTTCTGGGAAAAGTAAAAGTAGAAGAGGATTGATTTTCTGTGATATTAGAAGAAGTAATATTTCTTGCAGAGATTGGCTTGGGATTAGGGATAACCCAATGTTTAGGAACTATGAGTTCTTCCCATTTTATAGCCTGGTGTTCTACCTTCTGATTTTTAGAGTCTTTTATAACTACCACATTGGTTTTAGAATCTCTATTGGGTGAGCAGAGGACTGCCGAATATAGGGTGTTGGTATGGCAGAAACACCCTCTGGTCTGTATGGCAACATTATTTCTTTTTTTGTTCATGTCAAACCCTGAGGTTTGAATCTGAAGTTGGAGAATATCTGCTATCATTTCATCAAAGAGATAGATGGGGAAATTGGGATAGTAGTCGAAGCAGACCGGACCATCTGACAGTGGGGAAAATATTCCTCCAATTAATGAATCAGTGTGAAAACATGCACTAAAACTTGAAAATTTGACCCTAGTGGGAAGTCTAGATGGTTTTCAAATCCGAGTTTGGAGTTCGCCTTCTTCTATATATAAGGTGGCCTATGCCATTGCATTTCTCACCTCTTTCTTACGGAATTTTCCCTACTCCAGTTGTAGGTATGGTTGTATATTTCTAATCTGCTTCTAATTTGTGACATATTAATGATTTGTTCATATCCTATATCCATGTTATGTATTGATTCCTTTTTTTCTTTTTTCTTTTTTCTTTGAAGGCATTCAGTTTCCACTTAGTGATATCATCCAGTATCTGTAACCATACAAGATGAGCAATTTGCAAGAAGCAGGGCGGAACCTTAGAGACAACAACAAGATGGTGGACCACAAGTACAAGAGTGGTGACAAGAACGTGATTTTCCCTAACACCCAGATCAACTGCAATCCCATCATGGGTGACAACAGCGGCAACACCGACAATAGCGGCAATAAAATCAACAATGCCAACAACAACACCGTGAACAGTAACAACACCATCAAAGCCGGCAGTTGTAACAAAGTCAGCATTGGCTAGGAGAGCAACTTATAGCACTAGGTAATTGTAACTTATGCAAAGTGGCTTTTGTTTTCCAAATTTATGCTCACCTCTTTATTCAGTGTAGCATATGCACAAATATGTCATGATTTTTTTCTTTTTTCTTTTACTTAATTACGTTGTTATTGCATTGTAGGTATGGGAGAGAATAAATGTAGTCAAATATTATCTATTTATACTATTTGCATGTGTTAAAATATAATTAGTTTAGAGCCCAATACTCTATTTTATAATTTGCAGCTGGTATATTGTAATTTCGATTTATGTAATATTAAGCTACTTGCATGGTTACTTTGTTTTAATGTTTTTAATGGTTATTCTATTTTAATGTTTTATAAAATAAAAAATAAAAAAATTAATTTAAAATTTATCAATCAAAATTAAATTTAAAATACACATTATATATATATATATATATATATATAGATATATATAGATATAGATATATATTGAAATGAAGTATGCCAAGACCAATATCAATAGATTTATTTGAAAAGATCACTTCATGAAGGCTTACCCATAGAGCCTTATTGTAAAGAGAATTGAATTGATGGAGGCTTAACCATGGAACCTTATTGTAAAAAGAATTGAATTGATGGGCTCTCAATAGTCAAAGTCCTTTAACAATGGAGATTCAACCAATTAGGTTACCAATTAAACCAACCTAATGTATATTTGTATACCTACACAGTTTTCTTTTGAAATTAAAATTTCTCACATATTTTTCTTGGTCATTTATGATGCTCAGACTAACCTCTATTATCCCTAATCCACATAATCACACTCTATATGTTCATCTAAAACTTCTTTCCAACCCTCTTCCCAAATAATTTTAAATCTGGGAATCTCAATAACTCAAAGAAGAAGCCTTTATACCCTTTTACGATTTATATGGTTTAAACCAGGATCAACATCACTCCCTAAACTTGCAAACTCTTGTGCATATAAATTTCTATAAGCAGAGGTCATTCCTTACCTCATACTCCATGGTTATAAAAACCACCTGTCACAAACGTGCACAAAAGCATTTCTTTCAGCCCAATATTAAATTTATAAAAGCCCAGTATATTATATCCTCCATCTAAAATTACAACAAGCCATGATTTTTCTCTAACACAGCGCTAATATCCATTCCCATAACCTTTATAATGTTCAGCCCACAACATTGTTGACTCAACAATCCACAACAATATATGGACGTTGGGACCCACAACAACCATAGCTTGTTCGACCCATATAAAACACTATATATATGCCGCCATATACATATTCCCCACTTCAAATGTTACAAACAATAACAAGCCATGGAATTATATTAAAAACCAGCAAATATTTAATCAACGTCAGCACCAATGACACTCAGGCCCACTCAACATTACAATATATACATCATTAAATCTCTCGCATTGCATGATACAGTAGTCGTTGGATCTTGATAGTGTAAGATCGGATGAATAATTTGGATATCATGTTTTTTCATCCTTCGTGGGTTAACACCCAAAAATGACGCGACGTAAATGGTTTTCCAATACCGCCTGAGGCCATGTGTCATGAAAGGACCCTAATCGCGTTTTTTTGACAAAATAAACTTACCACTTTTAAAATACGTGAAGACCACTCATGGATTTGGAAAACTACCATTACTGTTGCTCCTTCATGGTTTTGTTACTCCGCTCGAGGTTCCAGTCCTTCGGATTATAACATAGCTTGATCTTAACAGCGTTCAATCTCCACATATATCATTCCAGTAACGGAAATTCAATGCAAATCACCCATGCTCGAAATTAACATCTCTTACTCCTTCTCCAAGGATCAGGACTCTGCTTTAGCTTTTTATTTCACTCTATGGGCATTCATAGTTCTGGCCTGTACGCCCCTTCATCATATGCAAACTATAATGTGTTAAAATTAAGCATAAAATCAACATCAATTAAATCGATGTTTTCCTCTTGAAAGAAGAAAATAGGTGTTCTTGAAAAGTTGTAGAGTGAAGCCTAGAGAGAGTAGAAGAGAGTGGTTAGGAGGTTCTAGTAGAAGGGGACCAGCACTTGCCAAAAGCCGGATCCAGAGGAAGGGATTGGTGAGGTAAGTTGGAGCAAGAGAGCTTGTTGTTGCAGAGGCTTAGTGTAGCTTGTGAGTAAAGTACTCGTGGAGGAGAAAATATCTACTGATATCCATAGCAGAGATTGCAGAGGTTCTGAGAGAGGCCACAGCAGAAGAGTGAGGGATGATGCTAAAGCCAATGGCATGAGGAAGAAATCCACTGATGTAGAATGGTGGAAAGAGATAGCTGAGATCAGTAAGAAGTTTTATAAACTGGAGAGGATGATAGAGGAAAGCCAGAGAGTTGGTTGGCTCATGAGGAAGAGTGTAAAATGGCAACCATTATAGTTGAGGTTGAGGCAAAAGGAGATTTCCTTACTAAATCAAGAACTCAAAGCAACTGAGTTGAGAAAAGAAATTTTTGTTTGTGAAGCGGAACAGAGAATAGATGAAGAATGGAGATCTACAAGAGATCTTGTGACGCATGGTGAAGACTTAAGGCAGCAAGAAGCTTTTCTTTTTGAAGAGGATATCATTAATGATTTCCTGAGTTATTGGACAAGTCCAAATCAACTGGATGATGTAAAGAATTGTGTTTTTGAATCTAACATTTTTCACGTGATTACAGATTCTCCAGAGGAAGAGGAACTCAAAGTTCTTGAGTCAAAGGTGGAATTTGAAGATTCCACATGCAGATATGTTCAAGGGGAAGTGCCTGAGAAAGCAGCCAAGGATGAAAAGTCTTGTGGTTTTGAAACTAAAGAGTTGTGTATGTTTGCAGGTACATCACGGGGAGATGAGCAAGCTTTAAGTTTTGCTGAGGAGGAGAAATTGAATCTAAAATCTGTTCAGATCACTGCTGAGATAGTAAGATCTCAGGAGGCAGACATGAAGACAGAAGAGCCCAGTGAGGTTATTCAACAGAATATTGGAGCAGAGAGAGAAGGACAAGAAGATGATTGGTCAAGAACAAGTAGAGGCATTGAATGTTGTGTAAGGTTTCCAAAGTCTACTCCAATTGAAGTTGTTGAGTTGTATAGGAAGTTGGATTTTCAAAGAAGAGAATTGGAGAAGCAGAGGACCTATGCACAAGATAGTTTTCTAAGGAAATAGAGTAGGAAGGTCTTCATGAATAGTGTTCATGAAGTAGATGATAGAGATAACAAGAGACTAGCTGACAGTCTCATGAGGAATGAAAATCAGCATACTAATGTGCTAACAGAGGATTTAGAAGGGAGTTCAGAACAACACACTGATGTGTTTTCAAAGCAGAAAAAGGTATTGAGACCCTGTAATTTTAATGCTGATGATTCATGTGTTAATCATGCAGGGAAAGAAGAACATCAAATGAAATTTTTCAGAGCATTGAGTGAAAGAGAAACTATGTTGGCTAAGAACATAGTGAAGGATCATCATTCTAATATGGTGATTGGAGTAGTGGAGGTAACTCTGACAGCTGGGGAGAAAGATAATAGAGAATTTCTATGCTTTGAAAGAGACTTAGAACTACTGAAGGAAGGTTTGGTGACTGAGTCACCAAATGATGCCTTTGGGTCTTGTGGTTTTAATATTGACAATTAGTTTATGCTTACAGGTATTGCAGGAAGCAATGCATCATTTAGAATTGCCTGGAGAGAAGAAAATTTTTTGTAGAAAAAAGAGGATGAAACAGTCATGCAAAAAATTGTCACTGTTGGTGACAAAGAATAATTGGCTTGTTTGAATAGCCAAGAGAAGGATGGAGAGCAGACTGTGGGGTAGATTGTTAAAACTGACATAGTGATGAAGGATCATAATTCCATTATGATAGGAGATGAGGATCCAGAGATGGAAGGACATGATTTGATTGCCAAGATCAATCAAGGTGATGATGGAAAATTACTTAATATTGTCCAAGAAGAAGAAAAAGAAGGTGCTGAAACTGAATTGCAGCATGTCGATGATGTGAAACAAGTATAGGGGAGATGGCTAAAAATTTTCCTGAGAGAAATTATGCAAGAGGAAGGTACTACATACACTGAAGTAAAGAAGCCTGAAGCTATTGAAGAAAGAGGAGCAGATACCAGTTTGACAGATTTAATTATGCTTACTAGTATGCAAAGAAAAATAAATGAGTATGTTACTGCAGTGTTGACGGGAAAAAATGTCCGGCCAACAGCACGGGATCTCCCCGGTAAAAAGTCCCAGTTAGAGTCTAAACCGTTTGGAATAGGGATCCCATCCGGGGTGTGGGTCAGGCTATCGCTTGATACTCTTTTTCATTGGTCTCAATTGGACTTTTCAAACCTAAGGACGCACAATTTTTCAGATGATACAAAACACATGACTGATGAATTATAATGGTCAAGAAACACTATGCGTAGCAAGATGAGTTGTAAAGCATGAAGCCGAAGGAGATGCTATTAGCAGCACATCATTAGGTTCATGCTTGTAAAAGTTGTTCTGACCACAAAAGAAATAATTCCTTATGGCAGAATACCCTTCACTTCCTTGAATGATCATGGCGATAATGTAAATGTTAAAAAACAAAGGCATTAGCATTCATTAAAGCAGAAGCATAGATTTAACACCATTAACACACTTCTAGAAAACTATAATGCATCATGATGTAAATAGAGAGACAGTTTCATTAACCAAAAGATGTTAGAAACTGAACATGTAATACTCATAATGTTCATGCATTAATCAACATCAGATCCAAAAATGGAGTTTACAAGTTCTTGTATTCATATGCAACATTGTGTGGTCATTCTACACAATACTCAATATCCTTTTCAGTCCAAAAGAAAAGTCCTCTTACAAGTTCCTGAAGGAAGTATTTATAGAGCAAAGCTTGCCCTTTGGGGCCCCCTGACTTTTTGTTTTCCCAACTATGGGCTGCCTTGCGACCCAGTCTATTCTGCGACTTCCAACTTGAGCCGCTGTTGTGACCTGCGACCTGACTGGATCTTGCAACTTACGACCCCCAGCAATATGAGACCTGCGACCTACCTAGATTATGAGACCTTGCGACCCAGTCGCTGGGTCACTGGTTTGCGCCGTCGAGTTTTTAACAAGGAGTGCGACTATGCAACCCGATGACCCGAGGAAATTTGTGACATTAGACCTTTGGTCATCCCTTCTGCATTTCTCTTTTGGAGATATCAGAACCTTTTTCTTCGAAGGCCAGCCTTAGCCCTCGCCATGTGAAACTGCAGCTTCTATCTGCTAGTGATGACATTGCCACGCTAAGGGAATTTTCATGAGTTGATAAGTGGGAGACTGGTGTCTATGTTTTGAGCAAGATACTGACCATCCACATAATGCGGGTTTTGTTGTCGATTTGAAAAATAGCTGTGCATCCTCTGGGGAAGCTAGCATCTCTCTGTATTCGGGTGGACATCATTGTTTCCTCATGTTATCTAAAAGAAAACAAAGTAAATCGGCCATATATATATATATATATATATATATATATATATATATATATATATGCACATGTTTGGGGATCAACATAAGCAACGCAATACTTTTATCAAAGAAAAAATCAGTTGAACCCCTGCGTGCTCAAATATTGTGCCATTATGTCGTCAGGGAGAATGGCTTATGTGGGTTTTCTTTGCACCTATTCAATCACTATAATGTCCATTGGTATTGCTGTGGACTTAGCGTTGAAGGTAGTTCTATAGCTAATTCATAAAAATGTGGCTTAATTGATGAGACATGCTGCTCCCTCTTTCTCTCAGCACATGGTGCCATATAGACATGAAATTATAAAATGTGGGCATAGACATGGATCTGTTGCTCCTACTTCCCTTGATGATATGGATCATTCATATTTTGACTCTTGAAGTTGTAGACCTAGATGAGGTCAAATGCTTCACAATGGAGAATCTGGTAACCATATGGAGGCATATCTTTTAAGTTGTTTGACTGCCTTTTGTTACGCAGCCGATGATGTGTTTGCATTAGTTTCAATCATATTTTTAGATACATATTTCATGCAAACTCCACTCTTCCATGACCATAGCGGTTCAAGGTCGATTAATGCACTCATATTTGCAATGTATTTCGAAACAGGGCTTCATTTGGTCAACACAGGGATACCTGGAGATCCTGACTCACAAATCTTGAAACTATAATGAAATTATTGTCTAAATATTTCCTGGGAATGAATGGAGACCCAGCTTCTTGCAACCATTCCTCGTGACCTCCTATTGAAATCCTACAGTGGAATATTGATTCTTTAATATCGTATCAGGACCTTTTGGTGAGTAGATAATGATGCCTTTTATATCATAACATTGTAATTTGGGATTATTCAGCGTAGGTAAACTCCCGGAAGTGGCACAGTCACAACGAGGTGTAAGCCAGGCTGTTTGAAACTTTGTGACTCCGTGACTTGGTCGCATAGTCGCATAGTCATGATTTAGGCAGCTTTGTTCATTCTCTGACCTAGCAACTTGGGTCAGAATGCAACCTCTCGATGGTCACAAATTCGAAACTTTATGCAAGTCATACCCCGTATTCATTTAGCACGATTTGGGACCTAGAGATTTGGGAAAGACTGTGACCTCCCTGTGGTCATAGAGTCACACATTCATGCAGGTCGCACTTTCATCAATTCGATGTGCTCTGCGACCTAGCGACTGGTCGCAAAAGGCTAGAGGTGACATTTTCTCCACTTTTTTGATTTGTGGCTCCTGCAATATGGTTTAGCGATGAGTTAATTAAGGGGGACATGATCGATGGAAGCTACGTAGCTACAACCACTATCCCGGTCAAACTCCAAGTTTCACTGTGCAATGTGCTCACTCTCCAAACCCCGATTCGGGTGTATCATGGATTTTTTATCAAGCACCAACCTATGTTGATAGAATGCAATGAGAGAAAAAAAACTTTCATATAGCGCTAGGACATAGCATGATGTCTCTCATTCTGGTCTGCAAAACTCCAGCGAAATATAGTGCAGAAGTATTCTCAACAGAGGATGGACCTCTTGACCGTACAGGGGTGCACGGCTTTTGATGCTTCTTGGTTGTTATGTCAACTTCAAATGTAGGGTGCTAACCATCGTTGCACTCATGGTGTGTACATTCGTGGCATTTTATCGCATTATCATGCCGAGATTGAGAAACAACGTCGTGGTAGTTTTACCACTCTTCTATGTGTCGTGAAATATTGAAACCTCCAGATGATGGCGAGGCCCAGTAGAAAACCATGCTATGCGATATTTCCAAGATCATGTTAATAACGATAAGCTATATGAGAATTATACTCCGTCTCAACACAACATCAAACTGGCAGATTATTTCCCTTTGTTGCTTTGTGGTCTTGTCTGTCTCTCCGATCAGCTACAGGTGGTATTCATCGAACTGTAATTCAAAATGAATTAGAAAAGGAGCATGCAGTCTCGAATACCCTTTTTTGGTCATGCACTTCAGTCCCACCTCCAAGAAACCCAGATCTATCTTTGTACAAGGCTATTTATATTTGGTTTCTTCTCCTCTGGGTCGAAAAGTCTCTACACGTGTATTTATGCATGCAGCGAAATTATTTAGGTCTCTATGCTGCGTGGGTCTTTGCATGTATGTTGATGCTGTGTGTGACCTCACTGTATCAGAGGTTTTCTCATGGAGATAACTTGTAGGTCAACTGTGCTTAAACTTTGTATGCAGAGGATGCTTAATTATTTTGGTGGATTTAGAAGAAATAAAATGATTTCTCTGCCCTGAAAAGGTAAGGGTTAGCGGGCCAATACAATGTCGACATGTGTTTTCTTAATGCTCTTTCCGTGAACCCATTTCTTCATTAGTATTCTGCTTCCGTGGTGAGCTTATCTTTCCCTCATGGGCTTTCAATTGAAAACGCACTACAAAAAGGAACACGCAGTGTCAACTATATTAATTTTTGATGTGCACTCCGGTTTTACCTCCAAGAAGCTCGAATTCATCTTTGTACAAGATCAAAAGTCTCCACAACGCATATGTACATGCTGTGAATCTCTTCAAAATTCATGCTGCATGGGCCTTTGGGTGGTTGATAGGGCACTCTTTACGGAGACAAAGCCAATCCTTGGTAACACATGACCTTTCAAAGCATTTTGGAATGCATAATAATTAGAATCCCCCTTTTGCCCTCTAGTTATGGCTTTAGCATGTATGTGGGATGGGACCACTCTTTAAAATGCGATCCCCCACTAAACAATATATTGCCTTTCTTCTTTCCAAACTTCATGGAAAAATTTGACTTGCCCATAAGGTATACTCGTCTTATGTATGTCATTCCTTCCATGTGTTGCAATTTGCATAGCCACAGTAGGGAGAGTATGAAAAGGCAGGATTGAAGTAATGTCTCCACTGAGCTGCGGTTGGCCCATGCTTTGTGGGACACCTTTTAGGTTTACTTTCATCATCTATCATATCAAATCAGAACATTGGATGGCAGTTTCGCAGCTGTGGCCTTATTATTTAGCTTCAATTTATTTCCCTTGGTGTGGTGATGACATTGATGAGTGTATCATCCGTCCGATTGACCTGTATGAAATATTATAAAATTAATTAATTCAAAGTTACCCTTTAAAGAACGGCGCCCCAAAATAATTAACATCAGATTATGAGCTTGGTGAAGTACCTAAACCGAGTGCCTACACAATCTAAGGTGCAAGAGCTTTCAATGTAAATACACAAAAAGTTTCCATTTGAATGCATGCATGGCGATCCCTTCACACATGGCACGGTTGCGGTAAGAGTACCTCATCATGATGGTGAGAAGGCTCAAGAGGGGCTTGGGACAGGTTACGAGGATGTCATCGTCTACAGGCCAGGTTAAAACCTTAATGGATAAGCAAGTAGGGGGGGGGACCCGAAATTTTAAGTATACCCAAAATTTTGGGTGTTGTTGTAGCGGCTACAAAAAATGGAAAACCACTCGTAGAATCTCGCACCTCTGTCAATATCACAGCAATAGTCTGAGCCAAGATAGTGATGCAAGGGAATATTGAACAAGTTCTGCGGGTACCCTTTGTATTACTTTGGCCTTTACAAGTATGCCTAGTCCTTATGCCTTAGCTAGGTCTCGCTAATCAGAACACATCAAAGCGAAAGCTCATAGATGCCAGTAGCTTGTTGATGATGTGAAGAGCAAGGCAGCGGGTTTATTATTCTCAGGATTTTTAAAGTAAGTTTCCGGTGTTGCTCCACTTCCAATAGGCTTGTACATTACCTCGGTGGAGTCACTTCAAGAAATCACAAGCGTTGCTCCACTGCCAGCTGGCTTGGTCAATACCTCGGCGGAGTCATTGCATTACCTCTCTATGCAGGAAGCCTTTCTCAATCATTTACCCTTATTTTTTTCATGTGCTTGCAACACTTATTTTCATGTGCTCATGGCACTTATTTTTCATGGGCGGATGGGGGATCCCGATTTATTTTACAAGAAAAAGAGGTTGTTTCTTGCTTTACAGAAACTGCAAGATACCCTGACTTGGGTTTGCCCTTGTGCCAAACCTTCACATCCCATATTACACAATAGTTGAAGCATGTCAAATAGATCATTAATATGTTCAAGACTATGCGGGGCACAAGGCTCAAGGTATGGGTATGGGCCGTTCAAATTCATTAGGTTTCCCACGAACAACTGGCTCGGATCTCCCCGACTAATGAATTTAGAATCATAGGCAATTTGTTGAGAATGTGACTTTGATGACCTACCTTGAGAGAAGTTGCCTCTTGAGGTAACCACCTCAACCTCACACAATTAATGGAGTTACTGCTCTAGCAATCGGGGTAAAACAAGTCAGCAGGCTAATGAGGGTTTCAATGCGAGCTCACATTGTGGTATGCGATATATATCAAAAATTTCAAGGCTATGTCAAAAACCTATGGAAATGGTGTGAGGGAGAAAGTGTATGACACAATGTAATGGATGAGGCATCAAGGTGCAATGCAATGCCATGTGGGAGAATGATCAACCAGTTGTAAATGGAAAAGAGGCGCAATACAAGCAGTGATTATTAATGCAGCAACAAGAAAACTAAAAAATAAATGAGTGTAAAACAATTATAACATGATGATGCCTAAGATATTAATCGTAAGAAGACACACTTTTAAATTATAAAGTAAAATTTCACAAGTAAACCTAATTAAAAATTTTGAACTAAAAAAAAAATTATTCACAGGTCCTAGCTAGCCTACACCTAAAACCCTAGTTTAATCAATGAGGCAGTTAGGTTATGTGAAATCAACTTTCTAGTGCAGCCACTACATTAGTTCCCATCCTGCAACAACAACAATGCTCAGGATCAGAGCTAGCATCCAAGAATGTGCATCAACAACAAAAATTACCTGAAGAGTATGTGAAACAACAAGAAGATCATGGATACTTACCAGAGAACATGCCAGAATGGATTGGGCAAGCTGAATTCCACTCTCATCCTGATACATAGAAATATTTTCTTGAAAATTAAAATTATTTATGAATGACACACATCCATTCATGCACAACCCTAGGTCTGATGGGAGGGGGGTAAGCCATTTCCTATTTGCAAATATATTCACCAGGTAGAATTCGTTGAATTGACTGGAAATCTCATCATGGTGTTGAGGATTATTAACCTAATAGGATGGGAAGAATAAGCATCTGCCAGGCGAATTATAGATACTCACATATCCAAGTGCAGAAGCACTAATTTTGAAAACCCAAGTTTGGAGTTTCTCCTGGATTTTGCCAAGGATGTGAGGATCCGAATTAACCGTTAGTGAAGGCTGAAATGCCTCACCATCCTAGACCAGTTATGGGCCTTCGAGCGAGGGTTTTCCAAACTTTGATGGGTTCGTGAGATCAACTGGTGAATGGATGTGACCATCAATTGTAGTGATTGGAAAGATATCAGTGGGCTCTATATCAATTCGGCCAAAATTTTGCGCACTGATAGATTAATAATCCAATGTATCAAATTCTTTAGATTTGCAAGGATGGGGTGAATTTATCGGAAAATTTTCAGGTAGTTGAGGGATTTTCCCAAAATCACATGTTTGTGCCTGATTGCAACCAGTACTGACTGGGAAACAACTGAAAAGATTAGGGACAATGGCTGGTGTTTTCTTACCAGTGAATAAATTGGGGTGTATTGGTTGTTGTACACCCGCTATTGGGGAATAGGAATATGTGCTCAGGGAAACCTTACTAGAATGAAAGATCCACCTAGATGAGATGATATCTAACATGGTAATGCTGGGAGGAGCATGGTACTTGGTAATTGTTATTTAAGAAACCCTAAGCTGAGAAACCCTAGTTGGAGTTATTTGAGGGGTCTCGTTAGGATCAAAAGGAATAGGGGTAATAGTAGGCAGAAGCGGAAGTTCTTTGATTCCCTGATGGGTACTCAAATCTTCATAAAGCAGATTATAAAATTCTGGTGTCTTCATATGGTCGACAAGGAGATATGAGTGAAAGTCCTTAGCAGTATGAGTGAATATGTTTTCTGGTAAGCAATGATCATTGGAACCATCAATTTGATCAATTTGGGTACCTGACATGATAGGCTCCCCGGGAGTTACCAATTGGGATGGATCAATAAAGGAGACATCTTGAGGTTTCCCAAATAGGAAATCCCTCCTATGGTTGTCTATAGATTTCAGTGAGAAAGATCATATGTAAAAGATTCATCAATTTTGCACTATGATTGTGAAACACCATCCGCGTGCTTATGATTGTCACCAATACCAGTATAAGGAAATTTTGAATGTCTCGAAGAAATTATTGGTGTGGCGGACTCATGAAATAAATCGGGTAGTAATGAATGAAAATATTGAGCCATAAGGGTGTCAACTGTACAAGGAATTTCATCTTGCATATCAATGTTATCCAGAGTGAACAATGGTCTTGCATGCCTAGGACAGTCCAATGACTTTGTAAGGTCAATTTTATCCGGAACAAGATTCAGTTTGTTATTATCATGTGAATAAGAGTTAGGACTGTGTCTAGGCAAACATTCAATGGACTCGAGATAGGTCTCATGAACCAAGAGAGAAAATGAGCCACTATGGTTTTCAAGCTCTAATTCGACACGCTGCCTGAAAGATTCAGAGGTGCCACAACAGGTTTTATCTTCTTGCACACGTCTATCATTTCTCAGAACTTTCGAGGTCACAACTCCACTCCATGGAAATTTAGGAGGAGTAGGAATATCACAAATAGTACTACTCTCCTTGGAGGCCTAAATGTGGTCTAGACACATGGAGATGGACAAGGAAACATTAGTGATGAAGTCTGAACAACTGGTCACTTGCGGATCGTCATAGGGAACACTAGGATTAGGCTTGGTTGCTAATTGGAATTGTTCAAGGGAAACGAGGATCACATACCTGAATTGTTCACTTAAAAATTTCCAATCAACATCCCTTTCAAGGAACTCAAAATAATAATGGAAAAATCTGATAGAGAATTCATCTAGAGGTTACTGAGGTTCCATTCTGATGTCATTTAACTTTATAAATACATTTTGAAAATAGTACATGTGAAAACCTTGTTGTAATTCACTGGCGATTTGTTCAAACGAATGGATGGAAGCTTCTGGGAATGTGCGGCACCATTTCTTAGCGCGACCTTCGAGAGTGAGGGAGAAAAGCAAACAAATCAAACCTTCATTGTCAATTTCGTAGCACTAACCAAAGTCACAGAAATATAAAAGGTGTTTGGTTATGGACACTCCATTTTCACCATCGAATTTTAGCTGGGACAAGTGATACATAAGTTCATCAGGGATGAAGCATCGAGGATCATAAAACTCCGACAAACATCTCAGGAGGATGATTTGGGGATGAGCCATTATAGATATGAGATTAACTGCAGGCTCTAAGGGCTCAGCCTGTCATCTGGCCCTCCTTCTAGTGCCAATTCTATTGATGGGAAAAAATGTCTAGCCAATAGCAAGGGGTCTCCCTGGTAAAAAGTCCCAACTAGACTCTAAATCCTGTCTGGGGTGTGGGTCCAGCCACCACTTGATACTCTTTTTCTTTGGTCTCGATCGGACTTTGCAAACCTAAGGATGCACGCTTATTCAGATGATACAAAACACATGACTAGTGAATTATAATGGTCAAACAACACTATGCATAGCAAGACGAGTTGTAAAGCATGGAACCGAAGGAGATGCTATTAGCAGCATGTCATTAGGGTACTGCTTGTAAAAGTTGTTCTGACCACAAGGAAATAATTCCTTATGGAAGAATACCCTTCACTTCCTTGAATGGTCATGGCGATAATGTAAATGTTAACAAACAAAGTTATTAGCATTCATTAAAGCACAAGCATAGATTTAACACCATTAACACACTTCTAGAAAAATATAATGCATCATGATGTAAACATAGAGATAGTTTCATTAACCAAAAGATGTTAGAAACTAAACATGTAATACTCATAGTGTTCATGCATTAATCAGCATCAGATCCAACGATGTAGTTTACAAGTGCTTGTATTCATATGCAACATTGTGTGGTCCTTCTATACAATACTCAATATCCTTTTTAGTCCAAAAGAAAAGTCCTTTTACAAGTTTTTGAAGGAAGTATTTTTAGAGCAAAGCTTGCCCTTTGGGTCCCCCTTACATTTCGTTTTCGTGACTGTTGGGCTGCCTTGTGACCCAGTCTATTCTGCGACTTGCGACCTGAGCCACTGTTGAGACCTGTGACCTGACTAGATCTTGTGACTTGCGATGCCCAACAATCCACAACATGTGACCTAAGGAAATCCGCAACCTGTGACTTGCCTAGATTATGCGATGTTGTGACCCAGTCGCTGGGTTGCTGGGTCATTCCGTCGAGCTTTTAACAGGGAGTGCAACCATGCGACCCGATGACCTGAGGAGATTTTTGACTTTAGAACTTCGAACATCCCTTCTGCATTTCTCTTTCAAAGATATCAGAACCGTGTTCTCTGGAGGCCAGCCTTAGCCCTCGCCATGTGAAACTGCAACTCTATCTTCTGGTGATGTCATTGTTGCACTAAGGGAATTTTCATGAATTGATAAGTGGGACAGTGGTGTCTCTATTTTGAGGAAGATACTGAGCATCCGCATAATGCAGGTTTTGTTGTCGATTTGAAAACCAGCTCTGCATCCTTTGGGGAAGCTAGCGGCTCTCTACATTTAGGTGGACATCATTGTTTCCTCATGTTACCTGTAAAAAAACAAAGTAAATCATCCATATATATATATATATGTGTGTGTGTGTGTGTGTGTGTGTGTGTGTGTGTGCACATGTTAGGGGATCAACATAAGAAATGCAATAATTTTATCATAGAAAAAATCAGTTGGACCCCTGCGTGGTCAAATATTGTGCCATTATGTCGTTAGGGAGAATGGCTCATGTAGGTTTTCTTTGTGCCTATTCAATCATTATAATGTCCATTGGTATCGCTATGGACATAGCGTTGAAGGTAGATCTGTAGCTACTTCATAGAAATGTGGCTTAATTGATGAGACATGCTGCTCCCTCTTTCTCTCGACACATGGTGCCATATAGACATGAAATTATAAAACTTGGGCATAGACATGGATTTGCTACTCCTACTTCCCTTGATGATATGGATCCTTTATATTTGCGACTCTTGAAGTTGTAGACCTAGATGAGGTCAAATGCTTCACAAAGGAGAATCTAGTAACTGTATGGAGGCATATCTTTTAAGTTGTTTGACTGCCTTTTGTTATGCGGCTGATGATGCGTTTGCGTTAGTTTCAATCATATTTTCATATACATATTTCATGAAAACTCCACTCTTCCATGACCATAGCGGTTCAAGGTCGATTAATTCACTCAGCTTTGCAATGCATTTCAAAACAGTGCTTCATTTGGTCAATGCAGGGATACCTGGAGATCCTGACTCACAAGTCTTGAAACTATCGATGAAATTATCCTCTAAATCTTTCCTGGGAATGAATGGAGACCACGCTACTTGCAGCCATTCCTCATGACCTCCTATTGAAATCCTATAGCAGAATATTGATTCTTTAATCTCGTATCAGGACCTTTTGGTGAGCAGATGATGATGCCTTTTATATCACAACATTGTAACTTGGGATTATTCAACGTAGGTAAACTCCCGAAAGTTGCATAGTCGCAACAAGGTGTAAGCCATGCTTTTTGAAACTTTGCAACTTCACGACTTGGTCACATAGTCGCAAAGTCGCGATTTAGGCAGCTTCGTTCATTCTGTGACCTAGTGACTTGCGTTGGAATGCAACCTCTCGATGGTCGCACAGTCGCAACTTTATGTAGGTCACACTCCTTATTCATTTAGTGCGATTTGCGACCTAGCGACTTAGGCAAGACTATGACCTCCCTATGGTCACACAGTCCCACATTCATGCAGGTCGCACTTTCATCAATTCCATGTGCTCTACAACCTGGAAACTGGTCGCAAAAGGCCAGAGGCAACATTTTCTCCACTTTGTTGAGCTGTGGCTCTTGCAATCTAGTTTAGCAAAGAATTTATGGAGGGGGACGTGATCGATGGAAGCTGCGTAGCTACAGCCACTGTCCCAGTCAAACTCTAGGTTTCACTATGCAATGTGCTCGCTCTCCAAACCTCAATTCGGGTGTATCATGGCTTCTGTATCAAGCACCAACCTATGCCAATAGCATGCAATGAGAGAAAAAAAACTTTCATATTGCGTTGGGACATAGCAAAATGTCTCTCGTTCTAGTCTGCAAAACTCCGGTGAAATCCAGCATAGAAGTATTCTCAGTAGAGGATGGATCTCTTGACCATATAGGGGTGTGTAGCTTTTGATTCTTATTGGTTGTTATGTCAACCGCAAATGCTAGGTGCTTACCATCATTGCACTCATGGTGTGTACATTTGTGGCATTTTATCGCATTATCATGCTGGGACTGAGAAACAACGCCGTGGTAGTTTTACCAATCTTCTATGTGTCATGAACTATTGAAACCTACAGATGATGGCGAAGCCAAGCAGAAAACCATGCTACCTACTCTTTCCAAGATCATGTTAATAACAATAGGCTGTATGAGAATTATACTCTGTCTCAACACAACATCGAATTGGTAGATTATTTCCCTTTGCTCCTCTGTGGTCTTGTCTATCTCTCCGATCAGCTACAGGTGGTCTTCATTGGACTGCAATTCAACACACATTACAAAAGGATCATGCAGTCTTGAATACCCTTTTTTGGTTGTGCACTTAGGTCCCACCTCCAAGAAAACCAGATCCATCATTGTGCAAGGCTATTTATATCTAGTTTCTTCTCCTCTGAGTCAAAAAGTCTCTACACGCGTATGTATGTATGCAACGAAATTGTTTAGGGCTCTATGCCACATGGGTCTTCGCATGCATGCCAATGTCGTGCATGACCTCACTGTCTCAGAGGTTGTCTCACAGAGATAGCTTGGAGGTCGACTGTGCTTACACTTCGTATGCGAAGGATGCTTAATTATTTTAGTGGATTTAGAATAAATAAAAATATTTCTCTACCTCGAAAAGGTAAGGGTTAGCGGGCCAATACCATGTCAACATGTGTTTTCTTAATGCTCTTTCCATGAACCCATTTCTTCATTGGTATTCTGCTTACGTGGCGAGCTTATCTTTCCCTCACGGGCCTGCAATTGAAAATGCACTGCAAAAAATAACACACATTCTCAACTATATTTATTTTGGATGTGCACTCCAGTTTTACCTCTGAGAAGCTCGAATTCGTCTTTGTACAAGATCAAAAGTTTCCACAATGCATATGTACATGCTGCGAATCTCTTCAAACTTCATGTTGCATGGGCCTTTGGGTGGTTGATAGGGCGCTCTTTATGGAGACAAAGACCAGCCTTAGTAACCCATGACCTTTCAAAACATTTTGGAATGCGTAATAATTAGAATCCCCCTTTTGCCCTATAGTTATGGCTTTATAATTTATGTGGGATGGGATCGCTCTTTAAAATGCGATCGCCCACTGAACAGTATATTGCCTTTCTTCTTTCCAAACTTCATGGAAAAATTCGACTTGCGCATAAGGTATATTCGTCTTATGTATTTCATTCCTTCCATGTGTGCCAATTTGCATAGCCATAGTAGGTAGAGTATGAAAAGGCAGGATCGAAGTTTTGTGTCCACTGAGTTGGGGTTGGCCGATGCCTTGTGGGATGCCTTTTAGGTATACTTTCTGTTACACCATTATTTGGTCATCTAACCTATTATCATTAGATGGGCCCAAGTACACCATGTAAGACCAATTTTACCCTAAGTAAAATTGCTTTCACTATGTTAAAACAGGAAACCCCAAAAGGAAATATTAAACAAACCTACATTTGTTTGATTTTCCTCACGGAATAATTAATTAAACCATAATTTAATTATTATTCCCAGTCATGTTTAACCCAAAATCAAAGAAATTAATTAGATAAACCTTTGTTTATCTTATTATTTTCTAGGAATAATTATTTAAACCTTATTTAGATAATATTCCTTGTTAAATATGACCAAATCACCCACAAATAATTAAATAAATCATTATTTATTTAATTATCTTTCAACCACTTCCTTAAATAATTAAATAAATCATTATTTATTTGATTATCTTCTAACAACTTCCTTAAAAAGATAAATAAATCATTTATTTATTTATTTTTGACAAATTAAGGGATTTGACCCAAGTCAAATACCTTTTCCCTCCAACAAATATAATAAAATATTCCATAAAAATTGGATCTAGATCTGGTTAACCCATGCACCAAGATCTAGAATGACCCAATATTTTGTTATAAATAGGAGGGTTTTTCCTACCATTCTTCACCTTTGTTGCCTATTAGATCACTCTGGATCTATACACTTGGTCCCATTTTTCCATCATTTGCTGTGTGAGCTCCCATTGAGCTTTATTCTTTGCATTGGGTTTTCTACACCAACTAGAGAGAGAAATCTTAGATCTGAAGTGCTGAGGACTTCCAAGAACCCATCCCACTGAGGAGAATTGGATACATCTTCTTGTTTTCCTTCCAGGTGCCCAATTAATATAAAAATTCTTTCAAAAAATTGTTATTGTCTTGTCTATTGGTATATGGAGCAAACCCTTGTTTTTACTGCTTAATGTCTTTCCATGTATAGATCTGGTGTTTTGCAGCTCTTTTCTTGTTTAACTAACTGCAGATCTGAAGATATTGGTAGCCACTTTTGTTGTTAGGGCTATTAGTTATGCGTAGCTAAAGTGGTCCTTTTTCGTACACTTCGACAAAGGATTCATACTAACAAATGACGACTCCACACGGGTTTTAAATTACGACCGCTGTCGTTTTTCCTATTCTTGCATATCCAGCTACTTCAGACCATAGGGTTTCTTTTCAGCTGTTTATTTTTCTGATTTTTATGTTGTTTTTCTCACATAAAACCCTAAAACATTTAAATTTCTAACTTCCGTGCGTTTCTGGCCCTATTGCGCAGGTAAGCGACACCAGCCGCAACTGAGATGGCAACTTTTTTGAAAATCTGCTGCCGAGACAACCGGAACGGGGGGGTCGCACTTTTTGGCCCATAACCTGCGACCTGGACCTCCAGGTCGCACTTTTCTGCCCCTTTTCTGCGACCTGCCAGTTTTTCAATGATTTTTCTGCAATTTTTCTGGGTTTTGCTGCAACTTCTGTCAAGGTCTTCCAGCCTCTGTCTCAGCCCGCTTTGACCAAGTTCTAATCTGTTTTTACTCCTCTAAGTGGGAACCTAGCCCCCTAGGGCTTTAGTACCCTCCACTTTTTGTGGAAGATTTTTAGCTGTTTCAGCCGTCTGTTTTTCAGAGCTTCAGCCTTTTGTTTTCCAGATCTATTACCTCCTTTTCAGATCCCTTGTAATCAGCTCTCCTACCTCTCAAATCACTTCTTGCAGATTTTTTTGGATCTACTGTTAGGGCCTCCTCCTCGCCCCCTCCGTTTTTGCTGATTTCATTCCTTTTTCCATCCACCTTGCCTCTGTCTCTTGGCTGTGATCTGCACCTCTTTTCAGTAGATTTATCCTTTAGATCCCTGTCCCTTTTGACCCTAGATCTATTGCCCTCTTTTTACGTGTGTTTTGACTAGATTTTTGCCCTCTTTTCGAGTAGTTTTGAGAGACCCGCCTTGTTGGGTTCGATTGATGCATGGTTAGCTGTTAAATGTTCTGTTATTTCAGCATTATATAATGTTTTCTGCAGATTTCTTTTCAGTTACGCAGCACACTTTTTCTTGCTCTCAAAACGAAAAGGGTTTAAAAATTAAAATTAATGCATGCCACACACTGACCCTAAGTGAAGAAGTGCCTGGTTAACACCGCCTGGCAAAGACTCTAAAATCAATTGTCACCGCACCTTTTCTGCAGTTGACTTCACTTGATTCTGTTCCTTTCTGCCCCTATCATTTTCCTTCTTCCTGTCATTATTATGCCCCCACGGCGCCTTTCCCGGAGACTTCTTGTCCTTCACCCTCAGTTTCCAGTCGATTGACCTGCTCCGACCCGCCATCGTCGAGCCATTCCTCCTCCGAGTCTGCACTCTGACTCCTCTCCTGATTCATCGGGTCCTCCTTCTCCTCCTGGTTCTCCCCCTGTCACCTTCACTATGTCTAGTCTAGGTCCTAACGCTAGCGGTTCTCCCGGCCCTAATGCCAGCCCTACTACTAGCGGAACCGCCACAGGAACTACCCCAGCCACCCCCCGTGCTGCCATACATTGCATGCCTTAGCCTCCTCGATTTCAATCAGTTGATCAATGACCCTATCCACCACAATGCTAATTGGCCTGCTATGCCAACCAAGCTCCCCTCCGACATCCCTAAGTTTGAGGGCCTTAATGGAGAAGATCCAACCAATCATGTCCAATCTTTCCACATGTGGTGTTCCTCCAATTCCATTACCGATGACTCCATCTGTCTTCGTTTGTTCCAACGCACGCTTACCGGAAAAGCTTCTAAATGGTATGTTGAACAGGTCACCTCTTCTCATACCACCTTTGAGACCCTTGCCCAAGCCTTTTTGTCTTATTTCCAGCTCCCTCTCCGATACGATACTGGCACAGAGCTCTTGAATTCCTTCAAGAAATCCTCTTCAACCCGCCTTTCTGCCCATGTTCAGGAATGGCGAAGAAGACGGAGCTTATGTCGAGCCCCTCCCTTCAAAGATCGGGTTTATATGGACTGGTTCCTTCGCACCCTTTCGGCTCCCATCGGAAAAGATGTCGCCTCTCACTTTCCTCAAACTGAAGAAGCCACCCTCCAAATAGCCTTGAAATATGACCTGATCTACGCTCAATCTGGTTATGTTTATACCATTCTTCCTGACCTCCCCAGGCTCGGTGGCGCTAACGCCCCGGGGGCATCTCATTCCGCTGACGGTATCGTTGGAACCCTTTCCCATCCGTATGCTCAACCTCCTATGAGCTATGGTCTCCCTCAGGGAGGGGCCAGCACCTCTAGCACTCTTCCCCCTCCCGGTAGCATGTATCCAGGATATGGCATGCCTCCTCCTTTTGCCCAACCTCCTGCTTACCTCAATGTTGCCCCACCTAACCATTACCTTTATCCGCAGCCTGGTGCGCCAGCTCCTCCAGCATATGTGCTTCCCTCTCCCTTGCCTCCTCCGAACCCACAACAACACTTACAGCCCCCTCCAGGGCAAGTATTTGCACAGCAGCGCGCAACTAATCCCCCTTCTTCTCAAAGAAGGTGGAGAGGCAATCAAAACCCATCTGCCCCTGGTACCCGTGGACCCAACTCTGGTGTGGACCCTAACACTGCCAACCAGTAACAGGGCACTCAGCCCAAGCCAGACAGGCCGCTTCGCACAAACAAGCCTTGTTCGTGTTGCGGTGTTTATGGTCATTACACCCACGATTTTCCCCTCTTACCCCAGATGCGGCAAATGTGGGAGTCTCAAGCCACATTGTGCGGACAAAACGCATCCCCTCATGCTCCTCCTAATGTGGCCACCACTCAGCCAGCTGTGTTTACCGATCCCTTCCCTCAGCAAGGATTCGTGGCTACCCAACCACCTGACAACCAGGTCGCCACTCCACCTTTTCTTTCTAGTTCCTCCGATTACTAGATCCTTATGATGCATTCCGATCCTCCCTCGACTATCGACCTTCACCTTCAAACTCGGTCTCGCCAGTACCCCAAGCCTCCTACTCAGTTTTCCCCCGAGCCTCCTTCTTCAGGTTCTACAGAGCCTCTTTTGACATCCAGTGGCCCCTTACATATCCCTCAACCCAAAGTTGAGGTTTATACCAATATTCCTAAGGGACCCCTACGTCGAAACGCTGCTTCTGGTCGAGCTGCTCATTCGTATAGTATAGTAGATGATTTGGCACAATCCCCTGTTGCCATTTCCACACTGGAACTCCTCCAGTCGTGCCCTTCCCAAAAGAAGGCTCTATTATCTGCCGTGGGCACTGTAGATCCTGCTGATGACCAAATGATTGTTTTCAACGCCACTCAATCATACCATCCTCCTCTTCCTCCTTCCGTCGCCCTCCAAATCCCAGTCAAAATTTGGAACGCCAACATTTCCTAGTGCATAATTGATGAGGGGGCATCCACTTGCGTGATGTCCGCTTCAGTTTGGAAGCAACTCGGCTCTCCTGAATTAGCCCCTTCCACGATCATCCTTTGAGTGTGGGACGGCCACGCCTCCCAGCCCATTGGCCTTTTCCGCAATTGTCCTATCACCCTCACTGGTAAGACCGTTTGCGTTGACGTCGAAGTCATTGACGCCCCTCTAGACTACAACATTCTATTGGGGCGAAGCTACACCTATGCTATGTCTGCTGTCCCATCCGTGGTTTTCCGCAAGATGTCTTTCCCCCATAATGGAAAGATAGTCACCATTGACCAGTTGACATACCATGAGCCACCATCTTAGACCTCACCTAAGACGACCATCTCTTCTGTAGCTAACAAGCAAACCGTCGATTCCTTGACCAGTATCTCCCTCGGCGTTTACAAAGATTCCTCCCTACTTGGAACTTTCCCTAACCTTCCCCCTCCTCCTCTCACTGATCCCAGCTTATCGAATGTTTGCATGATGCAATCGTCTCAGGTTGCCCTTAAGCGGCCTGCTTCGGCTAGTTAGCAACCCCACCCTCACCCTCCGCAACCTCCTCCTAGCCCTTCATCTCAGCCAGCAGGACCTCCTCCTTCTGGCCCTCCTCCTACAGCTGGTATCCATGAATCCCTTTATCCTCCTGGGTCGGTTCCCCCTGGCCTTAACCATCTCGAAGCCATCCCTCCTGGTCATTACCCTGCTGGGCAAATCCCTTTCCTGGCTCCCCCTCCCAGATTTTTTTCTGTCCCCATCATGGCCACCCTATCTCTCCCTAACCTGACCCTAGGCATACCCGTCTGGTACATTGACCCTCCAACTGCTTCCCTACCTGGTCACCCCAAACCTTACCTTGCTTTGACACTGGTGCAACCGGTCCCCATCACTTCCTCCGGGCCCCCCGCACCTCCCCAAGACCCTACCCTTGCGGGCCCAGCCCCGGGAAAGAAAGGCAAAGCTCGTAAGGGGGCAACCCATCAGGACCAGGCCGCCCCGATAACCCCTACCCCTCCATGACCGCCAAAGACCGCTATCCAATGCGCTTTGTGCGATATCGTCGGTCACGCCACCCATATGTGTCCTGAATTGCTGCCCCTCAAGATCCTGGTCAACGAGAATTTTCCCGCCTTTGACATCCCCGAAGCCTACGTCACTATCCCGGACTCTATCCCAAAACTCAAACACTTGCGCACAAACCACCCTTGTGCTTTATGCGATTTTCATGGCCATTACACCCATCTCTGTCCCCGCCTTGACGAGTATCGTTCCTCCTTGGACATGTACCGCCGATTCACGGCTATTTCGATAGGACCAGAGGATCTTCCTACTCCCATTCACATTCCTCCTCCCGCTATCAAACCAACAGAGCCGTCAACCACCATTTTGTACCTGTCATCATCCCTGCGAGATAGTTCACCTAACCTTTAACCTACAAATACTCTCGGTTCCTCCTCAGCCGACCTTAGATCCGTTGATATTGTGCATCTAAACCCTTCTCCTCCTGATGACCAGTCACACATCACTACCTCCTCAGGTGACCCTCCTTCCTCCAGTCTTCCCACCTTCCAGTCCGATGAATACATTATGGAAGCCATGACCAACCCGGACTTTCCCTGGGACGATATGCACCATCGCGCATAATTCCTCCCACAGCAGTCCCATGACCAATATGCTGTGGAAACCAAAGACTTCATTCCCAATGCAGTTGATTGGTTCAAAAATCCTATCCCTGAACTAGATGCTTTCGAAGAAGGAAACATGGCCAATATCTCTCCTACCATTAAAATTGACATATCAGCCAAACCGGGAATCGAAGAATACATCACCTTGGGCGCCCACCGCACCCCGGAAGAAATCAAAGCTTACACCAAGCTTTTCAAAGAATTCTACGATGTTTTCACCTGGTCCTATTCTGAAATGCCTGGACTCGATCCCACCATTGTCAAACACCATATCGACACATGGCCTGATGCCAAACCGGTCCGTCAAAAGTTGAGACCCATTCATCCTTCCAGAAGTGACGCTATCAAAGCCGAAATCAATAAGCTCAAGCAGGCTTATTTCATTTACCCCATTGAATACACCACTTGGGTATCCAATCCAGTTCCCGTTCTCAAGAAACAAGGCACCATCCATGTCTGCACCGACTTTTGCGACTTGAACAAAGCTTGTCCCAAAGACAACTTCCCCACACCGTTCATTGACCAAATCATTGACGAGTGTGCGGGGCATGAGGTCCTATCCTTTATGGATGGTTTCTTCGGATACAACCAAATTGCTATCCGTCCTGCTAATCAACTCAAAACCACGTTCATTAGTCCGTGGGGAACTTTTGCATACCGATTCATGCCTTTCGGCCTTAAAAACGCCGGTGCCACTTTTCAATGGGCCATGTCTTATTGTTTCCATGACTTAGCTCATATTATCCTTGCTTATTTAGATGACCTCACTGCACGTTCTAAGCATCGGGCGCAGCATCTCGATGATCTGCATACCATTTTTCTCCGATGTCGCAAGTATAATATCTGCCTTAACCCGTTGAAATGCGTCTTTTGCGTTCCTTCCGGCCGTCTCTTAGGCTTTATCGTGTCTAAGGATGGTATCACTCTTGACCCTTTGAAAGTTCAAGCCATTCTTGAACTTCCCATTCCACGTACCCTACGCCAGCTCCAAAGCCTCTAAGCAAAGCTAATTTTCTTCGTCGGTTCGTCCCTGACTATGCCACCACCGCACATGGGTTCCTTAGACTCCTCCGATCCAATATCCCATTTGTTTGGGATACCCATGCTCATGAGTCTTTCGATGCCCTCAATCATGCCCTCACATCCGCTCCTTTGATACGCCCTCCCGACTTTGATCGAGACTTCATCCTGTACATCTCCGCTTCCACCTATTCGGTCGCTGGAGTCCTTATCCAGGAAGATGACAATGGTATCGAGCACGTGATTTACTACGTCAGTAAGAACCTTGTAGGACCCCTTGTTTCCTACTCGTATGAAGAAAAATTAGTGCTGGCTGTCGTGTTCTCAGTCCAAAAACTTCGTCATTATATCCTCATGCGCTCCACCAGGGTTGTGACTAATTCCAACCCCATGGCCTTCCTATTTAGTCGTCGTATCCTCACTCGGAAGTACACCCGTTGGGTCATTATTCTTCAATAATTCGACCTCGAATTTGTCACACCAAAGAGTAAGAAAGGCTTAGCCCTTGTTGAGCTCATTTCTGACTTACCTACCGGATCACAAGACCCCCCCGTTAATGACGATTTTCCTGATGAACACTTATTTTCCATTACTACCGCGACCCATGGTATGGCGATATCCTTACTTATCTGCGAACCCAAAATTTCGCCCTTCACCTTGATCGTGAGGCTCGCCAAAGTATCTGACACCAGGCCCCCCGATACCTTCTTATCGGTGACGACCTCTATCGCCGCGGGGTTGATACCGTTCTTCGTCGTTGCCTCACACACGTTGAAGCTGAACAAGTCCTTAATGCCTGCCATAGCGGCGCTTGTGGTGGCCACCTCTTCGGTCTTGATACTACCCAGAAAGTCATGCGCGTTGGGTATTTTTGGCCTTCTCTCTTCAGTGATTGCATTGAGGCAGTCAAACACTGTCCCAATTGCCAATATTTCGCCCCTAAGGTGCGAGCTCCCCCAACTCCCCTCCATCCGGTCATCTCCACTGGTCCCTTCTGTAAATGGGCCATCGACTTTATGGAGTGTCACCTGCCATCCACTGGTAACCACAGGTATATCATCATGGCAGTCGACTATTTCACCAAATGGGCCGAGGCCATGCCAACATTCAACAACACGACAGCTACCGCAGCCCTCTTTTTCTTTAACCACGTTATAGCTCGATTCAGGGTTCCCAAACAACTGGTCTCTGACCATGGCAGACATTTTGAAGATGAGATATGGCGTGAGCTATCCTCACTATTGGGTTTTGAGCACCAATATTCCTCCTCCTATTACCCCCAAGGTAATGGCCAAGTTGAAGCAGTCAAAAAAATCCTTAAGACTATGCTTCAACGAACAGTGAATAAGCACAAAACCAACTGGCATCTCATGCTCTTCCCTGCTTTGTGGGCCTATCGAACTTCTATTAAAACCGCCACCGGGTTTACTCCTTTCCACCTAGTTTTTGGAGAGGAGGTAGTCTTACCGATCGAGTGTGAAATCCCTTCCCTGCATCTGGCCATTGAACTTCTCCCTGACACCCAACCTCTAGAACAATGACTTATCATGCTTGAGCACGCTTCCGAAGACCGCCGTGTTGCCTTGCAAACCATGGAAGCAGCCAAGAAGCGCACCAAAGCTCAGTATGACCGAAAAGTCCAGCCTCGCACTTTTCACGAAGGCGACTCCAGTTCTGCATAAATTTGTGCCTGTGATGTCCTTGGTCATGGAATTTTGGACTATTATGGCTAGGCCTCATCATTAGTAAGTGATCTCGAAGGGCATACCTCTTAGAGGATTTCGAAGGCCATCCCCTTCCTAATCCTCGCAATGCACTCTATCTTAAGAAATATTACCCTTAGCATTTCCCTTCTGAAATGCATGTTTTATTTCCTTTTAGATAGCTAGCATCTATTTTTTCATGTTTATGATTTTCTACTTCTCCCGGACCCATTTTTTCCAAGAAGGGCCACTTCACCTCCACTTTAACCGAATTTCCTCACTTACGACACTTGTACTTGGGGCACCATTTTTCCTCCTTACTTGTCTTTGTTCGTGTCGATTTTCGTCATGAGTTCCTATCTTGTACTCATGTTTTCACGGTCCCCCATTGGGCCTTTACTGTGTGGCAGCACCATCGAGTCACCCTTGTTTAGAGCATCCAATTTGAGTCATCATCGCATTCATGGAGTCTATCCCGAGTCCCTTTGTACCCCGCTATAGCCCTCCATCCTTCATTGCTTGGTCTCTCTCTTGTGTCGCACATTATGGCCTTCAGTCCCACTGTCCCCTATCCCTTATGATATCGCGTCAGTCGCTGCCATGTCATTCATGCCCTTTATGCTCTAACAAGGGAAGTCGTCCATTCGCTACTCAGTCCCTTCCATTTCACCATCATCATTAGTGTCAGTCTGTCCGTCGCTCTACTATTTTCTCTCGTGCCTTAGTTGAGGATCTCTCATTACCTCACCTATGGCGGACCTCCTTCTGTCGACATCAGCTCATTCATTCCAGAAGCCAGGTCTAGAGGGCGGTGTACCTTGGTTCCAGCTTCCACTCTTGTTCGGTGCCTCGGATCAGGCAAAGGGATCTCTCCTTGCCCTTTGACTTGATTGTTTCTCCAGCTCCTTTCAGCATGATCAAGATCCGTATACTTGATGGTCCAGTGATCCAGCAGCAGCTCTTGATGATTCCTGGGTGTGTGTGAGATGTCTCAACCCTCATGAGGGGGTGGCCCTGCAGGTAGCCCCCCACATGCCCGGATGACCTCTTCCTTGCAGCCTTCGATGTAGCTCCCGATATTTGATGATGTTGGCCTTAGCCACTTGCAGCGCCTCTTTGATTTGCATGTATCAGTCAGATTTTGTGAGCCCTTCCCCATTTACAGGGGGCATTTGGGTTGTATTTGTATCTCATGTACTCATATATTATTGTACAAGTCCTGGCTGTTATCCCAGGCACAACATGTATGTGGGATTCCTCATTGTATTTTTATCTGGCTCATGATTATGCCAGCTGTATTTTATGGTTCGGTCCCTTGTTTACTGGACACACTATTCTTTTGTACTTTGTCTCGGCGAGCATAGGTATGCCTCCCCCGCCGCCTTCAGCACAAGTACCCTCTCATAAAAAGAGACTTGTTGCACCTGCGAGTCTCGTCTCCTCAGGGTCTAGTTCTTCAGCACACTATCTACCTTTCATTTCTCTCTATGACTTCCCTTTTGTTGTCTAGTGATTGAGTTCTTACAACGTACTTCTGTCATACGATTTGCTCCTAACACTCACACGCTGGGGGGCAATCTGTTACACCATTTTTTGGTCATCTAACCTATTATCATTAGATGGACCCAAGTACACCATGTAAGACCAATTTTACCCTAAGCAAAATTGCTTTCAATATGTTAAAAGAGGAAACCCCGAAAGGAAATATTAAACAAACCTATATTTGTTTGATTTTCCTCACGGAATAATTAATTAAACCATAATTTAATTATTATTCCCAGTCATGTTTAACCCAAAATCAAAGAAATTAATTAGATAAACCTTTATTTATCTTATTATTTTCTAGTAATAATTATTTAAACCTTATTTAGATAATATTCCTTGTTAAATATGACCAAATCACCCACAAATAATTAAATAAATCATTATTTATTTAATTATCTTTCAACCACTTCCTTAAATAATTAAATAAACCATTATTTATTTGATTACCTTCTAACCGCTTCCTTAAAAAGATAAATAAATCATTTATTTATTTATTTTTGACAAATTAAGGGATTTGACCCAAGTCAAATACCTTTTCCCTCCAACAAATATAATAAAATATTCCATAAAAAGTGGATCTAGATCTGGTTAACCTATGCACCAAGATCTAGAATGACCCAATCTTTTGCTATAAATAGGAGGGTTTTTCCTACCATTCTTCACCTTTTGTTGCCTATTAGATCACTCTGGACCCGAAATTTTAAATATACCCAAAATTTTGGGTGTTGTTGTAGCGGCTACAAAAAATGGCGAACCACTGGTAGAATTCGGCACCTCTGTCAATATCAAAACAATAGTCTGAGCCAAGACAGCGATGCAAGTGAATATCGAACAAGTTCTATAGGTACCCTTTGTATTACTTTGGCCTTTACAGGTATGCCCAGTCCTTGTGCCTCATCTAGGTTTCGCTAATCAGAACACATCAAAGCGGAAGCTCATAGATGCTAGTAGCTTGTTGATGATGTGAAGAGGAAGGCAGCCAGTTTATTATTTTCGGGATTTTTAATGTAAGTTTCAGGTGTTGCTTCATTGCCAGTAGGCCTGGACAGTACCCTGGTGGAGTCACTTCAAGAAGTCACAAGTGTTTCTCTGCTGCTAGTGAGCCTAGTCACTACCCCAACGGAGTCATTGCATTACCTCTCTACGCAGGAAGCCTTTCTCGATCCTTTACCCTAATTTTTTTCATGTGCTTGTAGCACTTATTTTCATGTGCTCATGGCACTTATTTTTCATGGGAAGATGAGGGATCTCAACTTATTTTACGAGAAAGAGAGGTTGTTTCTTATTTTACAAAAACTGCAAGATGGATCATTAAGATGTTCGAGACTATGCGGGGCACAAGGCTCAAGGTATGGGTATGGGCCGTTCAAACTCATTAGCTTTCCCACGAAAAACTAACTCGTATCTCCCCGGCTAATGAATTTAGACTCATAGGAAATTTTTTGAGAATGCAACTTCGATGACCTGGCCTGAGAGAAGTTGCCTCTTAAGGTAACCACCTCAACCTCACACAAATAATGGAGTTACTACTCTAGCAATCAGGGTAAAAAAATTCAGTAGATTGATGAGGGTTTCAATGTGAGCTCGCACCCTGGTATGCGATATATATCGAAACTTTCAAGGCTATGTCAAAAACCTAGAGAAACAATGTGAGGGAGAAAGTCTACGATGCAATGTAATGGATGAGGCATCAAGATGCAATGCAATGCCATGTGCGAGAATGATGAACCAGTTGTAGATGGAAAAGAGGCGCAATACAAGCAGTGATTATTAATGTAGCAAGAATAAAAGTGAAAAAGAAATGAGTGTAAAACAATTGTAGCATGATGATGCCTAAGATATTAATTGTAAGTAGACACACTTTTAAATTATAAAGTAAAATTTCACAAGTAAACCTAATTAAAAAATTTTAACTAAAAAAAAGAAGAAGATAAGCTCACCATGGAAGCAGAATACCAATGAAGAAATGGGTTCACAGAAAGAGCATTTAGAGAAAACATGTTGCCATGGTATTGCCTCACTAACCCTTACCTTTTCGAGGCAGATAAATCTTTTTATTTATTCTAAATCCACCGAAAGAATTAAGCATCCTCCGCATACAAAGTGTAAGCGTAGTCGACCTACAAGTTATCTCCATGAGACAACCTCTGAGACAGTGAGGTCGTGTGCAGCATCAGCATGCATGTAAAGACCCGCGCAACATAGAGCCTTAAATAATTTCGTTGCATGCATACATACGCGTGTAGAGACTTTTTGACTCAGAGGAGAAGAAACTAGATATAAATAGCCTTGCACAGCGATGGATCTAGGTTTCTTGGAGGTGGTACCAAAGTGCATGACCAAAAAAGGGTATTCGATGCTGTATTCTCCTTTTGTAATGCGTGTTGAATTTCAGTTTGATGAATACCACCTGTAGCCGATCAGAGAGACAAACAAGACCACAGAGCAGCAAAGGGAAATAATCTGCGTGTTCAATGTTGTGTTGAGACAGAGTATAATTCTCATACAGCTTATCATTATTAACATGATCCTGGAAAGAGCACATAGCATGGCTTTCTGCTCGACCTCGCCATCATCTAGAGGTTTCAATAGTTCACGACACATAGAAGAGTCGTAAAACTACCACGGTGTTGTTTCTCAGTCTTGGCATGATAATGCGATAAACTGCCATGAATGTACACACCATGAGTGCAATTATGGTAAGCACCCTGTGTTTGAAGTTAATGTAACAACCAAGAAGCATCAAAAATTGTGTGCCCCTATATGGTGAAGAGGTCCATCCTCTGTTGAGAATACTTTTGCACTGGATTTAGCCAGATTTTTGCAGACCAGAACAAGAGACATCGTGCTACGTCCCAGCGCGATATGAATTTTTTTTTTCTCTCATTGCATGCTATTGACATAGGTTCCTACTCAATACAGAAGCCATGATACACCTGAATAAGTGTTTGGAGAGTGAGCACACTGCATAGTGAAACCTCGAGTTTGACCAGGACAGTAGTTGTAGCTACGCAGCTTCCATTGATCATGTCCCCCTCCATTAAATCGTCACTAAACCAGATTGCAGGAGCCAAAACTCAATAAAGTGGAGAAGATGTTGCCTTTGGCCTTTTGCGACCAGTCACCAGGTCACAGAGCACATGGAATTGATGAAATTATGACCTACATAAATTTGCGACTGTGCGACCACAGGGAGGTCGCAGTCTTGCCCAAGTAGCTAGGTCACAAATCACACTAAATTAATAAGGGGTGTGCCCTGCATAAATTTGCGACTGTGCGACCATCAAGAGGTCGCATTCTGACCCAAGTCACTAGGTCGCAAAGTTTCAAATAGCCTGTCTTACACCTTATTGCGGCTATATGAATTCCAGAAGTTTACCTACACTAAATAATCCCAAGTTACAATGTTGTGATATAAAAGGCATCATCATCTGCTCACCAAAAGGTCCTGATATGGGATTAAAGAATCAATATTCTGCTGCAAGATTTATATAGGAGGTCATGAGGAATGGCTTCAAGAAGCCGGGTCTCCATTCATTCCAAGGAAAAATTTAGAGGATAATTTCATCGATAGTTTCAAGACAAGCGAGTCAGGATCTCCAGGTATCCCTGCGTTGACCAAATGAAGCCCTGTTTTGAAATGCATTGCAAATATGAGTGCATTAATTGACCTTGAACCGCTATGGTCATGGAAGATTGGAGTTTGCATGAAATATGTATATGAAAATATCATTGAAACTAATGCAAACACATCATCGGCCGCATAACAGAAGGCGGTCAAACAACTTAAAATATATGTCTCCATACGGTTACCAGATTCTCCTTTGTGAAGCATTTGACCTCATCTAGGTCTATAACTTCAAGAGTCGCAAATATGAATGATCCATATCATCAAGGGAAGTAGTAGTAGCAGATCCATGTCTATGCCCACGTTTTATAATTTCATGTCTATATGGCACCATGTGCCGAGAGAAAGAGGGAGCAACATGTCTCATCAATTAAGCCACATTTCTATGAAGTAGCTACAGATCTACCTTTAGCACCAAGTCCATAGAGATACGAATGGACATTACATTGATTGAATAGGGGCAAAGAAAACCCACATGAGCCATTCTCCCTGAGGACATAATGGCACAATATTTGACGACGCAAGGGTCCAACTGATTTTTGCTGTTATAAAATTATTGTGTTGCTTATGTTGATCCCCCAACATGTGCTTATATATATATATATATATATATATATATATATATATATATATATATATATATAATGACCGAAGGTCTAAATTCACAAATTTCCTTAGGTCACCAGGTCACATAGTAGCACTCCCTGTTAAAAGCTCGACGACACGACCCAGTGACCTGGCGACTAGGTCACAAGGTCGCATAATCTGGGCAGGTCATAGGTCACATATTTCCCTAGGTTGCAGGTTGCGGATTGTTGGGGGTCGCAAGTCATAAGATCCAGTTAGGTTGCAGGTCGCAAGTCGCAAAATAGACTAGGTTGTAAGGTGGCCCAACAGTCAGGAAAACGAAAAGTCAGGGGGCCCCAAAGGGCAAGCTTTGCTCTATAAATAATTCCTTCGGGAACTTGTAAAAGGAATTTTCTTTTAGACTGAAAAGGATATTGGGTATTGTATAGAAGGACCACACAATTTTGCATATGAATACAAGCACTTGTAAACTCCATTGTTGGATCTGATGTTGATTAATGCATGAACACTCTGAGTATTACATGTTCAGCTTCTAACATCTTTTAGTTAATGAAATTGTCTCTCTATTTACATAATGATGCATTATAGTTTTCTAGAAGTGTGTTAATGGTGTTAAATCTATGCTTCTGCTTTAATGAATGCTAATAATTTTGTTTGTTAACATTTACATTATCGCCGTGATCATTCAAGGAAGTGAAGGGTATTTTGCCATAAGGAATTATTTCTTTTGTGGTTATAACAGCTTTTACAGGCATGACACTAATGACATGTTGCTAACAGCATCTCCTTCGGCTCCATGCTTTACAACTCATCTTGCTATGCATAGTGTTGTTTGACCATTATAATTTATCAGTCATGTGTTTTGTATCATATGAATAAGCGTGCGTCCTTAGGTTTGCAAAGTCCAATTGAGACCAAAGAAAAGGAGTATCAAGTGATAGCCGGACCCACACCCCGGATGGGATTCCTATTCCAAATGGTTTAGAGTCTAGTTGGGACTTTTTACCGAGGAGATCCCCTGTTGTTGGCCGGACATTTTTTCTCGTCAACAAAATTGGTGCTAGAAGGAGGGCCAGATGACAAGCTGAGCCCTTAGAACCTGCAGTTAATCTCATATTTGTAATGGCTCATCCCCAAATCCTCCTCCTGAGATGTTTGTTGGATTTTCATGAGCCTTGATGCTTCATCCTTGATGAACTTATGTATCACTTGTCCCAACTAAAATTTGATGGTGAAAATGGAGTGTCCATAACCAAACACATTTTAGATTTCTGTGACTTTGGTGAGTGCTATGAAATTGACAATCAAGGTTTGATTTGTTTCCTTTTATCCCTCACTCTCAAAGGTTTCACTAAGCAATGGTGCCACACATTGCTAGAAGCTTCCATCCATTCGTTTGAACAACTCGCCAGTTAATTACAACAAGATTTTCATAAGTACGATTTTCAAAATGTATTTATAAAGTTAAATGACATCAGAATGGAACCTCAGGAACCTCTAGATGAATTCTCTATCAGATTTTTTCATTATTGTTTTGAGTTCCTTGAAAAGGATGTTGATTAGAAATTTTTAAGTGAACAATTCAGGTATGTGATCCTCGTTCCCCTTGAACAATTCCAATTAGCAACCCAGCCTGATCCTAGTGTTGCCTATGATGATCCGCAAGTGACTAGCTGTTCAGACTTCGCCTCTAATGTTTCCTTTTCCATCTCCCCAAGTCCAAACCACATTCAGGCCTCCAAGGAGAGTAGTACTATTTGTGATATTCCTACTCCTTCTCCTGAATTGTTGTGGAGTAGTGTTGTGACCTAGAAAGTTCTGAGAAATGATAGACATGTGCAAGAAGATAAAACCTATTGTGCCACCTCTGAATCTTTCACACACCGTGTCGAATCAGAGTTTGAAAACCATAGTGGCTTGTTATCTCTCCCGGTTTATGAGATCTATCTCGAGTCCATTGAATGTTTCCCTAGACACAGTCCTAAATCTTATTCACATGATAATAACAAATTGACTCTTGTCCCAAATAAAATTGACCTTAGAAAATCATTGGACTGTCCTAGACATGCAAGACCATTGTTCATTACAAATAACATCGACATGCAAGATGAAAGTCCTTGTATGGTTGACACCCCTATGGCTCAATCATTTCATTCATTATTCCTCAATTTATTTCATGAGCCCACCACACCAGTAATTTCTTCGAGATATTAAAAATTTTCTTATACTGGTATTGGCAACAATCATAAGCACGTAGATGGTGTTTCATAATCATAGTGCAAAATTGATGAATCTTTTACATCTGATCTTTCTCACTCGAAATCTATAGACAACCACAGTGCAAGGAGGATTGCCTTTACAATTTTGGGCAGATGTTGTAGATACTGTTGTTTATCTAATAAAAAGAGGGCCTTCAAGTTCCTTGGATGGTGGTATTCCAGAGGAAGCATGGACAGGAAAAAAGGTAAACTGCTCTTTTTTAAAGCCTTTTGTCTGTGAGGCCTTTGTCCATATTAATAAAGAAAACAGAACAAAGATTGAGGCCAAATCAAATAAATGTACCTTTATTGGATATGGTGTTAATGATTTTGGTTATTTCTTATATGATTATGAAAATCAAAAAATCGTTAGGAGCAGAGATGTAATATTCAATGAAAAGGTATTGTATAGGAATCAGTTGTAGGAAAAGAAACAGGAAAAGGAAAACAAATAATACCCAGTTCTTGATGAGATCACAGAAAAAGTGAAGGTGCCTAAAAATAATAATAATCAATAGCCACAACAACAGCAAAAGACACCTCAAACACCTGAAAGTGGTGTCAGAAGATCTACTAGGATAAGTAGACCCCCTGAATGATACTCTACTTCACTATATTATTTACTGTTGACTGATTCTTGTGAACCCAAATGTTATGAAGAAGCAATGTGGGTTGAAACCAGGAAGAAGTGGGAGCTAGCCATGGAAGAAGATATGGACTCCTTAATGCATAACCATACCTGGGACTTAGTCAGGTTGCATACAGGTAAAACTACATTGCAGAATAAATGGGCTTACAGGCTCAAAGAAGAAGATGGAAGAAAATAAAGGTACAAAGCTAGACTTATGGTGAAGGGGTTTGCACAAAGGAAAGGTATTGATTTGGATGAAATATTCTCTCCTGTTGCTAATATGACTTCAATAAGAACTATTCTAAGTCTTGTAGCTGTAGAAGATTTTCATCTATTACAGTTAGAGGTAAAGACAACATTTCCTCATGGATATTTCGAGGAAGAGATCTACATGGAGAAACTAGAAGGATATGAGGTCAAAGGGAAGGAAAAATTAGTGTGCAAGCTAAAGAAGAGCTTGTATGGCTTAAAACATGTTCCAAGGCAGTGGTATCTAAAATTTGACAGGTTTATGTCTGAACAAGGTTATACTATATGTCACTCTGATAATTGTGTTTATCTGAAAAAGAAAAATGATGGAAGCTATATAATATTGTTATTATATGTAGATGTCATGTTTGTTGTAGGGTCTAACATGTAGGAAATAAATGTGCTCAAAAGAAAATTCACAAATTCATTTGCAATGAAGGATTTGGGAGCTGCAAAACAAATCATTGGTATGAGAATAACTAGAGACAAGAAAAATTGCAAATTGACACTGTCTTAGAATGAGTACATACAAAAGGTGTCAAAAAGATTTAATATGCAGAATTAAAAACTAGTTAGTACACCTTTTGCTAGAAATGTCAAACTTAGGAAGGAGATCTGCCCCAAGACCCAAGAAGAAATGGACTATATGTCTAAATTTCCATATGCATTAGCAATTGGAAGCTTAATGTATGCAATGTTCTGCACAAGGCTTGATATTTCACATGCAGTTGGAGTTGTAAGAAGGTACATGAATAATCCAGGAAAAAAACATTGTTTGGAAATAAAATGGATTCTGATATATTTGAGAGGTACCACAAATCAAGCATTATGCTTTGTTGGTTCAAACATTGCTCTACAGGGATATGTTGATGCAGATATGGCAAGTGACAGAGATAATAGGAGGAGCACTATAGGGTATGTATTTACTGTAGGTGGAATAGCTATTAGTTTGGTTTCAAAAAACCAAAGGGTTGTTGCACTTTCAATGACAGATGTAGAGTATGTTGCCGCTACAAAGGCTAGTAAATAAATGATTTGGTTACAAAGTTTTATGGATAAATTGAGTAAGAAGCATAATATGGGCACATTATACAGTGATAGCCAAAGTTCCATTCATATCACAAAGAACTCTACATTTCATTCCAGGACTAAACAAATATAGCTCAAGTACCATTTCATATGGTCAGTATTGGATGATGGATAGTTGAAGCTAGGAAAGATACACACTGGATAGAATCGTGCAGATATGCTAACAAAAGTTGTAACCAGGGAGAAACTGAGAATATGCTCAGTTTCAATTGGTCTTCAAGGATGATGATAAATATGAGAAACAACCAGGTCCAAATAGTAGTCATTGTCCAGCAAATGAGGCAGTGGTGCAGTTGCTACAATCAGTCTCCAAGTGGGAGATTGTTGGGTGTGGAGCCTAATTTTCATCCTCAGAGATCCTTGTTTTAGCCGGATGTATACCCCAGGAAAATTGTACACCCCTACAGCGGGGGGTGCAAGGGGGGACTTTTCCCCCTCGCGGGGTCCCAGGGGATGACCCCCTAGTTGGGGGGTCAGGGGACCAACGTTCCCTCGGAAGGGGTTTCGGGGGCATGGCCCATGGAGCTTAAAAAAATGTAAAATTTCCTTGTAAAAGTATAGTAATCTGATTTGTTCATTAGGAAGATGATATGATGGTATAATTTATGTTTAGTTTATGGTTTTTTGCCCCATAAGGCAACCCCTCACTTGTATGAGGGTATTTTATTGTGACTGTGTATTGTATGTGTATTCTCAGAGCGAGAAATAGATTGGGAGACTATGAGAAAGAAAAAAGGATATTACAATGGATCTGTTGTAGGTTGTGTCTCTTAATTTTGCTAGATAATAGAAAGGAAGGACTAGTTGTTCGGGGTGGACATAGCCCAAACTGGGTGAACCATGCATATCTATGTCTCTTTGGTTTTATGTGTTTTGTGTGCTTTTGTTTTCTGCATATTTTATGTGTTGCATTTCTCTGTAATATTTAATTGTCTAACACAACCTAGACTAAAACTCTTACAAAATTATTATAGCTACATAAGCACTTAGATTGAAAACATGAATTAATTACCTCTTCCTTAGACTTGATCTATCTATCAATATCTTATTAACATGTAGATACTATGGTCTAAAGCCATGGTTTGAGGCCCATACTTGACCCTTAAAACCCTTTTTCATAAAAGAGAGACTTTGACCTGCCCCCAATCACCTTGAAATTTCTAGGCAGCGTGCATATACAATAATTATACAAAAGGATATCCAAAAATGTACCCAGGGGACCTTGCTCCAATATGCTATATGACCAAATTTTGGTGATAACACTATGCTTGATCCTTTGGTGATCACATTGTCGAAGATCATGCATTCTAGTCATAGGAAACACAATGGTACTTGATGCGTTTGTTGGTACTACTAATTAACCCTAACCACTTTTCCCAACTCATTAGCCATGTTAGAGTCGGTCTTTACAGCCCTCCGTCAGAGATCATTTCGCTTTTTGCATATCATTTTTAGGTGTCTCGCTCACTTCACTTCGTTGCATTTCGCTAGGGGCATGCCATTGAATGACGAGAGGGTCTGGTCATCTTGTATTCCCTCATGCTTGTACCTGCTGGGCTAATTAAAACTCCTCGAAATCCATCGAAGTTCAAGTCACGTCATTCATGGTCATAAATGTTTATTTTCATCAAAAAAGAGTCTTTTAGTTTTAGAGTCTATGGTTCATTATTTTCATAAATTTCAATAAATGCCTGCAGGCCATGAGGATGATTTTCGAAAAGGTTCTTAATTCAAATTTTTATCATCAAACACTTCTGAGGATATTTCTTGTTCAAAACTTTGTTTTGAACTAGAAATTGTCAAATTCATTTTGGTAACAGTCATGTATTTTTCCCACCATAAAAATTTTCAAATGCAACCTCTGATCTTTGCCAAAGTCCAAACGCCAAACATCCCTGCAAAAACAACCAAATTTCATCAGTCCAAACACAGAAAAACAATGAAAAAGACAAAAGATAGAGTTTCATTAAGTGATAAAGTGCCAAAATTACAAAACATTACAAAGTGGGTTGTGGAGGAAGTAAAAATCAAATCCAATTCTTGTGAGATATTTCTCAAGCTATATAAGCCATTGGAGACAACTTATTTTCACAAGTTTTCAAAGCCAAGGTCGAATTGGAGTGTTGAAGGGAAAAAGTCTTGCTTTGAAGCCGTTAGAGTGAACTGATAGTGCGCACAGCTCATACAAGTGGCGCGCGGCGCATAAGGAGCGCGCGGCACACTGGGCATCAACAGCTAGTGTATTTTTGCACATGCGCGATGCACACAGAGCACACGGTGCATTGGGCATGTGCGCGGCGCATAGAGCCCTAAGGCCAGAAAAAAACATTTCATCACCCAAATTTGCATCGAATCACTTCATTTGCCTGCAAGTAAGTTATTCATGCCTGCTTAGTAATTCATGGATATGGTATGGTGTTTCAAATGAGGAAAAAACAAGTGTTTGATATGGTGAAAATTAAACCCTATATTCATTGCCAAATTCGCTCCATAGGGTTTTGAAACAAATGTTGGTGATATTGTGGGGGTTTCAAATCTTATGTTGTTGACATATATGCTCATGCCATCTACTGTCATTGGTGTCACTGCTTATTATACACCACAGCCTCAGGGTCTCTTTCCTATTCCATCATTGCTGTCACTATGATTATTATATCATTGTCTCACTGCTTATCATTTCTGTTGTAGCACAGTCCCATATTCACTATCCCACATCCTCCATTGACAAAACCTAATTGTCGTTGCAAGGGCTATTTCTTTGTCCTACACTACACTACACTCATTCCTATTCACTTGTCAAATCCCCATGTAGTCAAGTAGTGGCTGTTTTCCCATTCAAACTCACTTGACAGTACTTTTATCATTGTGGTTTTCCTATAGCACCTTGAAACATATGTGACACATTCGGGATTAGAGCATACACTGAACTCTTGTTTTCACCATACCTATATCAGCATATATTTTCCAAACATCTTGATTTCAGTGCCATGTCAGAAACGGATTTAGTTTATGAGCAGGGGTATGATAGTGATTCCACAGCAGAGGCTAATGTAACATGGAGTTCTTACAAAAGTGGCAAAAGTGGTAGACATGTCAGGGAGGAGCGTACTTCTTTGGCTCAATTGCAGGCTTTCCCACTTGCAATGGATTGTTTTTAGCATCAATCATGTTTCCAATACTGTGAGATGATTTCCCAAACTCAGCATCATCATGAGCTAGCTCGCCTATTTGTTCTACATTTACATGATGGTCGTGTAAACCTTGCCAGAGTTAACTTCATTCTTTCACCAGAGACCATTGCTCAGGCCACCGGGATATCAAACATAGGAGAGGAATGGAACAAATGACAGTAGCTAGAGAAATCCTATTATGAGCCATATATCAGACCTGGATATATGAGGCAGCTGAGTAGGGTATTTCCATTTAGATTTCTGAAGGATGAGTATGCACCATTGATGAGACTGATCATTCGATATTTCAGTTGCGAGGGCAGATTCTCGCGCCTCTATGCGTACCATATCTATTTGTTGATGCATTTCATGAGGGTATGTATGATGAGCATTCCATACTTCATGTATCATAACAAAGAGCGGATGAAATTTCTTATACAGAAGAAGACCCCAGCGTAGCAGCATAGTAGCATCTCCCATTACACGCTCATTAAAATCATGGTGGTACATCAGCTAGCACAGCAGGGCATTGCATGGGAGGAGTTTATTTCTCGTGATTTCTTTACAGTCTCTCAGCCTTCTCTCGAGATCGTTCATGAGCATGGTGAGTCTTCACATCATCCAGAAGGCCCTGAAATTGAGCATAGCACTGTCCCGGTGTGTGTCACATATCAGAGAGGCGCCAGAGCCTTGTTTGCAGCGTCACGACGAGTACTATCTCCACATGGCGTGGAAGGGGTCTCGCCTTCTACATCACAGGTACATTCACAGGTTCAAGACAGAGGCAACAGGCTGATGCATGATGAGGGCCTTTCAGGAGGCCATGACATTGATGTTACATTTATTGATGTTGATGCGAGCTCTTCTAGCTCGAAAATGAGGGAGACCATCCAGGAGCAGAAAGCGGAGATTGAGAACTTGAATGTCAAGTTATAGAGGGAACAGTGGGTGATAAACTATTTGGAGCAGCGGAATAAGAAGTTGGAGGACCAGCACACACTTGTAGAGCTGCGGCCAATCCGTGAAGACCGAGAGTCGGCCCGGAAGCAACATGGTGACATGACACCATTTGAGTGGCAAATTTGGCCTGAGAAATTCAATAGACACCTGGAGAAGCTGTTGGAAAAATCCAATAAGGACAAAGACATGCTTCAGCACATGAAACATCACTATTGGGCCCGCACACACGTGTGCAAAGCTAGAATCAAGATCTTGAAGGCAAAGTTGAGCAGAGCACTGAAACGGCGAAAGAGGCCTGATCCACTCCGGATTTTGGCCGAGGCTTCATTGGCCGAGCATCAGACATGATGGAGGATCATTGCTCCAAATTTGAGCAAATTTGGAGAATTTTTTGTCATTTTTGAAAATTTTGGTTACAAAACAGGTTTTTTCGCCCAACGCGTAGCACGTCCTGACGCGCGCTTACGATTGGGACACTTGCTGGAGGAAAAAATTGTATTTTTGGATTTTTCATGGTAAGTTATGCATGCTCAGAAATGGCCGAATCATTTCATCAAGTTCTGGATGATCAAAAGGGCCAAAAACACCATGAAAACCACCTTTCTGCCACCTATTGCACCAGCAAGAAGTACTTTTGGGAGATTGCAGTTTTTGAGGTGTAAATGAGCTCCAAATTAAAAAATTCTACTTGGGTTGGATAGCAGACATCCAGGGCTTTCCAAAGAGCTATCATAAGCTCAATTTTTACTCTGGGAAGTGCCCCCAAAATAGGTGGAAAGTATCACGATGCATAGATCTTTGGCGCGCGGCGCATAGAGGATTTTGACCAAATTTTCACCTTCCAGCTCAGGAATTCGGCCAGTTTTCACCAGTTTCACCTCTTGATGTAATTTTTGGTTTTTATTGATGTAATTTGATGTAAATGATGTAAATTTGGTATGAATTCACTTGTTCTATATGGTTCATTCAAAAAATAGTAAAATTTTAATGAATGGATCAGTTTCCCTTCTTTTAGAGGCAAGTTGTTTGGATGCCTAGTTTTCAGCTCCATGTTTAGAATTGGTTCAAACTGCTCCTAGGAGGAGGAGCTCAACCCCTAGAGGCTAGGGAATGGGTTGGCATTGTCTATATTATGTATATTTTCAGTCAGTAGCAAAGGTTGGACTCTTGGGGAAAATTTTGGCACACTATTGTACATATTTTCTGCATTTTGGCTAAGGAAAGATCAGAGGTTTTGTAGCACCTGTTGGGATTCTTGTGGTTTTCAGTTTTGATGGTGTGTTCTCTCAGTTATTTGTAAGTTATTTAAATGTTTAATTTATGCCATTCCCTTCTTTTGCTTCTAAAACTAAATGAATGAGTAAATGAGGTAGAATCCATTGATTTAAGTGCTTTGCCTTTGAATTTGTTTAGTTTTATATGTTTTCGCCAGTTTGGAGAGGATCCCTGTTCCTCCTTGCCCTCTTTATCTCCTTATCATTATGATCCATCCATACACATAATAAAAAATCATCAAGACTACTGCCTACCTTGCCCCAACTCGAAATCTGCAAAGATCTGGTCTCATCCCCGAGCCCAAAATTGTTTTTCCCATTTTTCCAACAAAAACCCAAAAAATTTAAATCAAAATTTCCTATCTATTTACTAGCCTAAAATCAGTATTCATTATAAGTCATCTCAGCCCCTTTGAAGACCTTTTTCCGAGATAGACCCGGAGAGAACCCTCTCCTGTCCTCGTAGGGCTAGCCACGAGGCTGAGCTTGGTTTGATGTGGCCTTGAGTCTCGCCTTCTTTCAACCTAAGGCAGATTCCAGTGCTAACACAGTAGTGACCATACTAGGGACCGAAAAACTCAAACATTTGCTTGTTATAGACGGAGTCTGAAGTCACGCCAGGTAGCCTTCAAAACGCTTGTTGCTATGCATCAGTGAAGTAGATAAATGCTGATTCAGTCGATCTCTGGTTTAACTGGTAATCATAGCATTGAATTTGTAAATTACCCCAGTAGATCAGATAATCTGGACTTTGGGTGATAAGTCTAGATTTGAAAAGGCTAAGAAGTTTGTTTTGTCCTTTCAATTCTTGAAGTAATTCCTCACTGGATTCCCAAAGACACACGAGATCAAATCCTGATCCAGATCCACCTCCAGTCTACGAAAATCCAAATTTTATAGCGAGGATTCATCGACGAGGAAGTCCCATAATTCCTTTGTTTAAGTCTCATTCTTGTCCTCTTGTTATCAAATATTTAGAAGATCTTGAATTTGATGAGCATTTTGAGCTATCTCTATTTGAAACCAAATCTAAAAGCGATCGTGATTCCACCATCATCAATCCTGAATTTATCAAGTATGTTGAGATAGAGCAAGCCAATCGATCCATTGATAACTATATCCTGAAATTTCAGAGCTCTATTGTTGCCACGAACATTCCCGAGCTTATTGAATCTGCATCCCAAACTCTTGGGCCATCTGAAGTTGCATCCAGTTCACGGATTCCTACTGAACCTCCCTTTATCCCCACCATTCTCATACAGCCTGAGATCTCTGATCAGCAATTAGCAGTAGTTCCTCCTCCATCTCCACCGCATACACCTTGCACATCTACTGTTCCCACTCCACCTGTTTCTCCAAGACAGATTACAAATCCCCCAAGAGAAATGGCTGCTCGATTCGCACCTCTTGCGTTACCACAGTAATTAAATGATATGCCTGCAGATTATCAGAGCAAGATTCCAATATTTGACGGTACTCCTCAGAGTATTCCGGCACAACAGCATGTCGACAAAATGGCAGAATTTTTTGATCTCCATGAGATCGATGAAGAGAATGTAAGTATGAGGTTATTTGTGCAGACTTTTGGTGGTGAGGTCAGAAAATGGTTTAGAGCTTTACCGGCAAGAAGCATCAATACATTGGCCAAACTCCAGACTCAATTTCTTGATCGGTGGGAGATGAAGAAGGATCCTCTTCAGATTACTTCAGAGTACACAAAAATCAAACGCAATCCTGGTGAGTCCGTTCAAGACTACATTATCAGATTCAATATGGTTTATAATGCAATTCCAGATGATTTGAGACCATCTAAAAAGTCAGCTCTTCTTAAATTCCTTCCTGGTTTTGATCTGGAGATGGCTTATTCATTACGAGACAGAGATCCGCCTACCTTGGAGGATATGCAGAAGATTTCCATAAGTGTTGAGGCGAATTTGAATGATAAGAGAGCCCGGTTGAAAGCCGAGAAGAGAGTGACCATAAAGGAAGAAGCTTCCACATCAACATCAGATCCGCACTGGCTTAGAGAAATGGAAAAAATGTTCAAAATAATGACACTTGATAAGCCCGAACCGCAGATTCGGAATCCCAACTACCATGGCCAACAGCAGCCACAGTTTAGAATTAAACAGCGTGAACAGAGAGCACAAGAGCCGGTAGTTCAGCAGCACGTAAAGACTCCACTTCAGCAAGATTTTGTTGGTCAGGACTCAGACAATGAAGATTATATAGCAGGAGAAGAAAACCATTTCTTTACTCCTGACGATCTGCCAATTTACATCACTGAAGATGACGAATATGCAGAAAGTTCAGCTGCTCACAAAGATGAGGATTTTATTTTAGCGAATGATGCAGCTCTTGAGGAAGAATCAGATGAATACCAAAGAGGGTATATGAATGCTTTGTCCGCTCAGAAGAAGCAATACTCATTAAGAAATCGAGATGTGCCCATAAACCCAATTCAAAAGAGAAAAGAGGTTTCAGCAAAGAACGATTCACCCATACCACAGAAAAAAGGAAAAGAGATAATGGATCCTGCAGCTAACAAATCATCATCAGCAGAAAAGTCAAATCTGTCAAGAATATTGAAGGATAAGGCTGAAAGGAAAGAATTTCCAGCCAAAGAGGTCGAAAAGGTTTCATCTTTTAGTTTGGAGAATGAAATTTCTAAATTAAAGGTATCTATTCCCTTGACAGAACTAATGAGAAACAACATCTATAGAGGTCAATTCTTTAGAGTTTTGAATTTTGATCCAATGTTTGATACGGTGAATGTTGAAGATGACCAGCCTGAATTGATATTTGGGCCTGCTTTGGATGGTGAGTCTCCTGACAGCGATGTTCCACCCTTTTATATCAGTTTGAGGTTGCATGAATTTGTATTGCACAATGCCATGTTCGATTCTGGTGCTTCGCATAATCTTATGCCGAAAGCAATCATGGAAAAGTTGGGTTTAGATATTACAAGGAAATACCATGATTTGTACTCATTTGATTCTAGCCGGGTGAGATGTATTGGGTTCATCAAGGATTTAGTTGTAACTCTAGATCAGATTCCTACGAAGAATGTCTTGATGGACGTGGTGGTGGCAGACATTCCTCCACGATTCGGGATGCTCCTTTCTAGATCTTGGGGATCAAAGTTGAAAGGTACACTACAGCTTGATTTTTCTTATGCAACAATTCCTATCTTTGGCCAGATGAGAAAGTTATATCGAGAACAGAAGATGAAATACATGATCACAAGCAAAGAGAAACCAATCAATCACCCTATAAATTATGTACATACAGACTTAGAGTCGTTTGTTTTGTTTGCTAATAGTTTTAACGATATTCATAGTCAGTTAGTTCAAGCAGAAGATATTCCAGAGATTACAGAAAATTTCAGATCAGTGTTGCAGAAAGAAAGGCAAGAAAAGCAAGCTATCATTGAGCAATCAGCTGAAGACAATGGACAGCAAATAGAAAAAACAGAGCTTCCACCATTTCAGCACTTAGAGGATGATGAAGATGGTCTTTGGACCATGGATTTCGATGGCACAGTAGGTAGTGATGGTGCTAGAATTGGTATATGGGTACGTAGCCCATTTTCTACTCCCAACAAAGTGCCAAGCAATGTGTGGGTATGTTCATACAAACTCGCCTTTGATTGTTCGAACAATGAGGCTGAGTATGAGGCTCTGATTGCTAGCCTAAAGATTCTAAGAAAGCTGAAAGCAAAAAGAATTGCAGTCTATGGTGATTCCGAATTGGTGATAAAACAGGTAAAGGGTGAGTTTCAAGCTAAGCATCCTCGCATGAGGGCTTACCGTAATGCAGTTTTAGACATCTTAAATTTATTTGCAGATTATACTTTGACGTGTGTGCCTCGCATACAAAATGGTGTTGCTGATGGACTTGCTAAGGCAGCAAGCAATTTAAAAATCCCAATGAATTCCAGCAATATGTTCGAAATTCATGTGAAACATCGTCCCACCATTCCGGATAATCAGAGATGTTGGCAAGTTTTTCAGGATGATGAGGAGATTAATGATTTATTGCAAAACAAGGGTAAGTTTAAAGATACCTCCATAGATACAGAGCATGATGATGGCAATGATGATATACAAAAAAATCAGATGGAAGTGATACAACTAAAGGATAACCTCATTCCTAAAGGATTGATTCCTCTAGAGGAGCTCTTTGATCAAGATGACGTAGCCCGCAAGCCTACTTTGAGACCGACTGAAAAAGGTGTTGAAGAAGTAAATATTGGGACAGCGGGGAATCCGAAGATGGTAAAGTTATCCAAAACATTGCCACCGGAGGTGAGAGGTAAATATATCAGTTTTTTATCATCTTTTTCTGATGTGTTTGCATGGGACTACTCAGATTTAAAAACATATGATACGAGTATCATTCAACACACTATCCCAATTAAACCAAATCAGAAGCCTTTCCGTCAGAAGTTGAGGAGAATCAATCCAAAGCTGCTACCATCGATTGAGAAGGAGGTAAACAGGTTGTATAAGTCAGGAATCATTGTACCTATCATATTTTCTGATTGGATATCAAATTTGGTGCCCGTTCGGAAGAAGATAGGTGAGATCCGTTTGTGTATTGATTTCAGAAATTTGAATAAGGTTTCATTAAAGGAAAATTACCGCTGGAAAAAATGGACCATATATTGCAGCGAGTAGTTGGAGCATCTCGGATGTCATTACTCGATGGCTATTCAGGATATAATCAGATTTTGGTTCATGAGGACGATCGTGACAAGACTGCATTCACCACTCCATGGGGAACGTTTCATTATGCCAAGATGTCGTTTGGTTTGAAAAATGTAGGTGCTACATTTCAGCGTGTGATGGACATTGTTACACCATTTTTTGGTCATCTCACCTTTTATTAGTAGATGGACCCAAGTACACCATGTAAGACCAGTTTTACCCCAAGTAAAACTGCTTTCACTATGTTAATTAAGGAAACCCCAAAAGGAATAATTAATTAAACCATAATTTAATTATTATTCCCAGTCATGTTTAACCCAAAAACAAAGAAATTAATGAGATACACCCATAGTTATCTTATTATTTTCTAGGAATAATTATTTAAATAATATTCCTTGTTAAATATGACCAAATCAACCACTATTAATTAAATAAATCATTATTTATTTGATTATATTTCAACCACTTCCTTAAAAGGATAAATAAATCATTTATTTATTTATTCTTCACTAATCATGGGATTTTGACCCAAGTCAAAGTCCCTTTCCCTCCAACAAATAATAATAAAATATTCCATAGAGGTGGATCTAGATTTGGTTAACATTATTTTAATCATGCACCAAGATCTAGAATGACCCAATATTTTGTTATAAATAGGAGGGTTTTCCCCATCATTCGGCACCTTTTGTTGCATATTAGATCACTCTGGATCTATACACTTGGTCTCATTTCTGCCATTTTTCTCCCATTGAGCTCTACCTTCTACATTGGGTTTTCTACATCTACAAGAGAGAGAAAGCTTAGATCTGAAGTGCTGAGGACTACAAAGAACCCATCCCATTGAGGAGATCTCGATACACCTTCTTGTTTCCTCCCAGGTGCCCTGTAATATAAAAATTCATTCAAAAATCGTGTTCTTGTCTTGTCTGTTGGATGCATGGAGCAAACTCTTTACTTTTCTGCTTAATGTCTTTTCATTTATAGATCTGTTTGTTGCAGCATTTTAACTACTAATTGCAGATCTGAAGATGTTTTGCAGCCTCTATTGTTGTTAGGGCTATTAGTTATGCGTAGCTAAAGTGGTTTTTTTTCGTACACTTCGACGAAGAATTCATACTAACAAATGGCGACTCCACACGGGTTTTAAATTACGACCGCTGTCGTTTCTCATATTCCTGCATATCCAGCTACTTCAGGCCCTAGGGCTTCTTTTCAGCTGCTTAGTTTTTCTCTTTCCATGTCATTTTTCTCACATACAACCCTAAAAACTTAAAATTTCTAACTTCCGTGTGTTTCTGGCCCTATTGCGCAGGTAAGCGACACCAGCCGCAACTGAGACGGAAACTTTTCAGAAAATCTGCCGCCGAAACAACCGGAACGGGGGGGTCGCACCTTTTGGCCCAAAACCTGTGACCTGGACGCACTTTTCAGCCTGTTTCCTGCGACCTCAACTCAGATCAGGTCAGAACCTGCGACCTGCCTTTTTTCCAGCATTTTTTCTGTAATTTTTCTGGGTTCTGCTGCAGCCTCTACCAGGGTTTTCCAGCCTCTGTCTCAGCCCGCCTTGACCAAGATCTGACCTGTTTTTACTCATCTAAGTGGGAACCCAGCCCCTTAGGGCTTTAGTACCCTCCACTTTTTGTGGAAGAGTTTCAGCTGTTTCAGCCGTCGGTTTCAGAGCTTCAGCCCCCTCTTTTCCAGATCTGTTACCTCCCTTTCAGATCCATTGAAATCAGCCTTTTTTCCTTTCAAATCACCTCCTGTCGTTTTGTTTGGACCTCCTTTGAAGGCCTCCGCCTTGCCCCCCGGTTTTTGCTGATTTCCCTTTTTCCAGCCACCTTGCCTCTGTCTCTTGGCTGTGACCTGCACCCCTTGTCTGCAGCTTTATCCTCCAGATCTCTGTCCCCTTTGACCCCAGATCTGTCGAGCGTCCTTTGTGTGTGTTTCCATAGTTTTTCCCTTTCTTTTCAGCATAGTTGTGAGAGACCCACCTTCTTGGGTTAGATACATGCATACGTAGCTGTTATTTCTCTGTTATTTTAGCATTTCATTCTGTTCTCTGTAGGTTTATTTTTCAGCTACGCAGCACACTTTTTCTTGCTCTCAACAACGGAAAGGGTTTAAAAATTAAAATTAACGCACGCCACACACTGACCCTAAGTGAAGAAGCGCCTGGTTAACACCGCCCGGCAAAGACTCTAAAATCAATTGTCACTGCACCTTTTCTCTCGCCCGACCGACCGATTCTCGTCCCCGTTGCCCCCGCTTCGGTTTCCTTCTTCCTCGTCATCGCGCCCCAAGGCTTCTTCAGAGACTTCTTGGCCTTCACCCGCTCTCGCTGATCGAGACTCGGCTCGCACCACCGTCGTCGAGCCAGTCCACCTTCGAGTCCGCACTCCGACTCCTCCCCTGATTCCTCGGGTCCTCCTTCCCCTCCCGGTTCTCCTGCCCCCTTCACCATGTCTGGTCCAGGGCCTAATGCTAGCGGTTCTCCCGGCCCCCATGCCGGCCCTACTTCTAGCGGAACCGTCACAACCACTACCCCGGCCACCCCCGTGCTGCCGTATATCGCAGGCCTCAGCCTCCCCGATTTCCATCAGTTAATTAATGATCCCATTCACCACAATGCTACCTGGCCCACTATGCCCACCAAGATGCCCTCTGATATCCCTAAGTTCAAGGGCCTTAATGGAGAAGATCCAACCAATCACGTCCGATCTTTCCACATGTGGTGTTCCTCCAATTCCATTACCGATGACTCCATCCGTCTTCGTTTGTTCCAACGCACGCTTACCGGTGAAGCTTCTAAATGGTATGTCGAACAGGCCACTTCCTCCCATACCACGTTCGAGACTCTTGCCCAAGCCTTCTTATCGTACTTCCAGCTCCCTCTCCGATACGACACTGGTACGGAGCTCTTGACTTCATTTAAGCAATCCTCTTCCACACGCCTTTCTGCCCATGTTCAGGAATGGCGACGAAGACGGAGCTTATGTCGAGCCCCTCCCTTTGAAGATCGGGTTTACATGGACTGGTTTCTTCGCACCCTCCCGTCTCCCATCGGCAAAGATGTCGCCTCTCACTTTCCTCAATCTGAAGAAGCCGCCCTCCAAATAGCTTTAAAATATGACCTGATCTACGCTCAATCTGGTTATGTTTATACCGTTCTCCCCGACATCCCCAGGCCCGGTGGCGCTAACGCCCCGGGGGCATCTCATTCCACCGACGGTATTGTTGGATCTCTTTCCCACCCATCTGCTCACCCTTCTATGAGCCATGGTCTCCCTCAGGGAGGGGCCAGCACCTCAAGCACTCTTCCCCCTCCCGGCAACATGTATCCAGGATACGGCATGCCTCCTCCTTTTGCCCAACCTCCTGCTTACCTCAATGTCGCCCAACACAACCCTTACTTTTATCCACAGCCTGGTGCGCCAGCTCCTCCAGCATATGCGCTTCCGCCTCCCTTGCCTCCTCACAACCCGCAACAGCACTTACAACCCCCTCCAGGGCAAGTATTTGCACAGCAGGGTGCGATTAATCCCCCTTCTTCTCAAAGAAGGCGGCGAGGCAACCAGAACCCATCTGCCCCCGGTAACCAAGGACCCAATTCTGGTATGGACCCTAACACTAGCAACCAGCCTCAGGGCATCCCGCCCAGGCCGGACAGGCCGCCTCGCACAAACAAGCCCTGTTCGTGTTGCGGTGTTTACGGTCACTACACTCACGATTGTCCTCTCTTACCCCAGATGCGACAGATGTGGGAGTCTCAAGCCACATTGCGCGGACAACACGCCTCCCCTCACACTCCTCCTAATGTGGCCACTACCCAGCCAGCTGTGTTCACCGATCCTTTCCCTCAACAGGGATTCGTGGCTATCCAACCCCCCGACAGCCATGCAGCCACCCCCTCGTCCATTTCTGGTTCCTCTGACTACCAGATCCTTATGATGCGCTCCGATCCGTCCCCTTCCGTCGACCTTCACCTTCAAACTCGGTCTCGCCAGTACCCCAAGCCTCCTGCTCAGTCTGCTCCCGAGCCTCCATCTTCAGGTTCTACGGAGCCTCTTTCGACATCCAGTGGCCCCTTACACATCCCTCAACCCAAAGTTGAGGTTCACCCAAAGATTCCAAAGGGTCCGTTACGCCGAAATGCTGCTTCCGGTCGAGCCGCTCAATCATACAGTATAGTAGATGATTTGGCACAATCCCCTGCTGCCATTTCCACACTGGAACTCCTCCAGTCGTGCCCTTCTCAAAGGAAGGCTCTACTATCTGCCGTGGGCGCTGTTGATCCTGCTGATGACCAAATGATTGTTTTTGACGCCACTCAATCGGACCACCCTCCTCTTCCTCCTTCCGTTGCTTTCCAAATCCCAGTCAAAATCCGGAACGCCACTGTATCCCGGTGTATAATTGATGAGGGGGCATCCACCTGCGTGATGTCCGCTTTGGTTTGGAAGCAACTCGGATCCCCTGAGCTGGCCCCTTCCACGATCACCCTTCGAGCGTGGGACGGTCATGCCTCCCAGCCTATTGGCCTGTTTCCTAACTGTCCCATCACCCTCGCCGGTAAGACTGATTGCGTTGATGTCGAAGTCATTGACGCCCCTCTAGAATACAACATTCTATTGGGGCGAAGCTACACCTATGCCATGTCTGCTGTCCCATCCGCGGTCTTCCGCAAGATGTCTTTTCCACATAATGGGAAGATAGTCACCATTGACCAGCTATCGTATCATGAGCCGCCGTCTCAGTCCTCCTCCGAGACGACCATCTCTTTTGTAGCCAACAAGCCAACCGTCGATTCCTTGACCAGTGTCTCCCCCGGCGTTTATAAAGATTCCACCCTGCTTGGTACTTTTCCTCACCTTCCCCCCCCTCCTGTTACTGATCCCAGCTTGTCAAATATTTGCATGATGTAATCGTCTCAGGCTGCCCATAAACGGCCTGCCTCGGCTAGTCCGCACCCTCCCCCCCGCCCTCCGCAACCCGCTCCTAGCCATTCATCTCCGCCAGCCGGACCTCCTCCTTCCGGCCCTCCCCCTACAGCTGGTATCCCCGAACCTCTTTATCCTCCAGGCTCGGTCCCCCCGGCCTTAACCATCTTGGAGCCGTACCTCCTGGTCACTACCCTGCTGGACAGATCCCCTTCTTGGCTCCCCCTCCCGGAGTATATTCTGTCCCCGTCATGGCCACCCTCTCTCTCCCTAACTTGACCTTGGGTATTCCGGTTTGGTACCTTGACCCCCCAGCCGCCACCCCCCCGGGTCACCCCAAACCTTACATGGCTTTGACACCGGTTCAACCGGTCCCCCTCGCTTCCTCCATAGCCACTGTGCCCCCAGCACCTCCACAGGACCCTTCTCCTGTTGGGACGGCTCCCGGGAAGACAGGCAAAGCCCGAAGGGGGGAAACCCATCACGATCCGGCCCCCCCGACATCCCTTACCCCCCCACGACCACCAAAGCCCGCCATTCGATGCGCTTTGTGTGATGTCGTCGGTCATGCCACTCACATGTGTCCTGAATTGCCTCACCTCAAGCTTCTGGTCAACGAGACATTCCCCGACTCTGATCTCCCAGAAGTCCATCTCACTATCCCCGACTCCCTCCCAAAACTCAAACACTTGCGCACAAACCACCCTTGTGCCTTGTGCGATTTTCACGGCCATTACACCCACCTCTGTCCCCGCCTTGATGAGTATCGTTCCTCCTTGGACTTGTACCGCCAGTTCAAGGCCGCTTCGATCGGACCAGAGGACATTCACATTCCGCCTCCCGCTTTTAAGCCAACGGAGCCCTCAGTCACCATTTTGTACCTGTCATCATCCATGAGACCATTGGGGAACGTTCCATCTGAATCCTCCCCTGTTGTTTCGCTCGACCTTCCTTCAGCGGTCATCTTGGGCTCAACATCGGTAGATCCGTTATCTACTTACTCTTCGGTCACCCATTGTGACGATGCGCATGTGAACCTCTCTTCTCACGATGATGATTCAGGCCACTTCACCACGTCAGGTAGTTCTTCTTCCACTAGTCACCCCATCTTCTATCACGATGACGACATTATGGAAGAAATTCCCACCCCCGACTTCATCTATTCCCCCTTACATCGAACCCATGCGTTCACACCACATCCACCTTGTGGTCATTACATCGAAACCCAATGTTTGGGTAAGGGGGCACCCACATTTGAGAGACCAAGAGAATCCATTCTCCACCACTCTCCTAGTGTATCTAGTCGTGTTGACTCTAGACCCCGTATTCTTCCACATTTAGAAGAACCTCTAGAGTCCCATATCACTTCAGATCACTCTCGGGACGATACCCCTTATCGTTCCCTCATCTTACATCAGCAACCCAGTCTCTCAGACATTATTATTGACCAACCTATAGCTTTTCTACGAGAGCATCAGTTCATTATCTCCAAATCCTCCTTTTGGGATAGTGACACCAGGTATGCCAATTCGGAAACTTAAAGTCCATTTGCTCCCTATATGCAGTACCAAAAGAGATTGGTAACACTCCATTTCCTTTCTCAAACTACATAACCATAACCAGAACAAATGGCACACCACATCATTAAAATGTGGTTAGATTCCCCTTTTTATAAATACATTTTGGCATGCCCACAGCATGTCACACAAACTCAAAAAATTGGGGCACCACCTGCCCCTACATACATCACTGGGGGCACCATACGCCCCCCCATACATATACATCCGACATGCCCATAGCATGTTACAAACAAAATCCAAAAACTGGGGGCACCATATACCCCCCCATACATTCTAGGGGGCACCACTTGCCCCTACACACATCCGCGAGGGCACCATACGCCCCTATATCTGGCCAATACCCGACGACCGCCCTGATCCGCCTGGATCTCTGTCCGAAGTGTTCCCAGATCCCTCTCTCTCCAGTTGACCCGCAACTCTGCCATACCTGCACAACCACATTCTTTTTGTCAGGGTACAGATCGGGAAAACCATAACCACACACCACAACCCACCTCCCAGCCATCAAACAGCACCAAGCCCTCCTCGTCTCCCAGGTCGCAGTTTTCTGCCATTTTCTGGACCAGGTCGCACTTTTTTCCCCCAAACCTGCGTCCTGGGTCGTACTTTTTGCCCCAAAAAGTGCGACCCGGCCATAGAGATGAAGGAGGGGCTGTTTCTGGGGGTTTTGGGCCCTAAACTGCAAATGTCATCCAACAACATGCAAGAGCAAGGTTAGGCCTCGTACCTCCAACTGACAGATCTCGCTTCCCACGGTCGGTTTGTCCGCTACGTTCGCCACAAGATTTCGGGCCTTCTCTCCACATTCACCACAGCAACAATAGCAAATGAATGATTTTGGAGGGAAAACTGCCTCATTAAAGAGAACCCATGTTTCTCCTTTCGACTGCTGCGACCACACCGTAGCCCCGTTCGACGAACCGTCAACACCGCTGGACAGATCTCACCGAGCTCTCAAATGGGTTTTCGTTAGTTTTTGGTGATTTGATACTTCACCCGGACACATTTTTTCCACGAAGGGTCACTTCACCGCTCCTTAAAAATCGAATTTCCTCACTTACGCCACTTGTACTTGGGGCACCATATCGCTCCCTTACTTGTCCATGTTCGTGTCGATTTTCGTCATGAGTGCCCACCTTGTACTCATGCTTCCATGACCCCCCATTGGGGCCCTTACTGTGTGGCAGCACTATAAAGTCGCCCTTGTTTAGAGCATCCAAGTCGAGTCATCATTGCATTCATGGAGTCTATCCTGCGTCCTTTTACACCCCACTATAGCCCTCCATCCTTCATTGCTTGGTCCCTCTCTTGCGTCGCATATCATGACCTTCAGCCCCACTGTCCCCTGTCCCTTTCGATATTGTGTCAGTCGCTGCCATGTCATTCATGCCATTTATGCTCTAACAAGGGAAGTCGTCCATTCGCCACTACATCCTTCCCCTGTCCACTATCATCATTGGTGTCAGTCTGTCTGTCGCTCTATTGTTCTTCTCTCGTGCCTTAGTTGAGGATCTCTCATTGCCTCACCTACGGCGGACTTCCTTCTGTCGACATCAGCGCATTTATTCCAGAAGCAAGGTCTAGAGGGCGGTGTACCTTGGTTCCAGCTTCCACTCTTGTTCGGTGCCTCGGATCAGGCAGGGGGATCTCTCACTTCCCTTTGACTTGATTACTTCTCCAGCTCCTTTCAGCATGATCGAGATGAGTATACTGGACAGTCCAGTGATCCAGCAGCAGCTCCTGATGATTCCCGGGCGTGTGTGAGATGTTTCAGCCCTCATGAGGGGGTGGCCCTGCAGGTAGCCCCCCACATGCCCGGATGACCTCTTCATTGCAGCCTTTGATGCCACTCCAGATTTTGATGATGTTGGCCTTAGCCACCTGCAGCGCCTCTATGATTTGCATGTATCAGTCAGATTTTGTGAGCCCTTCCCCATTTACAGGGGGCATTTGGGTTGTATTTATCTCATGTACTCATATATTATTGTACTAGTCCTGGCTGTTATCCCAGGCACAGCATGTATGTGAGACTCTTCATTGTATTTTTATCTGGCCTTTGTTTATGCCAGCTGTACTCTATGGTTCGGTCCCTTGTTTACTGGACACACTATTCTTTTGTACTTTGTCACGGCGGGCATAGGTATGCCTCCCCCACCGCCTTCAGCACATGTACCCTCTCATAAAAAGAGACTTGTTGCACCTGCGAGTCTTGTCTCCTTAGGGTCTAGTCCTTCAGCACACTATCTACCTCACACTTCTCTCTCTGACATCCCCTTTCGTTGTCTGGTGATTGTATTCTTACAACGTACTTTGGTCATACGATTTGCTCCTGACACTCGCACGATGGGGGGCAATCTGTTACACCATTTTTTGGTCATCTCACCTTTTATTATTAGATGGACCCAAGTACACCATGTAAGACCAGTTTTACCCCAAGTAAAACTGCTTTCACTATGTTAATTAAGGAAACCCCAAAAGGAATAATTAATTAAACCACAATTTAATTATTATTCCCAGTCATGTTGAACCCAAAAACAAAGAAATTAATGATATACACCCATAGTTATCTTATTATTTTCTAGGAATAATTATTTAAATAATATTCCTTGTTAAATATGACCTAATCAACCACTATTAATTAAATAAATCATTATTTATTTGATTATATCTCAACCACTTCCTTAAAAGGATAAATAAATTATTTATTTATTTATTCTTCACTAATCAAGGGATTTTGACCCAAGTCAAAGTCCCTTTCCCTCCAACAAATAATAATAAAATATTCCATAGAGGTGGATCTAGATTTGGTTAACATTATTTTAATCATGCACCAAGATCTAGAATGACCCAATATTTTGTTATAAATAGGAGGGTTTTCCCCTTCATTCTTTACCTTTTGTTGCATATTAGATCACTCTGGATCTATACACTTGGTCTCATTTTCTGCCATTTTGCTCCCATTGAGCTTTACCTTCTACATTGGGTTTCCTACATCTACAAGAGAGAGAAAGCTTAGATCTGAAGTGCTGAGGACTACAAAGAACCCATCCCATTGAGGAGATCTGGATACACCTTCTTGTTTCCTCCCAGGTGCCCTGTAATATAAAAATTCATTCAAAAATCGTGTTCTTGTCTTGTCTGTTGGATGCATGGAGCAAACTCTTTACTTTAATGCTTAATATCTTTCCATTTATAGATCTGTTTGTTGCAGCACTTTAACCACTAATTGCAGATCTGAAGATGTTTTGCAGCCATTATTGTTGTTAGGGCTATTAGTTATGCGTAGCTAAAGTGGTTCTTTTTCGTACACTTCGACGAAGAATTCATACTAACAGACATGGCTTTCGCTAATGAGAAAGATGTATTTTTGGTTGTTTACCTTGATGATTTGACAGTGTTTTCAAATTCTGATGAGGAGCATTTGTATCATTTGAAAGTTGTTTTTCAGAAGTGCAGGAAATATGGCATTTCGCTGAATCTGAAAAAGAGCTTGTTTGCCATGGACGAGGGAAAACTTCTAGGCCACATTATCTCAAAGGATGGCATTCGTATAGACCCAGCACGTGTTGAAGAAATTCTGAAAATTCAACAGCCCCAGAACAAGAAAGAAATACATTCTTTTAATGGAAAAATGAATTTTCTGCGTCGATTCATTCCTAACCTTGCTGAGCATCTTAAAGAAATTACCAATATGCTGAAAAAGGACAGTCAAGTAAAGTGGACAAAAGAAGCGGTGAAATCATTCAATTTGGTAAAGTTATCTCTTTCTTGAGCCCCAATTTTAATCAGCCCAGATTACACACAAGACTTCATTTTGTTTTCTTTTGCTTTTGAGCACACTATGGCAGCTATTTTAATGTAGAAAAGAGATGGAGTTGAGAAGCCCATTGCTTTTTTCAGTCGGATTATAAGGGACGGAGCTTTAAAATACAACATCATTGAAAAACAAGCACTTGCTCTTGTGAAGGCCTTGAAAGATTTTCGTGTTTATATACTTCATTCCCATGTTATTGCTTATGTTCCTAACGCAGCTGTCAAAGATGTGTTGGTATAAGCAGATCTGGAAGGAAGACGGGGTAAGTGGATCACTGCATTGCTAGAATATGATGTTGAAATTAAACCGACCAGGTTGATCAAAGGACAGGGACTAGCCAAGCTCATGGCCGAAACAAATCTGCACGCTTTAGACATAAATTTGATCGTTGCCATGTCTGACGAGGATGAGGAAATTCCATCAGTTCAGGTATCCGACATATTTTTTAATTCTCCGTGGTATTTAGATATCATGTATGTACTTCATAATTTGTCTCCACCCCCTGGTATGCCTAGGAACAAAGGTAGAACTCTTAAGTTAAAGGCTGCAAAGTTTTGTGTTTTAAATTCTGCTCTTTCTTGGAAAGACCCGGGTGGTGTGTTGCTGAATTGTTTAGTAGAAGATGAAGCGAAACAAGTCATGGAAGATTTCCACAAAGGCGACTGTGGCGGTCACCTTTTCTGGAAGACTACAGCCAATAAAATTTTGAGAGCCGGATACTATTGGCCCATGCTTTTTGTAGATGTATACAAAGTTGTTAAGAGCTGTCACAAATGCTAGATTTTCAAAGGAAGATAGAAGCTACAGCCTTTGCCCTTGAAGCCTATTGAGGGAGCGCTCCATTTCACCAGTGGGGATTGGATTTCATTGGGGAAATTCATCCTCCTCCTTTAGGTCAGCACAGGTGGATACTCATGTCAAACGATTACTTCACGAAGTGGATCGAAGCGGTTCCCACTAGACAAGCTACAGACTGTTGGCAATATGATGCAGAGTGTTGTCCTTGATGGCAACCCACTAAATGAAGATGAAGACATGAGATTGTTGAAATGTGTTTTCCTTGATGGCAAACCACGTGATAAAGTTATTCTTGACTTAATGGACTTGGTAAATGATGTGAATCTGATATGAAATGATGTTTGTTAGCAATATGATGCTGAGTATGGCAACACACTTGATGAAGATGATGGCAACTTACTTGATGAAGTTGTGCTTGATATAATATGTCTTGATGAACTAAATATGATGTATCTACAGTGAGTACAGAAGGCAATGAAGAAAGGAATTCTTCATGTGCTAAATCTATGGTAAAAAGAGTATGTCTCAAGGCATATGCGGATTTGTCTGAGGGAAGTCGCGTATGCACGCGGAAAACATCATGCCAAGTCGCGTATGGGCAAAAGCGCTCTAATTATGTAAAACTAGGGGTAACCACCATGGTTTTAACCCATTGTATTGAGTAATGATTCACCTATGTGACCCCGTCCAGGAATACCATCAAAAGTAATGTGGTTTTGACTCATGGTATTGATAAAGGGTAATCCTATATAAGGAGAAGAATTTCATTGTGCAAAGGGTGTGGTCTGGGCTTGAAAGGAATACTTTACTCTGAAATATATCTGCATAGTTTGAACTCTGCTCCTAATTGATAGACCTAAATCTATGAAGCATCTATGGACATAATGAAGGTGTAAGATCTCTAGATCTTGAAATGGTGAATCTCTTGAATGATCTGAAAAGAAGTGATGAAGACCTGGCGCAAATCAGCTAAAGAAGTTGATGAAATCTGGGTAAGTTCACAGACTTGATCTGTTGTGCAAAGTTGATCATTTATAGATTCATACGCAGGTTAATTTTGCTAAAAGCGCGTGTACATGCGACTCTGTTCAAGGAAAAGTGCGTATGCACAGTTAGGGTTTATTTGGAGAATTTACTGAAGCATACGCAGGTTCGTCTTCTGAAAAGCGCGTACATACGCGGGTCTGATATACTAAAAGCACGTATTGAATTTGAATTAATAAGGACTCAAAAATTGAATGTGTTTCTGAATGTCTGATCTGAAGTCTGGGTTAACTCTGATATTCTGATTGCAGTGGGTTCACTTTTTAGTTTGTAGCATTGAGAAAATTATGTTTGTTGAAGAGTGAAGAGTTAGGTTGGAGCTGTTGGATCCAGTTTGAAAATTGATGAAATGTGGTCTGCAGTGGATCTGAGGGTTGAAGCCTTCAGTCTGGTAATAGAAGCTTGCTGTCAGCAGAGGCTGGTGTTAATATCAGGGGGTAGTAGCTCCCTTCCAGGAGAGACTGGTAAACGAGATCAGGGGGTTGAAGCTCCCTTCCAGGAGAGGCTGGTAAATGAGAGAAGGTTGTAGCCTTCTGCAGGTGGGTGCTTGCGTACTGGTATAAGTCTACACCAGTACATGATTGTAAGAATTTTTTCTCTATAATAAAATATTGAAGGCTGAGAAACGGCAGCGGTGGTTTTCTCCCGACTTGGGTTTCCACCTAAAAATCATGGTGTTCATATGTGATGCTTCTGTGTGATGTTTCATTCTGTTCTTACTACACAAGTCTACTGCTTTATAAACATCTGATGAATGAATAATATCTTAGTTAAGAATTGATTGTTTATTAATATCTCTGTGCATATGCGAGCTTCATAAAGGGTATCCGCGTATATACGCGATTCTGTATCAGGAAAGTAGCGTATGGGTTTTAGAAGCAAGAAAAAGTAAAGATTGTTTTATTGATGTAAATACTGATTCACCCCCCCCCCCTCTCAGTATTTTTCCAACAATTGGGATCAGAGCAGGTCCTTCTCAAAAAGCTTAACCGCTAGAAGGAAGATCAAGTAGGATGAGAAATCACGAGGGAACAGCATCTATCAAACCTCCCCTCTTCAATGGAAGCAATTTAATCTTCTGGAAAATAAGGATGAGATCCTATCTTCAGTCTATGGGAGCAGATATATGGGCCATTGTTGAACAAGGATATCAATATCCAGCTGCTACACCAACAGATCCAACTGAAAGAAAGAATTATGAATCAAATGCAAAAGCGGTCAATGCCATAACTGGAAGTCTAACTGAAGCAGAATTTGTCAAAGTCATGCAGCTAAATACAGCAAAGGAGATATGGGACAAATTCATTCTAAGCTATGAAGGTGATGCAAAGGTAAAAAGTGCAAAACTTCAATCTCTCAGAATTGAGTATGAAAATTTAAAAATGCATAGTGATGAGAATATTGTTGGTTTCTTTTTACAAGTTGATGATGTTGTGAACCGTATGAGAAATCTGGGAGAAACAATAATCGAATCCACTTTGGTTGAGAAAATTTTGAAATCACTAACGGCCAAGTTTGAGTCAAAAGTTTCTGCTCTTGAAGAAAAACAAGATCTTCAGAATCTTACTATGGTGCAACTTCATGGCATATTGACTGCTTATGAAATGAGGAGAGGAGGACCATCTAAAGTCAAAGAAGCTGTTTTTAAAGCATCTACAAAAGGGAAAGAAGTTCAAAAACCAGAAGGGTCAGGATATATCTCAGAAGAAGATGAGGCAAACTTTGTGAGAAAAATCCAACTAGGAACCGGAAGATTCAAAGGTAAGCTTCCCTTCAAATGTTTTAATTGTGTAAGAGTTGGTCATTATGCTGCAAAATGTCCTTATAAAGAAACTTCTGCTAAAGGAAAAGAAGTAGCCAGAAGAAATAAGAACCGGCCTAGTACTAAGAAAAGCTACTATACAAATGAAGACAGTGATGAGTTTTCTGACAGTGAGGAAGAATGTGAACAAAATCTTAGACTTCTCATGGCATTTGAAAATAATTCTAGAGATGATAAGGATACTTTTATGGATGCTCTAGATGACAATTATTTTCTTGATCAAAACAATCAACTCAAAATATGCTTGGAAGAAAGTAAAATAATCATAGAGACTCTAAAAAGGCAGAATGAAGAAGTAAAGAAACACAATGAAAAGTTAGAATGTGAAGTAGTAAGTCTAAGAAAAGAACTTGAGAAAGTAAAGACTCTGAATCTTAGATTTGCTAAAGGATCTGAAACTTTAGATGAGATTATCAAGGTTCAACGATCTCCTCTGATTAAGACAGGTCTTGGATATACCAGAGAATCCTCTCAGGCTTCTGCTCCAAATTATCTCAAAGCAGCTACAACTGGTTTACCACATTCAGCCACTCAACAAGGGAATAAAGAATCTTCACAGGTAAAGCATGATCACCACAATACAAGGAACACTAACAGGGATATCTCTCAAAGAAGCAAAAATCAACAGGTAAATTCAAATAGAAGATTTCATGATCGCAGAAATTATTACTTCAATGGACAATGTTTCTCATGTCACAATTTTGGTCATAAAGCTGCTCAATGTGTTGCATATAAAACAATCATGACAAGAGAAGCAAGAAAGAAAAGGATGGATATTGAACCAAAAGGGAACACCTATAACAACTTCTCTCCTCTTCAAAATGAAGTTGAATGTGCTTATTGCAATAACTTTGGCCATGAAGAATCTGAATGCAGGAGCAAAGTCCAGCCAAAACAACATTTTCCTTCAAGTTCCAAAGTATGGAAAAAGAAGGAATTACAGGTTGAAAATTGTGGAATAGCGTTATTTGCAGAAGGTGAAGAAAATCAATGGTACATTGACAGTGGATGCTCAAGACACATGACAGGTGACAAAAGAAAACTTATTTCATATAATGCTCTAGAAAAGGAAAATAAAGTTACTTTTGGAAATGATAATCCTGCTGTAATTAAAAGAAAAGGGTCCGTGTTTCTAAAATAAAAGGTGAATGCTAATGATGTCATGTATGTGGATGGATTAAGGCATAACCTGTTAAGTGTAAGTCAAATGTGTGATCAAGGTACAGAAGTTGTCTTCAGTTCAAAAGAATGTGTGGTTCGTGATTTGGATACAGGTAGAACTATTATAAAAGGGAAAAGAACTCCAAGCAACCTATATGTTATGAAGAACTGCAAAGATCAATGCTACTTGAGCAAATATTCAGAAAATTGGCTATGGCATATAAGGCTGGGGCATCTAAGCTTCTCTCAAATCAACAAAGAAAGCAGACTTCAAGCTGTTCATGGTCTTCCCAACATTACTCTACCAGAAAGTATCATATGCAAATCCTGCCAGTTTGGTAAGCAGACCAGAGTACAATTTAATGCCAAAGAAGGATCATCAAGCAAGCCTCTTGAACTTGTTCATACTGACATTTGTGGACCTATGAGGAAAAAGTCACCACGTGGAGAAGAATACTATATCTTATTCATTGATGATTTTTCTAGAATGTGTTGGATTGGATTACTTAAACACAAAGATGAAGCATTTGAGAAATTTCAGATCTTCAAAGCACTGGTTGAAAATGAATTGGATCTAAAAATCAAATATCTTAGATCTGATCGAGGAGGAGAATATACGTCAAATGAATTCTTTGAATTTTGTGAACAACATGGCATAAAGAGACAGTTCTCTGTAGCAGGAACTCCTCAACAAAATGGCGTAGCAGAAAGGATGAATAGAACAATTCAACAAATGGCTAGAGCTATGCTTGATGATTCTGGAACTCCTGACATGTTCTGGGGAGAAGCAGCACATACAGCAGCAAATATTCTCAACAAGGCACATGTTCGGGTTAATAGTGACAAAACTCCATATGAACTCTGGTGGTAATTCTCCCTCTCAGAGCATTTTAGAATTTTGGAAGTAAATTTATCAGCATGAATGATGAAAAGCTTGGCAAGTTTGAACCTAGACTGACATAAGGGATACTTTCTGGTTACTCATCTATGCAGCATACAGCAAATGTTAAGGACAGTATGCTTCAAATATTTTGAACAATGATGTTGTCATTGATGAGTCTCCTGCAACTCCTAAAGAAGAAAAACAAGCAACAGAAGAAGATGATGGTGATTTTTGTCCTTCTACATCAAATGGAAATGATATAGACAGTGGATCCAATGAAGAACCTGAAGATGATTTATCAGAGAAAGCTCCATCCAGATACGTTCAAAAGAATCATCTTGAATCTCAAATTTTGGGAAACAAAGAATCAGGTGTACAAACAAGGAGGACTCTTGTAGGATCTTCTAGCTATTTGGCATTCCTATCCACAATTGAACCCCAAAATGTCAATCAAGCTAGAAAAGATGAATGTTGGATCCAAGCCATGAATGAAGAGCTTGATCAAATTGAAAAAAATCACACTTGGGAATTGGTACCAAGACCACATGATAAAAATGTCATTGGAACAAAATGGATATTCAAGAACAAGTTAAATGAAAATGGGGATGTTATAAGAAACAAAGCTAGATTGGTTTGCAAAGGGTACACTCAATAGAAAGGTATAGACTTTGAAGAAAATTTTGCTCCTGTAGCTAGACTTGAAGCCATAAGAATGTTTCTTGCTCTTTCAAGTTGTCAAAAAAATCAAAGTCTATCAAATGGATGTTAAATCTGCTTTCCTCAATGGTGATCTTGAAGAAGAAGTTTATATAGAACAACTAGAGGGATTCATTTTGGGAAATGACAAGAATCTTGTTTGCAAACTTAAAAAAGCTCTATATGGTCTCAAACAAGCTCCAAGGGCATGGTACTATCGTCTTGATAAATATCTCCATCAACAAGGTTTTTCAAAGGGGTCTGCTGATAGCAACTTATACACTAAAATTGAACATGAAAAACTATTGATTGTGATTGTATATGTTGATGATATCATTTTTGGGAGTAATGAATAATCCTTGAGTCAAAAATTTTCTTCAGTTATGCAGCAAGAATTTGAGATGTCTTTACTTGGGGAACTAACTTTCTTTCTTGGCTTGCAAGTGCATCAAACTACAGATGGTATATTCTTATCACAAACAAAATATCTTAAGCAAATTTTGAAGAAGTATGGCATGGAAGAATGCAAGCCTGTAAGTAATCTCAGTTAGTAACCGGATGCAATCTCAGTTCTCATGATGATTCTCCCATGGTGAATCAACCAGAATACAAATCAATGATAGGAAGTCTACTTTATCTCACCGGGACTAGACCAGACATTATGCATGCTGTTGGGATTGTTGGACGATTCCAAGCTAATCCAAAAGAGTCTCATCTTCAGGCTGTCAAAAGAATATTCAAATATCTACAAGGAACTCAAGACTTTGGACTATGGTATCCAAAGAATGCTGATCTTACTCTTCATGCTTATACTGATGCAGATTGGGCTGGAAATGTTGATGATCGGAAAAGCACAAGTGGTGGTGCATTCTATATGGGGCCCCGGTTGGTATCTTGGTTCAGCAAGAAGCAAAGCTCTATTGCCTTATCTACAGCAGAAGCAGAATATGTGGCTGCCGCATCTTGTTGCACTCAACTTCTTTGGATGATGCAAACCTTACAAGACATTCAAATCAAATGTTCACCTCCTATCTCCATTATGTGTGATAATACAAGTGCCATCAGTATCTCAAAGAATCCTGTTATGCATTCAAAGACCAAGCACATTCCCATCAAGTATCACTTCTTACGTGAACAAGTGCTTGAACAAAAGGTGAAGTTGGAGTATATTCCCTCCAAGGAACAAGTTGCTGATATCTTTACCAAACCACTGCCCAGGGAAGCATTCGAATATCTCAGATAGAAGTTGGGTGTTGTCTCTGCCTCTCAGAAGATCAGATCTGATTAATTTCAGAAGATTAAATTGTATATGCGGGTTTCCTGAATAAAAGTCGCGTATACACGCGAGTTTCATAAGACACAGTCGTGTATGCTTTAATTATAAGAGAATTTATATGATAACTGAAGATCGGGGCAGAGGTTCAGGGGGAGCATCAGTCTAACTGTTAATAACTGTATTATTGACTCTGTATCTGATTATTTTCTCAATAATAATGATATGATACTTGGTTTCTTGTTGAAGATCATGGATGAGCCCAGAATTGGATGAGATGGAAGTCTTATGAAATGGACAGATCATGTAGATTTTGTTGCTAATGACTTGCTGTTGAAAGTGTTCAGGTTGCACAAGCTAAGGAGGAGCCTTGGTCATATGGAAGGGATGTTTGGATGCACATTTTTAGGGGGAGCCCTAGCCTCTCTCTTAAGGTTTTTCTGGTATTGGTCATGAAAAGCCATATTTGTTATTTGATGAATAGGTCATGTTGAGACTCATGATGTAAAATTGTAACATTCAGTCATGTAAGGACCTGTCAAATGTGTAAACCCACTTGGTTGGGTACTTGAGTCTTATATGTAAATCCACTTGGTTGGATATTTGATGTAAGTATGAGTCTTTGGTGATAGGATAGTCATAGAGTCATGTACTTCATTGGAAAATATGTTTTGAAGATTCAGCATGAAATCAGGGGGAGCTTGGTCATGGTATCATCGGATCTGCAGAACGTTTCTTCTACATGAGGAGAAAAGGGGAGAGTGTGTTGGTTTTGATCCGCCCTTTGCCCTTGATGTCAAAGGGGGAGAATGACATGGTGTTTGAATGAAGAAAAAGAATGGTGTCAAAAATGGAGAGAGTGACATGGTGTCATTGTATTCTTAATGTACCTATCTGTTGTGGTAACCAAACACCATCGTGGTTGCCATCAAGTCCAAAGAGGGATTGAGCAGGGAATAGGCTTGCAATATGATGCAGAGTGTTGTCCTTGATGGCAACCCACTAAATGAAGATGAAGACATGAGATTGTTGACATGTGTTGTCCTTGATGGCAAACCACCTGATAAAGTTATTCGTGACTTAATGGACTTGGTAAATGATGTAAATCTGATATGAAATGATGTTTGTTAGCAATATGATGCTGAGTATGGCAACACACTTGATGAAGATGATGGAAAATTACTTGATGAAGTTGTGCTTGATAGAATATGTCTTGATGAACTAAATATGATGTATCTACAGTGAGTACAGAAGGCAATGAAGAAAGGAATTCTTCATGTGCTAAATCTATGGTAAAAAGAGTATGTCTCAAGGCATACGCGGATCTATCTGAGGGAAGTCGTGTATGCACACGGAAAACATCGTGCCAAGTCGCGTATGGGCAAAAGCGCTCTAATTATGTAAAACCAGGGGTAACCACCATGGTTTTAACCCATTGTATTGAGTAATGATTCGCCTATGTGACCCCGTCCAGGAATACCATCAAAAGTAATGTGGTTTTGGCTCATGGTATTGATAAAGGGTAATCCTATATAAGGAGAAGAATTTCATTGTGCAAAGGGTTTGGTCTGGGCTTGAAAGGAATACTTTACTCTGAAATATATCTGCATAGTTTGAACTCTGCTCCTAATTGATAGACCTGAATCTATGAAGCATCTATGGACATAATGAAGGTGTAAGATCTCTAGATCTTGAAATGTTGAATCTCTTGAATGATCTGAAAAGCAGTGATGAAGACCTGGTGCAAATCAGCTAAAGAAGTTGATGAAATCTGGGTAAGTTCAGAGACCTGATCTGTTGTGCAAAGTTTATCATTTATAGATTCATACGCAGGTTCATTTCGCTAAAAGCGCGTGTATACGCGACTCTGTTCAAGGAAAAGCGCGTATGCGCAGTTAGGGTTTATTTGGAGAATTTATTGAAGCATACGCAAGTTCGTCTTCTGAAAAGCGCGTACATACGCGGGTCTGATATACTAAAAGCGTGTATTGAATTTGAATTAATAAGGACTCAAAAATTCAATGTGTTTCTGAATGTCTGATCTGAAGTCTGGGTTAACTCTGATATTCTGATTGCAGTGGGTTCACTTTTCAGTTTGTAGCATTGAGAAAATTATGTTTGTTTTAGAGTGAAGAGTTGGGTTGGAGCTGTTGGATCCAGTTTGAAAATTGATGAAACGTGGTCTGCAGTGGATCTGAGGGTTGAAGCCTTCAGTCTGGTAATAGAAGCTTGCTGTCAGCAGAGGCTGGTGTTAATATCAGGGGGTAGTAGCTCCCTTCCAGGAGAGACTGGTAAGCGAGATCAGGGAGTTGAAGCTCCCTTCCAGGAGAGGCTGGTAAACGAGAGAAGGTTGTAGCCTTCTGCAACTGGGTGCCTGCGTACTGGTATAAGTCTGCACCAGTACATGATTGTAAGAAGTTTTTCTCTATAATAAAATATTGAAGGCTGAGCAACGACAACGGTGGTTGTCTCCCGACTTGGGTTTCCACCTAAAAATCATGGTGTTCATATGTGATGCTTCTGTGTGATGTTTCATTCTGTTCTGACTGCAAAAGTCTACTGCTTTATAAACATCTGATGAATGAATAATATATTAGTTAAGAATTGATTGTTTATTAATATCTCTGTGCATACGCGAGTTTCATAAAGGGTATCCGCGTATATACGCGATTCTGTATCAGGAAAGTAGCGTATGGGTTTTAGAAGAAAGAAAAAGTAAAGATTGTTTTATTGATGTAAATACTGATTCACCCCCCCCTCTCAGTATTTTTCCAACACAGACTTGGTAATTATTTCTTTTCTCGAAAACAACATTCTATCTCGCTTTGGTTGTCCTAGTAAGATAATCACAGATAATGCAGCGGCCTTCAAATCAAAAATAATGGTTGAATTTTGTAATAAATACCACATCAGTTTGGGACATTCAACAGCCTACCATCCGCAGGGAAATGGACTGGCGGAATCTTCAAATAAGTCTTTGGTTAACATTATTAAGAAATTGTTGGAAATCAATAAGAAGGGCTGGCACAAAAAGCTGGTGAACGTGCTTTGGGTTGATCAGGTAAGTCAGAAAAAATCTATTGGAATGTCTCCTTTCGAGTTGGTGTATGGAGTGAACACAGTGTTTCCTTCATCTCTTGCTATCCCGGTAGTCAAATTGCTTCAAGAAGCAGGCGTTGAGGAGGATCCTATGCAGTGAAGACTTAATCAGATGATTCATTTACAACAAACATGGGAGGAAGTCTTTCAGAACACATTCAGATTGCAGGAAAGAATCAAAAAGATCTATGACCAGAAAGCAAAAGCAGATAAGTTTCAGCTGGATGAGGTGGTCCTGAAGTGGGATGCTTGGAATGAAGAAAAGGGCAAACACAACAAATTTGAAAACCTTTGGAAGGGTCCTTTTAAGATTGCAGCATATCATGGCCAAAACGCATTTCTGTTGAAGGAAATGAATGGGGGTGATTTTCCTGGAGGGCCGATCAATGGTTGGCTGCTCAAGCGATACCATTTCTGAGTATTTTCTGCTAATTTCATCATCATTGTATATATCGTTCTACTTCTGTTTTATCGCAAGTGTGTACTAATCTCTTTCCTTCAGTCTGGGGCCCAAAGCGAAGGCTATAATTCTGAAGAAGGAGGTTAGCTGGCTTGAAGTTTGTCAAGTTAGTTTTATCAGTCATTTCAGTTTTAAAGTTGAGTCAGTTTCAGTCAGTTTTCAGTCAGTTTTAAGTCGATAAATGTGTCTAAGGTTTTGTGTTATCTGTTGAAATAATGATTCCATCGTCCAATGGATGAAGGCACTGTTTAGCTCCCCCAGAGATCTGCCATTCTTGGCACCTCCTTGGAGCCACCATCCCCATTGGAGCCAATGTTAGAGTCAGTCTTTACAGCCCTCCGTCAGAGATCATTTCGCTTTTTGCATATCATTTTTAGGTGTCTCGCTCACTTCACTTCGTTGCATTTCGCTAGGGGCATGCCATTGACTGACGAGAGGGTCTGGTCATCTTGTATTCCCTCATGCTTGTACCTACGGGGCTAATTAAAACTCCTCAAAATCCATCGAAGTTCAGGTCACGTCATTCATGGTCATAAACATTTATTTTCATCAAAAAAGAGTCTTTTAGTTTTAGAGTCTAAGGTTCAGTATTTTCATAAATTTCAATAAATGCTCGCAGGCCATGAGGATGATTTTCGAAAAGGTTCTTAATTCAAATTTTTATCATCAAACACTTCCGAGGATATTTCTTGTTCAAAACTCTGCTTTGAACTAGAAATTGTCAAATTCATTTTGGTAATAGTCATGTATTTTTCCCACCATAAAAATTTTCAAATGCAACCTCTGATCTTTGCCGAAGTCCAAACGCCAAACATCACTGCAAAAACAATGAAATTTCATCAGTCCAAACTCAGAAAAACAATGAAAAAGCCAAAAGATAGAGTTTCATTAAGTGATAAAGTGCCAAAATTGCAAAACATTACAAAGTGGGTTGTGGAGGAAGTAAAAATCAAATCCAATTCTTGTGAGATATTTCTCAAGCTATATAAGCCATTGGAGACAGCTTATTTTCACAAGTTTTAAAAGCCAAGGTCGAATTGGAGTGTTGAAGGGTGAAAGTCTTGCTTTGAAGCCGTGAGAGTGAACTGATAGTGCACGCGGGGCATAGAAGTGGTGCGCGGCGCATAAGGAGCGCGCGGCGCACTGGGCATCAACAGCCAGTGTATTTTTTCACGCGCGTGACGCACACAGAGCGCGCAACGCATTGGCCATGCGCGCGATGCATAGAGCCCTAAGGCCAGAAAAAAACATTTCATCACCCAAATTCGCATCAAATCACTTCATTTGCCTGCAAGTAAGTTATTCATGCTTGCTTAGTAATTCATGGATATGCTATGGTGTTTCAAATGAGGAAAAAACAAGTGCTTGATATGGTGAAAATTAAACCCTATATTCATTGCCAAATTCGCTCCATAGGGTTTTGAAACAAATGTTGGTGATATTGTGGGGGTTTCAAATCTTATGTTGTTGACATATATGCTCATGCCATCCACTGTCATTGGTGTCACTTCTTATTATACACCACAGCCTCAGGGTCTCTTTCCTATTCCATCATTTCTGTCACTGTGATTACCATATCATTGTCTCACTGCTTATCATTTCTGTTGTAGCACAGTCCCATATTCACTATCCCACATCCTCCATTGACAAAACCTAATTGTCGTTGCAAGGGCTATTTCTTTGTCCTACACTACACTACACTCATTCCTATTCACTTGTCAAATCCCCATGTAGTCAAGTAGTGGTTGTTTTCCCATTCAAACTCACTTGACAGTACTTTTATCATTGTGGTTTTCCTATAGCACCTTGATACATATGTGACACATTCGGGATTAGAGCATACACTGAACTCTTGTTTTCACCATACCTATATCAGCATATATTTTTCAAACATCTTGATTTCAGCGCCATGTCAGAAACAGATTCAGTTTATGAGCAAGGGTATGATAGTGATTCCACAGCAGAGGCTAATGTAACACGGAGGTCTCACAAAAGTGGCAAAAGTGGTAGACATGTCAGGGAGGAGCCTACTTCTTTGGCTCAATTGCAGGCTTGCCCGCTTGTAATGGATTGTTTTCAGCATCAGTCATGTTTCCAATACTGTGAGATGATTTCCCAAACTCAGCATCATCATGAGCTAGCTCGCCTATTTGTTCTACATTTACATGATGGCCATGTAAACCTTTCCGGAGTTAACTTAATTCTGTCACCAGAGACCATTGCTCAGGCCACCAGGATACCAAACATAGGAGAGGAATGGAACAAATGACAGTCGCTAGAGAAATCCTATTATGAGCCATATATCAGACCTAGATATATGAGGCAGCTGAGTAGGGTATTTCCATTTAGATTTCTGAAGGAGGAGTATGCACCTTTGATGAGACTGATCATTCGATATTTCAGTTGTGAGGGCACATTCTCGTGCCTCTATGCGTACCATATCCGTTTGTTGATGCATTTCATGAGGGTACATATGATGAGCATTCCATACTTCATGTACCATAACATAGAGCGGATGACATTTCTTGTACAGAAGAAGACCCTAGCGCAGCAGCATAGTAGCATCTACCATTACGTGCTCATTAAAATCATGGTGGTCCATCAGCTAGCACAGCAGGGCATTGCATGGGAGGAGTTTATTTCTCGTGATTTCTTTACAGTCTCTCAGCCTTCTCCCGAGATCGTTCATGAGCATGGTGAGTCTTCACATCATCCAGAAGGCCCTGAGATTGAGCATAGCAGTGTCCCGGTGTGTGTCACATATTGGAGAGGCGCCAGAGCCTTGTTTGCAGCGTCATGACGAGTACTATCTCCACATGGCATGGAAGGGGTATCACCTTCTACATCACAGGTACATTCACAGGTTTAGGACAGAGGCAAGAGGCCGATGCATGATGAGGGCCTTTCAGGAGGCCATGACATTGATGTTACATTTATTGATGTTGATGCGAGCTATCCTAGCTCGAAAATGAGGGAGACCATCCAGGAGCAGAAAGCGGAGATTGAGAACTTGAATTTCAAGTTACAGAGGGCACAGTGGGTGATAAACTATTTTGAGTAGCAGAATAAGTAGTTGGAGGACCAGCACACACTTGTAGAGCTGCGGCAGATCCGTGAAGACCGAGAGTTAGCCCGAAAGTGACATGGTGACATGACACCATTTGAGCGGCAAATTTGGCTTGAGAAAGTCAATAGACACCTAGAGAAGCTGTTGTCGAAAGCCAATAAGGACAAAGACATGCTTCGTCACATGAAACATCACTATTGGGCCCGCACACACGTGTGAAAAGCTAGAATGAAGATCTTGAAGGCAAAGTTGAGCAGAGCACTGAAACGACGAAAGAGGCCTGATCCACTCCGGATTTTGGCTGAGGCTTCGTTGGCCGAGCATGAGACATGATGGAGGATCTTCACTCCAAATTTGAGAAAATTTGGAGAAGTTTTTGTCATTTTTAAAAATTTTGGTCACAAAACAGGTTTTTTCGCCCAACGCGTAGCGCGTCCCGACGCGCGCTTATGATTGGGACACTTGCTAGAGGAAAACTTTATATTTTTTGATTTCACATGGTAATTTATGAATTCTCAGAAATGGCTGAAGCATTTCATCAAGTTCTGGATGATCAAAAGGGCCAAAAACACCATGAAAACCACCTTTCTGCCACCTGTTGCACCAACAGGAAGTACTTTTGGGAGATTGTAGTTTTGGAGGGGAAAATGAGCTCCAAGTTGAAAAATTCCACTTGGGTTGGATAGCAGATATCTAGGGATTTCCAACGAGCTTTCATAAGCTCAATTTGGACTCCTGGAAGTGCCCCAAAAATAGGTGGAAAATAGCGCAACGCATAGAGCTTTGGCGCGCGACGCATAGAGGATTTTGACCAAATTTTCACCTTCCAGCTCAGGAATTCAACCAGTTTTCACCAGTTTCACCTCTTGATGTAATTTTTGGTTTTTATTGATGTAATTTGATGTACATGATGTAAATTTGGCATGAATTCACTTGTTCTAGATGGTTTATTCACAAAATAGTAAAAATTTAATGAATTGATCAGTTTCCCTTCTTTTAGAGGCAAGTTGTTTGGATGCCTAGTTTTCAGCTCCATGTTTAGAATTGGTTCAAACTGCTCCTAGAAGGAGGAGCTCGACCCCTAGAGGCTAGGGAATGGGTTGGCATTGTCTATATTATGTATATTTTCAGTCAGTAGCAAAGGTTGGACTCTTGGGGAAAAGTTTGGCACACTATTGTACATATTTTCTGCATTTTGGCTAAGGAAAAATCAGAGGTTTTGCAGCACCTGTTGGGATTCTTGTGGTTTTCAGTTTTGATGGTGTTTTCTCTCAGTTATTTGTAAGTTCTTTAAATGTTTAATGTATTCCATTCCCTTCTTTTGCTTCTGAAACTAAATGAATGAGTAAATGAGGTAGAATCCATTGATTTCAGTGCTTTGACTTTGAATTTGTTTAGTTTTATATGTTTTCGCCAGTTTGGAGAGGATCCCTGTTCTTCCTTGCCCTCTTCAGCTCCTTCTCATTCTGATCCATCCATACACATAATAAAAAAGCATCAAGACTATTGCCTACCTTGCCCCAACTCGAAATCTGCAAAGATTTGGTCTCATCCCTGAGCCCAAAATTGTTTTTCCCATTTTTCCAACAAAAACCCAAAAAATTTAAATCAAAATTTCCTATCTATTTACTAGCCTAAAATCAATATTCATTATAAGTCATCTCAGCCCCTTTGAAGACCTTTTGCCGAGATATACCCGGAGAGAGCCCTCTCCTATCCTCATAGGGCTAGCTACGAGGCTGAGCTTGGTTTCTTGTGGCCTTGAGTCTCGCCTTCTTTCAGCCTAAGGTAGATTCCAGGGCTAACACAGTGGCGACCATACTGGGGACCAAAAAACTCAAATGTTTGCTTGTTATAGATGGTGTCTGAAGTCATGCCAGGTAGCCTTCGAAACGCTTGTTGCTATGCATCAGCGAAGTAGATAAACGCTGCTTCAGTCGATCTCCCGTTTAACTGGTAATCGTAGCATTGAATTTGTAAATTACCCCAGTAGATCAGATACTCTGGACTTTGGGTGATAAGTCTAGATTTGAAAAGGCTAAAAAGTTTGTTTTGTCCTTTCAATTCTTGAAGTAATTCCACACTGGCTTCCCGAAGACACACGAGATCAAATCTTGATCCAGATCCACCTCGAGTCTACGAAAATCCCAATTTGATTGCGAGGATTCATCGACGAGGAAGTCCCATAATTCCTTTGTTTAAGTCTCCTTCTTGTCCTCCTGTTATCAAATATTTAGAAGATCTTGAATTTGATGAGCGTTTTGAGCTGTCTCTATTTGAAACCAAATCTGAAAGCGATCGTGATTCCACCGTCATCAATCCCGAATTTATCAAGTATCTTGAGAGAGAGCAAGCCAATCGATCCATTGATAACTATATCCTGAAATTTTAGAGCTCTATTGTTGCCATGAACATTCCCGAGCTTATTGAATATGCATCCCAAACTCTTGGGCCATCTGAAGTTACATCCAGTTCACGGATTCCTACTGAACCTTCCTTTATCCCTACCATTCCCGTACTGCCTAAGATCTCTGATCAGCAATCTGTAGTAGTTCCTCCTCCATCTCCACCGCATACACCTCGTACATCTACTGTTCCCACTCCACCCGTTTCTCCAAGACAGATTACAAATCCCCCAAGAGAAATGGCTGCTCGATTCGCACCTCTTGCGTTACCACAGTAGTTAAATGATATGCCTGCAGATTATCAGAGCAAGATTCCAATATTTGACGGTACTCCTCAGAGTATTCCAGCACAACAGCATGTCGACAAAATGGAAAATTTTTTTGATCTCCATGATATCGATGAAGAGAATGTAAGTATGAGGTTATTTGTGCAGATTTTTGGTGGTGAGGTCAGAAAATAGTTTAGAGCTTTACCGGCAAGAAGCATCAATACATTGGCCGAACTCCAGACTCAATTTCTTGATCGGTGGGAGATGAAGAAGGATCCTCTTCAGATTACTTCAGAGTACACAAAAATCAAACGCAATCCTGGTGAGTCCGTTCAAGACTACATTATCAGATTCAATATGGTTTATAATGCAATTCCAGATGATTTGAGACCATCTAAAAAGTCAGTTCTTCTTAAATTCCTGGATGGTTTTGATCTGGAGATGGCTTATTCATTACGAGACAAAGATCCGCCTACCTTGGAGGATATGCAAAAGATTTCCATAAGTGTTGAGGCGAATTTGAATGATAAGAGAGCCCAGTTGAAAGCCGAGAAGAGAGTGACCATAAAGGAAGAAGCTTCCACATCAACATCAGATCCGCACTGGCTTAGAGAAATGGAAAAAATGTTCAAAAGAATGACACTTGATAAGCCCGAACCGCAGATTCGAAATCCCAACTACCGTGGCCAGCAGCAGCCACAGTTTAGAATTAAACAACGTGAATAGAGAGCATAAGAGCCGGTAGTTCAGTAGCAGGTAAAGACTCCACTTCAGAAAAATTTTGTTGGTCAGGACTCAGACGATGAAGATGATATAGCAGGAGAAGAAAACCATTTCTTTACTCCTGACGATCTGCCAGTTTACATCACTGAAGATGACGAATATGCAGAAAGTTTAGCTGCTCACAAAGATGAGGATTTTATTTTAGCGAATGATGCAGCTCTTGAGGAAGAATCAAATGAATACCAAAGAGGGTATATGAATGCTTTGTCTGCTCAGCAGAATGAATACTCATTAAGAAATCGAGATGTGCCCATAAACCCAATTCAGAAGAGAAAAGAGGTTTCAACAAAGAACGATTCACCCGTACCACAAAAAAAAGGAAAAGGGACAATGGATCCTGCAGCTAACAAATCATCATCAGCATAAAAGTCAAATCAATCAAGCATATTGAAGGATAAGGCTGAAAGGAAAGAATTTCCAGCCAAAGAGGTCGAAAAAGTTTCAGCTTTTAGTTTGGAGAATGAAATTTCTAAATTAAAGGTATCTATTCCCTTGACAGAACTAACGAGAAACAGCAGCTATAGAGGTCAAGTCTCTAGAGTTTTGAATTTTGATCCAATGTTTGATACGATGAATGTTGAAGATGACCAGCCTGAATTTATATTTGGGCCTGCTTTGGATGGTGAGTCTCCTGACAGCGATGTTCCACCCTTTTATATCAGTTTGAGGTTGCATGAATTTGTATTGCACAATGCCATGTTCTATTCCGGTGCTTCGCATAATCTTATGCCGAAAGCAATCATGGAAAAGTTGGGTTTAGATATTACAAGGAAATACCATGATTTGTACACATTTGATTCTAGTCGGGTGAGATGTATTGGGCTCATCAAGGATTTAGTTGTAAGTCTAGATCAGATTCCTGCGAAGAATGTCTTGATGGGCATGGTGGTGGCAGACATTCCTCCACGATTCGGGATGCTCCTTTCTAGATATTAAGGAGCAAAGTTGAAAGGTACACTACAGCTTGATTTCTCTTATGCAACAATTCCTATCTTTGGCCAGATGAGAAAGTTATATCGAGAACAGAAGATGAAATACATGATCACAAGCAAAGAGAAACCAATCAATCACCCTATAAATTATGTACATACAGACTTAGAGTCGTTTGTTTTGTTTGCTGATAGTTTTAACGATATTGATAGTCAGTTAGTTCAAGCAGAAGATATTCCAGAGATTACAGAAAATTTCAGAGCAGTGTTGCAGAAAGAAAGGCAAGAAAAGCAAGCTATCATTGAGAAATTAGCGGAAGACAATGGATAGCAAACAGAAAAAACAGAGCTTCCGCCATTTAAGCACTTAGAGGATGATGAAGATGGTCTTTGGACCATGGATTTCGATGGTGCAGTAGGTAGTGATGGTGCTGGAATTGGTATATGGGTACGTAGCCCATTTTCTGCTCCCAACAAGGTGCCAAGCAATGTACGGGTATGTTCATACAAACTCGCCTTTGATTGTTCGAACAATGAGGCTGAGTATGAGGCTCTGATTGCTGGCCTAAAGATTTTGAGAAAGCTGAAAGCGAAAAGAATTGCAGTCTATGGTGATTCTAAATTGGTGATAAAACAGGTAAAGGGTGAGTTTCAATCTAAGCATCCTCGCATGAGGGCTTACCGTAATGCAGTTTTAGACATCTTAAAGTTATTTGCAGAGTATACTTTGACATGTGTGCCTCGCATAAAAAATGGTGTTTCTGATGGACTTGCTAAGGCAACAAGCAGTTTAAAAATCCCAATGAATTCCAGCAATAAGTTCGAAATTCATGTGAAACACCGTCCCACCATTCCGGATAATCAGAGATGTTGGCAAGTTTTTCAAGACGATGAGGAGATTAATGATTTCCTGCAAAACAAGGGTAAGTTTAAAGATACCTCCATAGATACAGAGCATGATGATGGCAATGATGATATACAAATAAATCAGATGGAAGTTCTACAACTGAAGGATAACATCATTCCTAAAGGATTGATTCCTCTAGAGGAGCTCTTTGATCAAGATGACGTAGCCTGCAAGCCTACTTTGAGACCGACTGAAAAAGGTGTTGAAGAAGTAAATATTGGGACAGAGGAGAATCCGAAGATGGTAAATTTATCCAAAACATTGCCACCAGAGGTGAGAGGTAAATATATCAGTTTTTTATCATCTTTTTCTGATGTGTTTGCATGGGACTACTTAGATTTAAAAACATATGATACGAGTATCATTCAGCACACTATCCGAATTAAACCAAATCAGAAGCCTTTCTGTCAGAAGTTGAGGAGAATCAATCCGAAGCTGCTACCATCGATTGAGAAGGGGGTAAACAGGTTGTATAAGTCAGGAATCATTGTACATATCATATTTTATAATTGGATATCAAATTTGGTGCCCGTTCGGAAGAAGACAGGTGAGATCCGTTTGTGTATTGATTTCAAAAATTTAAATAAGGTGTCATTAAAGGACAATTATCCACTGCCAAAAATGGACCATATATTGTAGCGAGTATTTGGAGCATCTCGGATGTCATTACTCGATGGCTATTCAGGATATAATCAGATTTTGGTTCATGAGGACGATTGTGACAAGACTGCGTTCACCACTCCATGGGGAATGTTTCATTATGCCAAGATGCCGTTTGGTTTGAAAAATGCAAGTGCTACATTTCAGCGTGCGATGGACATGGCTTTCACTAATGAGAAAGATGTATTTTTGGTTGTTTACCTTGATGATTTGACGGTGTTTTCAAATTCTGATGAGGAGCATTTGTATCATTTGAAATTTGTTTTTCAGAAGTGCAGGAAATATGGCATTTCGCTGAATCCGAAAAAGAGCTTGTTTGCCATGGACGAGGGCAAACTTCTGGGCCACATTATCTCAAAGGATGGCATTTGTATAGACCCAGCACGTGTTGAAGCAATTCTGCAAATTCAAGAGCTCCAGAACAAGAAAGAAATACAGTATTTTAATGGAAAAATGAATTTTCTGTGTCGATTCATTCCTAACCTTGTTGAGCATCTTAGAGAAATTACCAATATGCTGAAAAAGGACAGTCAAGTAAAGTGGACAGAAGAAGCAGTGAAATCATTCAATTTGGTAAAGTTAGCTCTTTCTTCAGCCCCAATTTTAATCAGCCTGGATTACACACAGGACTTCATTTTGCTTTCTTTTGCTTCTGAGCACACTGTGGTAGCTGTTTTAATGCAGAAAAGAGATTGAGTTGAGAAGCCCATTGCTTTTTTCAGTCGGATTATAAGGGACGGAGCTTTAAAATACAACATCATTGAAAAACAAGCACTTGCTCTTGTGAAGGCCTTGAAATATTTTCGTGTGTATATACTTCATTCCCATGTTATTGCTTATGTTCCTAACGCAACTGTCAAAGATGTGTTGGTATAAGCAGATCCGGAAGGAAGACGGGGTAAGTGGATCGCTGCATTGCTAGAATATGATGTTGAAATTAAACAGATCAGGTAGATCAAAGGATAGGGACTAGCCAAGCTCATGGCCGAAACAAATCTGCACGCTTTAGACATAAATTTGATTACTGTCTTGTCTGACGAGGATGAGGAAGTTCCATCAGTTCAGGTATCCGACGTATTTGTTAATTCTCCGTGGTATTCAGATATTATGTATGTACTTCAGAATTTGTCTCCACCCCCTAGTATGCCTAGGAACAAAGGTAGAACTCTTAAGTTAAAGGCTGTAAAGTTTTGTGTTTTAAATTCTGCTCTTTTTTGGAAACACCCAGGTGGTGTGTTGCTGAATTTTTTAGTAGAAGATGAAGCGAAACAAGTCATGGAAGATTTCCACAAAGGCGACTGTGGCGGTCACCTTTTCTAGAAGACTACAGCCAATAAAATTTTCAGAGCCGGATACTATTGGCCCACGCTTTTTGCAGATGTATACAAAGTTGTTAAAAGCTGTCACGAATGCCAGATTTTTGAAGGAAGACAGAAGCTACAGCCTTTTCCCTTGAAGCCTATTGAGGTGAGCGCTCCATTTCAGCAGTGGGGATTGGATTTCATTGGGGAAATTCATCCTCCTTCTTTAGGTCAGCATAGGTGGATACTCACGGCAACCGATTACTTCACGAAGTGGATCGAAGCGGTTCCGACTAGACAAGCTACAGACTTGGTAATTATTTCTTTTCTCGAAAACAACATTCTATCTTGCTTTGGTTGTCCTAGTAAGATAATCACAGATAATGCAATGGCCTTCAAATCGAAAATAATGGTTGAATTTTGTAATAAATACCACATCAGTTTGGGACATTCAACAGCCTACCATCCGCAGGGAAATGGACTGGCGGAATATTCTAATAAGTCTTTGGTTAACATTATTAAGAAATTGCTGGAAATCAATAAGAAGGGCTGGCACAAGAAGCTGGTGAACGCGCTTTGGGCTGATCGGGTAAGTCAGAAAAAATCTATTGGAATGTCTCCTTTCGAGTTGGTGTATGGAGTGGACACAGTGTTTCCTTCATCTCTTGCTATCCCGGTAGTCAAATTGCTTCAAGAAGCAAGCAGTGAGGAGGATCCTATGCAGCGAAGACTTAATCAGATGATTCATTTACAGCAAACACAGGAGGAAGTCTTTTAGAACACATTCAAATTGCAGGAAAGAATAAAAAAGATCTATGACCGGAAAGCAAAAGAAGATAAATTTCAGCTGGATGAGGTGGTCCTGAAGTGGGATGCTCAGAATGAAGAAAAGGGCAAACATGGAAAATTTGAAAACCTTTGGAAGGGTCCTTTTAAGATTGCAGCGTATCGTGGCCAGAACGCATTTCTGTTGAAGGAAATGAACGGGGGTTATTGTCCTGGAGGGCTGATCAATGGTCGGCTGCTCAAGCGATACCACTTCTGAGTATTTTCTGCAGATTTCATCATCATTTTATATATCGTTCTACTTCTGTTTTATCGCAAGTGTGTACTAATATCTTTTCTTCAGTCTAGGGCCCGAAGCGAAGGCTATAATTCTGAAGAAGGAGGTTAGCTGGTTTTATGTTTGTCAAGTTAGTTTTATCAGTCATTTCAGTTTTGAAGTTGAGTCAGTTTCAGTCAGTTTTCAGTCAGTTTTAAGTCGATAAATGTGTCCAAGTTTTTGTGTTATCTGTTGAAATAATGATTCCATCGCCCAATGGATGAAGGCACTATTTAGCTCCCCAGAGATCTGCCATTCTTGGCACCTCCTTGGAGCCACCATCCCCATTGGAGCCAATGTTAGAGTCAGTCTTTACAGCCCTTCGTCAGATATCATTTCGCTTTTTGCATATCATTTTTAGGTGTCTCGCTCACTTCATTTCATTGCATTTCGCTAGGGGCATGCCATTGACTGACGAGAGGGTCTAGTTGTCTTGTATTCCCTCATGCTTGTACCTTCTGGGCTAATTAAAACTCCTCAAAATCCATCGAAATTCAGGTCACGTCATTCATGGTCATAAACGTTTATTTTCATCAAAAAAGAGCCTTTTAGTTTTAGAGTCTAGGGTTCAGTATTTTCATAAATTTCAATAAATGCCTCCAGGCCATGAGGATGATTTTCAAAAAGGTTCTTAATTCAAATTTTTATCATCAAACACTTCTGAGGATATTTCTTGTTCAAAACTCTGTTTTGAACTAGAAATTGTCAAATTCATTTTGGTAACAGTCATGTATTTTTCCCACCATAAAAATTTTCAAATGCAACCTCTGATCTTTGCCGAAGTCCAAACTCCAAACATCCCTGCAAAAACAACCAAATTTCATCAGTCCAAACTCATAAAAACAATGAAAAAGCCAAAAGATAGAGTTTCATTAAGTGATAAAGTGCCAAAATTGCAAAACATTACACAGTGGGTTGTGGAGGAAGTAAAAATCAAATCCAATTCTTGTGAGATATTTCTCAAGCTATATAAGCCATTGGAGACAAGTTATTTTCACAAGTTTTCAAAGCCAAGGTCGAATTGGAGTGTTGAAGGGCGAAAGTCTTGCTTTGAAGCCATGAGAGTGAACTGATAGTGCGCGCAGGGCATAGAAGTGGTGCGCGGCGCATAAGGAGCGCGCGACGCACTGGGCATCAACAGCCAGTGTATTTTTGCACGCGCGTGACGCACACAGAGCATGCAGCGCATTGGGCATGCGCGCAGTGCATAGAGCCCTGAGGCCAGAAAAAAACATTTCATCACCCAAATTCACATCAAATCACTTCATTTGCCTGCAAGTAAGTTATTCATGTCTGCTTAGTAATTCATGGATATGCTATGGTGTTTCAAATGAGGAAAAAACAAGTGTTTGATATGGTGAAAATTAAACCCTATATTCATTGCCAAATTCACTCCATAGGGTTTTGAAACAAATGTTCGTGATATTGTGGGGGTTTAAAATCTTATGTTGTTGACATATATGCTCATGCCATCTATTGTCATTGGTGTCACTGCTTATTATACACCACAGCCTCAGGGTATCTTTCCTATTCCATCATTTCTATCACTATGATTACCATATCATTGTCTCACTGCTTATCATTTCTGTTGTAGCACAGTCCCATATTCACTATCCCACATCCTCCATTGACAAAACCTAATTGTCATTGCAAGGGCTATTTCTTTGTCCTACACTACACTACACTCATTCCTATTCACTTGTCAAATCCCCATGTAGTCAAGTAGTGGCTATTTTCCCATTCAAAATCACTTGACAGTACTTTTATCATTGTGGTTTTCCTATAGCACCTTGATACATATGTGACACATTCGGGATTAGAGCATACACTGAACTCTTGTTTTCACCATACCTATATTAGCATATATTTTTCAAACATCTTGATTTCAGCGCCATGTCAAAAACGGATTCAGTTTATGAGCAGGGGTATGATAGTGATTCCACGGCAGAGGCTAATGTAACATGGAGGTCTCACAAAAGTGGCAAAAGTGGTAGACATGTCAGGGAGGAGCCTACTTCTCTGGCTCAATTGCAGGCTTGCCCGCTTGCAATGGATTGTTTTCAGGATCAGTCATGTTTCCAATACTGTGAGATGATTTCCCAAACTCAGCATCATCATGAGCTAGCTCGCCTATTTGTTCTACATTTACATGATGGCGATGTAAACCTTGCCGGAGTTAACTTCATTCTGTCACCAGAGACCATTGCTCAGGCCACCGGGATACCAAACATAGGAGAGGAATGGAACAAATGACATCAGCTAGAGAAATCCTATTATGAGCCATATATCAGAACTGGATATATGAGGCAGCTAAGCAGGGTATTTCCATTTAGATTTCTGAAGGATGAGTATGCACCATGTATGAGACTGATCATTCGATATTTCAGTTGGGAGGGCAGATTCTCGCGCCTTTATGCGTACCATATCCGCTTGTTGATGCATTTCACGAGGGTACATATGATGAGCATTCCATACTTCATGTACCGTAACATAGAGCGGATGACATTTCTTGTACAGAAGAAGACCCCAGCGCAGCAGCATAGTAGCATCTACCATTACGCGCTCATTAAAATCATGGTGGTACATCAGCTAGCACAGCAGGGCATTGCATGGGAGGAGTTTATTTCTCGTGATTTCTTTACAGTCTCTGAGCCTTCTCCTGAGATCGTTCATGAGCATGGTGAGTCCTCACATCATCTAGAAGGCCCTGAGATTGAGCATAGCAGTGTCCCGGTGTGTGTCACATATCAGAGAGGCACCAGAGCCTTGTTTGCAGCGTCACGACGATTACTATCTCCACATGGCGTGGAAGGGGTATCGCCTTCTACATCACAGGTACATTCACAGGTTCAGGACAGAGGCAAGAGGCCGAAGCATGATGAGGGCCTTTCAGGAGGCCATGACATTGATGTTACATTTATTGATGTTGATGCAAGCTCTCGTAGCTCGAAAATGAGGGAGACCATCCAGGAGCAGAAAGCGGAGATTGAGAACTTGAATGTCAAGTTACAGAGGGCACAGTGGGTGATAAACTATTTTGAGCAGCGGAATAAGTAGTTGGAGGACCATCACACACTTGTAGAGCTGCGGCAGATCCGTGAAGACTGAGAGTTGGCCCGGAAGTGACATGGTGACATGACACCATTTGAGCAGAAAAGTTGGCTTGAAAAAGTTAATAGACACCTGGAGAAGCTTTTGGCGAAATCCAATAAGGACAAATACATGCTTCGGCACATGAAACATCACTATTAGGCCCGCACACACGTGTGCAAAGCTAAAATGAAGATCTTGAAGGCAAAGTTGAGCAGAGCACTGAAACGGCGAAAGAGGCCTGATCCACTCCGGATTTTGGCCGAGGCTTCATTGGCTGAGCATGAGACATGATGGAGGATCTTCACTCGAAATTTGAGCAAATTTGGAGATTTTTTTGTCATTTTTGAAAATTTTGGTCACAAAACAAGTTTTTTCGCCCAATGCGTAGTGCGTCCCGACGCGCGCTTATGATTGGGACGCTTGCTGGAGGAAAACCGTATATTTTTGGATTTTTCATCGTAATTTATGCATGCTCAGAAATGGCCGAAGCATTTCATCAAGTTCTGGATGATCAAAAGGGCCAAAAACACCATGAAAACCACCTTTCTGCCACCTGTTGCACCAGCAGGAAGTACTTTTGGGAGATTGCAGTTTTGGAGGGGAAAATGAGCTCCAAATTGAAAAATTCCACTTGGGTTGGATATCAGACATCTAGGGCTTTCCAACGAGCTATCATAAGCTCAATTTTGACTTTGGAAAGTTCCCAAAAAATAGGTGGAATGTAGCACGATGCATAGAGCTTTGGCGCGCGGCGCATAGAGGATTTTGACCAAATTTTCACCTTCCAGCTCAGGAATTCGGCCAGTTTTCACCAGTTTCACCTCTTGATGTAATTTTTGGTTTTTCTTGATGTAATTTGATGTAAATGATGTAAATTTGGCATGAATTCACTTGTTCTAGATGGGTCATTCACAAAATAGTAAAAATTTAATGAATGGGTCAGTTTCCCTTCTTTTAGAGGCAAGTTGTTTGGATGCCTAGTTTTCAGCTCCATGTTTAGAATTGGTTCAAACTGCTCCTAGAAGGAGGATCTCGACCCCTAGAGGTTAGGGAATGGGTTGGCATTGTCTATATTATGTAGATTTTCAGTCAGCAGCAAAGGTTGGACTCTTGGGGAAAATTTTGGCACACTATTGTACATATATTCTGCATTTTGGCTAAGGAAAGATCAGAGGTTTTGCAACACCTGTTGGGATTCTTGTGGTTTTCAGTTTTGATGGTGTGTTCTCTCAGTTATTTTTAAGTTCTTTAAATGTTTAATGTATTCCATTCCCTTATTTTTCTTTTGAAACTAAATGAATGAGTAAATGAGGTAGAATCCATTGATTTCAGTGCTTTGCCTTTGAATTTGTTTAGTTTTATATGTTTTTGCCAGTTTGGAGAGGATTCCTGTTCTTCCTTTCCCTCTTCAGCTCCTTCTCATTCTGATCCATCCATACACATAATAAAAAACCATCAAGACTACTGCTTACCTTGCCCCAACTCGAAATCTGCAAAGATCTGGTCTCATCCCCAAGCCCAAAATTGTTTTTCCCATTTTTCCAACAAAAACCCAAAAAATTTAAATCAAAATTTCCTATCTATTTACTAGCCTAAAATCAGTATTCATTATAAGTCATCTCAGCCCCTTTGAAGACCTTTTGCTGAGATAGACCCGGAGAGAGCCCTCTCCTGTCCTCGTAGGGCTAGCTACGAGGCTGAGCTTGGTTTGATGTGGCCTTGAGTCTCGCCTTCTTTCAGCCTAAGGCAGATTCCAGCGCTAACAAGCCAGATGAGGGGTACTTCCAAAGATTCCTAGAATGCAAGGGTAGGATGTATAGTGGGGTAACCACAGGGGAAGTTTACCTACTCACCCTATTCTCTTATAGCATACTCCATAGGGGAAGGTGAACTAGTCACCTTGTGTTCACATACTAGGGTATGTATTACTGAGGAGAAGGTGAAACACTCATCCTATGTTCACATGTTGGGTCCATATGGGAATATGAGCCATTCACCCTATGCTCATATAACTCCAAGAAGTACCATAGGGCTTTAAGAGATCCTGTAGATCAATGTTTAAACCAATCTAGATCCCTCCATATAGGGAATGCTACGCTCTAAAGGCTAAGAGTTTTCCTGCATTTGTGAGGATATTTCCAACCTAAACATCAATCCATGGGAGCCTCATTACTCCTCCCGATAGCATATAAATTTTGGCACAACTAACTAAATATTTTCTTCAAAACACATTTTATTACAACTCGCCATTATATCAACAATGATTTTAGGAGTCCTATGTTTCTTGCACATCCATGATACAAAATAAAAAATCATGTTAAAGAAAATATTTAATTAACCTTACTCCCTCACTCATAGAGACCACAAGTATAAGCATGTCTAATTCATGAAGGTGCCTCAATTCCTATTTTTCACAATTTTCTTTCATATGACTAGAGTCTCTATGGTTTAAGGTGCATGTTCTAATACAAAGGACCCACCTAGTATCCTGCTCATCATGGGATCCAATAACTTGAAGAATTACCAATTAACATGCCACGCTTCTAACAATTCACTTCCAGAGAGAAACCCTTTTCTATAATTACTTGGAGGGTTCAACATAAAACTCCTTCTGCAACTGATGATTTAAAACATTCTTCCATTTGTAATTATGAGTCCTAATCATCTTCTTCAAGACCCAAAGGTAGCTTCATAGTATGTGCTTCTTAATTATAAACATTAGCAATTTATACAATGATCTTATTTTTCCTCTGAAGCCCCTTCACCAATCAAGGAGACTTTCAAATACATCCTTATAAATGAAAAATTTGAACCATCTCATCTCTCTAGTGTAGTTATTGTTCCTATCAATGCAGGATCACAATGTATACATTATCTCAGTTTATCAGCTAACGATAACATAGTGATCAAGTCAATTATCCAAACCATTTTGTAACTTCTGAGATTTCAATAGAGAGGATTACATGAAGTAGTCATTGGACTATGTAGTGATTGTGACATATTATAACCACCGAAGTATAACATAGAAATATTTCAAGTTGCATTCAGGTGGTACCCTTATGGTGATCCAAACTATACTCCCAACTGAGATTAATAAGGTTATGATATGTGCCATTATTAGATTCTAAATTATATTACTATAAGGGTACAAACTATCTTCATTGAACAACATAAATCACCAAAAGGGTACCATAGGGATGACTAAGCTTTAGCTTCATGATAATTCTCTGGAAGATCTAAATGTATCTTGTCGATGCAAAACATATCAATGTAATGTATGAAATTACAAAATTTGAATCTTCCAATCATTTTAATTTACACTCACATGGGTTTCCAATACCATATACAATGATGGTAAATAATTTACACAACAAAAGTTGTCCTTGAAGGCTTCTTAAAGGTTATCTTTATAACTACATATAATTTGTAGATCATTCTCAGAAACCTATAATGTATTTTCATTTTTCAAGAGTTTGACACAAAACTTTGGTATATCAGAATATTATGATGAAAGTATTTAAGCTTATGACAGAGCTTCTCTTATGATGATAAGAGATTAACTATGTATAATTCAAAAAATATTGTAGTGATGATGCAGAAATCTAATTCCAATGATTCAAGAAGTCATTGATATTTAAACTTGGTTGTCACATTATAGTATGTAGTGCATGGAAATATGTAAATTTTTGTAGATGTTCTATGCTTGATGAAACTTTACTTTTTATCCTAATATCAGTTAGCAATCACATAAACAGTAAAGTAAAATGTTGATAGAACATACCATTAGATCAACAAAAGACAAGCGAGAAATATATATAAGTGTGTTGGTGCGTTACAACAATCAACAGGATGCTTCAACCAAAAAAGTCTCAATATGGTTAGCTAGCCAGAAGTGTCACACAACCCTCTTGGACACCCAAAATATTCAACCCAAAAGTCAACGTTGTCAGTCAACGGTCAATGCAAACAGCAACAACAACTAGGTCAACGCAGCCAAGTCAAATTCAACATCTAGCATCAAGAATAGTGCCAAAAAATGCAGGTTTGGAAAATCAAAATTTTGGGAGATTTTCAAGTCTGTTTGACCTCGTGTTGACCAAAGTCAACACTGGTCAACACTACTATAGAAACCCTAGGCTAAAAATAGAAAATTGCTACTTGGTGAAATTTCCCATGTGTGAAGAGAAGAGCCTCTAAGGTGATCAAACCAATTAGATGATGAGAGAGAAATGTGTGTGGATGAGATGAGTGAAAATTTCCTCCAACGTTGACCAATATATATCCAACAATGAGGGTCCGTGACACAAACGCTGGGGCACAAAACCTTAAGGCCGATGTTATCACTAAAAAAATGAAACATCATTTGACAAATTCATATAGGTTCATGTGTCAAAGGTATGTTTATAGGATTCATTTTTTACTTGGTCAAGGGAAATTTTAAATTTTTCTTGTTTAAGCTTACCCTAAGGTCTAAACTCACTCACTTTCAAATCCCATCATTTCAAATCATTTAAAATTTTCTGATAGATTTCAATTCGTAAGGTTTTGTACCAAAATGGTCATTTTAGCTAAGAAAGCATAGTTTCATAGTGAAATACACTGAGAAATGTCACTTTCCGCTACGAAGCTACTGATAATTTCATAGCAAAAATGCCTAGATTTACACTAAACATGCTACAAAAATGTGGTTTCTTTTATGTCTTGTCAGTTAGCTGTTAGGTGTCAGAAAATCATTGGGAAAGGGTAAGTTAGACACCATTCGAGTCATTTAGGGATAAGATCAAGGTACATGGTCAGGTATGAAGTCATCATCACCATTTTAGGCATGTATGACTCATCATTGTGTTATGAGAGGACATCAAACTTCAAAATCATTCTTCATTCCTTCTTTGCGTGATATTGAGCTCTAGAGAGTTATTGCATTGAGCCAAAGCTGTGGCTAGTGTTTTCAAAGGTTTACAAGGATCACTGATCAAGAGAGGCTAAAAACTATAAAGTGAGGCTACAAAATATCAAGAAAGGTTGTCAAGGCATTAAAGAAACCATGGCAGAAAAAAGAAGGACAAATAAGGGTGGCCAATGTCTGAGATAAGAACCAGTAGATATGAATCTAATCAATGACAACCCAACAGCTGTAGAAGTCTTCAAAAGGAAAAGATGCTTATAGTTTTGTGAAAGATTACAAGGATTCCATGTATAGGTTTCCAAATAGTTCGCTTTAAATTTCAGTGGAACAACTACTAAAGTGGAAATGCTTAATCTTTCCATCACTCCAGAGGTTATTGCAACAACAACACGAATTCCAAGGGGACAAGAGAAGTGGTTCAACGGTTTGAAGTTCATCATGGAGTAGTGCAAAGAATTTATGAAGCCAAAAAATAGTGGAATGGACCTCACTAATGCCATTCTAAGGAGTTCCATGAAGGATAATTACTCAAAGTCATTGCTCATCATCCAAAAGTATTTTAATTGTGAAGGGAGATACCATAAAGTTTACTCATACCATTTCAAGCTACTCTTACACTTTACTGGTAAGATATCCCTTGATTTGCCTTTCTATTTACATAGAACTTTGTCAAAAATGGTAGATAAGGTCCAAGAAAAGTCTAAAGGGAGTGAGACTTCATTGTTTCATCATGGTTTAATTAAATTGTTTGTTTCAGATGAGCTCCAAAGACTAGGCAGAGACTGGTCTTCATTCTTGTTTGTTAGTGGTTTTGAGTTGGATGCTCTTACTCATTCAAGAACTGCTAAACCTAGGAGAACCCCATCACCCTTAGTAGCAGAACAAAGTGAACCATTGGTGGCAGAAAAAAGTGAACCAACAAGAGTAGCAACAAGTGAACCAATCATGAAGGAAATAGAGAAATTGTAAAACTATGATACAACCAATGCCCCACCTGTGGCCAAACCTACAAAAAAAAGAAGAAGTTGTGAGTAAACAAGGAACCAAAAGGATGACAAGGAGTCAAATAGTGGCTTTAGAGGACAAAACAATGGCTTTAGAAGATAGAGAAGTAGCTAAAGTAAATCTAGAAGACATATTACATGCCATTTGCATAGAGGAGACTCCTATAGTCCAGGATGAGGATATAGAAGAAGGTGGACAGAAACTAAAGAAGGCCAAATCTACAAAGAAACTAGAATTTGAAGGAGAAGATGCAGGTTTTATGTTCCAAGAAATAAATCCCATGACAAGGCATGCTAGAAAGCTATTACAGAGCAGTAAAAAGGTTCATCGACATACTAACATATTCCATCCACCACAATACATCATTGATCTTTCATCACATGTAGAGAAAGATACAGTTAGCAAATCAAAGAAAGGAAAAGAGAAAGTAATAGAAAAAACAGAGTATGAACTCCTTGAAGAATAGTTGAAGTTGGCCAACCATGAAATTGATTTTATGAAGAAAGAAGAAAGGAAACGCAATGTACAGAAATTTTAGTTTGAAAGGATGAATCAGATTTGGGAAGAGCAGGTTGAAAATGTTTCCAAGACCTTAGATAATACACAACAATTTATCAAATTGACAATGCAATTGAGGAAGGAGGTGAAACATGTGAGGAAAATGAAATTGCATTTGAAATATACTAATAGGAAGTTGAAGCACCACGTTAAAGACCTCCAGGAACAGCTTGAACTAATCCATGAGGAGTTGGAGAAAAGAGGCCTTAAAATGACTGTAGTTGAGGAGCCAATTGCTCAACTCATCATCAATGAGGAATAAACCCCTCAAGAATCATAGTGTGAGATGGTTTATGATTTTGAATGCTAATGGCATGTTATAAACAAGGTTTTTTCACTTATAAGGTATATGTTTGAAGCTACACAAAATTCTAGAATTTTCACTATTTTCAGCAGTTTCATAGCATTCTTGGGCCTAAAAAACTGGAAAATGCTACGAAACTACTATAGCTTTCCTTTTTCAAATTTTAACTAGTTTTAGGAGCTCTCAAGAGATGAAAATGGTATGGAAGGTGTATTCAGGCATAATGAACATCATTTAGGAGGAAATAACAAGAAATATAGAAGATAAAATTCATTCTTGTAACACTACAAAAGTACGATACGAAACTGTCATACTTTTGTAGCATACTGTTTTGAAGCTATATGAGTAGGGTTTTGTGCACTTTCTGACAGCTCGACACTTTATAAGATTCAAGGGATATTGCTAGTAGTCATCTAAGACTTAAAGACCATGTGATGAAGCCAACTCATCAATGAAACCCCTCGTTGAAGATAAGGACCAGTTTGCCTAAAAAGCAGGGTTTGTTTCCAGTTTTAGAGGAGGTCAATTAAGGTGTCATGTAGTGATGAGTCCCATCACACCCTATCGAACAAGTGAAGGAATAGTTTTCAAATATGTAATTGGTTTTAGGAGATAAGGTTGCTAATGTAATAATAAACAGCTTGAGTCCTAATAGGAAAAGGACTCTCAAGTAGGATAGCTATCATTTTCTCATTAAATAGATGTTTCATGGTTATGAAAGGTGTCATTAGGGAAATTTGATGAATCTATCTAGGAGGAAGATCATCTCATCATGTAACAAGTATATTAAAGGGCAGAGGGTTGAATTTGTGAAGGGTTGGAGATTTTTTGGCAATACTGCAGCTTTATGTAAATTGATTGTTTTCAGTGATACAAAGACTTGTTTCTTGACCAACCTGAGATTCTTATTGAGTTTTTAGTGCCTATCTTATCTAAATATTTTATGTGTCCCATTTACAGTGGTTTTCATATTTAATACTCAGAATTCATTCATGTAAGGCTTTGACTTACTTTATAGATTAATTGATTGTGTTTTTACTATTTCATGTGTGTAATTCTGCTAAAAAATATTACCTGCCTCACCTTCCATGTCAAGAGAAATCACTGCTGTATCACTGGAATTATTGACTCCATAAGCCCAATGTTTGCAGACTAATACTATTTTCAACCTATACTCATCACAAGAAAGTTGTTTTCCAAGTAGAGTTAGCCATCTAAATACATATTTATTCAATATCATTAACCCTTTGAGACATCCCTCTTAGACTGAAGAAGCTAAGCTTTAGTCAAAATATTGGTTTAAAACAGTTACATGAAGTTGTTTGATTAGCAGCCAATCAGGTGCAATTTTCTTATAACAGCCGACCTGCAAATATTTCGAATAAATTCAAAATAAATGTGCCACTCATTAGATCAAGATAATCTTTAGATCGATCTTGGAGCTCTCTAAAAGAGGAATCCAATAAAAGTATTGGCATCTTAATCTGAGCATCACAACATGGATTTTGGACATAGTTGTCACAAATTAGCACTCCCTCTCACCTAGGGAGAACTCCATCCACCTGTGCAATCCAAACATCATGTGTCATCCCACCATGACTAATTTCTAGGTTTTCTAGAAACCAATCTCGATCACTCAATTTTTCATCTAGAAAACACCTCAAACAAATTTTTGTCTTCCTACCCCTCCCTTTCAACCTGTGATGGGAATGGTCTTCAGTTTTCAAGTCCTATCACAATTCAACAAAACCTCCCCTATCTATAGCTATCATAAGCTTTGTTTTAATGCTATCAAAGTCCCCTGTTTTCATATAACTCACTGTCCAACATTAGAAAAAGTGTCTACCCCTTTCTCACTAATCATTTTGTCATATGATAACCTGAATATGCCTAAGAAAATCTTCAAAAACTATGATAAAATGTCTAGGTCTAAGTGGCGGTGTTTAGGGAAAATACCTTGAGAAAACTATCCCCAAGTCAAAAACATTTTTTTTGACATCAAGAAACTATCATTTCTTCTTATTTTTCAAAATAAAACCCTTGTATATCCCTAGTTCATACACCATCAAAGAGGTTTCTTTATTTTGTTTCAAGAAAAGCTCACAAAAGTTCAAATTCAAGAAGAAATAGGGAAAGAATTTCCATCTCAGAAGTAGGTGATCATTTCAAGCATGATCTTCATGAATACATCAAGAAGGCTCTCCAAATATCAAAGACATCTATCGATGCATCTCTGCAGGAGTGTATACATTGATGACAGTAAGAAAAGTGTGAGAAAAAGTTCAACTTCAAACAAGGTTTTTAATGCTATGAAAATTTACTATCATAAATCAGATTGAGTGCACATGGTGAAAAGAGAAGACCTACAGGTTTCAAACTCAAAAGCACCAAAAGTCAAAAGATCCACCATCATGACAAAAGGACATAAAGGTTTGCATAGTGTCTGCCCTAGCGCTCCATGCCAGCTCAAAGGTAATTTTTGCATAAGTTCTCAAATATGTGACCAAGCGCTACAAATCACTCTTATACAGGCAAGAGAGATGGTCTTTGGCAAAAGGAGGTTTAAATAAACTATGCATCAAAATGAAGGTATAATAAGAACATCTGATTTTTATATCTTACCATAAACCAAGGCTCTGAATGGAATTTAAAGACAATTTGCTCCACCAAATGAAGCTACAGTCAATAGAGAAAGGAGTTATTTCAAAGATGGATACAGTGAGCATTTATCATTTACCAATTGCATTACTTACCCCTAGGCTTCACAGTGATTTTGTGCAAAAGGACATATATGATAAGCAGGTTTTCATAAAGGAAATGGATAGTTTATTTAAAAGCCTCAATCATTAATAAGTGGAAAGGCTCATAGTTTGTTTCCCATGCTCTTTTTCAATAAAAAAAGGGAGGACACAATATTTGATGAAAGAAAACTTTTGTTATTTACAGTGCCTCATTCAATCATGAGCAGATGGAAAAAACACACATTTGAAAGCCTCCTTCATGAAAAGCGCAGGGCTCACATACCACTTGTTCAAAAACCTCCTTCACAATAAGTAGAGGGCCTACACAGTGGCTTTGATAAACCTAGGTAGTTGCATTTTGCATCGCCTCGTCCAAAAGATGAGCAGAGGGTAAATCACCCGAGTTTAATATTTTGTTTGAGAAAGTTTTCAATGGTAGATAGAGATGAAAGATAGTGTGTTTAAAGGAGTTTATTTAAAAATATGAACAAAGGCTAGCAAAGGGCATGACATAGACACTGTGTTTGCATTTCCTCTTTAAAACCATTACACAGAAAATAAAGACATAGTCTCAGAAGGCCATAAATTTGATGTAGAAGCAGCCTCCTTCAATCATTACACAGGTGGCAACATTACAGTTTATCAATTTGCCTCCTCCAAAAGATGAGCCGAGGGCAGGCACTAGGAGTTATATTTTATATGAACTAGCTCTTTTAAATGATAAATGAAGATAAAAAGTAGTTTTCATTTTAGCATGCCTCCATCAGATGATAAATACAAGGTTAGTGTTTTGTGGAAAACCTTCTTCAATTGATAGACAGGGCCTTGAATTTGTACAATGTTGAAACCTGAAGTGTAAAAAAGGTGCCTAGAAATTATTTTGAAAAGACCTCCTTCAGTAATAAGCAGAGGGTCAAAACAAAATTTGAAGACTCCTTCATGGTAAGCAGAGGACCTACACAGTGGTTTTTAAAAAATCCCTCCTTCAAAGATAAACAAAAAGGGACATAACGGTTTGCCTAAAGAAACCTCCTTCAAATAACATACAGAGGTTATCATTTGTTCAAAAATACTCCTACAAGGGTAAACAAAAGGTCCATACAGTTTTAAATTGCCTCCTTCAATGGAAGGCAAAGGGAATAAAACAATTGGTTTAGAGAGAGCTTCCTTCAAAAAATGGAAAAGTCCACTTTTCATCATTTAAAAAGAGAAAAGTGTCATATCACTTTCAAGGAGGGAAAATTTGTTTTCAAATTCTCTAAAAGGCACATAAAGGCCTCATCGGGCATCTTCAACTTTGATTTTCAAATGGCAGAGAGAGCAAGTCATGTTTTCAAATGCTAGGCAAGATTTCATGCAGTTTTTGAAGACGCGATGTGCCTGTGAAGAGGCGCTACGTGCCTATAGGTGTTTGCAGAATCATTTTTCACAGGACTCAATACGCTTGTGCAAGTGCCTGATGCCCAATCATCCTGCACACGACGCATTTCTCTTGGCCACCTCTGAACAACCGACCACCTAGGCCACCTCTGAATGGCCCACTGCCTGGGCCACCTCTGAATGGCCCACTGCCCGGGCCACTTCTGATCGAAAGTTTGACCACCCAGGACAATGCTAAAAGCAGTTTGCAACAGCCTGCAAAGAGCCCTAAAATTTGTTAAAAAAACCAGTTTTTGCACAAGGAATTGTCTTCAACAGTAGCTAAGACATTGTTTAAAAGGTATTTGGGTTTCTCTTTACGTAAGTTTTTATTGAAAGAGATTTTAAAATCAAACTGTGAGGAAGAATACACAATGTTTTTAGGGGCCAAGATAATATATTTGTTAAAAATGGCATAAGTCATTTCGAAGGCCTCTTTACTTAGTGACAAGGAAAAATATTGTTTTAGAGAAACAAATTGATCTTCATAAAAAAAAAATTTTTTTGCTAGCCAAGGAGGAAAAACAATGATTTCAGGGAGAATGGTAGACTTTGTTTTATAAATGTCTAGTTTACTAAATGAAAGAGAGAAGCATTGTTTGAAGAAAAATACCCAGTGGCAGTTTAAAAGCTTGATTTAAAATCAAGTACATGAAAGTTAACACATTCTATAAAGAGAAAACAAAGGTTGCTTTGAAGGCCCCCTAGCTCATTCACAAGGAAAAACACAGTTCTTCGGAAGGAGACTTGTTTTCATTGATCAAGAACTTGTTTGCCAACTAAGGAAGAGAAACAGTGTTGGAAGAAGGGATCTACTTTCAGTTCATTCAAAAGTATCTTTTGATAAGCCAATGAGGGAAACCTAAAGCAAACATGCCTCCAAGGAAAGCCAACAAAGGTGGATTTCACAATAGGTTTGAGCCTACTACAACTCTAGAGATAAATGAATCCCCTTCAGTTCTTTTTAATTTTCAGGAGGTAGGGTGTCTTGATTTTTTCCAAAAATTCCAAGAGGTCACAAATCACCCTCCCTTGAGAACATGTTCACATAGTAGGCCTTGATTTCGTGCTCACCCCTACATTAGTGTCAAAAGCAACCAAGATCCCCTATCTTGGTGAGAAATGGTTCAAACAGGCCTATTTGGACCTAGAACACTACAAGCCCTTCTTGAAACTAGATTACCAAAATGATTGCAAGGCCATCTTCCCCTTTTCTCATCTATTGAACAGTTATGCACCTCTTATGAAGGTCATCATGAAATACTTTACATGTAAAGGGAGATACTTTCGAGTCTATTCATATCATGTCCGAATGTTAATGCATTTCACCAGGACCCAGCTATTGAATCTCCCTTTCTTCCTTTGTAGGAGCATTGAAAAAATGGCCTCATTTGTCTAAAATAAACCCCCTGCTCAACAAAAGGCTAGCTTATTTCATCATTCTCTCATGACAATTCTCATCCTCCATCAACTTGAGAAAAAAGGAGTTCCTTTGGAATCATTCATCTCCCATCTAGATTTTACTATTACCTCTTCATCTCATGGCCCATCTCATGTGTCCTCCTCACCCTCCACTCACTATGTCTCCCCTTCATCTATTCAATATACCCCTCATAAATCCCCTTTGATTGATAGTGAAAGAGAAGAATCCAATGAAAGCAGGCATGAGGGTGATGAGGAACATAACAGTCCTCAAGAAAGAAGTAATGATGAGGAACACAACAGTTCTCAACAAAGTCATGAAAGAAAACAAAGTGACAGTCAACAAAATAGTGAGGAAGGAGGTAATAATGACGAGGAACAAAGTGAAAAGCAATAGAGCAGTGATGATAAAGAACAAAGTGATGAACATAAATAGAGTAGCACTCAACAAATTAGTGATGATAAGGAAAAAATTGAAGAGATGCAGAGTAGTGATGATGAGGAACAAAGGGAAGAGTCCAAGCAAAGCAATGATGAGAAAAAAAGTGACAGTCAGCATGAAAGCAATCAATGAAATAGTAAGCATAGTGACAATAAGCAATATAGTGAGCACGATGGAAGTCCTCATAGAGCAAGTGAAGGTAGTCTCCAAAATGACAGCCATGAAACTAATAAGAACAATGAACTTGAAAAGTACAAGGCACAAAACAGTGAACAATATAAGGGTGATAGCATGAAACAAAAAGAGCCAAATGGCCCCAATGATAGTCAAGATCAAATCAAAGACAGTGAGCAAGGTAGCCCAAAAGAAGATAGTAAAAACATAGAGCATAAAGAGAGTTCTCAAAAGCATGTGCTAGCTACCTCTCCTAGGCAAGGGGCCATGACTCTTTCTCCAAAAGTGGTGAAGCCTAATACCACTAAATCTACAAAGAAGAAGACTATTCAAGTTGTAACTACAAATGTTACTAGAGCACTCCAAAGTAGATGCACGTTTCCCAAGCAGCCTATCATTGAAGTGCGAAAGAGGACAAGGGCAAAGAAGCCCATTTAAAGCAAAGGTAAGGAAAAAATGGAGCAGCAGGAGAGCAGCCATGAACAAGAAAGAGAGTTTGACATAATCCAAGTGGATAGTGATGTTGAAGATGACCAAATCACAATTCTAAACTTTCTTTTGCAAAATAAAGAGTCTCAAATTGGTGATTTAGAAGTTGACTTAGAGAGGTTTGAAGACCTCATTCACTTCCTAGAGCTACAAAATAGACAAATGAGTGGGAAAATGGAAATCTATGAGGCCCGAGCCCTCAAGTACCGATGGGAAGCATAAAAGGCACAAGTAAAACTTAAGGAATACATGGACAAATTTGATGATGTGGAGGAAGAAGAAGAACCAGTGAGGAAAAGGCCTAGGACCATGGGTCTTATGAAAGCCTTGGAGAAGCAAAGGGAAGAAGAATCAACCCTTGCTTAGCAGTATCCTCTCACACAGTTGCTTACCGAAGAGATGAAGAATGATAAAGAGTCCTGGCTCGAAAGAAAAAACAAAAATTTGAAGTACAAATTAGACAAGGCAAAAAAAGACTTGGGCTTGGAAAGAAAGGTGATCGGGCTTTACAAGAAGTTGAATCAATTTTCCTGAAGGAAACTAAAGATTTCCCAAGAAAAGTTGAAAACTGCCCAAAGGAGGCGCCCAGTGAAAAAAGGGGAAAATGGACATATCTAAGCTTGGAATCTTGGCTTCAGCTTCCTTGCATGCTTCTAGAAACCTATAAGGGTTTTGCTCACCAAAATTGAGCAATTTTTGACATGCTCTTGTGTTTTTGTGATTTTTAGGCCTAATTGCACATTTTTCTAGGCGCTACCATGTTTGCTATGAGCATCCTCAGCTCATGAAAGTCATTTTTTTGGATGTATTAAATTTTGGGGCATCTACTCACAAATTTTCAGATCAAAAGAAGGTGTTTTCGTCCCCCAAAGAGGCAAAAAATAGTCAAATTTTACCTTTCTGCCTCAAATATTAGTAGGTGAGACCCTCCTAGGTTTTTTCACTCAATTTAATTTTTGACAGACTTCCCCACATAAGTTTGGAAAAACTTAAGTATTTCCAAAAATAAGACATCTAGGGCTTTCCAATCAACCATCATGGGCCTTGTTTCGACATCGGGACGTCCCTCAAAATTCCTCTACAAAATAGACTTTGTTCTGCTGCTACACTCCTCCTGAATTTTGCTGAAATGCATTTTTCTGAAGATGACTGGACCAATGTGCGTTAGGAAAGTTTTCCTCTTGTGTTAGGCCTAAAAAGTGATTCATTTTTGCTATTTTAGTCCGAAAAGATATTTTTAGGGGATATTTTGTGCCTTGGACCTTGTAAGGCATCAAGGACAGTTTTAGATATTTGTTTTTGGCCAATGGCCTTCTAGTTGGTCTAGGTGGGTTTCCTCCTCTTTGGCCTATATAATCCAAGAGGATTCATTGTAACCAGGGGCAGAACTTGATGTTATAGAGTGTTGGTGTTCCCATGTTTTGGCCAGATTGGCAAGACCAAAAGATGAGACAACATCAGAACCACTTTTGGGCCCTAGGATCTAGCCCTCCTGGACCCGGAGAGGGATCTCTCCAATAAAACAAAGAATAATATATCTTTGAAAGCTCAAAATGAGATGTTAGGCTAGTTATGAAGCACAAAGGGGGTTTTAAATGATTTGGTTGGTTGGTTGCTGGGTTGGTCATGAGATCATAGACTGAGAAAATAATGGGAGTAAAGGAACAAAGCAGCAGGAAGTTTCAGCAAAGGGGATAGGCCAAGAAAGTGCCATCCATTGGGCTATGGAGTCATGAAAGGAAATTACTTACATCCACTAGCCAAGGCTTCCAAAGGGCAAGTCATCTACACTAAAAGATCTTTTAGGCAGATGATGGGATGGAACATTAAAGAAAGAAGGTGGAAGAAGGAAAGACAATCAAATTTCTATCTATAGATCAGGTCAGAGGTCATTTAACTCTAGACCTGCTTGGACATACTCTAAGGCAGCTCTCAAAGAGGGACAACGGAGCTGCTTATAGATTGGACCAGAGGTCATTTAACTCCAGGTCTGCTTTAGCAACTCCAAGGGAAAACAAAGACAGGATTAACAAAGGGATCTTAGAAAGGCTGGCTGGTCGCACAAGGATCCTAGTGGACAGGGCTAACACTCATCCCCAGTGTTCCCAAACCTTCCAGCTCAAACCCAACAAGAACATCTAAGAACTGATTCAACCAATTCATACATCAGAGAGTGGGCAATATCATCCACTACAATGGTTAAATCAACTGAAATCAACTCTTAGATAACACATAAAGCAGAAAACATTAAAGGTAGGGAGAGCAGGAAACATAGGGCACCTAACAAGGGTGAATCCTATGTTATACTTCTATTGCCTACCAGAAGAACATGAAACAGCATGAAAATGTAATAAACAGAGTTAGGAAAAACATCACCAATAGCAATAGACCAGGATCCTGTGAAATGTGCTTTGATTAATTGATGCAAAACCAGTCATGTACAATAAGCTCAATGGCTGTTACAGTCTAGACTTTCTCCTCCCATCCTATTACATACATACTACTCCGCTACTCTCTCCCAGGACTGTTCTAACAGTCAGAATGAATCCCTCTAACCGCAACTACGCAGCAAGGCAACAACAACCTTTACAATATGTTCTCGGGAATTCTTATAGGAGAAGAGGAAGACACAGAAGTAGGTGAACAATTGAATGAGTCTCATTAAGATAGTAAGGCGGAAGTGTTCACGCCCATACCACTTAATGGCAACATGCAACACTGTGTGTACTCTATGGGCTATTTTGGAGATCTCTGTCAGGCCGAGATTGACCTCGGATATTTCTTTGGAATCCTTTCTGGTGTTAGGAGCTCTGCGCTAGCCTTTCTGAATAAATGAACTGGGTGAAAAGTCTGCAAGGCTCTCCATACCTCATAACTACTGCCTAACTGTCTTAAATGAGCTTCAATCAGTGTAATTAATTGTCTCAGGGCTCGAGAGGGCATGGAGATTGCTGTAGGAAAATATCCGTCCTGGAGAAAACGTTTTGCTGATATTAAAACGCGGATATGAACCTTGCGTGCTTAAGTATTCAAACCGTGCCCTTTTCCTTTGACTTGCGGGGTTAACATTAATTATGTCAACATAAACCATTAACCCCTTTGAAACCATCTGCTGATCTGTTGGAAATTGCTGAAAATACCTCTGTGTGCTATCTACACAATTTAAAATAAACCTATTACAAACCAGCAGGGATAGCGGAGAATGCATTTACCTCAACTAAATTGGCCCTGCAGTAATACCTTTTCCATCATTAAGACAATCTTAACCTTATCTGACCCCATAGCCCAACTGATTTGACGAACTCCATAGCTATTTGTCCTTTTGATCAGTTCTCCTCAAAAAACCCAAAACAAACCAAAACATACTTAGCAACTAGCCTAAAATCAAATATACAAAAGCAAACAAGTTTACATCCTTTGCATAATAGAGAGAGCCCTCTCTGAGTCTAGGAAGGCTAGGTCCTAGGGCTCCAAAGATTGGTCTGATGTTAACCTATCATTTGGTCTTCCAATCTTCCAAATTATAGGACTCCAACATAATGGCGATCATGGTGGGACCTTGACTCAAAACATCCTAGGTATCCCTTAGGACCTCTCAAAGTCTCAGTCAAACTTAGAAAACTTAAGTGTTGTCTGAAGAGTAGAAACTAGCTCTTTCACTATCTTAGAAAAATGATGATTCAGTTATAGGAAACTCTTACAAACCTCAGGGCTACATATAGGAACTCAGAAAACCCCAAAAACATCTCTAGATTGATTTTTTATCAGTTATTGGTGGTGGACCATAAACACATATCTCTAAAAACAAACATCCACCTAGTGACTCCATTAGCCTCCAGTAGGCCTACTACCCCACTAAATTCTCGAAGACTCCCATAAGAATACTATCCAATTGGTCCATACCACTGCTCTCCAACATTATGGAAATCATGGTGGGACACACTGAGAACATAATATCCTAGAAAACTCTTGTAGACTCATTAGTCCTTCAAAATTAAAATCAGAAAAACAACCTATAAAATCATTTAGAGTAAACTTTTATTGTTTCACCACCTTAGCTAAGTGATGAACTAGGTTTAGGACACTCTTATAAACTAGGCTACATAAATAAACTCAGAAAAAACCCCAAAACATTGTTAGACTGGTTTTTTATTAGTATTGGTGGTGGACCATACACATATACCCTTGAAACAACTAAAACCATCCACCTGGCGACTCCACTAGCCTCCAGTAGGCCTATTACTCCACTATTCCTTATAAAATCTCCTAGGAATGCATTGAGTAATCCCAATCATGCTGATGGTGGACAGCAAAGTTCAAATCTTCCACCTAGCGACTCCACAGTCCTCAATAGACCAAAAGACTCCACTGGTAGAGAACTCTAGACTGGTTGAAAGGACATAGTAACTCTTCTGGTAAAAAAAGATGGATCCAAATGCGAACAAAGAGGAAAAGTTGGAAAAATTGATAGTTACATTTAGCAAACTGATGCCTCTGCTTGACAGGAAAAGAGAAAGACACAAAGTTAATATTAATGTTTCTTATTCAAACCAACCTACACTTTTTCCTCAAGAAGAACATACTCAACCATTACAAGAAAAGAGTAACAAACAAAATGTGCCTAATGAGAAAGTTCCAAATAAAAAAATAGAGGAGTGCTCTAAAGAATCAATCAGCCATCTTGAAATCAAATCTGAAATGGAAGAAAAAACAAAACCTGTAGGATTTCTACCTTTATGCTTTGAGTCATTTCAGCTCATACAAGCAAATTGGCCTCCTAAGTAGCTATCAGAGGAAACTCATGAATCCCATGCTTATTATCGCAAACATCAAGAAGAGTTGATTGAGGAGGAATTTCAATATGAAATGGAAGAAAAATCAAAACCTATAGGATCTCTACCTTTATGCTTTGAGCCATTTCAGTTCATACAGGAAAATTGGCCTCCTAAGAATCTATCAGAGGAAACTCATGAATCCCATTCTTATTGTCCCAAACATCAAGAAGAGTTGATTGATGATGAATTAAAATCTAAAATGGAAGAAAAATCAAAACCTATAGGATCTCTACCTTTATGCTTTGAGTCATTTCAATTCATACAATAAAATTGGCCTCCTAAGAATCTATCAGAGGCAACTCATGAATCCCATGCTTATTGTCCAAAACACCAAGAAAATTTGGTTGAGGAGGAAACCCATCAAGAAATGAAAGAGAACCCATAGGATCTCTCTAAAGGCACAAGTGATGATTCATCATATCTTGTAGATGACGCCCAAAAGGACATTCATCCTCTTTATTACAGTTATATCCAAAATGATATAAAAATGCCTCCCTTTTTAACCGAGTAAGAGATAGATCAACTCATAAACATACAGTTAGCCTCTCTTGATTTTTCTCCTGATCTTAACTATCACATAGCAGAGAACAAATTTATAAATCAATTCAAAGAAAAAAAATATGATAGTCCAATATGCATGGCTGGTGACATTACTTATATTGATTATTCTCCAAGGTTCAATCAATATGTTGATGATTATGATATCCAAATGGAAACTAACCTTGCAGAGCAATCAACAGTTGATTTGTGGGATGAATTTCATTATCATTAGGTTGAAAAAAGTAAGCAACCAATACAGGTCGCCTATGACACTAATGAGGAAAGCCTTGACTAGAGTTTGGAAGTAAGTGAAGAGTCTCTGACTCTTTGCTCTACTTTTCTTCAGTCCATCAGAAATAACTTTCACATAATTGGAAATCAACAGTATTTTAGCTTTGATGGTGAGTTTGAGGAGGATGATGAAATTCTTAAGCAAGTTGTCAATGAGAAGCATTTTCCTGAAATGGTTGAGGAAATCATTTTGGACATGGAATCCTCCTTAACTCCAGATTTGCAGCCACCTAGTTCCATTGAGTTACAAATTGCAAATGAAAAAATAGAAGTTGATAATCACATGAGAGTTGTATCACTACCCTCTCAAGAGGATTTACTACCAAAGAGTATCCCTACTCATCAACATGATGACCTTCACACAGTTTTCATTCCACTTAATCAAGATACATCATCTTGGAAAGAGGACTACACTGCAATATATGATGAGTCTGACAGTTCAAGTGATCATGAGGAAGAGGAAGAGTTTATTTCCCAAGAGAATCCCAAGCATAACCAAGTAAAAGAAGGAGTAGCCCTGAATGGAGCTTGGGTCTCAAATCCTCTAGATCAGGTATTATTCCAAGATCCATTTTTTGTTTTCCTTGATAAATATGAGGGAGGAGTGTGTTCTACCATGAACAGTTTTTTGCAAAGTATGAGAAAATTTTTGAGCATTACTGTCCGAAAACAAGTGACGTGGAAGTGGCCTTTTTATTGCTTCAGCACTCTCAAAATGCTAAAACAAAATCCCTCATGGAATCATTTGCTTGATTGGCTTTACTGGAAAAAAGAGTTCACCTAATGAATGGACATCATGTGTAAAGTTAGATTACGATAGATAGGTGTGAAAAATAAGCTCAGCCTTGTCAGCATCTTTTCAGTTCTAAATTGTTTGAAGAAAAAGTAAAAATACAAAAATAGTAGAAAAGTAGAAAAGGAGGGCAGTTTTAAAAACAACATAAAAGCCCCATTTTCAAAAAATAGTCATTCTGAAAGTGAGCAAGTCTAAATGCCACTACTAGTGCACAAAAGATGTCTTGTTCAGATATATAGCCTAATCATAGCTGGACATGTTTTAAATTGATTGATGATAAGTCCATGAAAGAAGTGATAGTCAAATTGTGTAAGCTTGACTTATCAATGAAAGTAGATTAGGAAAAGATACTAGTTCCACATGCTCAAAACAGAACCAAAGAGGAAAGCAGGGATGAAAAACAAACTATGTATCCTAGCCCTGATTTTTCTAAATCTCATTTTGTGCAAAAATAATATTTGTGTTTAGCTTGTCTTTTATGCCACAAACACATGAAAAATCAGACCGTCTAATCCTGATTTGGTCATTTTTCAATTTCATGTTTTAGATTAGTGAATGAAATCCTGTCAAACAGCTTAATCTTGAAAATCAATCTAGCGTAGGTAGAGAACTAGAGGAGTTCATCAATTTAATATGAAGTCCTGGAGGATATAAGTGTAGAATTAGATAGTTTTTGTTTTTTCAAAAATATCATGTCAAAGGGTTGCTAGTCCAAATGCACCTAAAGAAGAAAAAATGATATGAAATATAGTTGGGTAGGTAGAGATGAGATTGATGCTAATCATGCTGTAAATTTGTCAAAGAACATCATTTTCAGGAATAACATCAAGGAAAAGAAAAATTTGCACCAATGGATGAGGCACTGGTCTTTACAAGCCCGAGATCTGCAGTTTTGGACACACCCTGAAAAGGAGCTTCCCTCCCCAAATGGGGCCACTATTAGTCATCAATATTTTTGCCTGTTTGATGACTAGATCCCTTGTCTAGGTTTTCTAGAAACCAATCTCAATCTATCAATTTGTCATCTAGAAAACACCTCAAACAAATTTTTGTCTTCCTACCCCTCCCTTTCAACCTGTGATGGGAATGGTCTTTAGTTTTCAAGTCCTATCACAATTCAGCAAAACCTCCCCTATCTATATTTGTCATAAGCTTTGTTTTTATGCTATCAAAGTCCCTTATTTTCAGATAACTCACTTTCCAACATTAGACAAAGTGTCTACCCCTTTCTCACTGATCATTTTTTCATATGATAACCTAAATATGCCTAAGAAACTCTTCGGAAACTATGATAAAATGTCTAGGTCTATGTGGTGGTGTTTAGGGAAAATACCCTGAGAAAACTATCCCCAAGTTAAAAACCCTATTTTTGAGATCAGTCAACTATCATTTCTTCTTATTTGTGAAAACAAAACCCTTGTCTATCCCTAGGTCATACACCATCAAATAGGTCGTTTTGTTTTGTTTCAAGAAAAGCTCACAAAAGTTAAAATTCAAGAAGAAAAAGGGAAGGAAGTTCCATGTCTGAAGAAAGTGATCATTTCAAGCATGATCTTCATGAGTACATCAAGAAGGCTCTCCAAAGATCAAAGACATCTATCAATGCATCTTTGCAGGGGTGTATACATTGATGACAGTAAGAAAAGTGTGAGCTAAAGAATAACTTCAAACAAGGTTTTTCATGTTGTGGTAGTTTACTATCATAAATAAGATTTAGTGCACATGGTGAAAAGAGAAGACCTACAGGTTTCAAACTCAAAAGCACCAAAAGTCAAAAGGTCCTCCATCATGACAAAAGGACATAAAGGTTGCATAGTTTCTACCCCAGTGTTCCATGCCAGCTCAAAGGGAATTTTTTCATAAGTTCTCAGATATGTGACCAAGCACTAAAAATCACTCTTATACAAGCAAGAGAGACAGTCTTTGGCAAAAAGAGGTTTAAAGCAACTAGGCATCAAAAACAAGGTATAATAAGAACAACTTCTTTTTGTATCTTACCATAAACCGGGGCTCTGAAATCCATTCAAAGAAAATTTGTTGCACCAAATGAAGCTACAGTCAATAGAAAAAGGAGTTATTTCAAAGATGGACACAGTGAGCATTTATCATTTACCAATTTCGTTACTTACCCCCGGGTTTCACAATGATTTTGTGCAAAAGGACATATATCATAAGCAGGGTTTCATAAAGGAAATGGATAGTTTGTTTAAAAGCATCAATCATTGATAAGTGGAAAGGTTCATAGTTTGTTTGCCATGCTCTTTTTCAATAAACAGAGGGAGGACACAGTATTTGATGAAAGAAAACTTTTGTGTTTTACAATGCCTCCTTCATGAAAGGCAGAGGGCTCACTTACCACTTGTTGATGCAGGAGCATCAAGGGAAATTTTAATTTTTAAATATGTAATAAAGGGGGGTGTGACATTTTAATTGTTTTATTAATTAATTTGTTATTTTTAAATAAAATAGGGGATAAATTATAAAAGTGAGGATTTTGTAAATACTCTTTTATTAATTAAAAGGATATGAGAGAAATTGGTCAATTGAGGATGTAAAGGGATGAGAGATTTTAATTTAGAAATTAGTTTCATTAATTTTGGGTGAGAGAGGATCCTTCGGGATTCAAGAGTGATTTTAGGATTTGTTGAGATATGTGGGGGTTTGTTGAGTGATTAAAGGGATGAGAACCAAAATTGGTTCTATTAAATTTGTATAAATTATCAAGCCTCAAAGGCATTGAGAAGAGTGAGAGTGTGAGTAGAGAGTAGGGGTTTCTACTTGGAGCCTTCGGGCAGTTTGTAAAGGGCCAAGGATTTGGAAATCAGGCCAAAGAAGGAGATTATTATGTAAGTGTTGTGTGAATTAAAATAGAATTTAATTTGTTTTGGAAATCACGCCTTCTTTCTGAGTTTAGATTGTGTGAATGAATTGGGATTCAATATAAATTGACTTGGTGTATGTCGTTGGTTTATAAAAGAAATTCTATAATCAAAGTGCGTTTTTAGTCTTGGAGAAGGTGAACAATTTCTGCATTAAGGGATTGGTATGAGTTTGGGTGAACTTAATTGGATTCGATTATGGTTAAATTATGTAAATCAATGTCAATTCTAAATGAAAGCCATCATACAGGAATTATTGACCATTACATATTAAATGTTTTTTAACCTGGTATGTGGAGAATCAATGTGATTCTAGATTTAAAAGTTACCAATGAAGAATCTATGATGTTGCTGAAACACAATCTTCAAGCATAGAGAGCAATTCATTTTGATGTTGCTGGAACACAATCTTCAGTATAGAGAGGAAGCGATGAACTTCTGAATGAATCGAATTAAAGTCTGTGTAATTCGACTTCAAAGCAATTAGAAATTTAAAGAAGTAGTTTTACAGCCAATAACGCAGAGCTCTGGCATATTAAAGTTCAGCATTTTAGAAATTGCAGTTCTATCAGTTTAGTGTTGTGACAGGTAATCAATGATGTTGAAGTCCTGTTGCAGCGTTTTGAAATAACGCAATTTCCAGTGAGAGTTCTGAAAGTAAAGGACGCTAAATGCAAGAATGAATTGAATCAAGGATGCAGAGTGTTTTAGATGGTGATGGTAAGCATTCACACATAGCAGAACGGAAGATGATTTAAACCAGTGTTCAAGGGACGACGTGAAGGCCATCCGAGGAGGTGGATGTGCAGTATTAATTCATCCAATTATAAATTACAATGAAGCTGGTGTTTTTACTTGGTGGCGTATTTACTTGGTATTGACTGCTACAGAATGGGAATGGGAATTCCAATGGAAATTTATAGCGTTGGATGTGGATGCTGGAATCTACTCATGGAAAATTCGCAATAGAGCTGTGGAGAAAATAGTGAAATCGATATAATAATTAATAGCCTAGAAGCATACTTTATGTGATGCACTGGTAAGTTATGGTTGATGGTTATTCTGTTTTTAAATAAACTCTGATTTATGTGAATTTCCACATTGAATGATCGCGCGCAGGCATGGGTATTGGATTGACGATGAAGCGAATGGTAAGATAATGGACCAAACATATTGTTCATGTTGAAGCATTAGTTGAAAGTTAAATCAGTACATTGAAATGGTTGGATGATGAAAAGGTCAAACTGTGAAATCAAAACATTCTTATATGTTGGCAAAGTCGACCATATCTAAATTAAAGTTGACTTATGAAGAAAAAGGCCATTGACATGTTAACAGTTGTATAAGTTAAGAGAGGGAGTGATTTAAAGAGGTTTTCATTTAGAATAATGAAAAGAGAGTATTCTTTAATGAAAAGAATTACTATGGTTCAAATCACACTTAACCAAAGGAGATAGCTTTTACACTTAAGACTAGTTGGTCAAGGTTTCATAACCATGAGATTATAATTGAAAGCTCCGCTTATGTAATGGCTTATTGATCACAGTGAAATGATTTTATTATACAATGATTTTGAACCATATGTTTGAAGAGCTTCCACGGGAAATTGATAGTGTGTGAATTTGCCAATGAATGGAATTATTTGGCATGGATTGGAATTGCATTTTCATATGCATGGTATTTTAGAGATTCTGGGTATTGCAGGTTATCCCTGCGTCGCTTGTTCAAAGAGCCTCCATCACAATAAATAGAGGGCCTACACAGTGGCTTTGATAAACCTAGGTAGTTACATTTTGCATTGCCTCCTCCAAAAGATGAGAAGAGGGTAAATCACCAGGGTTTAATATTTTGTTTGAGAAACTTTTAAATGGTAGACAGAGATGAAAGACAATGTGTTTAAAGGAGTTTATTTAAAATGATAAACAAAGGCTAGAAAAGGGCATGACACAAACACTGTGTTTGCATTTCATCTTTAAAACCATTACAAAGAAAACAAAGACACAATCTCAAAAGGCCCTAAATTTGATGTAGAAGTAGCCTCCTTCAATCATTACACAGGGGGCAACATTATAGTTTATCAATTCGCCTCCTCCAAAAGATGAGCAGAGGGCAAGCACCAAGAGTTATATTTTACATGAACTAGCTCTTTTAAATGATAAACAAAGCTAACAAGCAGTTCGCATTTTAGGATGCCTCCATTAGATGATAAATACAAGGTTAGAGTTTTGAGGAAAACCTTGTTCAATTGATAGACAGGGCCTTGAATTTGTACAACGTTGAATCCTAAAGTGTAAACAAAGCACCCAGAAATTATTTTGAAAAGATCTCCTTTAGTAATAAGTAGAGGGTCAAAACAACATTTCAAGACTCCTTCATGGTAAGTAGAGGACCAACACAGTGATTTTTAAAAAAGGCCTCCTTCAAAGATAAACAAAAAGGACCTTAATGGTTTTCCTAAAGCAGCCTGCTTCAAATAACATACAGAGGTTATCATTTGTTCAAAAATACTTCTGCAAGGGTAAACAAAAGGTCCATATAGTTTTAAATTTCCTCCTTCAATGGCAAGTAGAGGGCATAAAACAATTTGTTTACAGAGAGCTTCCTTCAAAAAAGGGAAAAGTCCACTTTTCATCATTTAAAAAGAGAAAAGTGTCAAATCACTTTCAAATAGGGAAATTTTGTTTTAAAATTCTCTAAAAGCAACATAGAGGCATCATTGGGCATCTTCAACTTTGATTTTCAAATGACAGAGAGAGAAAATTGAGTTTTCAAACCCTGAGCAAGCTTTCATGCAGGTTTTCGAAGATGCAACGCACCTATGAAGAGGTGCTACACACCTGTAGGTGTGCAGAAGCATTTTTCATAGGACATGATATGCCTATTGGGCGACGTGAAGCACTTGTGCAAGCACTTGATGCCCAGTCATCATACACGTGACTCGTTTCTCCGGGCCACCTCTGAAAGGCCCATTGCCTGGGCCACCTCTGAACATCCCACCGCCCGGGCCACCTCTAAACGGCCCACCGCCCAGGCCACTTATGAACGAAGGTTTGACCGCCTGGGCCAATGATAAAAGGAGTTTGCAATAGCCTGCAAAGAGTCCTAGAAGTTGCTACAAAAACTAGTTTTTGCATAAGAAATTGTCTTCAACAGCAGCTAAGACATTGTTTAAAAGGTATTTGGGTTTCTCTTTACCTATGTTTTTTATTTGAAAGAGATTTTAAAATCAAACTGTGAGGAAGAAGACACAATTTTTTAAAGGGCCAAGAAAATATATTTGTTAAAAAAGGCATAAGTCATTTTGAAGGCCTCTTTACTCAGTGACAAGGAAAAATACTATTTTAGAGAAACAAACAAATCTTTATCAAAAAAGAACTTGTTTGCTAGCCAAGGAGGAAAAACAATTATTTCAGGGAGAATGGTAGACTTTGTTTTATAAATGTCCAGTTTACTAAATGAAAGAGAGAAGAATTGTTTGAAGAAGAATACCTAGTGATAGTTTAAAAGCTTGTTTTAAAATCAAGTGCATGAAAGGTAACACATTCTATAAAGAGAATACAGAGGTTGCTTTGAAGGCCCCCTTGCTCAGTCATAAGGAAAAACATAGTTCTTAGGAAGGAGACTTGTTTTCATTGATCAAGAACTTTTTTGCCAACTAAGAAAGAGAAACAGTGTTGGAAGAAAGGATCTACTTTCCGTTCATTCAAAATTATCTTCTGATAAGCCAGTGAGGGAAACCTAAAGCAAACATGCCTCTAAAGAAAGCCAAAAAAGGTGGATTTCACAATAGGTTTGAGCCTACTACAACTCAGGAGATAAATGAATCCCCTTCAATTATTTTTAATTTTTAGGAGGTAGGGTGTCTTGATTTTTTCCAAAAAGTCCAAGAGGTCACAAATCACCCTCCCTTGACACAACTGTTTTCCCTAAGACAGCAAGGAGAACATGTTCGCATAGCAGGCCTTGATTTCATGCTCACCTCTAGATCAATGTCAAAGGCAACCAAGATCCCCTATCTTGGTGAGAAATGGTTCAAAAAAGCCTATTTGGACCTATAACACTACAAGCCCTTCTTGAAACCAGCTTACCAAAATGATTGCAAGGCCATCTTCCCCTTTTCTCATGTATTGAACAATTATGTGCCTCTTATGAAGGTCATCATGAAATACTTTACATGTGAAGGGAGATACTCTTGATTCTAGTCATATCATGTCCGACTGTTAATGCATTTCACCAGGACCCAACTATTGAATTTCCCTTTCTTCCTCTATAGGAGCATTGACAAAATGGCCCCATTTGTCCAAAAGAAACCCCTTGCTCAACAAAAGGCTAACTTATTTCATCATTCTCTCATAAAAATTCTCATCCTCCATCAACTTGAGAAAAAAGGAGTTCCTTGGGAATCCTTCATCTCCCATCCGGATTTTACTACTACCTCTTCATCTCATGGCCCATCTCATGTGTCCTCCTCACCCTCCACTCACTATGTCTCCCCTTAATCTAGTCAATCTACCCCTCAAAAGGAAAAATCCCCTTTGATTGATAGTGAAAGAGAAGAATCCAATGAAAGCAGGCATGAGGGTGATGAGGAACATAGCAGTCCTCAAGCAAGTAGTAATGATGAGGAACAAAACAGTCCTCAAAAAATTCATTAAAGCAAACATAGTGACAGTCAACAAAACAATGAGGAATGAGGTAATAATGATGAGGAACAAAGTGAAAAGCAGTAGAGCAGTGATGATAAAGAACAAAGTGATGAACATAAATAGAGTAGCACTCAGCATATTAGTGATGATGAGGAACAAAAGAAGAGCTACAGAGTAGTGATGATGAGGAATAAAGGGAAGAGTCTAAGCAAAGCAATGATGAGAAACAGAGTGTGAGTCAACATGAAAGAAATCAAAGAGACAGTAAGCATAGTGACAATCAGCAAGACAATGACCATGATGGAAGTCCTCACACAACAAGTGAAGGTAGTCTCCAAAATGATAGCCATGAAACTAATAAGAACAATGAACTTGAAAAGGACAAGGCACAAAATAGTGAACAATTTAAGGGTGATAGCATGAAACAAAAAGATCCAAAAAGCCCCAATGATAGTCAAGATAAAATCAAAGACAGTGAGAAAGGAAACCCAAAAGAAGACAGTAAAAACATATTGCATAAAGAGAGTTCTCAAAATCATGTGCTAGCTGCCTCTCCTAGGCAAGAGGCCATGACTCTTTCTCCAAAAGTGGTGAAGCCTAAGACCATTAAATGTAAAAAGAAGAAGACTATTCAAGCTGTAACTACAAATGTTACTAGAGCACTCCGGAGTAGAGGCAAGTTGCCCAAGCTGCCTATCATTTAAGTGCCAAGGAGGACAAGGGAAAAGAAGCCCATTCAAAGCAAAGGTAA